>CM037876.1:234463621-235663621 GCA_021292165.1 Shinisaurus crocodilurus
CACCTACCTTCTCCGCGCCGTTTCCAGAGCCCCGCCCGCGCTCTGTTTTGGCAGGAGGAACCAGGGCAACAGGGCTTAAACAGTCCTATTGCCCTGGTTTCCCCCGGCCAAAAACAGAGCGCGGGGGTCCCGTCGCGTCACTTCCTTTTCGGAGGAGTGGGGGAAGGTAGGTGGGGGGCGGGGGCGGCGGCAGCGTGCAGGGGGTCCGGTGGTGGCAGCGGGGGGAGGTTTGCAGAGCAGGGCTGCTTTGCTCTGGAGGCCCCCCCCACGGCACGAGAGGGGGGGGGCGCTAAATATAATTTAGCCTAGGGCGCCAAACTGCCCTGCACCGGTCCTGACCAGCGGCACAAGCAAGGAATTAAAACCTTTTCCCTTCACTCTGTTTTCTTGATAAAATCACCCCTTCCCAAAGTTGCCATGTGCCTTGTTAGGGAAAGCTTACATATACACCTGTTATCAAAATTTGCTTCATATACTCCAACTCTTCCCTTCCACTGCAGTTACAATGCTGAGGGTAGTTTACAACAATTTAAATACATTCGGGGGGGACTAAAAATGAATGAAATGCCTTAAAAAATAGTGCCACAAAATGTTTAAAAACAGAGACAGAAGCAATAGATAAACAAACAAGCACCACCAGGAATCAGCCTAACTATTTAACCTGGGGGTCCCCCATTTTGGGTCAGTGAGCACATTTGAAATTGTGAGAGAGTGTTTTGGGAACTCCCACAAAATGGCTGCTATGGGGGTCTTGTTCATTCATAAAAGGACTGTCGTGGTGGGCATGGCTGGTCAGAAAATACTCATTCCCCAGAAGGCAAAGTGGTGAGACTAAAAGGAAAGTAACTTGCCCAATAACCTAAGTACAAGGCAGAAGTGGGGTCTGAGCTCCAAAGCACAAAACACTTTTGTGAACTCAAATAAAGATGGTATTGGAGGGAAGCACTTTGTTTGCAGCATGGCAACCTCCCTGTTAAAATCTCATATATATATGAGATTTTTCAGGGAGTGCCACTCTTGGCACTCTTGCTGGGTGCCAAGAGTGGTGCATGCGGCACATTGGTGCCTGTGAACCCCATGTTGGAGTCTTGGAGACTGCTGATTTAACCAGACATATCTCATATATATATATATATATATATATATATATATGGAGAGAGAGAGAGAGAGAGAGAGAGAGAGAGAGAGAGAGAGTCACAAGAAATAGAATTAAAATCAGGAGGGCAGGAAACCTGCTGGGTGCCAAGAGTGGTGCATGCGGCACATTGGTGCCTGTGAACACCATGTTGGAGTCTTGGAGACTGCTGATTTAACCAGACAGGCCAAATGCCAGGCAACTGAAGGCCAAGAGTGGTTGCCAATCAAACTAGCTTCTTGTTAACTAGCTTAAGAAGACCATAGCTGCCCACAATTTTTAAAATAGCTCTGTAGGACTTACTGGATCGGCTCATTCTGTCTGGCACCAAGATGAAAAATAACAGAACAGTTCCAATTTTTGTAGATCAAAAACAACAACAACATTCTCCAATGTAGATGCACATTCTGGAAAAATAGAAATTCATTTTTAAAAATCAGCTCAAGCCTAGTTCTGATGTTAGCTACTAAGGCTGGCATAAACCATTCTAAAATTACTTTTTTGGCCTTTCATTGGCAGGGGATGAAACTCCTTCAAAAGTTCACAAGGGGGGAAAAAAAATTCTCTGAGTGTGTGTGTGTGGGTGTGTGTGTGTCATGGCTGACACTTATCTTATTAACCTTATGTGTTGGCTGAAAGTGTTCTGTTTTTTTCTTTCCTTTTTTAACTTTTAAAAATAAGTCCTTTAGTGCTCCTAGTGGCCTGAGGCTCCCTCTGCAGATTCTTGCTAGAGACACTTCCTAGAATGCCTTGGAAGTGATGCCACACATCACATCATTTCCATGGCATTCTGGGAAGTGGGAAGCGACATGAGACTTTCTCTAAAGTTTTCTGCTGGCCACACTTCTTCAACTGCTTTGGTGGTGATGTGATGTCACATCACATTCCATCACTCCCTAGGCATTTCAAGAAGGACAGCCAGTGGGTAGCTGCAGACAGACTTTTGTGCCTCTGACAGCAGTGCAGGGCTTTTATATACATATGAAAAAGTGTTGAAAGCAAGGGGGGAAATAGAAAACCCCTCAGCCACTTCATAAAGTTGGCTAAGAAAGTGGCAACCACCACCTCTGAAAATATTGGCAAATTATCTACCCCTATTTTTGCTTGTGAAGATATTTCTGAGGAACTGGGCAAGGACATTTTATCCCAGTCTTAATAGATACAGTTACTTCTCCAATTACACTGAAACAATTTTGACTGAAGGGCCCGGGGAAAATTGCCCCATGGCATTTTGCTGTCTGAGGCAATGGACAAGGTGGCACTTACCCCCGTCCCACACAAAAGCTGACTAGACTGACAGTGTTGACTTCAACACCAGCAATGGGACACCATCCTCTACTGCACCTGAGGGCAGCAGGATTGCTTAGGGGATATAGGGCAGGCTGTACAGCCCGTGCTTCTTGTTCCTGCCCCTCCATCTGCCACCTGAGGAGGCTGCCTCATTTTGCCTAATGCTAGAGCCAGTCCTGGGAAGAGTAAGGAGGAGAAGAGGAGGAGTAGAGTGGGGAAGAGGGAGGCAGAAGAAGAAATTAGTACAGTAATACTTTGGATTGCAAGCATAATTCGTTCCGGAAACGTGCTTGAGGCGAGCAGTTACATCCCTACGACTACTTGTATTGCAAGACGTCGCTTGTTTATCAAGTCAAAATTTATTTTTAAAAAATTGCTTGTCTTGCAAAACGCTCTCAGACCAAGTTACTTGCAATCCAAGGTATTAATGTATTCTCTATTGTTAGGAAATGAAGTGTAACATTCATTGACAAATCTACGACATCTCAATCTGTATGAGAAGTTCATTACTAACTTATTGAGTACTAATACAATTCTACAAGTCTGCTAGCATGGAGACTGCCTGCTAATATCCTCATGGGACAGGGACAGTCACAGAGATCTAATGACAATGATGATAAAGGATTTTGACCACAGCCAGTTGCAGTAGCAATCTACAGAAAGCAGCATTGATCCTTACAGTATTCAATAGTGATTAAGAATCCAGCGCCAAATGTTATCCACTATTTAGAGTGACATTGTAAGCAGGTAACAATTCAGCACCTCTTAGAAGTATTTGATGACATACTGAAGGCATTTGTGTCTAAGGAAAACTTGTTAGAGGTCTGGCAGGCTTGCAATATGCACAACACTCATTAGAACTAAGCAAGCAACTTATGGGGAATGATTTACTCAAGGAATATTATATATAAATATATATATATACACACTAATGTTAATTGATTCTCATTCTCTCAAATACAGTAATACCTTGGATTGCAAGTAACTTGGTTTGAGAGCGTTTTGCAAGACAAGCAAATTTTTAAATATTTATTTAAATTTTTTTGACTTGATATACAAGCGACGTCTTGCAATACAAGTACTGTAGTACGGCTTAAATTAAAAATCTCTGTACAAATTTTTTTGGGGGGATTTCGTTTTGATATAAGAGTGTTTTGGATTACAAGCACATTTCCGGAATGAATTATGCTCTCAATCCAAGGCATGACTGTATGTCAGTTACTTACAATTATTTACCAAATACTTACAGCGGATAACATGGACTTAAGTTGGTTCCATAGCAATACGTTTGTGAATCATGCAGGGCAACTTCTGTGCATGCTTATTTAGAATAAGTCCACACTACCCAGTATCTTGAGTTTGCTTGTAGTGGTGGAAACATCCCCGAAGTAGAGTTTTGCTCATGGATGCTCCCACCACCAGAAGGGGAAAGTGACTTTCACCAGTTCCCCCTTTCTCCTGCAGCTTCTTGTGCCCCCCCCATCTGCTCTGGACAATTGGGGACCCTCTGTAATGAAGGGGAAGGGCCGCAGGGGGGGAGAATCGCAGAAAATGCCTTCCCTCTTCTACCAGCAGGATCCTTGGATGGATCTTCTTAGTCCCATTCATGAATGGAAGAGCTCCTTCCATTACAGCCAATTCTTTAGGATCCAAGCCAATCTGTTCAATGGGACTCAATTCTTAGTAAGTGTATTTTTAACTAGTGCTGTGCCAAAAAATTCTTCCACAATTTTTTTTGACCACTCTAATTCAATTTGATAGGAAAGAAATTGCTTTTTGAAAAGAAATTCAAAGGGGGAAAAAATTCAGCGAAATTCTCATGGGTTGGTTCTTGTGCTTACCTACTTTTGAGGTGATCAAGGAGTGCGGCATGAGTATCCCCATTCCTTATTGTACACTCATCTCTCTAGCAACCTGTAGCCTCCTCAGCTTCCTGCATGACAATTATAGTCCAGGGGAAGGCATCATGAGATAATTTCTCCCATAGGGCTTTTTCAGATCAAATGTTTCAGATCGGGAAGTGCAGGTAGCCTGGGAGACTGCAGAGCAAATGGAGATATGTGTAATAGAAAGGACAAAACACACGCAGGCCCTCAGCTCCACCACTTCCTGGAGCTGGACACAACACTGCCCCACTCACACTGCTACAGACTTTCAGGGGAAATGATATATAAACTGTGAAGGGCTGCAACGGGCCTTTTCTCAAGACCAGAGATCAAAGGTGCAAAACTGCCAGCCTTAGCTCTGCCGTCTTGACTTGATTCTCTCAGGGCCTTGCCCTTGGTCTATACACTGGATTTAGCACTGAACACAGAGGAAACCAACACAACCGTGTGGGTAAAACCAGGAAAGTTTATGAAGGAAAAAAGATTACAACAACAGGTGTGGGAATGAGGAAGAGGGAGAAAGGTGGGGAGGCACTCTTGGTACATACAAGTAGAGCTATACAAACAACAAAACTCGTTCTTTACTATATAAATACCAGGCACTCCCTTGTCTGGGGGTTGGTCCTCTTCCCAGGGCTTGCCTTAGCAAAGCCCTCCCTCTGTGGCAAAGCGGCAGACAACAACAACACCCAAAAGCCACAGCAGCAGTATAGATTCTCCCCACCCCTCCTTTCAGTAGCCCAGGTGTCTGTAGCCAATCAGGATGAACTTCATCTGGGCCAGGCAGGGGAGGGGTGGCTCTTTGCCACATTTGCATGCAAATAGCTGGGGCACCGGCCATCAAGACATTGGAGACTCTGCCAGGTCAGGAGCCATCGGAGAAAACTATGTACAGTTTGCATTTCCCAGCCCCCAGCTGGGATTATCTTTTTTACACATGTGGAGGTGTGTGTGTGTGTGTGTGTGTGGTGCAGGAAACTCTGACGCCTTTTTCTCCACAATAACCATCTGCATTAGAACAATGTATCCACAGTCTCCACTCAGACAATTAACATTTGGAAGACCCTGGGAAAGGTGTTGAACCTAGAAGAAGGACAACTAGAGCTGTGGTGCCGCCTTCTCCCCCCCCCACCCCCACACTAGATTGATGCTAGTTATGGGTATTGTGGAAGATGCAAAATGGAAGCCAGGCTGCCAACACAGTTAGCAGTGCAAAAAAACCCCTCCAAAAAAACAACATTAGGGGGAAAGAAGAAGCAGCAGAGTGCTACATCTCTTGCCAATGGTGAGCCCTACCTGTGAGAAATTGTTGGAGAATTTCACCTCCCTCTGAAGAAATTGGTGAAATTTTTACCCCAGTTTTCTCTACCCACAAACAGGGTGGAGAATTTTGAGAGGCTATTTGTGCACAGCTCTGATTTTTACAGTGCAAACCGTGCATGTTTTCCTTAAGTGAATCCACTTTAAGTTCAATGGGGTTTGTCCCTAGCAAATGTACATAGGATTACAACCCTAGATAAGTATATGTGCACAATAAAGAGCTGCACTTAATTGCCAGGATCCATGGTTTGAGACCCACAACACCCTACACTAACCTTTTTCTTGTCCTTATTAAAATTGTATACAACCTTTGAGAGTAGAAACAATAAAGATTATCTGGCTGCCTCCATCAAACCACCTGTAAAACTCTCTAGGCCTTAGGTAGTTTGGGGTGGCTATTAGATGTAGGGTGGGTAACACCCCCCCTAAAAAGTGACATTTAATTTACTAAAGAAAATGTCACTAGGAAAAGTTTTAAATATGAATAGATACACATGAAAATGAAAACAAGATGAGCAACAGGGCACTAAACAACCAGGGATAAACACATACAGCTAACTGCATCCCTGTAATATCCAGGTCCCTCTTTCAACCATTCTCCACTTTCAGCACCTCTCACTGATTCTTCCCTTAGGACTCTGGGCTTCCTTCCTTCCTTCCTTCCTTCCTTTTTTCTCTCGTCTGTTTTTATTTTTTAAAATTAGGTGTTTTTTTAAATTTCTCCCCCCCCCCCAACTCCAACAATTAAGAGATACAGGCGTCCCCAGTGTATGAATGAGTTCCGTCTTAAGATGTCTTTAGTCGAATTTGTATGTAAGTCGGAACAGCATAGCGTTTATACGTTAAAATTGCCATTTTCGCAAATTGCTAGTATACTACGCTAGTACTCTACATAAACGCTGTAGCGCCAGGGAACCCTGAAGTCCGTTCTTAAGTATGGGTGTCTGTAAGTCACATGTTCTTAACTCAGGGACTGCCTGTACTTTCTTGTTCATTTCTTCAAAATAAATTTCTTATTCTGAGCTGAAGCTTTTCTCTCTCTTCGACTTCCGTAAAAACTTTACAATCTCCTGCTCCTCTGAGCACAACTTTCTTACCTCTACATTCTAAGTAACATTTGACCTCTAAAACTATTAGCCCTTTGACTGAAACTGAGAACCACACACAACAGAAAGATTTAACTCCATAAATCCTAAACCAGACCAAATACAAAATGAAGACAATTCTGTTCCTTCAAAATGAGTGATGACCATGCGAATGTGACTCACCCTGAGGGTCAAGTACACATTATATTGGATACATAGCATACAGCTCCCTCTTTTTTTCCTTTTCTTTTTCTTTTGTACAAAGTAAGCATGAGGGTGCATGCAGATCAGGAGGACCACAGTGCATAAGAAGGTGAGGTTTAATCCTTCCCTCCCAGCTGCACTCCCTCCCAAATTATCTTCCCTCAAGCAGCTGTAAAAGAAAAGAAAAGAAGATGAAGCCCCCACTGGCACAGGGGTGATTTCAGAGAGGTTTGCACCTAAGAAGGGAAGAATTAAACCTTCCCCTGCCCACATGCAGTGGTCAGATCCAGATTGTGCCTCTGCATTTACTTTAGCATAAAATAAAAAACAGGGAAGGAACTGCATGTTAAGTATCCATGTTTGGACCCAGGGATCATAGGGAAAACGTTCATTAGGTTCATAAATTTATATGAGTTTACACACTTGCAACCACTGTAACTGAATATGGACCCAATATAATTTGTTATTTGAAAGCCAGATTATTAAGAACTTGCAGTCCAGTTGGTGCACCCAACATTAAATGTGTTGGAAAATGCATACTTTGAAAAATCTGCATGAAAAAAATGCATACACTTGGAGAATATGCATACACGCAGTTTAGTCAATGGGATAAAAACACGTATATATTTCAAAAATGTTGCACTCAAATGTGTACATTTTAAAAAATGCACAGGAAAATATGTATGAATTTCCATGTCAAGAAAAAAAGAAGACCCTTGCATTCAGAGTTGGAATGAGCTTCGAGGTGCAGATAGGACAACTTTGCTGAGCTTGAGTTTGCAGATTCGCTCTTCCCTAGAGTGGAGACAGCACTGCACTTGGGTGGTGGTGATCTAACTGGATCTTCCTAGGAAGTTATTGGTACTTTTTTCCCATAAAACTGAACATATGAGGAGTCGTGTCTAGGAAATGAAGGTTCAAAGTGATGTGGGACTTCACATGCAGACCCCCTTTTCTCCCTGTGTGGGCTGTTCAGCACCCAATTCTCTGCATCTCTCATGCAGGCATAAGTCTATATAATACAGGTGCTGAGTAGTTTGACAAGTATGGGAGCATACATGTGCGAGTATACATGTGCCAGTTTTGAGGGCATGACTTTACAATCCTTGTTGGAAAGCTCAGCAAAGAGCTCATAGACAATACTGTCAAGGTGATGGAAAGGTGCCATCCCCCACCCCACCCACCCTGTAGTGACAAATGATCTTGACAGATGAGACACATTAACAGAATGTTAAGGGGGAAGCTACATTGCTGTTATATATGCTGTATCTTCCCTGCTGAATAAAATAGAGACTTAGGGCTCTTCTGCTCTCAATGTAAAATGTATACACAACAGCACAAGATGCACGCACACACACACACACACACACAATTTCCCAGATGTTGTATAGCTTGTCAAGCCTTTCCCCAACCACCCATCCTTTATCCATACACTGTGGGGTCTTAAGTCACAGGCAAAATCACTCAGCTAACCTACAAGGATTCCAAAGAGGTATACACAAAGTACTTGTTGTGAGCTGTATTGCTATAAATGGGCAAAACTACAGCAGCCTTCTCTATGAGTTTAGAACTACCGGCAACAAAAAATAAGGTTCTTTCAAAGTCCACAGCTATATTTTGACAATGAGGAATCCAGCAAGGACAGCAGAAGGGAAATGAAGAATGAATAAGCAGCATGTCTTTACTGAAAGAGTCACTGTGTTCATTGGACATGCATTGGACACAACTGGACATGGTGTGAGAAAGATGTTGTTATCAGGGAATTTATTCAGCGAGAGAAGATACTTTTTCATGCCCAAGGGCAGTATTGGGTGTCTGCTGATGTGGCGTGGGCTGCAGATGAGTGCATGTACACATATGTGTGCACATGCATGCAAATACAGAGGACCATAGGATTTTTTAAAATTTCCAGATCCATGCTTTGGATCCCACCCCCCCACAGCCGGTGTGGAAAGATCCACACCAGCTGCTTCTCCAAGGTGGTAAGAGTGACTTTGGAGAAGGGGTTTAGGGAGTGGGCAGGGCAGCGGGGAGGGAGGATACCAGCACTGCCAAGATATGATGTATTCTGGTGGCATCTTAGCATCTTTCCCTCCCCCTCCAAAGCACCGCAGTTAGACAGCCAAAATCAGCTGTCTATCTGCGTTGCAGAGCAGGAGGAGTGCAGAAGTGACCTTCATGTCTGCACTCCTTCTGCTCTGCCTAGGATGCCCATAATCCTCCGAGTTCAGAAGGTTATGGGCATCCCCATTGGATTGCGCCCCTAACAGAATGAAACCACCACTACAGAACATACTGAACATTCTAATCTTTTATACACAAGAAAGCCAGACTAGAAGGAAACCTATTTGGGTCCACCTGGTCATATGCACCATTCATCCCTTGTGACCCCTGTTTGCACCCAAGGCTCTGTGATGAAACCACAGCTGCTAATTAGCCATTAATTGGACGGGACCCCTATCATTGTACCTACTATCTGCTTTTTTAAAAGAAAAAGAAAAAAAGAACAAATTAATATTTAGCTTGCACCTTTATTTGATGTGATCCCCTGCCATTGCTATTCCAACAAGGTTTACAATCTAAAAAGCATGACATTAAAAGAAAAGAGATTAGGAAGAAAGAAGAAAAAATAAAATCAGTTACTGGTTCTTAGTTACACAGTTCTTCTAAGTGGAATGGTGGATGGAAGCAAGCTCCTTGCAGCTGCTCCTTCACCAGCCAATTGCTCTCACCACAGCCATGATATTCTTCCTGGGAGTCAGGGGGAACAACATACCAGTGGCCCTTGGTCCTCTGGCTGATGGCAGAGGCCAGAACATGCTGCCCTTCAGCTCTGAAGTCACAGGACAACTCAAGATCTAAATTGTGTAAAGCTATTTCCTACAACGCCAAAAATCCCAAACAGCTTACCTGGGTATATTCTGTATAGTAGAGGATTCTTGACACCTTCATGCCTTGCTACCCAGAAAGACAGAGTCTGGCCATTTCCAATTAATGGTTTTAAACAAGATGACACTCGGTACTAAGGAACAGGTTTCTGAAAGGCATTTTTGACTGAGATGTCAATTCTTATTCGTGGAAATCTGGCTCAGGTTTAGAAGGCTTTCACTTTTGCTGAAATAGAGACATTTGAGTGTAGTTCCTCTCTGTTTGAAATGGAGTCAATATTGCTTATAATGTCTTTGGAAAGTGATAGAACTGTTTCTACAATTATCTGTAAGATGGATCAATGCTCTTTTGAGGACAGTGACATCTTGCCATGAGATGTCAGTTTCTTTTTTGGAAGATAGATTGTTAATCAGTTACCCTACAACAGAGCATGGTTGTAGGGTTTGTTCTTGAGGAGGGAGGGAAAACCCACCCATGTTTGTATCATATCCTGTATATTTTCCTCTGTATCCTTGCTCCCTGTCACTGATAATCTAATGAACTGGTTATTCGAAGTACTTACCTAAATACTACTGCAATAGGCACATTCCATAGTATAGGCTAGGTATATAGACTGGATTACTGTAGTCTAGGGACTGCCTATGAAATGTGCTAGGAAATGGGAAATGGTTCAGAATGCAGCAGCCAAATTTTTAACAAGATCTGGCTAAGCGCAAATTGCTCTGAGCTTTGCTGGCTCCCAGTTAGTTTCTGGGCCCAGTTAAAACTTCAAAGACCTGTTCTTGACCTTTAAAGCCCTGAACAGTCTGGATTGGAGCAGGTATAGCTGAGTAAGCACTTTCTCCTGTATGTACCCCATTGGACTTTAAAATCTTTGGAGGAGGCTGCTCTGGATTTTTTGAGCATTTGTAGATATTAACGGTGCAATTATGTCTACTTCCACAAAATAGCAATCCCTTAACATGGTGCCTCCTCTTCTTACCTTCAACTTCTTACCTTCAACTGTGCATCCAATTAATACTGTTACATCACATCACCTCCACCTTCCACAGTGTTCTGTCAATGTCAAAAACTCAACTTATGCCAAGCTGCTGCTTATAGATTAATTTACTATGCCATCTGTCTAGTTTGTTGTTGTTGTTGAGATGAAGCCTTTCCAGGTTGTATGACACTGCAATAAACCATTGCCTTTCAATTTGAAACATTAGTTTAATCTGTGAAAGATGGGATGATTTGCCTACAAATTCAAGCAGGATTAATGCAAAACCTCAATGGTGCCAGGCAGATTATCTTTTGATCCATAGAGAAGGGAGTAATCCTCTTTATTATCCTTATTTATGCCTCTGTTCTGTATTTTGTTACTTTATTACAACATTTTAATATTTGTCCTCTGTCTTCCTTTTTCTGTGATACTTAAAGCACCATAGGAAAACGTAATTCACACAAAAAAGAGTTTTTAAAAATGTGGTGTCATTTATTTTGATTGAGTTACGACAAGTATTGAGAACATGTTATTCTTTGTTGAACATAATTGTTTCCTTCCTTGCATGTGATCAATATCAAACCAAGTACATTACAGGAAAATAAAGTTCTGTCCTTCAAAATCTAGAGAGACAACACACAAATTAAGAATGAGGTACCAGATGACACATAAGAATGTGCAGTTGCATTCCACCTGTCTACAGATAGATGACGCAGCCTATTGTCAGTCCACGACACAGTAACAAGCATTCACCACCCACAAGTCCATTACATCTCATTCCTTCGTGAATCTACACATTCTTAAAAACTGTATGGAAATTCAAATTTAAATATGTATATAAATATTTTTTTTAAATGCGCGTACTCTCAAAATACAGATTTCTAACAGCGTAATACTACACATGTCTATTCAGAAGTAAGATCCATTGAGTTCAATGGGACTTACTTCCAGGAAAGTAAGTATAGAATTGTTCTGTTAGGCTGCAATCCTATCCCTATTTCCAGGGGAGTAAGTCCTATTGAACTCAATGGGATTTACATCTGAGGTTTGCACTTCAAATGCATTTTGTCTCAAAAGACACATTTAAAATACATTTTTTGAGCCGGGAACAGCATCAGGATATTTGGGAAGTGCAAAAGCTGGTGGATATCTTAAGTTTCAACCCACACAATGTACAGAAGGTGTGGATCAAAAATTATGTTCATATTAGATTCACAAAGATCAAATTCATCCAGCATTCCTACCCCATCACATGAAATATTGGTCATTTTACTGTGGCATCCGCTCACCAGAATCAGCTTGTTGCTTCTCATTGGATAGACTCGAACTGGCTTAATAGATATTATTTCTCCCTAGGGAATCCCAGGTACTGCTGTTCAGGGACAGTACAAGAGATCTCAAACTGAATTATCCACATCCTCAGAAATTGCAATGATTCTTTGGGGGAAAACATAGCAACTATATTGCAATTACACTGGTATAAAACATTTGCAGTTTAGGTATGCTGGAGGGTGGGAGAGCAGAATGGCAACAGCAGTGGTGGCTGGTGGCTCCAATGTCAATGGGGTGGTGTATCCACTCCAGGTTTTAGTCTGAACTTTTAAGGAGCTATCCATGGCACTGAATCCTCCCCCCAATAGGTTAAACACCATGGAAAGCTCCTTTAAAGTTCAGACTAAGACCCGGAGTGGATGCACCACTCCACTGACATGGGAGCCACCACCTTCAACTGGACAACAGCATCAAAATTCTGAATAGAAAAAAAATACAATTAAATGAAGTCAGTGATCATATGGACATGTTTATCATCCTGAACTAGATAAGCATCACTTCATACAAACAGCTAAACCATGTGTGCAGAGGTCCACAGAGTTGAGATTTCTGACAGTGCCAATATTTATAGGATATTGTGCAAAGAGATCATAGAATCATAGAATAGTAGAGTTGGAAGGGGCCTATAAGGCCATTGAGTCCAACCCCTTGCTCAATGCAGGAATATAAGTTAAAGCATCCCTGACAGATTGCTGTCCAGCTGCATCTTGAATGCCTCCGGTGTGGGAGAACCCAGCCCACTACCTCCATAGGTAATTGGTTCCATTGTCATATTGCTCTAACAGCCATCCTCCATGATTTCCCAAAGACAATAGGCAGTGGTTCTGAGTGTTCTTATGCCAGTTCCTTTATTACTCTAGGATGCAGTTCATGAGGCCCTGGAGATTTGAACACATTCAAAGCAATTAGAAGTTCCTTGAGTCCAACTTGTTTTTATTTGTGGCTGAAGATCAATGGAGGATTGGGGGCTGTGGGGGGACATGGCATAAAGATGGTGCATATTCAGTGCTGCTGACTCTGATGACAGTTAAATCTGCCAGCAGAAATAGCATTGGTAGCAGCAAGCTCTTTCCATGCGCTGAACTTAAACAGACACCTCATTTTTGCTTGCAATGTACACCGAGCATTGCAAGAAAAAACTTTCTCTTCATTTCCTTCTTGCTCTCTAAATTCTCAGTATGATTATATGAAAGATAAGATTAACTTATTTGAAACTGATCCCTCCCCTGACACCATACCCAGGTTATAATGCCTTCTCAGTAAGTTGCTCACTTCCCCCAAGCCTCCTAATCTTCCATTCAGCTGAATTTACTTAAAGAAAAAAAAAAGTTCAATATCTCCCTCCCCCTACCTCTCTTTTTCATTCTGAAGTATGGCCTGATATTGGGAACAGCAATTCTATGGCCTTTCGAATTAGCATCATTGAGATACATTTTGTACAATTCTTTCCCCCTCCTTGCATACAGTATACTTTACCTTCCTGCTTTCTCTGTTGTGAATGTAATGGATGCAAACGAAATTCAGCACTTCAGAAATGGTGCCTTTTGCCTGTGAATCTTTTGAAATGTGTAGCACCTGAAGGCTTTGGTTTCTTTGTTCACTTCCAGGTGATTTTCCCCTCTCTTCCCCCCCTCTTTTTTTGTATTTGCCTTTGTTAATGTTTGAAATGGCTAGTCTCACTTTCCCCCCCAGGAGAGAACAAACTGTTCCAGTGGTAAAGAACCTGGAGAACATCATGCCTAAAATATAATGGCATGACCCTTGTATAAATACATTTCATCTTCAGAATGTAATTATGGAAACGTAATGGGAATAAAGCTCAAATTAATTGCTTTTTCTATTATTCGTGGTGTCCTTGAGGGTTCTTCATGTGGTATTAATGGCACAGAGAAGAGAATTAATTACTGTGGTTTTCAATTGGCCCTTTTTTTCCCAATGACTTCCTATGGAGGTTCTTTCCTTTTGTACATAGATTCTATTGCAGATCTCTTGATACTGTCAGAAGTCAGCTGTTGCCCATATTTTTATTCTGTAAGTATTTTCCTCTTCCTCGCTTTCTGTCTAACAAACTACTGACTGGCTCCTGCATGTAGAGTTGCTGGTGTAGAAAGAGACATTTCTTGTAATGGCTGCTGAGGCAGTTTGCTAGGTGAAACTGCTGATGGCTCTGGTGTGGCAATAGAGGGAGGAGGAGCTTTCCCGCTGTTAAATTTCCATGCCTGGAGGTGACATTAAGGGTGGGCGGGGGTGCTGAAGCCCTAGTATCTTTTACCCTATTCCATAATAGCAAGATCTCTCCTAGCCTTAGCAAATCCTTTCTCAGCAAGGAATTGTGTGGATTTTGGCAACCCAAGATCCAGCAGACTGACAGAGTCCTGGATCTTCAGCTCCTAAAAAAAACCCCTACAAACCTCTTAACTCTTCCCAATTCAATGTCCCTTCATTACACTGAATACAACTGGAATTAAGAGGTAGCTGGGGGGAAAGAGTGGTGGGGGAACCAACTCCAAGCCAAAGGGGTGAGCCTTTCCCCAAATCTCCAGATTTTGGTGCCATAGCATCTTTTACTTATCCTCATACAAACAAACATCAGCAGTATCTGCCTCTTAGATGTTGTAATCAATGGTCATTACTAATGGGCCGCTTCTCAGAGGCAACTGAAGAGAGGGCTCTCCAGCAAAGTTAGTTCTTTCAGCCATTGCCACCGGCACGCTCACTCCTGTGGCTCCCTTGCTTCTCTGTCTCTTCTCCTTCTCTTCTGACTTAAGGGTAGGAGGACCTCTGTTTCTGTCTAACTAACTACTAAATGACTCCTGCACAGAGTAGGAGGTAACCCAAGGTAGGAGAAAGAAGTTAAGGAACTGTAAACATGTGTGGCCATTAAGTAAGCACAGCCTTCCCATGGTCTTTTTCTATATCCAGATCAGGAGAGAAATCAGTAAAGGGTCAAGTGAGGCTGTTGCTTAGCAAAGCGTTCTTCAGATGTTGCAGATGCAATGCTCATCATGGTACAAAGCAGGATTAAAACAAACAAAGCAACAGTGGCCTGCCATACATTTGGTTCGGTCAATCAACTATCATTGCCTATTCCACAGGCCCTTCGTTCCTGGATGAATACAGCAATAGTCTCTGTACCAGGAATAGATAACTTTGGTGGGTATAGGGACCATTTCCCACCCCTGGATCCCACTCCCTCCCCCAGGGGCCACACTCCTGCTGCTGCTGTGCCACTGAAATTCAGTACTGATTAAACCTGGAAATTTGGTGGCACGGCACTGGCAAAAATATCAGCCGTTTTGCCGCTGAATTGCAGCAGCAAACCACAACGGAGGCTGAAAAGGGACAATCTTTTGTTTGAAAACAAGCTAAATTTGTCCCTTTTCAGAACCATTGCAGTTTGCTGCACAAATTCAGCAGCAAATCACGGATATTTTTGCCACCATTGTGCTGCTAAATTTTGGCAGCTCAAGCACCCCTCCTTTATTAGAAAAACAATGTGGTGCTGTGTGTGTGTGTGTGTGTGTGTAGGGAAGGAGAGAGAGAGTTTCCAATACTCTACAACTTCCCAAACTATGTTTACAAAAGCAATGCACATATATGGTGGTTGTAGCTGAGAACAAGGTCATGACTGTTGTTGAACAAGGACAAGATTAACCTAGGACTTAATGTGAGTCATGCACCAGAAGGCTTTGCTGCATCAGATTTACACTGTTTGCAGAATGTTCATTCTGTTCTCTGTATTGTACATTCCTTTATGCCTGCCAAATGGCTTCTAGGAAGGCAGAAAATTAATTCATCAGATTCACGAAATGGTGCTTATTTTCTGGAGATGTGCTTTGCATATAGTGCTACAACCTGGCTAGCACAGAGATCATATATATCCTTATTAATAAAAACACAAATTTCTCATCATGTAGAGAGACATTATCCCATCTAGATTTACAGCTATATATAGAAAAGTACCAATCTCACCAGCAGTCAGCTTCCAAACATAATGTTCCTGAAAGTGAAAATTTAAAGGGTAACAAAATAGATGCCTTAAGCAGAAAGGGTGGGAGGAAGGGGGGGGTTCAATTTCTTCTTCTTCCCACACAGCTGATATGGGTGAAGAATCTACATAGATTAAATCAAACTAATAAATTGTCAGCAAGGACTTCAGTGAGGCAGAATATCCTTGCTAATTGGGAAATAAGATGTCTTAATTATCTCGAAAATGCAATAAAAAGGGAACTCTGCACGCTTATATCCAGCGTTGCATAAGTATCTCATTACCACAGGGGCAGGTAACTTAACCCAGCATGTGTTCTACTGTATCTGGAAAGTTGATTCATTATATTTTATTAAACAAATTAGAAAGCTAGGCTATCAGATGAAATATGCCTGGTTTATGATTTAAGTCATATTTAAAATTGCTACGTTTTGACCCCGTGCCCAGTTTCCCCCGAATATATTTTTGAGTTAGACTCCCATTGATTTGCTGATTAAATCCCTCATTGCACTACATTTTCAAGGTCATCAAAATCCACACACCTGCTGTGCGTGAGATACTTGTGCACAGAGATGAATGGTATCAATTGGATATTATCTTAATCTTTAAAATGCATAGCGCTTGGTGTGTGTGTGTTTTTAAATAGAAAATGTGCAGCATTCATGAGAAAAACCTTTTAGGATGTATGCCTAGTAGTGCAGGAAATCGCTGTACTGGATGACATTATGCACAATTACATACACATAATGTCTATCGAAATCAACAGATAATAGTCAAGAATTAATAGCTACCACAATAACTAAATGGCGCCTATATGCGTGGTGTACCACCAAATACTGAAGATAAACAACTTAGGTTGGTTGCCATTTGTATGCCGTTCTTGCGGGCATGAAGATGCATTTGGCTGACATGCTGGAAACAGAATGCTGGACTAGATCAACTTTAGTCTGATCCACTAAGGCAATTCATATGTTCTTATGGAACTGCTCAGATACTTGTGTATAGGACTGTTTGAATATTATTCACCCATTTTCATTCTGGTTTCAGTTCACCCCTTCCTTCTCCTACTAGCTGGTTCTTTCTGTTCCATGCTTCTTTCTACTATGACAATGCAACCTTCATCTTAGCATATTGTTATGCCAGGTATCACATAATGTCTGATCTTGTTTGTTCATTTGTTTAATGCATTTTTATAGCTTTGAACCTCTAGATTTTTCAACATTTTGCACTAGAGCCAGTGTGGCGTAGTGGTAAGAGTGTCGGACTGGGACTCAGGAGATCCGGCTTCTAGTCCCCACTCAGCCATGAAACTCACTGGGGGACTTTGAGCCAGTCACTGACTCTCAGCCTAACCTACCTCACAGGGTTGTTGTGAGGATAAAATGGAGAGGAGGAGGATTATGTAAGCCGCCTTGGGTTCCTTGCAGGAAAAAAGGTGGGGTATAAATATAATAAATAAACATACAAGCAGCCATGGGGTTGAACCTACCTGAAGATCAGGAGGGAGGTCACACATTCGGAAGGGGTGAAAATTGTTGTGACATGTATCACAATCACCAGCTGTGGCACAATGTTTACAAATGAAAGGAACAGAATGGCTGGTAAACAAGTTATGTTTTGTCTCCTGCTTCCTGTGTGTTTCTCATGGGAAAAGTAGGTGTGAAAGAAATACGAGCTGGTCACATGGTTTGTATGTTCTGATGACGTACTGACTTGTTGTTTCTCTGTCTGTAGCCATTTTGGAGAGATGTTGAACTGTTCTCTCTTCTTCACTCTCTGGTCTTCTGACTAGTGCTTGCTGGACTAAATGCAATCATGTAATGTCTTAGCTGAGGTGGAGTAAACACCTTGCTCCACTGGATTAAATGCTTGCTATGCATTATACTCTGCACATGGACTGTAATTAGGAGATGTATGCTCTGTAGAATATACTTGCTAAAGTAAATAAACAGGTAGAATAGACCTGTGGAGTTTACAGAGTTATTTCCTTATTACTAGAATCTGCAAACAGGAGGAAGCTGAGTTGGCTGACATCCGATACGCTGGAAGGGCTGCGCTGAGAGTGGGAGAGACAGATCTGAACTTCTGTGTGTAGATTTATGGGCGTCTGCACACGGGAATAGGATTTTAAATCTTCCATCTCACACAAGCAAAACGCTCTGCTTTTTCCTCGCGCGCCTTCAAAAATTTGGGTAGGAGATAGCAATACTCCTACCCAAATTGTGTTACAAGTTGGTCTTGGGGCTTCTTCCTTCTTTTGGTCACTTTAAAAGTGAAGCTATACCTCAGCTGACTGTCAGGTGGCACTTGTGGTTGCCACACGCTTTGTGCTTTGAAAAATGGGGCCATTTTTGTCTGTACAGTCCCCTGATAACAATGTTGCATCATCACATAGCCTTTTCCCATGGACATTAGTGACTCAGTTTTACACACACACACACACACACACACACACATACATACACACATGACCCTGAAAAGGCCTTGGAGCAGTTTACAATAAAAGCAATAACAACTAAGACAGTCTCTGCCCATAGGCTTACAATCTAAATGACATGGCACAAAACGAAAAATGGATGGGGAGGGAAGAGGAAACAAGCAAACTCAGGCAGTGGTTTTTCAGGATACAAAGTTCTTATAACGACCAGCTTGAATGGAAACAATTTAGGGAGAGGAGGGACCAGAAGGAGCTGGTGTCTCTGCTGAGCCGATGGAGTGGTCCCCACTATCCCACCGCTACCGCTGCTTCAGCAAGATGAAATGGCTACTGACAGATGACAGTTCAGGAAAGGGAGGATCATCATCATCATCATCATCATCATCATCATCATCATCATCATCATCCCACCTTTTCCCCAATACTGGGACTCAAGGTGGCTTTACAACATTAAAACTTGTACAATTAAAACATATAAATAGAAATATACAAAAGTTAAAAATATAATTAAACCATCTATAATACTAACATTATATATAAAATATCACAATTAAAAACAACAACAACAACAACAACAACAATATAAACAGTACTAATGCATCGCATTCTCACAGGTCCAGACTATTCCCAAAGGCCTGCTGGAACAAAAAGGGTTTTGCCTGCGTCCAAAAACATAACAAGGAAGGTACCATTCTAGCCTCCCTGGGAAGGAAATTCCAGAGTGTTGGGGAAATTAGGGGTGGGTGACCCACAGGGCACTCGACTCATGGTGCACGAGCTGAGCTGAGCGCGAACACCAGCTAAAGCACTCACTGGACTTCTAGGCCCCTGGCTCTGTTGTTTACATAGAAAATAGCATAAAATACGTTTAAAAGGACCACGATTTGTGCAAATTATGCAATTTTCTATGTAAACAATGTAGCACCGGAAACCGTAAGTTGCCTCCCCGGCTCGGCTCACGAGAATGCGAGTCAAGGCAGGGAAAAGGTAAGTCAAGTGGAGATCGGGGGGTTGAGCCCAATGAGTTTGCCAGACTTCCACCCACCCACCCACCCCATCAAGCTCCACACAGCACAGACATCCCTAGTTGGGACAGACACCAAGAAGGCCCTCTGCTGTGCCCTTGCTAGGCATGCCTGAGATGGTGGTGGCACTAACAGAAGGGCCTCTCCTAAAGATTTCAGGGTACGGGCAGGCAGGCTCATAAGGGAGATGGACCTGGAGCTGGTCTCTCAGTTTAGCAGTTGGCAAGGGCTCTGCAATTGTACTTCTTCATCTGCTACAGCCAGATGGACATAGTCTCCAATTGCCCTGAAAATGTCGGGACCATCACGAAAACCCTTAAACCATCATGGCTTCTCA
This sequence comes from Shinisaurus crocodilurus, assembly GCA_021292165.1. Taxonomy (NCBI): domain Eukaryota; kingdom Metazoa; phylum Chordata; class Lepidosauria; order Squamata; family Shinisauridae; genus Shinisaurus; species Shinisaurus crocodilurus. The sequence goes on from CM037876.1 coordinate 234,483,532, forward strand.
GTTTGTCATGCACTCCCAAATTCCCCTAACTCCTGCAACTGCAAGCTACTTAAAGGGTCCATGGGCAAAATTGCAGCTAAGCTTGCAGTTTTAGCTTAGCTGCAATTTTGCCCATGGCCCCTTTAAGATAGCTCTGCTTAGGCTCAGGCAGCCGCAGCAAGCAAGGACGGAACAGACCCTGCTATGCTGGGAGGGCCAGGCGAGGGTGTGTGTGTGTGTGTGTGTGTGTGTGTGTGTGTGTGCGTGCGTGCGCATGCTCTACCTGTTGCCTCTGCTGCATGTTGCTGTGAGAAAGGGATTTGCTGGGTGAATGCCTGGACCAACATAGAGGTGAATGAGGGAATATATCACATGATTCCTATCTTTATATTGACAAAGATTTTATTTCCTAACAGAGCTGACTCTGTGCCTCTAACAGGTGAATTTACAATGTCAGAAGGAAATGCAAGGAACTTCCCCTTCTCTCTGAAGCTCCATGTTTGGGGGTGTGGGGTGGGTGGGTAAGCTTCACCTGTTGAATTTGTGCCAATCCTGACAATGTTAAAACAAAAAGAAAGAGATTGCCCTGCAAGCGCTGACACCCACCCACCCCCGTGAAAAACACCAGATATCAACAATTAAGGGTTTAAGTAAGGTAAAAAAAATATTACAAAAGCCACCTATAAAATTTTACAAAATAATATAAAATATAATAATGTAATAATTATAATATATAAGATTTTGTGTGTTTCCTCTAATAATTTTTGTACTTGACCATGCCCTTTGGTTGCCTGGCCATACCCTTGGCCACGCCCTTATGTTGCCTGGCCACACCCTCCTGATCACACCTTCATGTTGCTTATCCATACCTCTTACAAATTCACACGTGTGTCCCTATTTTCATCTGTGAAATGTTGGAGGGTATGGATGGAATGATGTCATAATGTCCATCTTTGTCTTAGAGATATCATAAAGTTATCATCGCTAACAACATTAACTTGTGTGGTTTTGCTGCTGGCCTGATAGCAGCTAGTAGCTTCCCTGTACCTTGCATTGATATAGCTCATCACTTTAGTAATTTGGAGCACAGTTCTAAAGGATTTGCTGATCTTTAGATGGAGTGCTCTGGAGCCCTCCACCTATCCAATGCCCTGCTGGCCGTGCAGAGCCGTGCAGGGCAAGACAGAGGAACAGCCAAGGCTTTTATAGCCGCAGTCAGGACCGGTGCAAGGCAGTTTGGTGCCCTAGGCAAGATCAGATATTTAGCGCCCCCCCCATTCCCACTTGAGAGCGCTGTATTTTTTTCCCCAAGGCATTTCTGGCGCCCTCTTTAGCCCTGCGCCCTAGGCAGCTGCCTAGTTGGCCTGATGGTAGTACCGGCCCTGGCCGCAGTGGCCTCCTTTGCAAGGATTTCTGCTAGATGGGCCTCTGAGCCCATCTAGCTGCTGGGGTCAGGCAGGGCCTGAGGTGCCTTTGGATCTGGCATAACCTTGGCTTCTCCTCCCCATTCTGCCTTCTGGCATGCCCCCTCCCTCACTTGCCATCCTCTTCCTGAGGTCAGAGCTCCATTCCCTTCCACCACAGAATGGTCTGTGGAGGTTGGGAGTGGGCTGGTGAGTGAAGACGAATTCACAATCAGACCTCCTCCTCTGATCTTGAAGGACAGGTCCCACAGCATCCTATGGTGCCCCGGATGCTGCCTAGGGGCCACAGGATTGCTCTGTCAGTAATTTCTTTGTATTATTTTTGCTTCATCTTACTGTTGTTAACCACAACAGATTTATTTTTTTTAAGGAATACATGTTTTAAATAAATATAGAACAATGGTATTAATTCACTCCTGTACATCCATTCTTAGCTGATGACTATGAGAACCAACATAATGACCATACCTCAAATTGTGATCTGTCAGACAAAACATATTGTTTCAGCCTGCCTCAGTTTCCTCCTTGGTCAAAGTGGAAAATAATGCATACTTCAGAGAGAAAATAAGGGAAAGCTGTTAATTACTATTTTAAAGGAATGCTGAAGGCTCTTTCAGATTTTATTTTTTGAAAGGCACCACAGTACATTTGTGCAAAGTCCTGCTCTACTAATTGTTTCATCACTGAAAAGTTACAGTTATCTGTCAGCCTTCAAATATAATTGGACCCATTGCTATTTTTAAGGTCTTCTTTCCATTTGTATGGAGTATAGAATTGCATGGTGTTGGAAGAAAAATGCTCTTCTAATTGAATCATTACTTACAAAGACAAGGCAATGGGACTCATTTTATGCAGCACTGTGTGCATTATTCTCCTATAGCTTTCATTTGTTCCTTCGTATGTTTTTATCCTACTGAAGGAAACCAGGTTCAGGGAAGAAGCTTGTACAAATAGATGGACTGTCATAAAAGCAAGGCTATTTAAAAACTCACAAGTTTCAGTTCATGTGGAGGCTTGCAGACTGAGCTCTGTAGTTAGGTTAGAACAAGTCATCGGATTGAACTATAAAACTGAGGCCACAACTAGATGTGACAGCAGGGACACCTGTGATTGGATCGCTCCCTTTTTATAAAGTTTGATAGCAGCCATAGATACCCTGAATCTGATCTGGATCACATTGTTTGAGGAGAGGTCTTTTTGTAACCCTTTCCCCTGCACTGTTTTCTTGATGAACATTGTCATATGTCTATATTTTGTTCTGCAAGGCAAATGTTAGCTTGTGTGTGTGTGTGTGTGTGTGTGTATATATTTTAATAAAGAAAATGGTGCATGAGGAAAAAGCGAAATCCCCTTCTTGAGCAATGTGGTCCCAGTCAGATCCCCCTCCACATCAATTAGGGATGTGTGACCGGAGGGAAAGCCACTCTACCGGCAATTTTCGGAGTTTCATTTGACATTTTCTCTATCCACTGATTTGCAGTCCCTAAATTTGCACAAATGCATTCATGTGTATTGCACAAATTTGCATTTGTGCAAATTCACGCGCTCCCAAAAAATGTGCACATTGGCCAAAAATGCGCAAATCCCCCCCATAACACATATTTTCATGCTTTACCCTATGGGGGGATTTGCACATTTTGATCGGTGTTTCTTATTTTACATCTTTTTCTGCAGCTAAATTTGCACATAAATATGCGAACTTAAAACCAAAAAACGGCTCAGTCCGCAAGCCCTGCAGACGCCGTGTGACTTGGAAAATCTGGTCCACTTTTCCTCTGTGCGACTTGGAGAAGCTGGTCTTCTGTGGAATTTGTGGGCAGACTCCAAGAAATCTGGTATCATTTGAGTCCGTTGTGACTTTCTCCAACATCCCTAAATTTGATTAAACTTTCTAAAAACCGTCCTTGGAGAAACCATCTACACATTTGCTAGAAGGATTTGATAATTGCATGAATAACATCTGAAAGGCAACAAGGCCTGTGTTTGATTACATTTTCTTTCTTGGTTTCTTATATTTCATACCCCACCTTTCCTACAAGGAGCTCAAGGTGTCTTCACTAGGATTGGGTCCCAGGAAAGGAGTTGGTCAATCAGGTGTTCAAAGAAGCTCTGGTTGAATGAAGCTATGATGACTGGCAAGGCAAGGGTCATGTTCAGTCAGAAGTTATGACCAGTAAACATGGGCATAGCAAGGAAGGAACTGCTAGAACCATGGACAGTGCTTTGCTGCAGCAGCTGCTAGGCTGGGGTAGTTTCTAATGAAACTACGGTTGTTCCAGCGAGGGACTAGCTTAAGGGCTTATGTAGGCTAGTCAGCTCAGGTCTCTCAGAAGCTCCACCTTCCATTGGGTACTGACTGCAACTTTAAAGGGTCTGTATTCATTTCTGTAGCCTTAATATTCTTTGTGGCTGTGGGTCCTGAGAGGCTTTGTGAAAGCCATTCTTGCAGGCTGACGTTGATGGGAGGGTTGAGTCCTTGGGTCTGGGGGATGTATTAGGGGTTCCTATGAGTCCTTCCTGGAGTGAGGTGGTCAGTGTCTTGCTGGGCTCAGAGCCCTCTTTGGGGTGACATGAAGCCTCCAGCCCTGGGGCCATGACACATGGTGGCATACAAGCTTCCCCCTTCCTACATTTTATCCTCATAACAACCTGTGAGGTAGGTTAGGCTGAGAGATAGTGACTAGCCCAAGGTCACCAAATGAGCCTCATGGATTTGAACCTGGGTTTCCCAGGGTCTTAGTCCAACACCCTAACCATTACAACGCACTGACCAATTTCTCTATTTGTAGGGGTCTTTTTCTTCTCCAGCAGTCATGGGGAGGTAGAAATGTAACAGATGCCACCATGTTACTCTAAAGCAGTGTTCTCCAACCTTGGGTCCCCAGATGTTTTTGGCCTACAACTCCTAGCAAGCCCCAGCCAGCATAGCTGGCTGGGGCATGCTGGGAGTTGTAGGCCAAAAACATCTGGGGATCCAAGGTTGGAGAACACTGCTCTAAAGACTGTGTGTGCACATGCAGAGCTTTATATGCAAATATATATGTTACACATATTTTGGCTTAGATCTTAACATTTCACTCTGAGAGCAGAAGGATCTTCTGCTCACAGAAGGAGAGTAGACTTCACAGCAAGGGATCCTTCCATGGTTGCAACTTTCCTTCCATGAATGGAGGAAAAAGTTAGGACCCAAGCCATTGCATATGTAATCAAAAAGGGATCTAACAACTTGTTTTTTCTCTTGTGATTGTGGGGAAACATTTTACCACACCTCAATTACAAATGGTAGACCCACAAAGAGATTTGTGGGGTGGGGGAGGGGTCCTGGATCTGTTGTACAGGCCACCAAATAGTCATCCCTGATATAAAAGGGTCACTGAAGTCCTGTGTAGGTGTTTGCCTGCTCGTGTGTAGGGCACAAGTGCGTAGGGGTATGCGGGTATGCACGGAAGCCCTACTCCCAATGTCCCTACATAGCTGGTTTCCTTAGACCTCTGCATGTTGAGCATGAAGGTCTGTATAGGGATTTTAAAGTATGGTTAGTTGAATGGGCTTACAGAGATTCTGTGATCACAGACCCTGCCTTGTCAGCATTTCCAATCATGGAACTTGTATAAGCGCATTCAGCTGAACACACTTTCAGAGCCCTATAAAGTCCTTCATGCTCAACATTCAAAGGTCTGAATGACAGCCAGTCACATGGGGAAATTCAGGGTGGGGCTTACCTGTGCACCCACATCACACACACACACACACACACACACACACACCTTTGCCCTACACAGGTGAATGTCTGTATAGGGCTTAAGACTGTATAACATGGTTATAGCAAGTCAGTGAATTGTCACTACGGAGACATTTTCTTCTCTCATAGAAAATATATTCGTGTTCTTTGGAGATGAGAAGAAAGCCTCAGCCATCCTGTAACCTATGATTTCACTTATTAAATGTTACAGAAAGGGTGTAATTATTAAAGCATTAGGCAGTTAGAGACAAGCTGAAATAGGAGGCCTTCTTCAGAGTGAATGCCTTGTGGATTCTTTCAAAATAATGGAAAATTCTGTGTGTTTCCTTTTAGAAATATATCCCCTGAGGAAATAAAGATATGGCAGGGAGATCAACAATAATACTGGGAATAAATGGTATTTGCCTCCCCAGCCCCTCTTTGCTACCCTACTATCCCATCTGCCAATCAAACATAGTAGAATATAAAAGAATGGCTAGCAGATTATCACTGATCAGAAATAGCCCATTTCTGGTGATAGCCCATCCTCAAATAAAGTATGCATATTCATAAATATCATAGCTCAAAATGCCACAAAAAAGTCACTGGGCAAACAGCTTCTGATAGATGAGATTTGTCAGAATGGCAAGGTTTAGCTTAGCATAACATTTTTCTCTGCTGTTCCTAAAAAGTAATCATCATCATCATCATCATCATCATCATCATCATCATCATCCCTTGAGCAATGTCTAATATTATTACTTGATTTGAAATTATCATCATCAGGTTAAGTCATGAGAATGTTTTTTTAATGGTAATGCAAGAAGGGAAAACAAACATGTAGAAAAGCATATTGGTATATGAAACATAAACCAAAATCTTATTTAGAGCCTAGTAGTCTTGATTTGTTTCAATGACTAGGATCCAGAAAGGAGATTCCAGAACTACAGTATGCTCACTCTACCCTCATCAAATGCATGGTCTGTGGGGGGCAGGGGTATGGCTGGCGCATGCATCATTGGGGAGCATGGCTGGTGGGTGCAACCCCACCCTCCCCTCAACATCACTTATCACTGGGGTGCAGAAGCTCTTTCAGCCTGAGGGCTGAATTCCATTTTGGAGAAGCTTGGGGGGGGGGCACATTCCAGGTGGGTGGGGCCTAAGGCAAAAGTGGGGTGGGAGCAAAATCCCAAAAATGCCAGCATAGTTTACCTTACAGCTTTTACTGCCAGTAACTAAGCTTGAAGAGCGGCATTTCCACCTTTTAGAATAGGGGGAAAAAACTGCACAAAAGCTGGGAAACTACTACATGATCGATGATTGGGGAAAAGGGGCATGGCTATCCAGGAAATCTTGGAGGACCAGACTGGGACTCCAGAAGGGCTGGATTTAGTCCTCAGGCCTGAACTTCTGCACCCCTCCCTTATCAGATGCTGGCATGATGGCAACAGTTCTCATACTTTCCTGCAACCCAGACAGCTTCAGCTATTGGGCGGTATAGAAAATAATAATAATAATAATAATAATAATAATAATAATAATAATAATAATGAGATTGCTCTCTACCTGAGCAAATAGGCTCACAGAACGGGGGCACAAGTCTTGGGAATGTTCTTTTAATAGCTTCCATTATTTTGATGATTTTAGAAGGATCCTGTTGGTTCACTCACTCCCCATCCTTAGTTTCTTGAATCTCTTTCTCAGTTCCCTAATGACCCTACCCTGTCTCTCTGAGGTCAATAAATCATTTGGGGAAACTCCAAACCCCTGGCTGAAGCAACCAAGATCTCCTTGAAAGCATCAAAATGTCTAGATCTTTGCCAGTTCCTTGTGTTACATAGTCAACCTTGGCTCCAGCACTGCAGCTGATATCTTTGCTCTGAATAAGCAAGGCTGCCATCCTACACACTGAATACAGTGGGACTTACAAACATGCCTAAGGTCATACTGCAAGTCAGAAATCTATATAACCACTAACTTGGAAATAAGTCCCATTGAGAGACTTACTTCTGAGCAAATGTTCATAGGATTGGGCTGCATGCCTAAAGAAGAGTTCTGCAGAATTTGGAAGCATGCTTCTAGCATTTTTTAGGTTAGTTTGTTCAATAAAAAGTACAGTCTCTCTTGCATTTCAAATGTAGCTGTTAAAGGATCACGATTCTTCCAAATGAAGGTACAATGAATAAAGTATAGCATCTTCCCCTGATATATTGCTACATTAAAAAAAAAATCTAAATAAAAATATTTTTAATGTATAAAAGCAATTTAACTGAAGCAGAGCTCCAATGCTCCTCATCATTTTAGGATGTATTAAGGGTCATGTTGATGTACTACCTGAGATAACACTACAGGCTTTACTACTTCTTTGCATTAAGATCACAGCATTACTTCAAATTACTTTCCTAACTGCATTTGGTAGCTCATAAATTCCGAAGACAGGGATAATAGAAAAGTTTTATAAAGCATACGAAGATCAAGTGTCATAAATAATGAAATTATTTTCTTCTAAGTTCTTGAGTGTAAAGTTAGCATATAGTACTGGAATAGATAGATAGATTTAGCTCAACCTATTAAAGCTCACCAAATTTGGCAATGGTTGTTTTTATGTTCCACGATGGTTCCATTAGCAGACATTACAATATTTGCCTTTCTTGATTTTGCTTCTGAATGCAGATGTTCTCTATATCCTTCAAATAAAGCTGACTTTTTCTCTATGGAAAATACCTGAATGCTATTTACACATAACAAGACTGCCTAGTGACTGCCAGCTCAGACAACAAGAGAAGGTAATACCAATGGAAGAAACCCCAATGACAGTTGAGTTGACCTATTGAAATGGAATTGTGCTTACAAGATCCTTGCTTCCAATCCCATATGTTTAATTGAAGACAAACTTTAAAATATCCTACATCTGGTATCAATTATAGACTAAAACTGGCTAAGTTGTAGTGGAGTTATCCAATGACTGACAACTGAGACTGAAAACAAACATTTCATCAAAATATTGAAAATATTTGGCATGTATGGTAAAATGTATTTGTGAAAAATACACTTACGTGATATTGTAGCTAAACTGACAGTACAGTGAAAGGGTGGTTGGAAGCTCAATTTACCTTCTTGAAATAGGAAAAACATAACAGAATCTATCATCATAGCTGATCAAATTTTAAACCAAATGAAATGAGGCTGCAAGACCAGAAGATTGGAAATGGGATAGTAATATAACTGATGATTAATTGGTGTGAAATGTAGGTAAATGTGCTAGACAGAAGATGAATATGGAACAATATAAAATTAACCTAAAAGATATAACTGAATCTAAATGCATTTAAACTGATTTGATCATTATGGTAATTAGATCAGAAGAGATGGGGGATAAACCTGAGATGAAGCTTTTGTAGCAATTCCATCCAAAATGATTGTGTAAAATTAGTTAGGCAAAGTTCAGCAATATACGTAGGCAAACCCTAAACAATTGTAAGTTGAACCTTATAAAACTAGTAGGCATTAGCACCAAGATGGGATTTTGTGATCACCGGATAATGTGAATTGAATAGACAAATGCAGCAATTAAAAGCAATAAAAAAGAAACTGAGCCCATATTACAAAACAATAGTAGATGATATAGGCTCATAGGAATTGATGCAAAATTAGATTGATGAATTGTGAATGATGAAAAAACACACACGCACAGTAATGATAACTGAATCCAAGTTGTTGTTGTTGTTTTAAGAATAAAATCAAAATAGTGGTAGCCAAACACACAGTGATGGGTGTTGAACTAAATTATATCAATAGATTTGAAGAAGAAGGGAAATGATTTTATAATAATTGAACCAGAGTCAAAGGCAATACGAAATTATTAATCAGTGTTATAACTATAAGTGAATCTGAAAGTGTAAAGGCACTGTATAAGTTTGCCAGGAGAGATCTAAAGTGAAATGTGAAATGGAACAATAATGTTGACAGCTACACTTAAAATGGACTTAACTGATCCCATAAGGAAACAGCTGAAAAAGGACATGTTATAGTCCTAAGGATTATAAACAAACTACTAAACCTAAATCTAAATAATTATAAACTTAATTTAAGGCCGTTATAATCATTACTAGTAACATTCAGCATATAACAACAGCAGGGCCGGTGCTACCATTAGGCCAACTAGGCAGCTGCCTAGAGCGCATGGCTAAATGGGGCGCAGAAACCACACCAAATCAGAAGCCTCCCTGGTTTTCCCCCCTTCGCTTCGCTTCTTTCTCCATATGCCGGTCTCTTCTTCTGTTTTTGTTGTCCCCAGGCTTGCTTTCTCTTTATGTCTTTCTTTCCCCCCCTCTTCCCCTCCTCCTTTTCTTTCCCCGCTGCGGCTACTTCGGCCGTCTTCCTGCTGCTGCTGCTACTGCTGCCGCTGCTGCTTGCCCGAGCCAAGTTATGCCGCTCCTGTTTCTTTCGCAAGTGGGTCTCTTTAGCAAAGCTGCTTTCTCGTACAGCACATGGGGCGAATAAGGGGAGGAGAAGGGGGGCAGTTAGGGAGGGAGGAGGTGGGGGGAGGGAGGCAGAAAGAGAGAGAGGGGGTAACCAGAGTGAACTCTCCCCAAGCTGAGGAGCCCAGGGAGAATGATAATAGCAGTGGGGGTGGGGGAGGAGGAGGAAGGGGGGCTGGGTGAGCAAAATAATAATAATAATAAATTTTTATTTAATAATATCAGAAGCAAAAAATAAACCAGAATTTTGCATGCACGCGAAAGTAGAAATTGGAGAGGGTGGGGGGAAGAGGAGCTTGCAGGAGAGGAGACGGGGGGAGGAGGAGAGATAAATTTTGCACATACACACAAAAAAGAAGGTAAAGGGGGAGGGGAACAAAAAGAAGAGAGAGAGAGAGAGAACGAAAGAGAGAGAAGGGGTAAGAAAAGAAAAGGAGGGGGGGAGAAAGAGAGGGAAGACAGACCAGAGAATCCCAGTGATCAAATATGCTAAGGAGGAGGATAATAATTTATTATGATAATAATTTTTTTAGGTTTTGCCAATTGACTTTTATTTCACAATGGGCATAGGGCTGGAGGGAGGGAAGGCTCAAGTGGGAAGGGGGGGCGCGAAATATCTGATCTTGCCTAGGGCACCAAACTGCCATGCACCGGCCTTGAACAACAGAGAACTCATTTCTTGGCGAGAAGCTAAGGGACATGTTTCTTTTTCCTGGCAGTAGGAACAGAGTTGGGATGCATGACTCTGTCAAGTTCAATTCCATTCAATTTCTCATTTTTCCAACATTATGTTCACTCCATCCCATTTCCACATCAGTTTGCAATCCCCCCAAAAAAGGTCTGCACTAAAATGGGTATGTATTCTGTGCACATTTCTTCAAATAAGTGCATGTTTGTATCAGTTGAGGCTGGTGGCTCCAATGTCAGTCGGGAGGTGTATCCACTCTGGGTTTTAGCCTGAACTTTTAAGGAGCCATCCATGGTACTGAACCCTATCGCCAATGGGGTACAGACTTTTCAAAGCATATGCATTTTCCCCTAATTATTTTCCCTAATGTAATGTCTTTCCATCCTCTTTCCCCTAATAATGCACATTTTGTGGCCACTTTTTCCTTGGACACATTTTGTGCATATTTCTCACCAAGTAATATCTCACCCATCCCTTGAACAGAGAATAAAGTAAATCTGTTTAAATGTGCATATCTGGCTTGAGATGCTACAATCTGACTTCTTGATGCCATCCTAACTGACCAAAACAAACACACAAAAGATTTAACCCTATAGCATCCAAAAGCCAAAGTCTGGAGCAGAGACATTCAGGTGTATTGCATATACGGCAGAATAACTCCAAGTTACTAAGTTCCTTAGTTTTCCTATTGTTGGAGAGCAGCTCATTTCAGGTGAAAAATCTTGATGCTGTCCAGCACTTCTCCACTATCTCAGGCAGGAGTGGGCAACCTGTGGTCTTGATCTAATTTCATGCGTGCAGCCCTCAGCCTAATTTCAAAAGCCCTCTGCATGCAGTTTGTTTAGACCTCTGGTGCAAGCAATCTGTCCTTCCCTGGCAGCCTGCCTGGATGGGAAGGAAGAGGGAAAGAGAGAAAAGGATGTGGCAGAAAGAGAAAAGGGTGACACACCCATTTTGGTTCCAGGCCTGCCCACCATTGCTGATGTGTGGCCTCCGGCAGATTACTCACAAAGCAATGTGGCCCTTCACAGGGGGGGGGGAAAGGTTGTTCACCCCTGACCTAGGCCTTAGGTATTTCCAAAGCAGATGAACTTCCTGTTTTACCCTGGCAGGCCTGGCCCTAGTACCATTAGGCAGAATGAGGCAGCTGATTTTGAGTGTCATGATGAAAAGGCAGCCACCTGATAGTTATTTATTTTATCATTGTTGTATTTTTACTGCCCGGAAAGGGAAGAGGCACTCATCAGTTTTTCTGCCTCAGTTGCCAAAATAACTTGGAACAGTCATTGGTACTATGCACCTTAAGTGGAGGAAGGGGCGGGGGGGGGGGGATTGCTGCTCCACCATAGGCAGAAAAATGTCATGGGCCAGCCCTGAGAGGAACTGTGGGGCTTGGGGAAGGCCTTATATTGAAGGGGAATCGAGAAACAGGCACTGACAGCCAATTGTCTCAATTTCTCTAATACGAGCAAGCAGCTACGGTATATCAGGAACACAAGACACCCAGTGTAGGCCTCATCAAATCCCTAGCCAATCTGCACAACTTTCTTCTTAACCACAACTTTTTCCATGTTTCACTTTAAAGAGAAACAGGGGTTGTTTGAAGGCCAGAAGTGGGTAAGATTTCAGTTGAAATCCTATGCATATAGGAATGTATCAGCAATGTCCACTGGAATAGAGGAGTTTTCTGATGCATGTACAGTGTAAAGGCTCAATAAATAGATTTTTTATATCAGAGAAGTCCATGAAGGCCACTGATAGGCAATTAGGAAAACCTGTTCAACAATGAGAGTTATGTGTCAGTAGGATTTTCTGATATAGATAATATTTTTGATTGTTTATCAAAAGTAATTTAGATGATGCATGATAAGAACCACATGGCAGAATGTGGTGCAAAATCATCAATTTGACTGATGTTAACACTTTCATATCTTCCCGTGTAATAGAAATCTTAGAGATGCCTGCTGTCATTGTAAGACAAATGTTCGCTTTCACATCACAGTGTAAGATCTGATTCCCCTTTCTTGCCTTCTGACATTGCAACATAATGGAACATACTGAGGAATAACAGACTTTCTAGTGTAATATAAACCTACACTATGATGATACACCCTGTAAAAGAGATGCCATTCCCCCCTGCCCCCATACATGAAAATCTTTGTAGTGGTATAATGCTACGACTAGGGGATACATTGTAGATGGCTTAATTTGCAATTAATTTACATGCATGCATAATTTCTTCAGTTCGAAATGACATATGTCAGCCTTTCCCAACCTAGAGCCCTCTAAATGTGTTGGACTGCAATTTCTGTCATTCACAGACAGCATGGCCACCTCCATCTGCCAAAGTCCAGATCTCCTACTCACCCACAAGCCACCCTGGGCTGCACTACTCTCCTCCCAACCTCCTCCTCCTCCTTGTATACCCTTTCCAGTATCCCTTCACAGTGCTACTCACCCACTATAGTAAACTTTTACTAACAGAGAAGATGAAAACTCTGTCCAACTAGGGGGAGAAATGGCCTCAGTTGACTAGCTGGATACAGAAAGGAAACCAAGCCACAAGTGAAAAAGAAACATTGAACAAGAGGTAGATACTAACCTACATGGCTGTTTCTTCAAACAAGATTGTTTGTTAAAAGTTTTCAACTCCAAATGTTTAAACTGATTAGTTTGGAAAACAGTAACTAACAGTAACATCATTCCATGAGTTAAGCATTGCAAATGGGATATCTACATTTCCTTCAGAAAGTTAAGGGCTTAAATGTGTGAAATGCTGGAATTTAGATGCTTTAGTTATGCAGACCCTGCAGGTGCTCATAATCAATTTTGGTTTGAATACCAAAAATACTAAAGTTCTTTAGATAGCCATCCAAGCTCGATACACATATGGGCAGTACGAACATAACTGATTCTACCAACAAACCTCCTAATTTCGAGTTTTGGTGGCATTCCTAGTTATGGTTGCTTGAAGAGAGGTTTCAGGCTGAGGTAGAAAATGACTAGGGGGAAAAATGACCTTTGTTTGGACTTGCCAGGTGGCTCAACAAAGGTGATTGGCAGTTACATAAGGAATATGATTGGCTAGGAGATTTGAAAAAGGTCAGAGACAAAGTCAGTTGGTGACAAGACAATTAGAGTATTAGTCCTTGGCTGAAAGGAGAGTGCTCAGACCTGGGGGATAGAGAAAGCTGAGTCTGGGGAAAGCCAGAGCTGGTGTCTGAGGGAGCAAGAAGCTATGCTGTTAAGTTGTGGAGAAGCTTCAAGCATGCAGCAGAATCCAGCACCAGGTTTCAGGCAGAGGTCTGACTAGGGGGAACCTCAGCAAGTGGTCCCTGAAACAATATCATTCCAGAAACCAGAGGCAATAGGAAGAGCTGAATGCACAGGAAGGCTGCTATTCAGTGTCTGTTCCTAGTTCTGAGGGATTGGCTGGGGTGGAGTTTAGGGAAATCTGATATGAGATGAAAGCTACTGAGATCTTCTGAGCAGGGAAGAATCTCTTATTAGGAATGGCAACCAAGTATATTTAGCTTAAGTAAGTGATTTCAGCCTGTTATTTGAAAAGTGGCATCTTATTACCTTATATAAAGAATCCCCTTAACAAACCTCTTAGTTTTGGTTATCTTGTCTATAATGCTGGTTTCAATCACATGTGAATGCTTTGGTTACCTAGCTGCTGAGGCATATAAAACACAGAGGGTTTATTTTAGTGGCAGAAGTTTTATGGTTAAAGGTTTTTATAGCTGAGACAGCCTTGTCACAGGGAGTTCCATAGACCCAATTCTCAAAGTATTAAAAAGGGATTTAAAAAAAAACAAAAAAACACACACACACAACCCTTCTTAATCACCTTGGCCAAGAATGGGATATTTGAAACTGGCCTGTAACCACACAAATCTTTGGGTCAAGTGACTGTTTCTTTAACAGAGGTCATGTTACTGCCTCCTTCAAGCAAGAGGGAACATGCCCCTCTTGCAAGAAGGCATTAATCATTTTCCTTAATCATGTGGCCAGTCCCATCCCGACAAATTTAGTTAATGGGCAAGGGTAGGGCAGACAAGTGGTAGCCTTAATCTCTGCAGACACCTTGTCCACCCTTTCAAGATCCACAAGTTGAAAAGTATCCAAGCTAATTGGACAAGCCCCTGCCAAGGTTACATCCACCTGACCTGTCCCAGTGTTGGCATCCAAGCCAAGGTGAATCTGAGTGACTTTATGCTCAAAGAATGAGGCACATTGCTCAGAGTGAGCCTCTAAATGTTCTGGCTCCCCCACTCCAGCATCCTGGTGAAGAAGGCCATTCACAGTATGGAAAAAGCATCACTGGTCTATTCTGTGTGGATGTGACGTGGTATAAATATAGGCTTTCTTAGCTGCCTTCACTGCCACAGAGTAGATCTATAGTTGGATTCTAGTCTTTATTCAGTCAGATGCATCCCAAGTTTTCCTCCAATGGTGCTCTAGCCTTCATCCATCCTGTTTCATTGCCCTTAGCTCCCTGCCTAACTAGGGAGCTAACCTGGCTCCACAAGGGAGGAGAGAGCACTTAGGAGTGACAGTGTCAACCACACTGTTCATTTCTATATTCCATAGAGTCGCCAGGGCTTTGACAGTATGGCCAAAGCAGGAAACTCTCCGAGCACATTGAAGGAATCATTTCAATCCATCAGGCACCTCAGGCAGACCATTTTAATTGATCCACCACCCCTGCAGAGGTTTAAGCCGGCAGCCAGTCCAATATTACCCCAAAAATTATTTGACAACGGAATCACATGTAGCTTTGCCACCTTTGGAGCACCAAATCTACTTGAAAAGAATATCAACTCAAGAGTGTGCCCTGTCAGAAGCAGTCAACTTGCTACTACTACTACTACTACACACACACACACACACACACACTTTGAATTGTTTATTAATATTTAATATAATTTTAGATAATTGTTCTTTCTACACATAGCTGTTGAGGCTCATTTAATTGGCTTGATAGACCAGTGCAGCTCATTCCCCAGCTGCCAGTCACACAGCTTTGAGTACAATCCTATGCACCCTAACCTGGTGTTAATGTCATTGAAATCAGTGGAATTTATTTGGATAGGCCTGGGCTTGATGTACAGTTCCCAAGGTCCCCCTCTGTGATCCATGCTTGAGGAGTACACAGAATCTGGGGTTGTCTGTTCAAATCCAATCACCTAATGAAATATATGTTTTAATGACAATAGAAGAATACATTATGTTGAGGTCTCAAGAACTAATTTTTTGCTTCTCTCCCACAAGTTGTTCTCATGAAAGAGATCAGCCGAGCCTTCTCTATGTGTATTGTATTATATTTTAACATTTAACTCACCAATATTTATGCTCTCTTTGGTTTAATTTTTAACTATATTTTATTCAAATGACTTATACTAGTGATTCAATGGTCCCAAGAGAGGAATAAAAAACTTGTTATCTCTTCTATCTTTTTTCCTTTTTATAATACAAGCATAGAAACTTCTACACTCATTTCCTCAATGTGCATATCTACAATTTGATTCTGGTATCCATTGTTAAGATGTTTCAATGTATGTATGGCATCATCTACACTCTCACTGCCCACTCATGATCCCTCTGAAGCAAATCCCAGACATACATACACCACAGCCCAGAAGCCATGCAATAACCATAGAAGCTGCTGAAGCTGGTGCTGAAACTAACAGAGATCCATTTCTTCCAGAACTAGGCAGGAAACTGACTGGAAATTCTTCTTATTACTTAGGACATCCACAGAAGTCTCAGAGGTTGTTGTATGGCTGCTAGGCCATGTGGCATCCCAACTCCCAGTATGCCCATGGATTGATGGCGCTCAGCAGCCTCCACTGGTGGAGGAGGTGAATTCCCCCCTGGTTGAGAACCCCTGGAGGGAGAACAACCAATCTGATTTTGCTCTCTGGCTCACAGCCAGAGCACGCTCTTGAATAATCCAGGCTTTTGGCCGGAGGAAGGGATAGGCCAACCTTGCCCCTCCCTGAAAGGCATTCTCTTCCCCTAAAGGCATTTGCATAGGAAAAAGCAAACAAAAACAAAACAATGGTTCCTGGGGGAATGTTCTGAGCATGTGTGACTCATCGTACATGCCCAGTGTTCCCCCTAGCCAAAACATGAAGTAAAGAAGAACAGACAGAGTGTTTCACTGCTGCTGCTGCTGCTGCTAGCCACTCTACATTGCATCCCACAGAGGAAAACAAGGTCTGGGAGACAAGCAATGGGAAGCAGGTTAGGCGGCAGAGCAGGTTAGGTGGGGATCCATCCCCTTTGCCCCCTTCACTGAGCCACCCCTTGTTACAGTTTTTAAAATATATATATATATATATAAAATCATAAAAACACTACATTAAAAAACAACAGTCCAATCTCAAAATGACTACCTAATGCAATACAAACTGGAAAGTTTTCTAGAAATTGCTCAGGCTTCTACTTTGCAGAAACAAAAACAGAGCAGCTGAGATTAGTTTTGTGGAGGGTTACCGGTATGTCTAAAATGTTTATTTCACCTACACATCTGAAGTTAGCTTCCCTTTTATGAGATTAAATCATTCACTCTTTCTTGTTGTTATGCCTTTGAGATATATGTAGGCTATTACACTTCATTATCATTTACAGTTTAATCAAGTCATGCATATTTAACTCTTTTATCTATGCTCATAAATAAATCTCTCTCACACGCTCTTTTAGCAACTCCCTGCTGCCTAGGAAGTTCCCAGATTAGGATGTAGCATGGAACTATGAAGAAAGATTACAACTTCTGGGACTGTTTAGCTTAGTTTAGAAAACAAAAATTGTATGTGGAGAGGTGTACAAATTTATGCATGGTGTGGAGAAAGTGTATACAGATAGCTGTTTCTCCCTCTCCCATAGTATTACATAGAACCTGGGGTCATCCAGTGAAGCTGAATGGTGGGAGATTCAGGACAGATAAAAGGAAGTACCTCTTCATACAGTACATAGTTAAACTATGGAATGTTGTACCACAAGATGTAGTGATGGTCACCAACTTGGATGGCTTTAAGAGGAAATTAAAGAAATTAATGGAGGATAAGTCTATCAATGGCTACTAGTCACGCAGGTGATATATTAGTTCCGTATGCCTCTGTATACCAGTTGCTGGGGAACATGAGTGGGAACGTGCTATTGCCCTACTTGTGGACTTCCCACAACAGCTGGTTGGCCACTGTGTGAACACAATGCTGGACTAGGTAGGCCTTTGGTCTGATTCAGCATGGCTCTTCTTACATTCTTATCATACAATCACCTCTCCAGTAATCTGAAGCCTCTCTTGCTTCTCACACTTCATTTAAATCCAGGGGATCTTCCATCAAAAATGTCATAATAAGGTAGCTCCTCCCATGGGGCTTTTCAGAACAGGTAGCACGAGCAGCTAGGGAGCTGCAGAGTAATGGAGAGATGTGTAATAGAAGAAGAAGGAACACCACAGCACCCTTGGCTAGCTGACAACAGTAAGGTAAGCTCAAAACATAACCAAAAGACGTTCTAAAGAAATTCTGAAGCACCTTGAGAATGAGGCAGAAAAATGGAAGCATCTTTCATGGGGGAAGAAAACTTTTGGGAAATCAGAAGACAGATTTCAGCACAGCATTAACTGTGGCTCATTCTGGGCTTTAGCCTTCCTGATACCATCCCTACTGGTTCCAGCTACTCTGTACTTATCTTGGTTATATTTCCCTCTTTCCATCTCCTATACATGTAAATTACACATGTTCTCAGATAGATAGATAGATAGATAGATAGATAGAATAAACCCAGCATTTTAAGCCAGTCAACAGGACCCCTCTTTAACTGTGTGTCATTGAAAATGTTGCTGCTGGTTGGATCTGAATTTCTTTTCTAATTTATCAAGACTTGAATCTGTGTTTATCCCTTTCTCTTTGTTTCTTTACATTTGCAGATAAAGGTTTTGTATCTTTGTGAGTATCATATTGTCTTTTTTATGCAGGATGCTGGAAGAGCAGAGTTCTATCTCCAAAATCAGCTTTTGCATGCTTTGTTTTTTTTTTTGGTGGTGTTGTTTTTTTACTACAAATACAGTGTTGCTTCAAATTTCCTATATCAGATTCCTATAGCAGATTTCAGCACAAAACAAAGGCTGCTACTTCTGAACAGAGTTCAGTTGAGAGAATAGTCCATTTCTTCCTTATACCATATCTGTTCATTTGCTGCTTTTTCATTCTTGAGGTATGAAAAATATAGGAACATAAGATGACAGCCTAGAATGGATCTGATTATATTCTGTAGTTTTCCATGAGCCACCTTCAAACTATATATGGCTATACTGTAGCAGTGACAGCAACACCTTTATTTATTTATATTTATTTATCGCCCATCTGGCCGGCAACTGGCCACCCTGGGCGATGTACACAGAATAAAAACAATAAAATACATTTAAAACAATATAAAAAATTTAAAATCTTAACCCACCCCATATTCCTGCCTGAACAACCAGGTTTTTAATGAGCGACGGAAGCTCAGCAGAGAGGGGGCATGGCAGAGGTCACTCAGGAGAGAGTTTCACAGTACGGGGCCACCACAGAAAAGGCCCTCTTCCTCGTCCCCACCAGTCTAGCTGCTCTGGCTGAAGGGACAAGGAGAAGGCCATCCGTGGCAGATCTTGTTGAGCGGCCCACTTGGTGTTGCTGGAGACGCTCCTTGAGATAGACTGGACCGGAGCCGTATAGGGTTTTAAAGGTCAAAACCAACACCTTGAATTCGGCTCGGCAAGCAACTGGTAGCCAGTGCAACTCCTTCAGCACTGGCGTGATGTGATCCCGCCGGCGGCTGCCTTTAACCAGGCGAGCCACCGCGTTCTGTACCACCTGTAGCTTCTGAACTGTCTTCAAGGGTAACCCCACGTAGAGCGCATTACAGTAGTCTAGGCGAGAGGAGACCAAGGCATGAATCACTGATGGGAGCAGGTGATAACCTTCTCAGTTATGATAGGAAAAATATCATGAGTTGGATGGAGACTTAGTGATGATTAGAGTAGACCCATTGAAATCAATGGGACAAGTGATGTATGGTTAATGTGTCCTATTGATTTCAATAGGTCTACTTTAAGCATAACTAATATATTTATATTTATTTATTTATTTATTTATTATTATATTTATACCCCGCCTTTTTTCCTGAAAGGAACCCAAGGCGGCTTACTTACTCCTCCTCCTCCTCCTCTCCATTTTATCCTCACAACAACCCTGTGAGGTAGGCTAGGCAGAACGTTTTCCCTAAATCCATTTTTTTTAAGCAATCATAGAAAGTATAATATTACAGAAGGATTCCTAGCTCAATGAGTTAAACTCCCTACATTATCTATCCCTGACAGATATATATGTGTGTGTGTGTGTGCGTGAAAAATGCTCCAACATAAGGTTGTTGTTCCACTTCCCATTTCCTGTTGAAATGACTGTCCTAATTAATGCTAAATATATCTTGCTTCAATTTCAATCCAGTTGTCTCTCTATTTACAGTGCAATTTTTTCACAGTGCTATTTTTAACTTGGCAAATACACAAAGCAGTGACTTTTTAAAATCAAATCTTGATGTATTGAACTGAGTTTGCAGATACTCCAGATGGTGTATTACCGCAGCTTGGTTTCAACTCACTTACTAATGTTGTGTAAGGATGTATGTAATACCATGAGATGTGGCCCTCTCCAAAGTCTTTATGACACTCACTTCCTGAGTTTCAAGAGAAGATGAAATGTGCAACAGTGTAGCTAACAGAATTTGCTGGGCTAAGATTTCTTTAAAATTCATGACACCCTGAAGCATAAGATTTGATAATTCACTGTTATCTTAGCAGGCATAAGTACAAATATTATTAATCTAAAAATTATCCAGCCCCCAGTAGCCCAAGGAACTCCCAGTAAAACACTTGATGGAAATCAAATTAAATGAGAGTGCCTTCATAATTAGTTACTAAAATAAACATACTCAATATGTGATTAACTTTGTCATAGTTTGCTCCAGAGTCCCAACATGGTAAACAATGTGCCAGCTATTCAAAGGGGATATTACTGAGTGCCTTTTTTGTTGCCACAAGTAATTGGCTGAAGTTCACTCCCCCTTCCTGCTTACCAACTTTGTCATACCCCGAGGCCATCTACCAAGGCTTCTACACAGAAGATAAAAGGCTGCCTGAAATATGTGGGAGAAGCACACACTTTCAAGAAAGGGCTCACTTTAAATCTGTCAAAAACCTCTAGCACTCAAGAGCCCATCCTACAGGTCAGGATTTAACATTTAGCAATCAATCGGACCATTCTTTTAACTGGCTTTTTCTTTCTTGGTCTCCGGAGCTATTTAGACAAAGGCTGACAGAACTTCAAATGAAGTGTTTATAGACTTTGAAATGGAACTGAGGTAGTTCCGATTTACAGATCTGTGACTGAATTTTTTTCTACTGTGTTCTCAAGCAGTCAATAAAAAGGGTTCATCTCATTAGGAACCACTGTTAAATTTTTCATAGATGTCATTCATTTCCCAGAAAGTAAGCTGTGCGTTGTCCCTATTAACTGTTATTCTTAGTCCTCCTAACAAAAATGGCAATTAATGGAATACACTAAAGGAAGAAATAGATAATTGGCATTTCTGTAGCACAACTCAAGGATCCAAAGTAGGCCTGGCAGCAGCACACACGATCCTCAGCCAAATTCCAGGTTCCTAGAAGGCCCACTGCCAAAAGCTGTTAGGCTTGGTCTGGGCTCCCCTTTTTTTTCTGGCACCAACAGTGCCTGCACTCCCTGATGTTGGCATTTTATGTGGCAGAATTAAAATCATGGTGACAAGGAGCCTAGCTGTTCAGGATGGTCAAACGAGGGATTTTTGAGATCACTAGGATTCTCTGAACATCCTCTCACCACTCGTCTTGTTCCCAATTCCCATTTACATTTGCAATTGCTGCTTGCTTTGCACGGATGGGAAACTTGCACAAATGAAGCAGTGATAGAATGGGAGATTCGCAGAAATCTCCCCAAATTTGCATGAATTTCCTCCATAGACAAAAGTGGGGCTGATTCAGTCTACTGAGGAAATTTGTGCAAATTAGGAAATTTGTGCAAATTAGGAAATTTGTGCAAATTAGGAAATTTGTGCAAATTGAACTGGGAATCAGGAATGAGATGAATGTGAGCACATGCTTGACAATCTGCAAATATCTTTGGCGGACATGTGCTTGTGCTTTGAACAGGGGGCATGCTCACATGTTTTGTGAGCAAAAATGAAATTCTTATACATCCTGTCAGCACCTGGTAGGGGGCAGCCCAGCCCAGTCAGGCCCTCTGGGGGAGCGGGGTGTCCCACCACAGGACTCTACTGAAGGCATTTTGTCTGTGACCTGTTAAACCTGTGGTGGCTCTGGTCCAGAGCACTTCACATACATTATCTTCTTAATCCTTACAACAGTTCTGTAAGTAGGGTGGCCACTTAGGCGTTGCTAAAAGAGAGGACAAAAGATCATGTGTTCATCATTCCCTACTCACACTTGTTTATGGGTTTGTTAGACAGTGACGTGACCTCCCATTTCACGTCTGTGTCTAACCAGCACTTTCAGTGAGTTGTTTTTTGGGGGGTTTTGAGCAGGAAAAATGTGGCATTTAATTGTGGAAGTGAAAGAAAGCACTATTTCTACTTGTGTATTTGTGCTATTGCACTATACCACAGGGTGACCTAGAGTTTATGTAGTGGAAAAGCAGGAAAGGAAACACTTTTCGTGTAGTGTGCTCAGATCTCAGTTCCATGATGAAACGAAAAGTAGATACAGCAGTTTAACAGACAATTAACAGCCTCATGTAGAAAAGCTCTAAGAGAACTGTGACTTGCTGAAGGGTACTTCTTACATGCCAAGGCTTGTGTTTGATGAGTGTGGTGTTGAAGGGTTTCCTTTAGTTGTCTACTACCTCCAGATCTTTAAGATATTACAAAGGACTCAGTAACTGTGCAGTGCTAAGGACTGTGAACAATCTAGTCTAATGGCAACAAGCCTCTCTCTCTCTCTCTCTCTCTCTCTCTCTCTGTGTGTATAAAGCACCGGCACAATCATTTGTAACATATCGCTATCATTTCCGCACTGCTTCTCACTTTACAGAAATATTTGGGGTTGAGCTGGCTGAGCAGTGCTAAGTTCCCCATGGCTGTCTGGGAAGCTTCATGGCTACAGAGGGATACCAAGGTAAACTTCCTTAAAATGGCCGCGAATAGCAAATTGCAGCAATTTTAAGGTAGTTTACCTTAGTATTTACGTTAAAAATGCAGTGCTGGGGACCCGGTAGTGATGCGCCGCGGACCCAGAAGTCCGCCAAGCATCGCAGCTGCCGGGCACCGTGGGACGAGTGGGGGGGGGGGTAAGTGGCCATCCCTAGTTCGTGTCCAAACTGTTCAAAAAGATGTGGGAGCTTGGCGGCATGGAACACCTGATGTCTGTGCCATACCATCACGAGACAAATGGGTTGATTGAACATTTTAATCAGACCTTTGGGAAGATGATCTGCGCCAACACTGCCAACCACCCCAGGACCTGGGACTAGGCGTGGGGCCTAGCCTTGAGTCGGCTCGTGGCTCGCTCCTGGCTTGGCTCTCCAAGGCGGCGGCAGCCCGATCTCGTTATTCAGAGCAGCGCGGAGCATTCTCTGCGCCGCTTGAGCCGCCCCTGGCGCCCCCGGAGGACCCCCTGCCACCGCCGGACCGCCGCCGCCGGACTCCCCGCCGGACCACTGCAGCCGGACCCCCCCGCCACCCCCCCACAGCCTACCTTGTACGCGCCTCCGCCGCCTCCGTTGCTGCCAGAGCCCCACCCATGCTCTGTTTTGGCGGGGGGAACCAGGGCAACAGGGCTTAAACAGCCCTGTTGCCCTGGTTTCCCCTGCCAAAAACAGAGCGTGGGGGTCCCATCGCGTCACTTCCTCCACGCTGGAAGGTCGCAACGGGACCAGTGGACGGGGAGGCAGGCTCTCCGGAGAGCCGGAGAGCCTGCTGCAGGTAAGCCCGCAGTGGCCGAGTAGCTCGGCGGACACGAGCGGGCCCGGTTCTGGCCTTGCTCCTGTCTGCCGGGCTACTCAGTCACATCCCTGGGACCAGGCTCTGCCATATTTGCTGTTCGCCTATAGGGACTCCCCCAAGAGAGCTTAGGGTTTTCCCCAAACGAGTTAATGTTTGGCCGTGAACTTTGGGGACCCTTGGCTTTGCTGCAGGCGGAGTGGGAGAGAGATGCAGGTACCACCCCTTTACCAGTCCAGACCTTCATGCAGCAGCTCCAGGACACCCTCCGTGATGTGCGAGAGGCATCCCAGCAATATCTGAGCATGGGACAACAGAAGCAGAGTGAGGGGTACAATTGGACTGTGATCCCACGGACAAGCCCAATGTCATGTGTGTGTGAGAGTGTGTGGAAGGGGATTTGGCTGGGGGAGATCTGTTGGGAGAATGGGAGCAGGGAAGGGGACTGGAGGAAATTGAGTTGTTCAGCGGAACAGAGAGCCCAGATGAAAGGAGTTCTGGAAGATTTCCAGCCCATGTTTTCCGATCGCCCGGGTCGAACCTCCCTGATACAGCATTCCATTTTGACCGGGGACATCCCCCCTATTCAGTCCCTCCCCTACCGGGCAGTTGGACCCCATGTTCAGGCAATTGCACAAGAAGTGTAAGCTATGTTGGACCTGGGGGTCATTGTCCCCAGTTCAAGCCCCTGGTCCTCCCCGATTGTGTTAGTGGCCAAGAAGGATGGGGGGGGGTCCACTTCTGCATTGATTACAGGAAGATCAACCGGGTGACCATCCCTGACCCCTACCCCATCCCAAACATGGACGTGCTGCTGGAATGGCTCGGGCGGGCAAAGTGCATCACCACCCTAGATCTGACTAAGGGATACTGGCAAGTTCCCTTACATCCGGACGCTGCCCTAAAGTCCGCCTTTGTTACCCACCTGAGGCTCTTCCTGTTCACTGCTCTGCCATTCGGAGTTCGGATCAGTCCAGCGACCTTCCAGAGACTGGTGAATGGACTCTTACATGGGTTGGGGGAGTTTGCGTGTGCCTATTTAGATGACATTGCCATCCTCAGCTCCACCTGGGAACAGCACCTGGATCATGTCCGCCAAGTGTTCCAGAAAATCCATGAGGCTGGGCTGACCGTCAAGGTGAAGAAATGTCAGGTCGGGCTGGGGGAGGTTGATTACCTATGGCATAGCATGGGGGGCAGCAACATTAAACCCCTGGAAGCGAAAATTGAGTCAGTGCGGAACTTGCCCCGTCCGCTAACAAAGAAACAGGTCCAGGTTTTCCTGGGGCTGGCCAGCTACTACCGTAAGTTCGTGCCTCATTTTAGTCAGCTGGCAGCCCCTCTCACGGATTTGTGTAAAAAACGTCAGCTGCTCAGCTCAGGGTACAGTGGTTCAGCACTTGCCAGACTGCGTTCGATGGGTTAAAAGCCTGCCTCACGGCAGCTCCCATCCTCCAAGCGCCCTATTTTGATTCCCCCTTTGTGCTGCAGACTGATGCCTCAGAGGCAGGGATGGGGGCCATTCTATTGCAACAACAGGAGGGGCAGGGACTGCGCCCCATTGCCTACCACAGTAAAAAACTTTTGCCCCGTGAATGCAGCTTAACTACAGTGGAAAAGGAATGCCTCGCTGTAGTATGGGCCGTGACCAAGCTCAGACCATACCTTTGGGGACGGCGGTTCCTCCTACAGACCGACCATTCCCCATTGTGTTGGCTGGACCGAGTCAAAGGTTCCAATCAGAAGCTCCTGTGTTTCTGTTCTGTGTTTCTGTTTATGTTTATGTTTATGATTCTGTGTTTATGTTTGATCGAGAAGTCAAAGTCTTGCCCTACAGGACTTTGACTTCTCGATCAAACATATCACGGGCAAGGACAACATCCTAGCAGATGGGTTATCTAGGGCTTTTTCTCAGGAAGAAGGTAGATAGAAATTGGGGTATCAGGAGTCCCCAGTTTCATCTTCCCAAAGGGGGGATGTGGAGAAAAAGCCTAATTGCCCATCACTCCTGAATGCTGGTATATCTTGTTCCTCCCTGTTCTCCCATCCCCTTTGGCTCTGCATAAGCCTCTCTGCATAATCCCCACCCTGGGCCAGGAAGACATAGCCATAACAACAGGTCACATCTGCATTTCACACAAAGGGCACATTTACAATTTACCTGAGGAGGTGCAAAACATCTTGCAGTCTCAAAGAGCTGCAAGATGCTCCCTAGGAACACCCATCTGGTGCCACCCCTCCACAGGCAGGAATCCACCTGGCGAATCACCTGGGACTGGGAGGGGTCTGGAGAAGGGGTCTGGGCAAACCTCAGACCGTCAAGGTTGTTGGAAGCTGGTGCACACTCTGCACGGATCAATGCCCCTGACTTCGGTCAGCAAGCAGCTCTCCAGCCTCAGGCACGGCACCGGTGATCGCCCGCAGGAGAGACTGAGACTAGTAAGTTAGGTTCTCTGGTGTTCTGTGACTTTGTGCCTAGCAATCCTGTTACATAGCCTATCCTACGCTCAATTGATCCCCATTGTGACTCATCTGTTTATGCTGTGAAATTCCTGTACAGTAATACCTTGGATTGCAAGTAACTTGGTTTGAGAGCGTTTTGCAAGACAAGCAAATTTTTAAATATTTATTTTTAAAAAATTGACTTGATATACAAGCGACATCTTGCAATACAAGTACTGTAGTATGGCTTAAATTAAAAATCTCTGTACAATTTTTTTGGAGGGAATTTCGTTTTGATATAAGAGTGTTTTGGATTACAAGCACGTTTCCGGAACAAATTATGCTCTCAATCCAAGGCATGACTGTAGTTTATTAAAGGTGTTGTAAACAAACATAGATTCCTTGCCTTGGTCTATTTCCGTGTCAATTTCAGGTTGCGGTTGCATTTAGCTTTGGCTAGAGCCGCCAGGGAAGGGTGCCTTCTGTGCTGGTTAACCCTTTCCGTCCCGAACTCGTGCAAAGGACCTGCTGGGGTCCTTCACAGCTAGTTTCTAGTTGCACTATCGAGTGCTAGCATTCTGTTGCAGTAGCAGTCATTCTAAACCTGCTGCTAGCAGCACAATTGGATACTGCCCATGAATTCCAAATTTATAATGTCTTGTTTAGCTCTTTGTCTACAAAGGCCTTGTTCCTACAACTGAGATCATCTGACTTCTGAGGGGAGTCTGAAATGTTTGTTTGAATTATTTATACCTTCCCTACTGACCAAATTTCTCCAGGTATTTTATAGCACATCTAAATTACTATTTAAAAAGACAATATTTACTTAGGAGGAACAATAATATAGACAGCTTTTCTCCCCAGTCTTCAGATGTTTCAAGTGCCACTGTGCTGGTGAACCTCTGGACCATGGTGTGTCTCCAAAGAAATAACCTGACCCAGCAATGGCTGACTGAACAGTCAAGTGTTAGTCCTGCACAGTTAGTCCTCCCACTTCCTCACTGTGCTGCTGCTGCTGTCTCTTGCAGATTCTGGTATCTCATGGTAGATGCCAAAGGCGCTGGAGGAGTAAAGGTGTTTATAGGCTAGTCCTTGGATGTATCTATGTTGTATTCTGCTTTAATTGGGAAGTTTTTCATCTGGGAGAAAGGCAAGAGAAAGCTGGGAAAGAAAGTGGCAATCACGGCATTGTTAAATTTATTGTTAAATTCACCATTGAGAAAGGGATCAGCTTTGCTCAGACACAAGTGCTCTCCCAGAAGCCTCTCTGTCTCAGCAAAGATAATTCATTCAGTCCCCAGCACACAGATAAAGAGCTGTTGTCCTTTCTAATAAGTCTGTTGTGGGGAAGAACTCAGCAGCCATTGTTCCAGAGAAAGGAAATGGGGGGGGGGGGATGTGACGACACTTTAGGACCAGGCGCATAAACCCTTCTCAGGCTAAGTATCAACACTTAAAAACCTGAGGGGAGGGTCAAATGAAACCTTTCCCCTACTAATGAGTGAAAAAAATAATTCTGGTTATTAAGGTCAAGGATCTAGCTTAAATTTATGATACTGTACAAAGTATCATACAAAGGTGTGTGTGTAGATCTGAAAGTAATGCAGGTTAATAACGCCAAGCTGACATGTAGGATTTGGGTAGCAAACAAAATAAAAATAAGTTTATTTTAATCAAAATCTTAGTTCCAGAAAATAAACCTGCCTACACCAAACACTTTATAATTAACCTAAGTCCCTATAACTCCAAATACTCTCACTCCTCATACAATAACTGATTCCTCTTAAAACTCCTGACAAGACACAAATAACCCACCTAACCTAACTCCCAAACTCTATAACACTCCCAACACACTTCAACCAACACTCTACTTCTTAACTCTACTAACTCTGACATCACTCAAACACTCCTTATATACTCCTCCCCCCACCCTTTCCAAGACATCACAAACCACACCCACTCAGTTCAACATTCTAGACACACTAAACATACTAATGCAGACATACACCAGGGAACTGAATTCTGGGGTTACGCCACTGGGGATCCTAGAGTGGACTTTACATAAATGGAAAGGAGGGACTGCAGTTGCTTTCACACCAGTGTTTTTAAATCTGAAATGGACACTAGTTTAATCTGGAATGGACATTTCTCATTCCTTCATGCTGTTCTTAAACAATTGTATTCTAGTGTTTTCTGTGTTATCTCTCCCTATTTTACAGATCTGATTAGTGGTTTGGGGTTATGTTTTTGGTCTTAAAATGCAAGCGCACCAGCCTGCCTAGTGCAGACAAGGGAAATGCTTCTGAGGCTTTGGGGATTACTGTCCCTTTAATTAATGGCTTCTTTCTTGCCCTTTTTAGAAGGGCTTTTAAACTGTTTTCTAAGGGATGATCACATGAACACACACACACACCCACACACACATTGAAAGCATGCACAAGGAACTCGTGGATACCCCTGCCATGGCCATGGCCATGCCCACATCCCTCACTGTGTAAACCACAGAAATGCTTCTCCACTGTCCGTACATTGTGGGAAAGGACTTTCAGTATTCATGTAGAGCCCTTTCTCATGATGTCTGGAACACATGGACAGTGGGGAAGCATTTTCAGTGCAGCACACCCATGGAGGCATGACTATGATGCAGGGGGCTAGCTTGTACAGCCCACCTTTCAATGCATGGGGGAGAGATTCATATGAACCTCGCTCTGTTCAGGAATAATCTCAGAGAGATTCAGAACCTTCACTGAATACTGAAGGTTGTGAGAAAAATATGGATTTAATTCACCCTTTTATACTTTTGTTTGATTATTTTCATCCCAGAAGCCTTGTCACCCGGAATCCAGATAAACCTTGTTTTTCCCTCCTTGTTCAGCTTTGCACTGTAAGCAACCTGCTGCCTTAGCTATGTTTACCATCTGACCTCAAGAGGTTTTAAGACTTTAAGATCTCATAAAGATTAAAAGCTGAAACAAAGCTTTAAGATTAGAACAGGTCAATAGAATACTAGCTAGGTAGAGCAACAACAAAAACAAACAACAAAAAACCTACCTGAAAATAGTCTTAATGAAGAAGAAAGGAATATTTTGCAAATTCAAAGACATTATAAATCTCAAGTAGAGATGCTGGGGAAGGAAACGTAAACATGATGTAAGGTCAGATGGAACTTGAATGATCTGTTGTTTAAAAATACTGAGAAAGAAGGAAGCAATGATCTATTCTTCAGTCCTGACTTTTTCTTCAGTGGGATTCTTAATAGTGATTGTGGTAAGATCCTGATCAAAGACATACTCCTTCAAAATCTTTAAAATTATGAAGATCTTATCCAAAAGATGCAATCCGTGACAACTGGCTTTACTTCTGGATAAACGTAAAGGTATCACCTAATGGGATGGCCATTGCCAAATTTTTATGGGGGGAATATTATTATATGGATGGAATGATCCTATGCCCCCTAGACATTGTCTGAAGGGCCATAGGATAGTTTAGATTTCCAGCTCTGAGGTTGGAGATGGTGCTCCAACCATGGAGCTGGGAATCAGAGTTCTGCCCTCTCCCCGGCTCCCTCGCAACCAGCATGGAATGATGGAAAGAACCATGCTGGCTGCTCTCCAAGGTTGGGAAAGTGACCTCAGAGAGGGGATTAAAGGAGGCATTTCAGGGAATGGGGAAGAGACTGGGGCAGCCAGGGTATGAGGTATTCTGAAGCTGCTCCAGCTTCCTTCCTTTCCCTTCTGAAATGCCATTGCTATATGGCTGAAAATGGCCATCAGCAAAAATGCAGAGCAGGAGGAGTGGGCAGGCAAAGTTCACCTCTGCTGCTGCTCCTCCTCCCACTCCATATTTTTGTGGAAGACTGGGCTCTCTGATTGTACATTTTGCTAGTTAAGGGGTGTGAAAAGTACTCACTTTCTAGGGAGGTGCTCGAGGCTGAGTCATATGCTACAGGCATGCTGTATGACGGGGGGGGGGGGAACCTCTTTCAGCCCGAGGGCCAGATTCAGTTTTGTAGAAGCTTGTGGGGGTTGCATTCCAGTGCTGGGTGAGGCGAAATGGAAAAGAGAACAGGGCCAAATGCAAAAGGGTGAGGTCAACATACAAAAAATACCAGCATCTGTTAGCTTCAAACTTACTGCCAGTAACTAAGCCAATTCAACCTTTTCCAATGGGGCAAAATACAGTGTATGCCCTCTAAGCTTAGCGGTGTGTACATGTGCGTGTGAGAGAGAAAACTGGAGTTGTTCAGTAGTGAGGAAAATGCACATTCTCAGATACTTTTGCATACGTTTTAGGACTAATTTTTAGTACTGAAAACCAATTCCAGGGTATATTCCTGGTGAGCCCTAGCTCAAATGAAGTCCTGTGTGCTCCATTTTCCCTGGGGTTTGAGCTGGGTTTTTGACTGCTTGTACAGAAGAAATGTCTGTATGCTATGCATGTGACTCCCTTGTTTTCTGAGAAGTAATGGGCCAAATGAATTGAAGTAAAGATGAGCAGGTGCAATAAGTAGATGACCATTGAGAAATTGGCGCTGAAAGAAAATATCCCAGAGTTTAGACACAGGAGGAGTTTTGTGGTGTTGCCATCAAAGGAAGGGGATGGACACACAAGTGAAATTTTGGAGGTGGTGAGTGGAGAGCCCCAATAGATGGGCGGGGCCCTGGAAAAGATGGGCAGGACCCTGGAATTTCTTAATTTTACATATTGATGAGTCCTCTTATCAGCTCAAACTGACTGCAGGCCACTAGTATATATTATTGTTGAGCATTCTAGTTCCTTTTGTGTTGAACATCAGTTTCTCAGCATGTTTCCTTTTAGGGTGAGGGCTATTATTTC
Organism: Shinisaurus crocodilurus; assembly: GCA_021292165.1. Classification (NCBI taxonomy): domain Eukaryota; kingdom Metazoa; phylum Chordata; class Lepidosauria; order Squamata; family Shinisauridae; genus Shinisaurus; species Shinisaurus crocodilurus. The sequence goes on from CM037876.1 coordinate 234,514,147, forward strand.
ATGTCATGTTTACAACTTGTTCTGGTGAGTTTGCCAAGCTGGGGGCAGTTCAGGTGTTTCAAAGCAAAAGGAAACTAGGGAATCATTTTGAGTTGCCATCTCAAATGTTAAGCTTCCTGCATCTCTCTCTCTGTTGATGACCTCTTGTTACCCAGATAAAAGTAACAGGTGCCTAACAAAATGCAGACAAGGCATACTTCTCTTCTTCTTTGAAAAGTCTGTCTGACACATCAATACATAATCTAAGCCACACTGAAAAGGAAAGACCTGTCTGCTTCCCTCCCAGAATTTGTTTGGGAACAGGAAACAACAGATGTGCTGGGTTTATTTTTTGATCTAGCATCTGACTAGCTTCAGAATTCACTGGCACCCTTACCATTTAACAACATCAAATTAAGAGTGTTTCCACAGCAGATGCAAAGAAAGCATTACCAGTCCCAGAAATGAAGAGATGAGAGTAACTGATGCAACTGAATGGGCAACAACCCGATTTATTTTACAAAATAGGGGATTTGCATATTCTAACATTCAAATGACTGATTAATTGACTCCCTAACTAATTAACTTTCTTTCAGCCCCTAATAGGCTGAAGAAAAGAAAGATGTTTCTGACTCCTTGGCCTTCTTTGGGTGAGTTCCTTGGCTCAGGCCATCTATTCTATCTCTAACCCTTCCCAGCCCTCACCTTTAAGTGCTGAGGAAGTTCCTCCTACATCACCCCTGTACAGGCCCTATGGCTTTTTGTAGGTGGATCAGGTGTACCACAAATGGAGGTCATCATGTCCCCCTCCTCTCTAGCCATATGTCCTTAAAGGAACAGGTATCAGGAATTCTCCCCTCACTTAAAGGATGCCTAGGGTACTCACCAAAATGATACTTTCAGTTTGCCCCAAATTCCCGCACTACACCTGCCAACTCAATCAATCAACTGGTTTATTTCAGTCTACAGACCATAAGACACAAATATATAAAATACAGATTTATACAAATACAGTGTGTTGGTTTAATATTGCATTGATTACAACTAAAAGAGTATTATCTAATTAAAACTACAAAATTAAACATGATATTAAATGATTGTACACAGATATGATCCATGGTCAAACTAAAAAGCTAAAGCTACATAAAAACCCATACACAAATAAAATCCATGGTCAGCCATCATTAAATAGAGCACCCTTAGCTTATCTCCGCTTTAGCCATTTCAGTCTAATTTTAATGGCTGCAGTTAGAAATTAGGCTACGTTCAGTGTAACCCCAGGTTTAACACTTGCCAGCAAAGTAGAAACATGCAACTCCTCAGTATTTCCTGGACAGGGGGGGGGGGAAGGATTGGGGAGCTCAGTGGACTGTTAGGGCTCTATACAATTCACAATATAGTATAATAACATGGGCTACAGTTTTGACTAGGCCACTTTCACAAGGGCAAAATCTCAGATGTCAGGGAAGACCTGAAAAAATGGCCTTCTGTCATTCCTCATGGTAAGGTGTTTAGTCTAGCCAGTGTAAAAAGGCTAGGTCATTGGCAGATCGGTGGATACTGGCCGGTTGTAAGCCAAGATGAGCTTCTTGGCCTGCTGTCGGCTAAGGTCAGGTGTAACAGCTGTCAACTTGCTATTCAAGCACCACCCTAACAGGCCTCACTCCGTCAGTGTGACATTAATTAATTATTTTTTAAAAAACACGCCCTCAAGCCAATATAAGCCGGAAGGGTAAAACAAAATATGTATGCAGCCTCATTAACCAGCACCACTTTACCCACACTGAATCCTGGGTTGCTGAGCCAATGAACAGGAAGAGGCTGCCTCAGGGAGACATGGCGCAGGGCCCCACCCCCACCCCCACCCCCACCCCCACCCCAGCAGGGCTCCATGACATGCATATTTTTATTTCAGTGCCTGAAGCGTGTTCATTCAAATTCATTTCATTTTACTGACAATCAACATCTGAGAAGGGCTATGGCTGGTAATGAGTGACTTCTTTATTTTTGATTGACCGTAGCAATCTCTTAGTCATCTTGAGTGACAGATTGCTTGGACAGGCAGTTGGAAAATTATTATTTTTAAAAAAGTGGGGAGCCTGTGCAGCTACACACACAGGCAGGAGGGCATTGACGCATGGTTCAGTGGAGTCCATTTCCCTCCTGGTTGGACTCGCTGAGTCCAGAGACGGTACAGTAGAGGTGCAGAACCTCTTTCAATCCTAGGGCTGAATTCCAATTGCGGGGGTGGACAGGGCCAAAAATACCAAAAAAATGTTTTAGCTTAATGAAATTACTGTCAGCAACTAAGCCTTGGGAGAAGCATTTCAACCTTTTAGAATATGTGGGAAACTGCACAATAGCCAGGAAACCACCAAACAATTGGTGATTAGAGGAAAGGGGGTGGGGCCAGGGAAAGGGGCGGGGCCTTCTAGGGAACTCCAGAGGGCCAGTTTGGCAGCTCTGCGAGGCCAGATTTGGCCCCACAGCCCTGAGGTTCCACACCCTTGCAGTATAGGTTGCCTTCATCCCTTGTTTGTGCACTCCCTAGAGGTGACTGTCTGGCAACTATTGCTACGGAGAGGCTGGACTCTTCTGATCTAGCAGGGCAGGATTCTCAGGTTCTTCCTCCAATTTTCCCTCAGCCACTTTCACATGGGCCTTGCAGTGTTGATATTACTCTAAATGGGAGGCTACTGTCTGTCCCTGTCCCCCTCCCTCCTACCCTGGGCCCTGGCCTGGAAGAGGCTCTCCTTCTAAAGCATTCCCTGCCAGAAAAAAGAAAAAGAAAAAGAAAGAAAAACCTGTAAAAACCTTTTAACTAAGAACTCGTGCCTGAGTTTTGCTTTCTTCCTCCTCCCTCCATCCCTTTTCCTTTTGTGTCATGTCTTTTAGATTGTGAGCCTGAGGGCAGGGACTGTCTTATTATTAATCTTTGTAAACCACTCTGGGAGCCTTTTCTGGCTGAAGAGCGGGGTATAAATGCTGTGAATAAATAAATAAAGCATCTTAAGAACAGAACATGCCCTAAATGGACTTTATTTATTTATTTATTTATTTAATACATTTTTATACTGCCCAATAGCCGAAGCTCTCTATTGTAATGTAAAAACCATATGTGATTTTGCATGGTCTTTTACTTTGCAAAAAGAAAAGGGAAAAAAGTGTTAACTTTTCCAGTCTAATTTTCATGATCAATGTTTTTGTGTTATGTGCCTTAAATAATTGTGATCGGTGAAATAAAAACACACATTCAAATAACAGCTTTCCATTTTGTGGTGAAACATGTCTTAAATTTAAACTCTCTCATTCGTAATAGATTGGTGTTTCAAGTGGATTGATCATCATTATGTTGAGTAAGCTGCTGCACATGGAATCGGCTAAATGATTTAGGGCACAATCCTATGCATGTTTAGACAGAAAAAAAGTCCTACAACTCCCAGCATTCCCCAACCAGCTGGGGAATACTGGGAGTTGAAGAAGTTTTGTCTGTCTAAACATGCACAGGGTTGTGCCCTTGGGCTCAGTTCTTACATTGTGGGAGCTGTGTAGTTGCCACTTCTGTCACTGCAGCTTTTAAAAGCTGTCCCAATAAAGAAGAGAGCAGCCTTCCCCGACCTGGTACCCTCCAAATGTTTTGAACTTCAACTTCCATTAGCCCCAGCCAGCATGACCAATGGTTAGGAATGCTGGGAGTTGAAGTCCAAAACATCTGGAAGGTGCCAGCTTGGGAAAGGCTGATCTAGAGTGTAGAAGACAATGAGGGACCAAAGATGTGGGTACTTTCCAAGGAACCACTGGACAGTAGCACCCATGTTACTCCAATAATGTAAATTTATTTATTTATTTATTATATTTATACCCCGCCTTTTTTCCTGCAAGGAACCCAAGGCGGCTTACATAATCCTCCTCCTCTCCATTTTATCCTCACAACAACCCTGTGAGGTAGGTTAGGCTGAGAGTCAGTGCCTGGCCCAAAGTCACCCAGTGAGTTTCATGGCTGAGCGGGGAGTAGAACCCGGATCTCCCGAGTCCCAGTCCAACACTCTCGCCACTACGCCTTGTGCGTTTGTTCTATCCTTTTAAGGTAGCAGCTGGTGGGGGTAGGGGTTTCAGGATCTGGAAAGTGGAAATCAGTTTGTTTCATCTCAACAAGACTGGGCCCAACAAATATATCCTTTGGAAGATTCCATGCCAAATCGAACCTTCAGGTGAGTGATTCTCTTTGGAACAGCAGTGCAGAAGGAAAGAGTTGACCACCATGGTTCCAATCCTGATTACTGCCCCACAAAGTTGCTATTTGAAAGTGGGGGGAGACAGTCAAGGACAAACTAGCTGTTTAATGTAATGTACCATTTGACCCTGAGCCATATGGGTTTAATAGCTATTTGTTTTGCAAAACCTTTACCCCAGCTAATTTAGAAAGTCTGGATTGCTAACCATAAAAACAGCATAAAATATAGTTAGATGGTTGCCCCCCTTCCCACCCCACCCCACCCTGAATGAATATGGATTTGTCTCAAATGTTTTTATTGAAATTTAATCGTGCTGTTTTTGTGGGTTTTAGAGTGATCATCTATCTTTCCACACATGCACACACAAACACACACATACAAAACTGTAGGTACCTCCCTCCCTGAACTTTGTAAGGTTGGATACTGAACCAAGGAAATCCGATAGATTTCCACCCCCCCAAATGGATTGCTCACAGGCTTACACCTCTTCACATGACTGGGCAGTGGGAACCTGGCTTATCAGGGTTCCCAATTGTGTGGGGCTCTGTAACTACATTTAGCCTAACATGGTTATAGCACCCTTCCCCATCAACATGAAGAGGTCACATTCCTGGCTCCCTCCATTGTCACAGTAACCTCCACAGTCTGTCCTACCACAATCAGAGACACATTTGGCAGGAACTTGAGAGAAGGCCGTCTCAGTGGCTGCTCTCAGGTTCTGGATCTCCCCCTGCCCTGGTAGGCAGGTGAGCTACATCTCTGTTGTCCTTCTGCAGGCAGGTAAATACATTTTTATTCAGACAAACTTTGCCATCTGATCTGTTGCTGAAGAAGTAGGTTTTAATCTGGTGGGTACTGTTACCACTTTCTTACTGATGTATTTTTATCTGTGCATGTTTTGGATTATTTATTTTGAGTTTTCATTTTTTTTAATTATACCTTTCTTATTTTATCTGTATTTTATTTCTAGCTTCCTTGAGCACTATTTTTAGTGGAAAGGTGGGATATAAATGTAATAAATAAGCAAATAAGATGTGTTACACTTATGCTACCCCACAGAACTGGCAGAGCCTTGTAATACAGATAGGCAAGTTATAAGGATGATATTTTCAATGTATTTTTTTATTATTATTAATTTATTTACTCGATTTCTAGGTCACCCTTAAGTATAACTATTCTTAGGGCTGCTCACAAGAATAACTCAAGTGCAGGAATAATGAGAATCTCTTTGTGCATTAGTGATTAGCGAATACAAAATCAAGGCGAGTTAGATATCCTGCATAAAGGAATCCAGAGCAAAGGGGTGTAGTTCATGCCAATTGTAACTATGATTAAAGCACTGGAGTATACAGATTCAATTCAGTAATCTTATATCATTATTCAAGAGAGTATATGGAAGGGCTTGAATGCACACATGCTGAGTCTTCTCTCCCCACCCCCTGCCTTTTTTTTTTTTTAATGCCAACAGCATCTCATTATGCTTCATCAGAGTCTATTTTTGAAGTTACCCTAGAATTTGGGACTAAATGTGGTGGGGAAGCTCATCGATCTGAGGCTTTTGCACAACTTGCTGGATTCTGACCAGTGATGATTTCTTCATGTTCTCTTCTTTAAATTTTTTTAATCATAAACGTCCATTCTGATATCCACTAAGGGTTGTATGAATTCAATTGTGTCTCCTCCACTGATGGAAAGTTCTTTGATCCAGCAGAGGCTTCCATAAGTGGAAAGAGATAGTGAGACTATTTTTGCTGATACCCCCTTTCCTCTGCAGCTACTGCTGCCCCTCAAATCTGCTCTAGAGGACTGGAAGACCCTCTGGAACACTGTTGGAGGTGGCATGGGAGACTGTGGAAGAAAGGGAGAATTTGCAAAAATAGCCCCTCCCTTTTCTGCTCACAGAAGCTTCTACTGGATCAAAGAGCCACCTGTCATTAGAGTGACACAACTGGATACAACCCCTATATCTTATCCTTCCCACTGATGCTTTTTCAATCGGTCTCCAGTAAGAAAAGCAGGAAGAACAAAAGACACATCAGTTTATTCATCAGGATAAACTGAATCAAATTGTTTACTGTTTCCCGTGTCAAAGCAGTTTCCCTTGCAAATTCACATTTACACAGTTCTCCTGACAGCACAAAAATAGCTGCATTGTTTCAGCTGAAGGGGAGAAAATAAGAGAGGGTATTAGATGTACAAGAGCATTGGAAATTTAGGATACAGGCTTACTAGAGGAAATGATGGCTATCAGCAGTCCCCATGCCCTGTGGAGAGAATGCAATCTACAAAAAGGAGCTTATCTAGATTGTCAAATCTTTTATAATGTTCCTGGAAATGAAAGTACGTGTACTTCCTCAATCCCCTTAGCACTGCTTCCTTTATGTCTTTGTAGCAATGTGGAGTGAAACGTTTCAGGGATGATAGACCTCTTCTACTGTTTTCCACATCATCATAGACAATTACTGGATGCTTAGTGTGAATTGTCATTTACAGAAACAATTTCAATCTTTGTGTCTTATAGGGTCATTCAAAATTAGGTTTGGATGAATCTGTCAATTTTGGGTTCTCCTCATTTTTCATTTTTTGCAATCTTAAGTTCAGTTCATTCTGAGAATGAGAATTTTTTTTAAGTTTCCCTGAAAAATTGTATGCTTTTTTTGTTCATATTCTGCTCATATATGTGCACCTGAGTGTGAAAAGGAAAGTAATAATTCTCCAACAGTAAATGGCATAAGGGGGTGAGGTCTTTGGACTAGGAAGAGATATAGGCTGAATTCACAAGTTTGAATTGGTGAAGTCATAGAATCATAGTAGAGTTGGAAGGGGCCTACAAGGCCATCGAGTCCAACCCCCTGCTCAATACAGGAATCCAAGTCAAAGCATCCCTGACAGATGGCTGTCCAGCTGCACTTTGAATGCCTCCAGTGTTGTACAGTCCAATACCTCCCCAGGTAGTTGGTTCCATTGGTGTATTGCCCTAACAGTCAGGAAATTTTTCCTGCTGTCCAGGTGGAATCTGGCTTCCTGTAGCTTGAGCCCATTATTTAGTGTCCTGCAGTCTCAGATGATCGAGAAGAGATCCTGGCCCTCTGTGTGGCAACCTTTCAAGTACTTGAAGAACACTATCATATCTCCCCTCAATCTTCTCTTTTGAAAGCTAAACATGCCTAGTTCTTTCAGGCTCTCCTTATAGGGCTTTGTTTCCAGTCCCCTAATCATCTTTGTTGCCCTCCTCTGAACCCTTTCCAGTTTGTCTACATCCTTCTTAAAGTGTGGTGCCCAGAACTGGATGCAGTACTCAAGATGAGATCTAACCAGTGCTGGGTAGAGGGGAACTAGTACTTCCCGCCGTGATTTGGAAGCTATACTTCCCTTAATGCAGCCCAAAATAGCATTGCCTTTTTTGCAGCCACATCACGTTGCTGGCTCATATTCAGCTTGTGATCTACAACCATTCCAAGATCCTTCTCACTGGTAGTATTGTTGAGCCAAGTATCCCCCATCCTATAACTGTGCATTTGGTTTCTTTTTCCTAGGTGCAAAACTTGGAATTTATCCCTATTAAATTTCATTCTGTTGTTTTCAGCCCAGCGCTCTAGCCTATTGAGATCACTTTACTTAGCTTATCTGTTTTTACATGAGGTTGTTGTTTCTCATAGCTGCTTCCCCATGTGAAGATAAGGTGATAAAACATGCAAACTGGGACTTGTAAGAGTGGTGGACTGTTATATCTTGTCTTCCCTTTGCAAGATTCTTGAGCTACGTTTTGAAGCAAAATAAGAAAAGGAAAGAACCATCAGCCTACCCCACAGCCAGCTACACTAGGCTACCACAACAAGGTTTCCAGCCAGGCCACAGGGCTGGCCCTATCATTAGGCGGAGTGAACTGGCCATCTCAGGCATTGGTTGCTGGAGTGTGTGCACGCAGACAGGCAGGGAAGAGGTTGCAGCCCTGCAGCCATTCCTCCTGAAACCTCCAGGCTTCCCCCACTGTTGGAAGGTGTGTGTGTGTGTGTGTGTGTGTGTTATGTGGCCCTGGACCACCTAAGATACTTTGCCCTCCTCAGTCACAGTGGAGGATGCTATCCTGTGTCACCAATCTTGAACTAGTGAGGGGGAGAAATGTGTTCCGTTCACATGTTAATGTACATTTACTGAATTTCCCATTTTCAAACTCATATGCAACCAAGACTCAGTTATCTTTTGAAATTCACACTTATTTGATTTTTGCAATGGAGTGCTCCTGTAAAATGGCTATATTAGGCAAAACTGTGTGCAAAAATTCATGTATCAGAAGAAATGCACCAAAAAATGCATACAAATTTTCACGCAAAACTTTTTTTTAAAAAAAATTCTCAAGCTATGGGACAAACGCAAAATTAAGACTGGGGAAAAAATGAGAAATAGAGAGGAACTAAAATTGACAGATTCATTCATTCATTCCTAGCTAGTTGGTTTGTATTGTAGATTAGGGGGAGGGGGTGTTCCTGTTGGGTTTTGCATAGGCAGAACGAGATTACCACCTGACATCGGGATTATCACCTGACCTGGTGGGTGTCTCTTGAGTTCAAGTACACAAGGTACACAAGGTACACAAGTCACGAGACATAGTCTCGAGGTGATATGACTCAGCAACCTTGGACAGGTTTGGAATCAACATGTTGATGAATAGGTTATACACCTGGGGTGAGTAATATCCTATTTATAGGTGCAGGCAGGGTCTGTGGTATAAAGCTAACACACTTGTTGATAGCTTCACTTCTTCTCCTCTCCTTCTCCTCTCGTCTCGACTCGACATGTCTATTATTCTGGACTTCACTTCATCTAGCCTTACCACTGGGGTATTGGATTTGTATCTGCAATGATGTAGTGAGTAGGAAATGCATTGCTTGCCTTAATCCCATGTAATTGGGTCTTACAAATAAACTCTTTAATCTTTATTAACTGCTGTTATCTCCTCCTTCCGCCTGCGTGACTGGGACTGAGGGTCACTGGCTAGGGAAGCTTTTGAACCTGGGTCAGTCCAGCTCTCACATCTGGTTATGGGCCCAGATCACAAGAGATAAGCCTGATGGTTATCTCAGATGGGCAGATAAGCCCAGAGACGCAGTAAGGAGAACAGTTATAGAGTTAAAGGATTTGTTTACTATTTGTAAGAACGGTTTGTAAACAAACCGGGAAGGCAATGCATGTTGCTAAAGCTGGTGCTGATAACAGTGGCTTGGAATGCAGCACAACTGAAGAATGCAGGACAGAGAGACGAAGGATTTTTCGTTTTGGAAGCAGCTGGAACGGAGGTGCCAGGCTTGGCAAATCCAAGGCTACAGACTGTGAAAAGAAGCTGGAACGGAGGTGCCGGTTTGGGCAGCTACTAGGCTGAAAAGTGAACAACGCTGGACACAAGGATTTCGTTTTCCACAGCTTGCTGGAGTGATTGTCAAGGAGCTGTATCGGGCAAGGAAATATCTCCAGGAGGCTCTGTGTCTACTCATTTGAGTCAAGGCTACAGCAGGAGGATCATATTTCTTTTACAGTTTGCTTCTTCACTCAGCAGCGGATCAGCTATCTTTTGCATTGTATCAACAAGTGGCTTGGATTACAAATGCATGGATTACGTCTGACGTGGGCAAAGCGTCTGGAGCGTCGTGTCGCAGCAAAGCAAAGTCACGTGTGACAGGAACGTATCTTGGGAAACCTGATACTACACGGGAGGCTGTATCAAACCAGCGGAGGCGTGGTTTTAAAACAGCAGGAGAAAAACAGCGCGGCAGTTTTGAACAGAGAAAGCTGTGCTTAAAATGGGAAGCTGTTCTTCATTTTTCTTCATGTGGGATCACAGAAGAAGAAGCTTGAAATCAGCAGGGGTGCTGCTGATGGGAAAAACTTTGTGTTTTAACCCAGGACATAACAGAAAAACATTATTTTGTTGTGAACAGAAACAGTGGATTGTTTAAACGAAGCTTTCTGTGTTGGACATGAATAAGCAGGAAGAGGACTATGCAAATGGTCAGGAGTTTAACAGTCATGTTTTTGAAACTGTATTTCTTGAAAGTTGGATAACTTGGATTCAAGAAAGTGTAATATATGCTCTTTGAAATGTCAGGAAATGTACTGAATGTATATGACTTGAGTATATTGTAGATTTTTCTGTAGCAAAATGTAAAATACTGAATAATTAGGTATGTTTATATGGCAAAGCTAAGAGATGGATTATTTCTTTCATACTGTAATGGTGTAATAAAGAAATGGAGAGTTGTACTGATGCAACTATAAAAAGGTTAAATGCTTATATGTATGACATGTACATGCATGCATATCACATGATGTTTGATCATTTAGATTCACAGGCCTGTGAAAGAAAATGCAAACTATGTTGGGGAAAGCAATTGGAAATTGTAATTTTCACATGAAAGGTAATTTTGTGCACATAAACAAGGGATGCTAGCTTCAACAGGTAAACTGGAAGGCAAGCTGAAAAACCAGTTCATTTCATTTAAATTTGTTCTTGGTGATCTTGTGGATACTCTGATGGTCTTTAGAGAAAAGGCACGTTATTTCATGATGTTAATTGATCAATACACGAGGTACAAGGTTGTGTACATGTTAGATAGAAAGCTGAAGTTTTGAACAAAGTCAAGGTGTTTTGTGCTTGGGTGAGAAACAAGCATATTACCCATGTTACCTATTTCTTTTGAGATATGGGGAAGTTCAATTCAGTGCATGTTTTGATGCATTTCTAACAGGATGTGGTATTGAACACATGGATTGTGTGGAAGAGTAAACAAACACTCAGATGAGGTGATACTAATTTGGTTAATGAGGTTTGGGTAGAAGCTCTTAAATGTTTTGATTATGTACATGATAGAAGCTTTAGTTCTGTGATGAACTGTACACCTTATAGAAAGTAGTGTAGAAGGAAGAATCTTCTGGAGAAACATTTCAGGATCTTGGATCTGATATGTAGGTACATACACCTCAAAGTTAGAAGAAATCTGTAAGGGAGCTTACATGAGATTTTTCTAGAAATGAGAATATTGTGTTTCACATGAACAACACTTGGATAGTGAGATTATCTAGAAGTGTTGAGTATAATGCTGAATGAAAAGGTGAGATCATTTTTCTAAATTAATTCTGTTAATGCAGGGGATGCATCAAGTTCAGAGTCAGAATAAAAAAGCATTTGCTGAAAGAGAGTCAGGTAAATTTGACAAATCTGATACACATTTGGTTTAGTGGAAGGCTAAACAAATGATTGTTCATCATTGGTGCAAGTTCATTGGAACAGGAACCTGATAACTGATGAGGTAAGGAACAGGTGAGTCAAACAACCTGTGAGATATCAGGATGAATTTGCAGGAAAAGCCATTTGAAACTTGAAAATTTCAAAGAGGTGAAAAAATTGTCTGTTAAGGAAGCTGAACCATAGCTTCAGGCTATGCAAGCTGAGTTGAATTCTTTGGATAAAGAACAAAACATGGAAGCTGGTGAAACAAACAGCAGTCCATGGAACTCATTGTTACCAGATAGATTTTTTAGGTGAAAACTAACCAGATTGGAAAAGGTTATATGTGTCAAATAGCAAGATTGGTTGCTTGTGATTTTGCTCAAGTTAAAAGGAGCTGGATAATCATGAGTGAGTGCAACAACAATTTGCTTTGGAAACAGTTAGACTGATGTTTAAGAATGTGGAGAAGATGTATGAATATTTCACAATTGGAAATATTGGAACATAAGCATTTTAAATGAGAGGAAGTCTTTGGAAAACTGTCTGAGATTTTTCTGTAGGAAAAGCTAGAAATCAGCTGGAGGCTGGAATTCTGTTTTGAACTCAAACATTGCTGAATTGAGATTTGCACAGAGAGGCAGATCAATGTTTGTTAGTTAAACAGGAGGAACAGGGACATAGACTGTATGTACTTGTTAAATGGATGATCTATTGTTTTTTCTGGACAGATAGAAGCAATATGATATAATTGGTCCAGGGTTTGGAATTTCATTGAAAATGAAACTGCTTGGTGGTGGATCAACTGTTTATTTGTAAATAGAAGTTGAGGAAAAGAACCAAGAGGGCAGTATCTTACTGCAACAAACCAGAGAAATATCATGGATGTGATTGAGAATTTTGGAGATAGTTAACTCAGTGCGAGACTCCAAATAATTGAGGATTTTCAAGCACATGCTGATGGAAAAGCAGTTTGAATGCTACACAGAAGCATTGGGCTGTTGAGCTTTACTGTACAAGCAACAAGGCCAGATATTGCTGTCAGTGTGATAGGCAGACTGTTAGACCAACAGGACATGCTTGGAGAGCTCTGAAAAGGAGTTGTGCGTTATCTGGAGGGAACATCACACTTCAGACTAAGATTTACAAGTCAGAGCACAGGTGGCTTACAGATTCACAGAAATGCCAGTTGTGGTTGTGATAGTAAGAACAACAAGAACACACCTGAAGTTTGTTATTTTTATAACCATACTTTGATTGATTTTGTTAGAAACAATCATCTAAAAGTTAGAGTTCAACTGAAGCTGAACTGAATGCATTGTATTATGTATTGTGCTATTATGCTATTGTAAAGCTTGAATAGTTATTGCATTTGTTTAAATAGTTTAAATTGTTAAAAATGTTTAAATGATGCTGGGATTGATGTGAAAAACCTATTACAGGTTTTTCAGGAAACCAAGGCAGGATTGCTATGCTGCAGGCAGATAGCAATACACAACGTTTTGGGTTTGCAAATAAAACTGTGTCATGAGGAGGGATACATCAGAAGTAATTTGATAGTGGTTCAAATTTTCTGGCAGGTAAAGTCATTCCTGCAAAAGTTTTTTTTTATCAAAGTCCATAGATGAAAGAACAGCATCAGTGTCAACAAAGCTGCTGCTGTTGTATGAGGTAAATAACCACGTTCTGCGCAAATGCAAAAGCAGGGGGATGTTGGGTTTTGCATAGGCAGAACGAGATTACCACCTGACATCGGGATTATCACCTGACCTGGTGGGTGTCTCTTGAGTTCAAGTACACAAGGTCTTTGGTCACGAGACATAGTCTCAAGAAGATATGACTCAGCAACCTTGGACAGGTTTGGAATCAACATGTTGATGAATAGGTTATACAACTGGGGTGAGTAATGTCCTATTTATAGGTGCAGGCAGGGTCTGTGGTATAAAGCTAACACACTTGTAGATAGCTTCACTTCTTCTCCTCTCCTTCTCCTCTCGTCTCGACTCGACATGTCTATTGTTCTGGACTTCACTTCATCTAGCCTTACCACTGGGGTATTGGATTTGTATCTGCAATGATGTAGTGAGTAGGAAATGCATTGCTTGCCTTAATCCCATGTAATTGGGTCTTACAAATAAACTCTTTAATCTTTATTAACTGCTGTTATCTCCTCCTTCCGCCTGCATGACTGGGACTGAGGGTCATTGGCTAGGGAAGCTTTTGAACCCGGGTCAGTCCAGCTCTCACAGTTCCATCATCTTGTCCTTTGTTTGGTTTAGACAGCAAAATACCTTTGGTTGGCACTGCATATACCATCCCTAGAAGAATTGTTGCATGCTATCCACTAGAATTATTTTAAGAGTACGCTGGAAAAATAAACATTTAGCTGGGGACTTAGGACTCAGTATTTATTTCTTCATGTAGTCTCTTACAGCGCAGTCCTATGAGGCAGCCCAGAACCCTCCAAACCCAGAGGATTTCATAGATATCATAGAGTTGGAAGGAGCCTACAAGGCCATCGCGTCCAACCCCCTGCTCAGTGCAGGAAACTAGAGGAGGGGTCTCCCATCCAAGTAACAACCAGGCCCGACCCGGCTTAGCTTTCCACGCTCAGACAAGCTGGGCCAGCGTGAGCCACAGGCCTCCTATTGAGGGTGGGAGGAGCGTGGTGGATAGGATATCCACTGTGCTCCCCTCACCCTCAAAAACATATAGATGGCCAATGTCTGCTGTCTAGATGTGTTGCCTCTCCTTGTGAGGAAGGGAAGCTGAGGCACCACATGGATTCCTTGGAATCTGGTGGAGCCTCGCCCCTCCCCTGCTAACACCCAGGAATGCCTCCCCTCATGGGGGAACCAAACACTGTCTTCCATGTTCAGTTCCCTGCCGACATGGAAAGAACCATGCCTGCTATGGGGGGGCACTCTGCAGCGCTGCAGCCTTAGAAGGGATTTCTGAGGTCACAGTGCCTTCCAGCCCCAATCCTATGTCCCTGCAGACAAGGTCAGAGGGACATAGGATTCTACCCTTATGCAGGTATCAAAATGGCTTATAGGAAGTTTGTGAAGAAGAGAGCCTTTGCGGGTTCATACACACACACACACACACACCGGCCTCATGTGTGAACCGGGTAAAGGCTGGGGGTGGGGTGTGCATAGTTCCTCTAGAAGGGATGGTGCCTGGAAGTCTGGAGGAGCCAGGCTGAGGGCTTTCATATGCAGATGTAGTTCAGGCCCAGTAAGCCATGACTCATGAGTCCCCCTCCCCCTGCCTGGCCAGGTGAAGTTGATCTTGATTGGCTGAGAGACAGCAGAGTTACAGGGAGGAGGGGAGGGGGGAAAGGTATATTTCCCAAAGTGTGGGTTTTGGTCTACCCGGCTGTGGTAATGGCGGTAAGCCAAGGACCCCAGGCAGCTCCTGGTGAAATTAGCTGGATTGAGGGCTCTAGTAAAGGTAAGCCTTGTGGGAGTTTTACCCATCTCGGACCTTAGGGTAAGTGTGGTAATCTCCCTCGGGCAGCGAGGCTGTGCTGGATTTAACCCTTGAAGAGAACACCCTCAGGTAACAGGTGTGTGCCTGAGAGATATCAAGGAATCAGGTTTTATTGTTTTGCAGCTTTACTGTGTACTAAAGTGTCTCTCTCTTTATTTTGTGTGCTTCTCTCATTTCCCTAATCTTGTTGTAAAATGCTATCAGAATAAACCTTGTCCTGGTTTTACCCCACATGGTGTTTGTGGGTTGCTCTGTGGCTTCAGTAACTAAATCCAGGTTACAGAATTAAAGGCGAGTCCCTCAACAGAGATCCAAGTAGGATTGCAGACAGCTGAGGCTGGCAATCTGGTACCTTGAGATCTCTGGGGGTCTTGGTTCCTTTGGAGTAGGAAAGGGTGGGGGTGTGGCGGGCCAGCCAGCCCCCCCTTCCTCCACAAAGTTGATGGGTGAAAGCTGGGAAAACCTGGCCTCCCATCCTACAAAAGAATATGAAGGGTCTAAGCTAATATTTGTGACATCCTATTTAAGGGATACATCTCATTTTGAGGCATCACCGGTCCACAGAACAGGATAAACATCTCTTCTTTCAAAATAATGTACTTCTATAGAACTGACAGCATGCTCTCAGTGTTTTGGAGTTTTTATATATTTTGTACATGACAACTCTATTTCCAGCACCCCTCAGAGCGACAGAAGCAACAGGATTCACAAATATGGTAACGTATGTTGAAACCTGGGGAAAACCATAAAGAAGAGAATGCAGTTTCTGTAGATTACTTTTTCTGCATTTCAAATAGAACCATAATTTGCACCCTGTGGAACTGTTGGCGGTTTCCCTGAGTTATGATTGCTTTCAACAAGATGGGAGTATATGAGCCTAAGTTAATGCATTGCATCGCCTTTTAAAATAGCACGTCTTGGGGCACCTTAAAGACTAACAAATGTTTTGTGGCATAAAGTTTTGCTAGCTAGAGCCTATTTCACCAGATGTATGAAAACATGGGATGTGTCTGTGTGCAATATAGATAGATATAGTACAATTTGGGCAAAATGTTTTACCCAAAGGAAAATAAAACACAAGACAAGCAGTAGTAGGAGGGCTACATTTCTATGCGATGTAGCATGCAGGTTATAGGGATGGGTGAAAAATTTGTTCTGCAGGGGATTTTTAAAATGGATTTACCCAATTTGCACCTCCCAAGCCTTTCAGTGAGCTAAGTTGTGTACTGAAATCCACATTTATGTGTGTTTTCCAATGCAGTACATCTTAGGAAAAAATGCACACAAAAGAGTGCATATTGGGGGAAAGTGCACATTAAAAATGAGACCGGTGTCTTCAGTCCTGATCTTTAGATGTCCACTCTTCATGTAGGCTTTCTATATGAAGGCAAGGTTAAGCATGGACTTGGGGCTAAGGTGCGGGGGGGGCAGACTGAAAGGGCCCCCCAAAAGGCTTCCCCACCCTGTGATCTTGTTTCGCCTCCACCAGCTGCTGCTGTGCCTGCTTTAAATCACCATTAGGAATCATGCACTTCCCTCAGATTGCTCTGAGCATCCAGTCAGTTGATGCTTAGACTTTCTGACCTTCCTTCTTCAGCAGGAACCAGGAAGTTTGTTTCAGGGATGTACATGTGGCGTCTACTGCTCTTGCACATGTGTGTATGCCTACGCACTAGATGGACATGTGCAATAGTGCAGAGTCTCAAAACAGCGTAAGAGTCCAGCAGCAGCAGCTGCTGCTGTGCTGCTATTAAAATAATTTTTCTCCATGGCTCCCGTACCCCAGGAGAACCCAGCCTTTTGTTGCAACTAACCAGAGCCATCCCAGAAGGTAGCAGAAAGAGGGAGGGAGGGAGGGAGGGAGCGGGTCAGGGAACAAGGCAAGAGAACCATTATCATAAAATAAACAATTGTTTCCTAGCCTGGTATGCATGTGCTTCAACATATTCATGTTAGGGTAGTAGACTGTGTGTGTGTATACGTGTACATGCATGTGTGCGCTCTTCATGGGAGGACAGAAAATGGATAATACAATGTTACATTGGGCGTTTTTGCACACATCGTGCTAACCCACCCTGGCAATAAGCCAGAGTGGGTTGCTTGTTTCGCAAACAACCCACGGTGTGCCTGGCAGACTGTCGGGCTCACTGTGGGCTGTTCTCCCTCTCCTTCCCGGCCTGCTCAATCCTCCAGCCTGGACATGGTGGCTGAAGCTGCCTTTTCCCCTCTCCCTGCCATGATCACAAACCATTTTTTTTTGGTTCGCTGTGGCTTTCCCCCCTTTACCTTTCTCCCCCTGGAGATCGCAAACAGCAATCTCCAAAGTGACAGCCAGTGATACCCCTCCGAAGTGCCCAAACAGCACATTGGAGGGGCTGTCACTGACTGGTTGGCCCCCTGGGAAATGGTCTGGGTACGGACGACACGACAACCCACCGTGGCTAGTTACCCACGATGGGTTGTTGTGTTGTGCGATCCACGTGATTGAGTTACTAGCCCAATCCTCCACCCCAGCCAGTGAAAGGGCGAGTGATGGCTGGCTCCTTTTCCTCTATGGAGCAGCCACCTTTGGTTCGCTTGCTTCCCCTGGATGCCTAAGTCCAATTCCTATCTCTAAGAGACAGGATGCACAGATAGGGAGTGGGCAGGTGCGCAATTCAAGAGAGCGGCAACCATCACTTCCTCAATTCTGCCTCCTCCCTCTTGTCTACCCTCTCTGGCCTCTGCAACAGGGTAGATTGGGCCTGCAGTACTGCCTATAGAGAGAGCTCGAGCAGCTGCCTCTGCCCGCTTCTGTCTCTGGGCGGTGCAGCACACAGAGGGCTGGTGAAACAGCAGCCACCTCATTGTTTTGGTTGTGGATTCTACACCCAAGGAAGACAGAGGCCTGGTAGTGGTGACTAAAGCTTTATTGTGCATGTCTCCAGGCCGGCTGAGTTCGCACAGGCTCCTCCCCTTTTGACCTCTCAACTAGAGGTTAACATTGCAGGAATGAGCTGCTACCTATCATAACACCCACCCCCTCACTTGCTCACCTGAACTCTCCCTCTTGGCAGCACAGTCCTGGGGTTCTGCAGAGTGAACCAAATCCACCCTGCTGTGCCACCCCGGAGAAAGGGTGAGCTAGAGAAGGCAGAAGCTGCTCCTTACAGGAACAGTCGCTGCCTCCACTCACTCACTCGCCCTTTGCCTCTGCCTGCTCACTGCCCTCCCACTGTGTGGGGTGAAGGAGAGGGCAGCGAGCGAGCAAGCGAGAGATGGAGTGTGCAAATAAAAGGGACTGCAGCCACCCCCTCTGCTGGCTCGTTCATCCTCTCTCACTGGGTGGTGTGGAGGGTTGAGCTTGTTGGGCCCAGTCCCCAGCACCACGCCATCCAGAGGAAGAGCACAAGTGAGTGAGGTGGCTGTTCCTTCTCTGATTAGTCCTCTGTCCTGTACTACCCAGAGGGTAATGGCGGGAAAGTGAACAGACAGAGGTATCTGAATGCACCTTCTCTCTAAACAGCTTTGTGGGCCCAATCCTTCCTACTGCAGTGCCCAGAGAAGGTGAGCAAGAGAGAGACAGAGGTAGGAGAAACCACTGCTTTCTCTTGCTTGCATACTTCCCTGCCAGTCTCCAGAAGTGGCAAAGTTCAGAAAAGGTGTCCTGCCGTGGTGTGTGTGTGTGTGTGTGTGTGTGTGTGTACGTACCTGGAGGCTTCCTGGCTGGGGAGTCCCTCTCACCAGGCTCTGTTGAAAGGGCAGAACAAAGGATGAAAAATTGCCATTGACTGTTTGTTTATTAGCTGTTGTATAGCATGGATGGGGGGATGGGGCATGTCTACCTTCCTGGCTTTGTTACTTCCTTCTTTCTTCTATCTTCTAATTTTCTGTATCTTTTTTTGTGTGTCATTGTGTTTGTGAAGGTTGGTGGTTTCTTGGCTGGAACCTTATGCACACACTTTAAAATAAGCTCTGTTGAACACAGTGGGAGATGTACTTCTGAGGAGCGTAGGCTGGCGACTCGTATTTCGGTGGGACTCCTAATCCATTGCAGCTTTTATTTGGAGCTTTATATGAGCTATCCAGGGTGCTCCGTGGTGGTGAACCTATTTTGGGGATGGAGTTCAGCACCCTGGATAGCTTTGAAAGACCATTAGGTCCAAGGTCTAAAATTACCTAGCTGCACCATTGTCCGTAAGGTGTAACCCAGCAAGTAAAGTCATAGTTTTATTGTCGACCAGTGATTACTTTATTGTATTTTTATTGTTATGGTGGTGGTATTATTATTATTGAGGATGAGGTTAACCACTTCAATAAAGCACTGGGATACAAATCTGTGTAATAAATAATAAATGAAATCTGTATATTTGAGGAAAGCCTGCACAAAACACTGTTACAGCAATGTAAAGTACATTTATTTATTTATTACATTCATATCCCAGCTTTTCTTACTCCTACAAGAAACGCAAGACAGCTTACATGATCCTCCTCCTCTCCTTTTTATCCTCACAACAACCCTGTGAGATAGGTTAGGCTGAGAGTTGGTAACTGGCCCAAAGTCACCCAATGAGCTTCATGGCGGAGTGGGGTCTCGGATCTCCCGAGTCCCAGTCCAACACTCTCACCACTACTCCACACTGGCTGTCTTTATAAAACGATGCATGATCAAAAAAGTTATACACTCAGACACCAGGGGAGCTGAACTAGTTGGTGGGTGTTGCACGGGGTGGGGCTAGTCAGTATGGACCTCATGCTGTGGGTTATTTCTGTATCTGACAGATCAGCAAAGGCATCAACACTAGCACCAGCCCTGACAGCAGGAATCTCTTTGAGAACTCTTAGAAATCCATCGGGATCCATCAGCTATCAAGGGAAGATTGTCCTAATATGTCTACCACCCTTTAGAGAGAAGAACCCATAGGCAGTGTACTCCTTACCAGGAAAGTATCTGACCATGACAAGAAAAACAAAGGAAAATACCCCACCAGAGATCACTATCCTTCCACCCTGAAGAGAACAACAGATCAAGAGTGTGTCCATGTGCTTTCTGTTCTCCCCTTACATGCTCTGATTAAGAAAGTCACTTCCAAAATATCTTCAATCCATGATTTGCTATCCTGGTTTGGAAGGAAATCACAAACCATAGTTTGCTGGTTTGGACGCTATACTAAACTGTGGTTTGTAAATGAAATAATTTGCTGAATTATTAAGCATGTGAGGTGAGGGGCATAAGGGAGCATGCGAGCAAAAGGCTAATGTAATTTAGCAAAAGGCTAATTCATTAAACTATAGCTTGGCATCACAACTGAACCAAGCCATAGTCTACTACTACTTCTTTATGCATAATCACATTTTTCTTGGTAGAATGATTAGATTGATAACACTAGCTAATGTAGAATATTTTTCAAGAAGACCTAATAAATCTCAATGAAGGTAAGCTATGCATGTAATAGCTGTGGTTTATTTCTTTAAAATCCATATTCCCCAGTTCTTTGCATCATTACATTTGACACTGAGTATTTTTGATACATCAAATAATCATCCTGTAATAACAAGCATATTTAAGAGGAAAGGGAAGGGGGGGGAAATCACTTGCCCATAATCTATACACAAGAATGTGATAGGGTGTGTTTTTTTAAAGCTATTTGGCAAGGGGGCAGTGAGGGGTTAAAACCTAAATACTCCCCCCCCTTCAATTCCAAGTTTAATTTCTTGCAGCAGCGCCATTTGTTTTTGCTTTTCTTACATATGGATAAATTCCTTCACTTAATGAGAATCATTAAACTAGGAATATGCTACAATATTTGTTTGTCGCCTTGAAAACAACACCAATAAAAAGTATTGCCCTTTTCTCTCCAGACAAAGAAGAAAATGACTTTGTTCCCATCTCTGAAGATTTTGAAAATGTGAAGAGTATTTAATATTTGTCCAGCGCACTGTTCTAATATTGACTAATTCTTTTGAAAGATGGCTCTACGTGCCATTCTGGAACAGATTTACCCATAAGTAAGTCTCATAAAAAGCAAAAAGGAATGAGATTTTATTATTTGCTTTTATTACAGTGAGATGCTGTATTATGGTGAGGGGTGTACAGTGGAGTGTCTGGTTTCATCATACACACCACAACCCTCCTGCTTGCTTACTAGATCAGCCTCCCCTCCCCCTCCTGGTGCCCTCCAGATGTTTGGACTGCAACTCCCATAATTCCCAGCCAATATGGCCATTGGCCATGTCAACTGGGAATCATGGAAGTTGCAGTACAACACATCTGGAAGGATCCAAGTTGGGGAAGGAGGTACTACTAGACATTGTTCAGCTTCAGTCTAGAGCTCAGTGAAGCACAGCCTTTTGGAGAAAACTGAGATGGTAATGGTCACATCACTGCTGAGGAAAGGGCTCGCTTCACCTGCTAGCATCTTTGGGTGGCCAGTGGAAGTCAGGTCAAACTGATCTGAGGTTTGTGCAAAGTTGTACTGGGGGGTGCGGGTAGAGGGTGGTTGAGCAGGCAGGCAGTATGCAATTGTATAAGCAAACCAAAAGTCCATCACGGTCTATGCACAAACCCCCATCCCATTTACATGTTGGGTGTTGTTGTGACATATACTTTACTGTAAGTATTGCAGTATATTAAGGGGGGCGGGTGGAAGGGTGCTCCTCCTCCCTTTCAACACTTCTCAGAGTCTCCGGTAAGTCCAAAAAGGGGAGTTATTGGCTTCTCCACCCTTTTCGTGGCTCCTTCTCAGAGTAGTTCCTCCTGTTCCACAAATTTCCCCTCCATTTATTCCCAGCCTCTAAATCTGCACAAATTTAAAGACTGGGCTGTAAACCAAGGGGAAATTTGCACTACACTACAGGAGTAACTGCTTAGAGAAGCAGCTGGGGAAAGGGAGAGGGAGCCAATAACTCCCCTTTCTGGACCTCCTTGAGACTCAGGGAAGTGTTGAAATGGAGGAGAACACTGACAAGTCATTTGGCTTCCTCTGTTTTGTTAATTTCTTGCTGATGTGCTGTTGTCATTTTTTATTTGAATAAATACTATTGTTAGCCCATATCTTGGATGTTTATGTGAGGGGTGGAAAGACAGCTATCCAGACACCGAAAATTAGGTCCCAGGTGTTCCTGGGTGGGAGCCTTAAGGCAGAACTTAATATAAAGGAAGGGGAATAACCCTTAGGCCCTGGGTGATGACCCAGGGGTGACAGTTGCAAAATCAGGCAGGGAAAACTTCCTAGCAGAACAACATAAACATCCTGTCTTCACCTTTCCCTGGTTGAAGGATTCTATATACCAGCAGGATGTATGTCCTTGCTCAATATTATAACTTCTAGAAAACAGAAAGTGATAAAGGAAGGGATTCAAATTCTTCCCTGGTTAAGTATGCCCATCTGCAGCTGGAAAAACTAGCAAGAAGGTGAATTCTGGTGCCACATTAACACAGGAGAGGGGAGATTACTATGTCAGTGGTGAGAAAAAAAACCCCTCACCAAGGGCCACATTCCTTCAGGGAAGAGCAGTCAGGATATCCATATTGGTGGTGGTCAGACCCAAAGTCCAAAGTGGTATGGGCCGAAGCATATATACAGAAATCCCATTCGTGTGTGTGTGTGTATGCGCACACACATGTATACAGTGTGGAAAGATCATGGGGATCAGAGGTTTAAATCTCTCCTCCCTACAATCTACCCCCTTGTTGTTCAGCTGACTGCAAAATAGCTGAGCTGAGGCAAAGAGAGAAATGCTTATTTGAGAAATGCCACTTCAAACCACTCCAGCAGGTGCCTTGTGGCAGTGGCTTCCAATGGAGCTGGTTTTCCCCACCCCTTGCCTTTCCTGGGGGTGGAGCTTCAGGGGGGAGGAGTGGCCTTTGCCAGGGCCTCGGTGAGCAGGATAGTGAGGCTGGAGGTTCCCCACCCTTGCTAGATGTTTTCTAAGGAACTCCTTTGCACCTCATTCTCTGCACATGTTAGGGGTCTGGTTTGAGCCCAGTGATTTTTACTTTGAATTTTAATCTCTAGAGATCGCTTCTGGATCTCATTGTATAGATGTTTGGTTGTTTACATTTCAGGTCCTTAACGTGGAGCAAACCTACTTTGAACCTTTGGGATAGGGTGGAATACAAAACTTGAACTAACAAATACATTGGAAGAGAAATCCACGGTGCACCCTCCATTCAATACGTTTCACTGGTCTGTTAGGTAGGAACTTGGGGGATTCATTGCATGACATAAATGCTCACATTTTATTTACAAATCTGAGAAGAGCTATTACTTTTTCCATTGTATATTGGATTTGTTTGCCTGAAACTAAATATCTAGAGAAAAGCAGCAGGTGGACACCAAAGTAGGAAAAAAGCCCTTTATTTTTAAGCTCAAAGAATGAAATCAAACCCAGGAGACATCTTTCAGATAAAGAAGTGAATCACAATAGCCTAAAAAGAATTCACCATCGCTCCATTTTGGAATTAAGCTGCAGTGTATTTCCCCCCATTGTTTTGAGGTTTAAGATTATACTTCAATGTATAAAGCTTATTCTACAAGTGTTCTTTGCAGAGGCTGATGTAACTCAGGCAGAGAATGTATTTCCTGCATTCCAATGATGTTTGTGAAGTGTTTGCATCTTGGAGCACCTAAAATTAAATAGCATGCTGAATCACCTTGCATAAAAACAAGAAAGTGAAAGTGGTTTTCTGATGATCTTGTCAGTGAGAAACAGAAGCACCTGTGTGGTTATACATCTAGCTATTTCTGGCCACATTTCCAACTGGCAGCTAATAAGAGGGTGGGATTTATGCACCTATTGACCACCATTGCTAAGTGACAAAGGAGAACACAGGAACAAAGAACACAGGAAGCTGCTTTATTCCAACACAGACTATGGCTACATTCAGATGTTCATATCTTGGCCAGATAAGCCTCCTGGCTGAACATGCAGCCCCTTTGTTTCTTTCAATGGCATGGTTAACAGCTTTGGAACAAGCCAGGAAATGTCAACCATAGTTTTCCTCTTTGGATCAAATAAGAAATTATAGCTACCTGAAGACTTCCTGGCTTGTCTGTTAGCTAATGCCAGGGGAGGAGCAAAGAGACTGCTTGTTTGCCCATAAAGCTTGTTTATATCTTGGCTTATTTCACTGAGATATAATTGACTGAACCAGCTCTATTAATCTATCTAAGTGTAGCCCAGTATCGTGCTGTCTGACTGGCAGAAATTCTCATGGACTCAGATATATCACCTGCTCCCTGATCCTGAGACTTTTGCAGACTTGTTCTACCACTGAGTGATGGCCCCTCCTTGAGGAAAGAGGTGGGTGGGACTGGGAATATTCCAGTTTGTGAGATGAAAGTGTAGTAGCAACACTACAGAGCCTACTGCTTTGTCAGCTGCCCAGCTATAATATCACAATGTAATATTTTAAGCAGGCACTGAAGACCTTACTATTTTGGCAAGCCTTCCTTTCATAGTGTTTTATCACACTTTTGGAATTTTATTAATTTTTATGGAATTTTTATGGAATTTTCATCTTGTTTTTATGCATAATGGTATTTGTCATGCTTTTATTGTATATTTGTTTGGCGTAAATTGGTTATATTATACTCGTGTATGCCGCCTAGGGTATTTGTATATAGGCGGGATATAAGTTGAATCAATCAATAAATATGTTTTACGATTAAAAAGAAAAGGAATTGGTAGGAAAATTGGAGGTATATAAATATGCAATTCATAAATTGCTTCCTGTATAAGTGGTGTAGAGATTAAGCAGGAAAGTGGAGCATAAATATCCTAATATAAGCTGAAAAAGAAAAGAATAGGCATGCTATAATTCAAAGTTAAGCAATATTCAGGGCCAGCCCTTTCATGACGCAAAGTAAGGCACCCACATCAGGCGGCACACTGCAAGAAGTGGCAGATTGGACCTGCCTGCCACCACTCTCCTGTCCCAAATGCCTCCTTTGCGTTGGGGCTGTGGCACTAACTGCTCTTCCACTCCATTCTAGCCCTCACTTCCAGCCCGGCTCAGTGCGCACAACAGCAGCATCCGCCAAGCTGGAGGCAGGTCAGGTCCTGGAGCCTGGATTGCCCACCCCTATGGAGTCTCCTTGGCTTCCAGCACTTCAATTAAAGCCCAGGGGAAGATAGCATGAGGTAATTCCTCCAATAGGGCTTTTTTCAGATCAGGAAGAGCAGGCAGCCTGGGAAGCTGCAGAGCAATGGAGATATATGCAGTAGAAAGAAAACACACACAACACTAAAGTGATTAGGTAAGCTCAAAAACATCACAAAAATAAATTATAAAGCAACCTGAGAATGAGGCAGAACAATGGAAGCCTCTTTTTATGGAGGCAGAAAACTTTCAGGAAATTGGAGACAGATTTAGGCACAGTACTTGCTCTACCTCTTCCATGGAGCTGCATACAACACTGCCCCCTCACACCTGCATCGCAGTGGATGCAAAATGGGGGCCAACCTGCCAACACAGTTGATGCTGTTGCAGCACCACCAACCCCCCCCAAAAAAACCCTTATGAAAAAAAGAAAGAAGCTGTGCAACAACCTTGCCAACAGTGAGCCCTACCTGTGAAAAAGTGTTGGACAATTTCTTCTCCCCATGAAGAAATTCGGTGACATTGTCCTCCCAACTTCTGCCCACAAATAGAGTGAAGAATTTAGAGAGGCCATTTGCGCTCAGCTCTATGCCAAACTGTATGTTTCCTGGACTATAAAGAAACATTGCCCATTTTTGAGAAAACCATATATAAAATGATAAATCAAATACAATCACCAAGTTTAAGTGGGATGAACTCAAATCCAAAGCATTCTATGGAGTTTTACAATGGCACATTTTTTGTTTTGTTTTTCTTTCAGAACACAGGTTTGGGAAATAGTAAATAAACTGGGACCCTGAAATCTGAATCCTCCTATTCCACAGGTTGTTGTACTACATAATCTGAATTATTTCATAGCACAGAGTGTATATGGATCTTTATTTCAGATCTCTCACCTTTGTATTGATTTAATAAAAGAAAAACTAAACAAAGGTCCTTCCAGCTACTTTGTTACTCAGACATTTTTATTAATGATGGAAAGAACTGAAAAATGACAGCTTAAAACAATATAAATATTTGCTGTAAAGGCTTTTCCATGTGTTGAAATGAAAGTATACAGCTAAAATAATATTTTATTATCCCTGAAAGCTAAATGTATTCCTAAATTACAACTGGATAATAACTTTTAATGTAGTTTTTCACTATCCCCAACTTCAAAGTGATGTGCGATAATTTCGAAAGGGGGGGGTTCAAGTGGACGAACGCACCCCGTTCGTCTTATTGAACCCGCCCGTGAACCACCTCTCCCCCCCGTGTGCCCGCAAGCACCTGCCATGAACCCCCACCTTCTGTCCACCCCACCTACCTTCACTCCCGCCCGGCAATCCGGGAATTCCCGGGTCCAGCACTGACATGGCAGAGCTCCCGTCAAGTGCAGTGCAGCGCCAGGACCAGGAAGTGACACGACGGGAGCTCCGTGGCATCACTTCCGGTTTCCGGGAAATCGTGGGGGAACAGAAGATGTGAGGAGGGGTGATCGTGGACGAGAGGGGAGATTGCGAACCTCCCCGTAAACAAAGGTAGGGCTGGCAAACGTGAACATGCAGACACACACGGATTTTTGCTTATTTCACACCCTTACGGACTGGTGCAGAGAAGGCACTGTCAAGAAACAGCGTGCAGTTCCTTATATGCACAGTGGAGTTATACTATACGTTAAAAATATGTGCTAGACATTTATTTATTTGTAAAACTTACACCACACCTTTTTTCACCAGATAAACTCACCAGGGACCTTACAAAACACAGCCTCATAATATTATAAAGATCATCAAATTAAAAACAACATATCATAAAACAACCAAAAGGGGGGTGGTAAAATAACAAGCCAGGAGATGCCTTCTCAAACAGCCCATTTGTAACCAAATGTCTAAAAGAGCAGTGTGTGGACCTGGTGGATCGTTGCTGGAAAAGCATTCCGGAAGGTGGGAGCCACTACAGAAAAGGCCCTGCTCCTAGTAGTGATCCCTATACTTTTAAATGGGGAAGGATGGCTTATATGGAAAATGCAAATTGTTACAAAGCAAGAGGGAAAGAGTTTTTAAAGGGGGTATAATGGGGGTGTTCAGGGGAACCCTCTCCTTGGGCTTTGCTTCCTGCTTCTTGGTTGGTCCATAGTCCAGAAGGCTGCCAGTCCGAGGAAAGCCAGCCAACCCCCAAAGAGATGTCAGACTCCTGGGCAGCCACTGTGCAGTAGGGCAGATTGAAAAGATGCCACAGCTGCACCCGGTGGTGGCCTGGGCTGTGGTAGAGAGGGCAAGGCAACTACAAAGCATTTCCAGGTCCAACAGAATAAACAGATCCTGTGCTTACAGCTGAAGGTGGGAAGTAGTGAGGCAACACTGCTTCCTGGTCCTGGGACGTGCCTACCACCCTGTGCTGGACATTCTCAACCTCTACCTGTTGGCAGGGCTCCACACCACCTGGGCTACCTCAATGGTGGAGGCTCTGCACTCCAGAAGGCTCTTCTCATGATGACCTACCCCAAAACATTGCAATTGAATTAGTTGCTCTCACTGCCCGAAGATGGGACTTCTCTATCCCACCTACTTTCCCCATTTATTTATTTATTTATTATATTTATACCCCGCCTTTTTTCCTGCAAGGAACCCAAGGTGGCTTACATAATCCTCCTCCTCCTCCTCTCCATTTTATCCTCACAACAACCCTGTGAGGTAGGTTAG
Organism: Shinisaurus crocodilurus; assembly: GCA_021292165.1. Classification (NCBI taxonomy): domain Eukaryota; kingdom Metazoa; phylum Chordata; class Lepidosauria; order Squamata; family Shinisauridae; genus Shinisaurus; species Shinisaurus crocodilurus. Next base: position 234,541,843 of record CM037876.1, read on the forward strand.
GCTGAGAGTGACTGGCCCAAAGTCACCCAGTGAGTTTCATGGCTGAGCAGGGACTAGAACCCGGATCTCTCGAGTCCCAATCCAACACTCTCACCACTACGCCACACTGGCTCTCAGTGGAACACATTTTTTCTGGAACACATGAGCTGAATGCTGTTGCCAGGACTAATTTGTTAAAATTGTTCTCTTTTTGTTAACCTGTTACATCCCCCATCAAAGTAGAGGCCTGACTCTGCCAGAAAGGGTATGAGTTACAGCCACTTTAACAGTGGAACCCCCACCCAGCTCCATCCCTACAGTAAAATCAGGGCTAAACTTTTTCTCCACTGGGGGTGGGATGAGCACCATACTCTCCTGGCAGGGTCAGCCCCAACTTGGATAAGAGGGCGTTACAACAACTGTATGGTGAACTTCATGATGTAGCATAAATGTGTGATGGATAGTCCATATGCTAGGACTGCACAAACTCTCACCACTACGCCACACTGGCTCTCAGTGGAACACATTTTTTCTGGAACACATGAGCTGAATGCTGTTGCCAGGACTAATTTGTTAAAATTGTTCTCTTTTTGTTAACCTGTTACATCCCCCATCAAAGTAGAGGCCTGACTCTGCCAGAAAGGGTATGAGTTACAGCCACTTTAACAGTGGAACCCCCACCCAGCTCCATCCCTACAGTAAAATCAGGGCTAAACTTTTTCTCCACTGGGGGTGGGATGAGCACCATACTCTCCTGGCAGGGTCAGCCCCAACTTGGATAAGAGGGCGTTACAACAACTGTATGGTGAACTTCATGATGTAGCATAAATGTGTGATGGATAGTCCATATGCTAGGACTGCACAAACTCAAAACAAACAAACAAAAGTATAAGCTCAATAAATATTTTATGTTCCCCCACTTATCTTGGTTTTGTAAACCCTTTTCAGGTCATTGCTCATGGGCAACAACAGTTTTGTCTGCTGTGTGATACAAATACAACGAATTCTTCTACAAACTTTCTCACCAGCATTGTTCTTTTGCCATCTATACATGAATTAAATTGGGTTGCTAGTTCCCCACACCCACCCCCCACCCATTTGGCAGTATCTACTGTTCATCTGTGTCCTCAGGCCAAAATCAGGCTTCCTTGCCTGCTGTTCATTTTCCCAGTGCCAACGCATGATCGTTTTCAAGGTGGTTACTTTGCTCAGCAGCGACTGCAAAATGCCTTGCTGTGGAGGAAGGGGGGCTGGCTGACCCACCATACCCCCACCCTTTCCTACCCCAAAGGACCCAAGACCCCTAGAGATCTCAAGGTACCAGACTGCCAGCCTCAGCTGTCTGCAATCCTACTTGAATCTCTGTTCAGGGACTTGCCTTTATGGCTGGAACCTGGATTTAGATGCTGAACCAAGCAGAGCAACTACAAAACCCATGTGCGGTAAAAAAAACCAAGAAAGGAGGTTTATTCAGGTAGCATTTTACAACAAGAATAGGGAAATGAGAGAAGCACAAAATAGAGAGACACTTTGGTACACAGTAATAGAGCTGCAAAATAACAAAACCTGATTCTTTATATCTCCCAAGCACACAACTCTGTTACCTGGGGGTCAGTTCTCTTCCAGGGTTGGATCCAGCACAGCCTTGCTGCCCGGGAGGACTACTTCACCTACCCGAAGGTCCGAGATGGGTAGCCCTCCACAAGGCTTGCCTTTACCAGAGCCCTCATTCAGCTAATTTCACCAGGAGCTACCTGGGGTTGGATCCTGAGGCCCCCCGCAGGCTTGGGCCTCTGCTAGGCTTGCGGCCATTGCTCCACAGCCAGCAACCACGCAATGAACAAAGACAAAGAACAAAACCCACACGTTGGGAAATATACCTTTCCCCCCCTCCCCTCCTTTCTGTAGCTTTGCTGCTTCTTAGCCAATCAGGATGCACTTCACCTGGCCAGACAGGGGCAGGGGGACTCATGACTTACTGGGCCTGAACTACATTTGCATTTGAAAGCCGTAGACCGGACTTTCAGGACTTCCAGGCGCCACCCAGAGGAACTATGCACACTTCACACACCCCCCCAGCCTTTAGCTGGTTCACACATGAGGGTGTGTGTGTGTGTGTGTGTGTGTGTGCATGTAGGAACCCCCAAAGGCTCCTTCCTTCACACTTGCGAAACACAGCCTTCCTTATGGAGGGCTTGTCTTGACAGGAATCATACTTAACTGCTTCTTTTCTCTGCAGAAAAATGCAAAGCAAAATGACTAATGAAAGGCAAATGTACACACCAGAGCTCAAGACGAGAGCAGAGCGTTGCAAAATGACTCCCCTGTCCATCAGTCTTTAAGGGTGCTTAGTGCACCTCAGCCTATCATCACTGGAGTGGTTGTGACAGATTAGTTTATCAGTCGGACAAAAGACAATGTTTCCAGAAAGCATCTTAAATAATACCCAACTGAAAGCACCAAGCAAGCGAACCATAACAGGGATTTATCTGAAATAAGATCTGGCAGAACACCGCTAATATTTCACAAGATAAAAGTTCTTTTCTTTGCTCAACTTAAATTGCAGCAGTAATAGAGGTTTAAATGACATGGCTATTTAGTTACAAACAGAAGGCTTCCCTTTTAGTCAGTATTAAATGCAAAGAAAGAATGGCACTTCATTCCCTGCAGGGCTTCAGACAAAAGATGGGAAGAACAGCAAATCTGCTTGTTAAAACCACATCTATGGCCAGATAGACACTGCAGTTTGGCTTTTATGGGGAATGAAGAAGCCATGATGTGTTTATGGATGTATTCACAGTGGATTAGCCAGCCATAGTTCCCATGCAATTTTTTGAAAACAAAACAAAACATAGACTTAAGGATGCTGCAAAAGTCTGGAAAGTTTGTTGTTCAAAGTACAAATAATAATAATTGGAGAAAGCACTGGCTGTTTTGTCATTGTGTAAAGTCCATAACTCTAAGGCAGACCTTCACAATGTATTTATGTATATATGCATTTATTTATTCAAATACTACCTGCTGCTTTTCAGCCCCATATGGGGCCCTCCAAAGTATCTCACAAATGACACAAAACAGTAATTCGAACATGTGTTTTAAATGAACAAATAAGAGTGCAATCCTACACCCCAGATCCACTGGCTGGAGGGGTTAGGATGAGGTGGATGAGCCCCTCCACTAGCCAAGAGGAGCACTGTCGGTAGGGGAGGGCCACATTTTCCCTGGCAGCCCCTCATACACCCATGGAAACCTCAGCAGGCATAGATCTACCACTGGTGGTGCTTCCACCAGCATTAGATTCCAAAACAGGGCATTCCAGGGATAGGGGTGCGCAGGTCAGAGATGGTGTTGGATGCACTTGATCTAAGGCGTCTTCATTCCCCTCAGAGCCCCAGGAGTCTCATTGATGCCAGCCTGGAACTGGTATTGGTATTTTCCCTCCCATTGAAACCAATGGGAAAGAAAAAAGCCAATCAACCCAGAACTGCTAGTGACAAGAAAATGTAAGCCCACTTCTCCCCCCCCACCCCCCCACCCTAAGAACATAAGAATGTAAGAAGAACATAAGAATGTAAGAAGAGCCATGCTAGATCATGCTAGGGCCATCTAGTCCAGCATTCTGTTCACACAGTGGCTAACCAGCTGCCCACGGGAAACCCACAAACAGGACATGAGTGCAACAGCACCCTCCCACCCATGTTCCCCAGCAACTGGTGTACATAGGCATACTGCCTCTAATACTGGAGGTAGCATATAGCCATTAGGACTAGTAGTAGTAGCCACTGATAGCCGTATCCTCAATGAATTTGTCCAACCCCCTTTTAAACCCCATCCAAATTGGTGGCCATCACTGCACCTTTTAGTGAAAGTGAATTCCATAGTTTAACTATGTGCTGTGTGAAGAAGTACTTCCTTTTATTTGTCCTAAATGTCTCACCAATCAGCTTCATGGGATGTCTCTGGGTTCGCTTATTATGAGAGAGGGAGAAAAATGCCTCCCTGTCCATTTTCTCCACTCCATGGCTAGCATGAGCCAGCAGGGTTTTGGAAATGGTAGACAAACTGCCACTTCACTCCCCCACCTTTGCCCACATAGGATTGTTTTGTAACCCACTGCAAACTACAACATCAACAAACTCTGGGATCAGACATTAGGAAGGGAAGTGTCTATCAGTTTTAGTCTTGCCAAGGTTGTCATTTTTTATTTTTATTTTTTATTTGTCATTTTTATTTTTTATTTGTCATTTTAGTCTTGCCAAGGTTGTCATTTTTATTTTATGTTAAGCTCATTCTATCCTGTTTCTGCATGACCTTGCAATCATTTTAAAAAGATTTGTCTGGAAATGCATATTTTTTGCAATGTACATATATTGTATTGTAATTGTAACGCACATTTATTGTACATATATTGTACATGTATTAACGTATGCATTTTTAAACATACACATTTCCCCCGTGTACTTTACATTGCTGAAATGCTGTTTTGTGCAGGGTGGTGTTTTGTTTTTTTTGCAAATATATGCATTTTGTGCACACATTTTCCCAATATGCACATTTGTGCACATATTTCTCCTGGCATGTGCTGCATCGGAATGCCCACAAACATTCAAATTACAGGCAGGTAGATTAATGATTGCGAGGAAGGAAATGGAAAGTCCAACATGAATTTTTAGTTATGGATTGGTATAAGGAGGTGTGGGACATTGTTTTAAATGATAAATTAACTTGTAGTATCACGTGCAAAAAGGGACAATTAAAGAAAAATAAGTTCAAGGATATTTGGGGAGTATTTTTAGATTATGTATTAGTAGTGGGAAAAGGGAGTATGCCATGTCAAGATATGATGTATTTATAGAATATTGAATAATAACAGATTACTGAGATAGAAATCAACCTTTGGTCTCAAGGTGTTGGATGCACTGTATTAATTTTTTTTCTTTTTCTCTTTTATGTTTGTTTTTTATTTGTATTATATAGTATATTGTCTGAAAAAATAAAATAAAATATATTTTTTTAAAAAATTAAAATTACAGAATGCAACTCTGTTATGGCTTGCTGAAAGGCTCAGGAGGTACTACTTGTGCAAATTCTTTTTAAAAAAAAACATTGACAAAGTGAATTTCTCACCCTTCCCAATCAAAGGCATGACTTAAACAAAATCGTTTTAATTATCATTCTGAAGTCTGGGAAATGAGTGGTTAAATGACCCCTGCCCCCCAAGGATGTTCAAGAGCCTAGGCACCACCACAAAGAATACTAGTTATACCTGACAAAAGTATAGGTCAGGGTTGTGACCTATCAGTCCAAACTAAGGCCACTAGCCATGCACAACAACCTACAGCTTGATAAACCTCTTGTTTTTGTTTGCCCACAAAAACAGAGGTGTTGTTGTCAAATGCCTAGCAGGTATAAATGGGTGAAACCCTGCCAATAGCTTAGTACATCATAGGTTGCACAGGCCTTCTCTAAAGACATGTCTAGCTTAGCATCTACCCATGCAGACATTTATTTATTTTTAAATTATATTTTATTATATTTGTTAATCGCCCATCTGGCCGGTCACCTGGCCACCCTGGGCGATGTACAATCAAAACAATACAATAAAACATGATAATTAAAACAGTATAAAAACTTCTTTTAAAATCCTAACCCACCCCATATTCCCACCTGAAATACCATGTTTTTAATGCGCGTCGGAAGCTCATCATGGAGGGGGCATGGCGAAGGTCATTAGGGAGGGAGTTCCATAACTTGGAGGCCGCCACAGAGAAGGCCCTCTTCCTAGTCCCCACCAGCCTGGCTGCTCTGGCTGATGGGATAAGGAGAAGGCCGTCCGTGGCAGATCTTGTTGAGCGGCCTACTTGATGTTGCTGGAGGCACTCCTTGAGATAAACTGGGCCGGAGCCGTATAGGGTTCTAAAGGTCAAAACCAACACCTTGAATTTGGCTCGGCAAACAACTGGTAGCCAGTGCAACTCCTTAAGCACTGCCGGGATGTGATCACGCCGGCGGCTGCCCTTAATCAGGCGAGCCACCGCATTCTGTACCAGTTGAAGCTTCCAAACCGTCTTCCAGGGTAACCCCACCTAGAGCGCATTACAGTAGTCTAGGCGAGAGGAGATCAAGGCATGAACCACTGATGGGAGCAGATGATTAGGAAGGTAGGGACGCAGCTACCATATCAGATGGAGTTGATACAGCGCCGCCCGGCTCACAGCTGACACCTGAGCCTCCATGGACAGCTGGGAGTCTAGAATGACCCCCAAGCTGCGGACCTGGTCCTTCAGGGGAAGATGTACCCCATTCAGCACAAGGTCAACATCCCCTAACCTCCCCTTGTCTCCCACCAGAAGTACCTCGGTCTTGTCAGGGTTCAGTTTCAACATATTCCTTCCCATCCAGCCACCCACTGCCTCCAGGCACTTGGACAGGGTCTCAACAGCCAACCTCGGTGAGGACTTGAAAGAGAGGTAGAGCTGTGTGTCATCCGCATATTGATGACATCAAACCTCCTGATGATAGCCCCCAGTGGCTTTAGGTAGATGTTGAATAGCATCGGGGAGAGGATGGAACCCTGAGGCACCCCACGACTGAGCAGCCAAGGGTCCGAAACCTCCTCCCCAAGAACTACCCTCTGGTACCTTCCAGAGAGGAAGGACCGGAACCACTGTAATACAATGCCTCCGATACCCAACCCCTCCAGGCGGTCCACAGGAGGATACCGTGGTCAACGTTATCAAAAGCCACTAAGAGATCGAGGAGGACTAGGAAGGAGCATTCACCCCTATCCAAGGCCCTTGGAACAGCCCCCCTCCCCTTGGGTGCTATAGCACATATACACCTAAGGTATTCTCCATTCATGGGCTAATGGGCCTTTATTAATAGCTAGTCTCTACTCACTCTGGTCTCTAGTTTTGTCAGGAACTACTAGCTTTTGTTGATGGTAAATACACCTGAAATGAAATTTAGGTAGCTGCCATATACTGAGTCAGACCATTGGTCCATCTGAACCATACTGACTGGCAACAGCTCTCCAGGTCCTACCTACAGATACCAGGGACTGAACCTGGGACCTTCTGCATGCAAATCATGTGCTCTACCACAGAGCTATGGCCTACCTTTTTAAAACTCTATATGCACTTTTGGGTGCTGTTCTTCCATATTTCTTATTCTACCCTTAATTAACCTAGAAGTTCCTTCATACCATGTTGGATCTTGTATTTTGCCCAGGGTCACGCGCAACAGCATTTTATTTTAACTGCAGCCTTGTACTACTGCAACTAAATAATAATTAGCTATTGTCGTCGTCCCCCGTCCCCCCACTTTCAGGGGCTAATGACCTTACTTTCATGTTCTCTTTTCATGGATTCTTATATTCAGGTTAAAGAGGCTGTAGATTAAATTAAACCGAATGATGCTTCTGCTAGAGCAGAATGTTAATATGCCTTAATTGAAGTGCTTTGTTATTGTTTTCAACCTTATGTTTCTTGCACTGACATTGGAAGGTTTACCGTAAGTGACCTTCCAATAAATCCACATGAAATCTGTTCATATGGGAATGGATTATTTTCTTTAAAAAAGAATTATCGCTGCAAATTCAGTGTATGGTAGAAAATCAAAGCAAATGTTTCCCACATCACTTAGTGCTGTTCTTTCTGAAATATGAATTTTGTTAAGAAAGAAGAGGCTGTCCTTGCCAGATGGTGCAAGGGGAGGGGGTTCAACTCTTTCCCCCAGAATAATATTCAGCTCCCTCGAAGGATCCATTAGCCCCAGGATGGAAGCTCCCATGGTGGGGGGAGGTGGGTCATCATGATTAGGAGGGAAGGGTTAAATCTCCCTCTTTGTGTTCCATGTGTTCCATGGCTGCAGTTCTGCTCAGACCTTGCAGTGGTTGCTATTTAACTTTTTAAAAATAATAATAATAATAAAGTTACAGTACTTTCTCACACACAGTAAAGGTCACATGTAATTTGGCCCAGAGTCTAAGAAAGGGGTAGGCAAACTTTTTGGGTCTGTGGGCACATTTGTCAAATTGAAAGACTGTCCTGGGCACCACCACAAAATGGCTGCCATGGGAATCACAGCTAGTCACAAAGTACAAGTAACCTGCCCAAAAGATTAAGTACAAGGAAGAGGTAAGGTCTCAGCCCTGACCCACTGAATAACACATTTGAACCGACAGTTTTTTCATGCCTTCAGAATCATATTTTTCCAGAGCCAAACCCTTTTTTCTCTCCCTACCCCCTATGCCAGGCAATTCATTCCCCCCATCTCTTTTTCTCTTTCACTCTGGATCACCACCTTTAGTCTCTCTTTCTCTTTCTCTCTCTCTCTCTCTCTCCCCCTCACACACACACACACAGACACAAGAATCTCATGTATCCATCACACATGCATGCATCCATGCATGCATCCATGCATGCACATGCACACACACACACACACACACAGAGCCTTTCCTTCTCCCTCTCTTTCTCACACACATTGAGCTCACTTCCATTCAGACATACAAGCACAGAACGGAACCCCCCATTGGCTGCCTGATGCTCTCCCTCTCCTCTGGCTTTCTGCTGGCTTCCGTGATCCCCCAGCTGGCTTCCTGCTCCCCTTCCTAGCTTCTCCCTGTTCTAGCCAGCTTCATGCTGCTTTCTTTAGCCAACAGGAGTCCTCTTGTCTTTCCCCCTTCTATCCTAGGTGGCTGAACATGTGCTGCAGAGGAGGAAAGCACTGGCCACATTGCCTGTCCCTAGATTAAAACATGGTGTTTGGGATTAAAATTGAATTTTTCCCCACATCCATTGCTTCTGCCCAGTGTCTTCCAATGAAGGTTTTCTTGGTGGTCAAAGGCTTCAGACATCTGAGGCCTTAGCATGATCTAAAGAAGCCCTCAGTTGCAGTGATTTCATTACCAGGCACTTGTAGACAGAACTTCTCGGATCATGCTGCCATTGGTTATTCATTGCTTGGATACATTTCAGCTGTTGTGACCTGAGCATATGGACATGTGTGGAGTACGACATCTACTTTGGATAGATAGCTGTGGCACCATTCTGTGTATTGTTCCCTCTGTGAGGAAAAGATGTAAGCTTTGAGATGGACGCCGGATAAAACTGGCATCGCATTTTGGGTAGGTGTGGGAGTCTGATCTTTCATGTTAGTCAATCTATATAGCTGCTTTCATCTGGATTTTTAGTTGCTGGCTGGCTGTCTTTTTATCTGCTGTTTATTCTATTGTTTTAGTGTGTTTCTATATTTTATTATATTTTGATGTTTCCCTTTCTGAGGCTCTTGCAAAAAGTGATACACAAACAAACATTATCTTCAGAAGATGAAACCGATACCATGCAAAAAAGGTGCAGTTAGATGTTGCTTTACTTGGACTTTATTTTATCTACATTTATGAAATGCCAGGTGTGAGGCAGTAAAGATGACTCATGCTAAAAGACTGGGGTGGGAGTGAGGCAGGGGTATTTTCTATTATAGAGTAAAGGTTTGCAGTAGTTACAGATGCAGCTCAATGGACAATAAAATGTATAAAGGCTGAATGAAGATGTAGATTATTTACCCCTTCATAAATCAGTGCTTGGCGTATACAGATATAATATGGAACAGGTCCATGCAATCTAAGTGTGTGCCATGTGTCTTCTGTTATATGTATGAGCAAGTTGTTATTTACGGAAAAAAACCTTTGATCGTATACTTGTGAGCAAAGTGTTACTCATGAGTTTACTTCCTAACAACACACGGTTTTCTCTCTCTCATCAAAATACATTGTTTAAGGGTCACCTGAAGTTTGCTGGCAGCAATATAAGGAACACTTCTCTTTCACACAGCTCCTTGCCTTGATGGTGTATGAAGGATAGCCACCATCTTTGTAAGTTGGCTTAGGGCACAATCCTATCTATGCATGGTTAGACAGAAAAAAGTCCTACAACTCCCAGCATTTTGAATGCTGGGAGTTGTAGGACTTTTTTCTGCCTAAACATGCATAGGATTGTGCCCTTAGTCTGTTTTCAGCATTTTCATTTTATAATGTATCTATTCCAATGCATTTAGGTTTATACTAGCAGTTTACAGTAATATTTTTGTTGTTCTGATGTCTTGTATTTGCGCGTGTATAGGTGAGATAAAGAAGAGTCAGACAAAGAGTATATGGTTTCAAATCAGGGCCACATTTATTGAATTGAAGATCTGTGAAGGGCGAAGGGTGGTACTAACCTAACCCGGCCATTGCCTGGGAAAAAACCAATATTTGGCAAATACATCCTAACCGCACCGGAGGTGGGATGGTCCGCCCCCGGCCAGTTGCCCTCCATGTGGAGCTGGAGGGCCTTACCATCGTCGCCTTTCTTTGACGCCTCCAGGCACCCAATGTAGGCGGGAAAGGCAAAACCCCAAAGACGTCCAATCTCCCTCCTGCCAAGCCTCAGGGCATTGGTGAGGGCAGCCTTGGGTAAACGTCAGTCACCTTGAAAGGTGCCACTGGATGATCACCATAACCCTAAGCCATACTGCCTAATCCCGCACTTCCCGCCACAGGGAGAGACAAGCTATTGCTTAGTCGAATCTCCCCCACCTGCCCGATAAAAAAGCGAGCAGGGCCCTTTGCAGATCTCCAATAAAATTATCTTTACCTACACCGGATAGGTGAACCCCATCCGGGCAATACAGCTCCCTCCGGGCCAAGGATATCGTGGGATGGGGAATACAAAATCCAATCCCTCCTAAGGCCCTACAAATCTCGCCGTTCACCTTTCTAACCACTCTGTTCAAGGCCTTGGGCCAACTGAAACACGGTAGTTTGCTGGCAGCAATATAAGGAACACTTCTCTTTCACACAGCTCCTTGCCTTGATGGTTTATGAAGGATAGCCACCATCTTTGTAAGCTGGCTTAGGGCGTAATCCTATCTAAGCATGGTTAGACAGAAAAAAGTCCTACAACTCCCAGCATTTTTAATGCTGGGAGTTGTAGGACTTTTTTCTGCCTAAACATGCATAGGATTGTACCCTTAGTCTGTTTTCAGCATTTTCATTTTATAATGTATCTATTCTAATGCATTTAGGTTTATACTAGCAGTTTACAGTAATATTTTTGTTCTGATGTCTTGTATTTCTGCAGATTGCCCCGATGAAGGAACTTTTGTCTCTGAAACGCATTGGGTTAAAATAAGGAAATTTTCCTTTGGCACCTTTGAGAATACATTCTCTTTTTACATTTCATTCAGATTGGGTACCTTCCTTCTGTTTTTTGTTTGTCAATAAAATCCATAAAACTGGTTTGGGACAGTCCATGGGACTCCAAATTAAAAGAAAATCTGCTAAACTCATACATAACTTATTGAATTCTTAGGGTAGTATCTAATAATGTCCCAGTGCTAGTACTAATGAAGTTGTGCAAGTGTTGGTACATGCTAGCGCAACATCATTAGCATGAGCACAGGGATGCAGTTGGATACAATGCTTAGTTTGTGTTTGTGTGTTTCCTTTAAATGAATGAGCCAGGAAAAGGTCTATTTCTTTTATTTTGATCGTTACTTTATTCACAAGGTTGCTTGCCATGATAATGTCTCTTCTTATTGTATGTATAACCAATTCTTGGAACTACTGTAATGACATCACTGGGAGGCATAGTCTGATTTGGCTTGGAAATGGGCTCAGAATAAACTCAGCTATTTTCTGAGTCTTTAAGAAAACAATTTGGTTTCATGAGCTAGATTAGGGGTGTTTTCCCCATCACTAATATGGATATGGAACATTGTGACCACACCTGCAAGAAAGAGGCAAGACCCAGGCACTGGGTGAACTAGGGCTGCAATGATCATGTAACTTATTACAGCAAACTCTGCAGAGAAACTAACTTGCTAACTAAGGGTTCAATCTCATGCATGTTTAAAAAGAAACATGTCCTACAACTGCCAGCTCAGAGTAGTACTGGCTCTGACACACCTCAGGGAAAGTCTGCATGAAGAGTTGGATCTTAAGCATACAGTACATATAAAAGTCAAAACTAAAGATGCCTGTCCAATGTCAATAGGAGTGCATTCCAGAGGGTGGGTTTGCATTACTAAATGCTCTGTTACAGGGACTCCTGAGGTGAACCTCAGGAGAATGCAGCACTGTTGGAGTGCTTCTTCTGAGGATCACGATGATCGGGCTCAGACATAAGATCTACTCCAGAACTTTGGTAGAGGATTTGATCCATTTTATGCTCTGCCAATATTTTTGGGTGTTGAACCCTAAGTTTCACTACACCTAAACCTGTCTTTGATAAACCTCCTACTGACTTCAGATGACCAGATTATAACAAGTGGAGTTCCTACTGAAAACTAATCTAACCTCTCATTTTTTGAATATGTCTTTCAGCAGAGTCCTTATCCACTATGTTGTATGTGCAGTGGAGAAAGGCATGGGTGAGGAGAATGAAATTGCAAATCCATCCACATTCAGCAAAGTCGATGAATATGTAATACAGTATGTAATAATACCAAAGTAATTCTTCCATTATGAACTCAATCCAATTCCATTATTTGATTTGGGAAATGGATTTTGAACATGGGCCTGTTTGACTAATCGGATCATCATTTTTCCTATTCTTTTCTATTTAAATTGCTGAGTGACATTGTTGTCGTTGGGGAAAGGCAGTGATTTTGTTACACCAACACAGAGAACTGTCATTCCAGCAAAGTGACAGGAGCCAAATTGGCCAGGTTAAAATGCTTCCTCGTAGACTGGAGAGAACCCACAAGAGAAATGCAGGCAAAAAATGTCACCTCTCAAACACAATGATAACAGGATTACAAAAATCTAATTAGCTGTTTCATTAGCCGAATCCTATCTATGAGGACAGCAAACAATGGGTATTCGGAAGCTGTCCATCCATTTTAAATGCAGGAGCTGTCATGGAGACACTCTGGCTAATTTATTCTAGGCATTCCTTCTGATTGCTGAGTGACTTCAAGGAGGCATTTTGTCTGCTTTAAAAAAAAGAAGAAGAAGGAAGGAAGGAGGATGTTTAAAGGGCCATCAGTACCTGCATAATAACATACTGCATGACTCCCAAGGAGCTCTTTGTGTCCCTTTCCTCCAGGAAAATATAATTGAATGTACTCATTGTACAATTATTGTGAGTTCAGGCATATGAATAGTCCAAAACAGTCTTCCTGGATTTTGGTTTGATAGACACAGACACTTTTCAGTGACCATTAAAAAAAAAATATATGGAGTAACAACAGGGCCGGCGCTACCGCTAGGCCAACTAGGCGGTTGCCTAGGGCGCGTAGCGGAAGAGGGCGCAGAACGCTGCGCTCCTCTTCGCTGCCGGCGCGCTCCTGCCCTGCCCGCCCGCCCGCCCTCCTCTCCGAGAAAGCCAGGTAAGTGCGCCCAGAGTAGTGGTGGGGCCGAGCCTGGGCGCCTCCCCCCTACCTTGCCTCACCTCCACGCCGCCTCCCACCTCGCCTCGCTTCGCCTTTGCGCCACCTCCCCCCCCGCGCCGCCTCCCCCCACCTCGCCTCGCCTCGCTTCGCCTCTGCGCCGCCTCCCCCCCACGCCGCCTCGCTTCGCCTCTGCGCCGCCTCCCCCCGCGCCACCTCCCCCCCACCTCGCTTCGCTTCAACTCTCCTCCGCGCCGCCTCCCCCCCCGACACCTACCTTCTCCGTGCTGTTTCCGGAGCCCCGCCCGCGCTCTGTTTTGGCGGGAAGTACCAGGGCAACAGGGCTTAAACAGCCCTGTTGCTCTGGTTTCCCCCGGCCAAAAACAGAGCGCGGGGGTCCCTTTTCGGAGGAGGCGTCGGACTGGGAAGGTAGGTGGGGGGGCGGCGGCGGCAGCGGCAGCGTGCGGGGAGGGGTCTGGTGGCGGTGGCGGCGGTGGCGGCGGCAGCGGGGGGGGCGGGAGGTTGCAGAGCAGGGCTGCTTTCCGGAGCCCCCCCCACGGCACGAGGGGGGGCGCTAAATATAATTTAGCCTAGGGCGCCAAACTGCCCTGCACCGGTCCTGAGTAACAATATAGAAATACTAAACAGGTAAGAACTAAACTGGATGACCATGAGATGCATGAATGCATTCATCTGTCTATCTATCTAAATAGCAACCACAAAGGGACCCGAGTAGGACCATGTGATGTAACACAATTAGGGGCGGGGTTCTCTCTGCCCCGTGGTCTCAATAAAATCTGCCCTCAGCTCCTATTATCCTGAAAGGGGCATTTCCATTCATTGGCAATAATTGCAGTTTCCCCTTCACCATCAGGGAAGGAGCAATCTTGTTTGGGATTACAGTACAGAGGGAAATAATTAATACCAGCTCCACCAATGTGGCATGGTCCTGTACTTGATTAGATCCTTCCAGATACCAAAGAATACCCTCCCCCTTCTCAGTCAGAATCATATAGCAGGAGAAAGGAATGTGGATGTTCAATGACTTATTTCTGGAAATGAAGAACCCATTGCTTACCACCACTCAACACACTGCTAACCAGCATTCAGTCATGTCAACAGCAGCAACCTGTCAGGCTTTTAGCCGGGTTGACAGCATTTTTTCTCAGCTGGCTGTAATTGGCCTATGTATGTGAAATTGAAGGAGCTTGGATTTGACCAGAAAAGACTGTTAATAAAAGAGGCAGTGTTTATTGCCTGAGGTGCACACATGTGCCTTCTGATTGCAGATGAACAGACAGGCCTAGTGAGGGCTTATCCAGCTCCCCCTGTTACTGTTCAGTCCACATCTATGCCTAGTTCTCACAGACAGCAGATGAGGAGGTAAACCTGTTTCTGGACTGTAACTATCTCAGACTGCAGGTGAGGGCTCAAGTGAGTAAATGCTCCTCAGTCCACTCCCATAAATAAATAAATAAATAAATAAAGCAAGCACTGCACACAGAAAACTGTGTGACAGGACGATTCTCTCCGATATCATGTTTTTAATGTGCAGATGAGTGTGTATGTATCTGTAGGAAAGCATTAACGTCTTGTGAGCTGTTACTTGTAGTCTGAACTGGTACAGCACAGAAACAGGCTTGGCGTCACATTGGTGTGTGAGAGCTAGGCCTAAATGGCTCCTGCTTCCCATATGGTGATTGTGTGTGTTCTGTTTGTCACTAGCCATGTGGCTGAGCAGGTTTTCCTGTGGATCCCTTGATATTCAAGCCCTGTGCCCACCACCACCACCACACACACACACACACTCATACACACTATCTCCCTCTGACTGCTCAGTGGACTGGGGACTTGATGAGTTAAGTGAGAGGGGTCAATTTGGTTATTCCGTGGTTGTAGTTCTAACTAGATCAAGGTAGGAGCCAGTGTAGAAGAGGTATGGACAATTTTTTAAGATAGATATGACAGTATTCAAGATAAGGTAATCTTAATCCTGAAGAGAATTGAAGTGGGATTGAGCTGCTGATCATCCACTAAGGTCTGCTGTATGTGTGGGGAACGTGGCATCCCTAAAGGTCCTCATTCTCATTCATAGATTTCATAGATTTCATAGATCATAGAGTTGGAAGGAGCCTACAAGGCTATCGAGTCCAACCCCCTGCTCAATGCAGGAAACTAGAGGAGAGGTCTCCCATCCAAGTAATAACCAGGCCTGACCCTGCTTAGCTTTCACGCTCAGACGCTGAGCCAGCATAAGCCACAGGCCTGTCATGCATATATTTGAGTCATGAACCAAAGGGTAAGAATATTTAGGGGTTTTTTTATAGTGTATGTAAGAAGAACTCTGAAAATTATACTTCTAATTAGGTTCTGGCTTTCAAGACTGGGAATAAAACAGCAGGACTTTTGAATGGTTTTGACATAGGACAAGCTACTGCTATAAAGCACATTGTGGGCTTCTGTCAGGAAATTCCACTATATTAATATATAGCCCAGATATTGTGTGTGTATGTGTGTGGGGGCTTATGATAGATGCTATGAATTTGTTGGAATTACAATTCCTTGGTTACAGTTGAACATATCCTTCCTTGCCAGTTACTTGCACTTCAAAGGTAGTGGCAGTTGGGCACGTGTGTTTTGATCGTCTGCTTTAATATGTTATTTGGTGTGTGTTTTTAATCTGGTGTTTTCTCTGCATTATACAACTTTGTATTCTGCTATATTCAACACCTTTCCCATGAAACATTTCAATTTAGGGATTCACTTGAGGGGATAGAGCCATGGTTGTAATTGTTGCATTCTCACAGCCATTGTCTTCTTAACTCTGGGGTTGAGGTGAAGAGTATACTTTCCCCACTGCAAGAAAAAAAGAAACATTTGTTGAAATCCCAGAGGAATTAAATACACTCTACAAAAGGTTGTCAGTGAAGCAGAAGCATCAGTACATATCTTTGAAATGAAATTCGCAGCAGTAAGGAATGGTAGTCCCTCGAAATTGTTTCCATTCATAATCAGATTAGTAGCTCAGAGTGGGGGCAGAAAATTAATTCAAGTAGTTATGTGGTCTGGGCATCTGGGCAGATTCATAATCCTTTATTCTATCCTTTTATTTAGCAGATAATAATTAAATATGATTTGAAATTGAATATAATGCAATTCATCATAGCAACATTTCAAGATTCATAATAAAAATAATTAGATCCTCTGATAGTATTTGACACCATGGTGTTAGAGAACCTTATTAAACAAAAGAGAAAATGAAAGGGGGGGCGCAGAGTGAGAGTGTGATGACTTTGTCAGCTTTATTGGAATCTAGAATGAAACCCCATCTTTAAAGAGATACATGGGAGTTTTATTGCCTAAAGTATCTAGGGACATGCTCAATTCCTAGCACTGATTTTTTCTCTCTCCCTGCTTCTTAATAATCTCACATCTTTCCCTATGCCACACATGCTTCTTGTAACATTTTGTGTTTGATCAGGCAAATGCAAAGTGAAGTTTATATCATGAAAATTGGAAAGAGCTGACAAAATCTTAAAGAAATATGTGATGGAAACAAAATGTTAGCAGGTAATGATTGGACCTTTTATGTTTCCATTGAATAACAGAACAATTAGCAGTATTCTCAAAATTCTAGGCTGTATTCTCAAAATTTCTTCTGCTACACATTTCTTAGCATTAGGATATACTAGTACGCTGACAGTACATGGTTTGAATCTGAGGAGTTTATCCCATTTAATGCAAAGATGCTTTGTTTTTGGAATCTGGCAAGTTCTCCAGCAAAATATAAAGGCATGCCTTCGATGTAGTCAAATCCCAGGACAACTAAATAGTTGGCTTATAGGTTTTAGGGATTTTTATAAGGCCATCAAAATCCCCCAAAGGATACATAAGAATGCATTTGTCTTAGAATGTTACTTACATCTGAGTCCCTGCTGTGTATTTCTTCCCCTTATGCCCTGCAGCCATCTTTCTTTTGATAGGCAGTATATAAATTCCATAAATAAATAAATAAATAAATAAATAAATTCAGAGCATCAGAGAGGACTTTCCTAACACAGTTAAAACTGCCACATGGGATGTTTGTTCTTCACTGAACCATATGGGATAAATTCTACCCGAGGTGCATTTTTCATTGGGAATTTACACAGAAGTAGACCTAAAATGTACTCCTCCTAGGATTTTGTTGATTAATATGCAGGTGTCAAGGTCTCCAAATTTCGGCCACTTACCATTTACATTTAACTTTCTGCACAGAAAAAGCCCCTGGGATTTCATAGGAAAAATTTGGCTGGTAGCACTAACAAACAAAAGACCTTGTGCAACTATTCTGTCTTTTTCTCGTTAACAAATTTTCTCCTTTAAAAAAAGATGGGGGGAAATGGTGTGAAAGCACAGGAGAGTTACCAGTGGAAGACAATATAGTCTAGACCCCCTGTAAAATTATGTGAATAAAGCACGGTGATGGCGCTATAAAATCTAACCTGGAAACACCCTGAAATCTTGTTTTGGGGGGTATTTTCTGTCCATGCAAACGTAATGTTGTGATGAACATTTTCCAACAAAAACTTATCTAGGGAGTCAGATTTGAGTGTCCATACATAGTTTTCCTTCTGAAAATCCAGAATACATTGGTAGAAAAACACCTCAGAAATCTATTGTTTTTTGCTAGTGGGGTGCTTCTTTATTTTATTTTTTTGTCCCAGCCAATGGAAAGTATTGGGGTAAAAAGATGCTCCATTGGTATAAAAAATACAAGTGAGCAGAATTAAGTGCAATTCTTCTGTAACCACACATATCGTGGGTTTGGGGGGGGATTTTACTACCACAAAATACTTTTGAATGTGGCTTGGAGTAGTAAAATACCACCAAACCACTTATGCCAGTTTCTTTGTTGTTATTCATGAAGGTTAAGCAGCAACACCATGATAAGTGGTTGCCTGGTTTTACCATAGCATACAAGAAATATCTGTTGGACTAGTGGCTCTGTTTTCAGGGAGCATTGGTTCATGCTGCTTTTAAGGATGCAGTACTGTGGCCACTCCTGAAAAAAACTCCCTCTGGATGCAATGGTATTTGACAATTACCACCCGGTTGTGAATACCCCTTTGCTGAGGAAGTTATTTGAAGGGGTCATGGTGAGACAACTGCAGGCACTCTTGGAGGATACTAATTTTCTAGACTCATTGCAATCTGGGTTCTGGCCTGACTATGGGACTGAATCAGCCTTAGTCACCTTTATCAAGAGGGGACAGGGATGCAACCCTGTTAATTCTGTGTGATCTCTCATTCAGTTTTGATAACATCAGTGATGGTGTCCTCCTGAACTGGTTCTGTGGGTTGGACATTGGAAGCACTGTGTAACAGTGGTTCTGGTCTTACCTGCAGGGTCACTTTCAGAGAGTAGCATTGGATGATTGTTCATCTGCACCTTGACGATTGAGCTATGGATTTGGGCAGAGTACCATCTTCTTGCTTAATATCTATATTGCACCTCCCCCCACGCGAAGCTGTGGCGGGGGGAACAATTTGCGCACGGGGGAGGGGACAAGTCGGACTACAATGGTCTGATATCAGACCAACCAATCACAGGGCAGAAGGGGAGGGGCAGTAGAGCCGTTATTAGGTTTGCTCGCCTCTCCTCCTGGTTCTTTTCTAGCGCGGCTCCCTCCCTCCCTTCCCTGTTTGCAGTGTAGGTTTTACTGGTCGCCTGTTTCCAGTAAATTAGGAATTTACTGGATTCCAGTAAGTAGGAATTTTGGTTCATTGTCCTAATTGGCTGGGGGCAATGTTCGTGTTTCGCCTACTCTACACTGTATTTCAGGGTTTGGGTGCTTAGTGGCATTTTCAATTCGGTCACATTGGCGGTTAAGTGCGGGATTAGGCAGTTTTAGGGGCTCGGTGATCATCCTATGGCACCTTTCAGGTGAGAGGCGTGCCTGACTGAGGCTCCTTCCGCCGACTGTCTCATGGCTCGGGACTGCGGAGACAAGGCCGTCTCTGAGGTCTTCCTTCTTCACCTACCAGTACCTCACAGACTGGTCGAGGCGAGGCTGACTGCAGGAAAGACCTTCCAGCACCGTGTGGTGTTAAGCAAGGCGGGGATGACCTGGCGGCCGTCACCCTCCTTGCTGGATATTTCACCCTATCGCAATAGTGACCGACTGATAGCCGGTTTAATTAGTACCCGCACTTTTTCCCTTCGTAGATCCCCTATTGATGATTCAATAAATGTGGCCCATTATTTTTACTACAATTTGTACCCTACAATTGTGTCTGAGTCGTTATTTCTCCTCTACGCGAGCAAATAGCCATTGGAAGAAGTCATTTGGGGATTTGTAGCAAACTGTCATCAGTATGCTGATGCGATGACACACAGCTTTATCCCCCTGTAACATCCAAATCAGGTGAGGCTGTACAAGTCCTGGATCTGTGTTTGGACTCAGTGAAGGGCTGGACAAGGGCCAGTAAACTGAAGCTGAATCCTTGCAAGATGAAAGCCCTATGGGTGAGTGTTTCCTGAGTCTGGGAGCTAGACTTATTGCCTGTTCTGGATGGGGTTGCATTCCCTCTGAAAGGCCTTAGTCTGAGCGGTACTCCTGGATCCATCTCTGCCACTTTAGGCCAAAGTGGACATGACAACTCAGACTTCCTTCTACCAGCTTCGACTGGTATACCAGCTAGCTATGGCATCTCCTGGACAGGGATATCTTGGCCACAGTGGTACAGGTGCTAGTAACCTCCAGACAGGCTTACTGCCATGTGTTCTATGCGGGGCTGTCCTTAAGGTTGATCTAGAAAATGCAGCTAGTGCAGAATGCAGCAGCTCAGCTGCTGTCAAGGTTTGCCCCTTTTCAGCCTTGTAACACCTTTGCTGAGGGACTTGTACTAGCTATTTGGTACCAGGCCAGGTTTAAGGTTTTGTATAACTGCTAAACAACTTGGGACCAGGATACTTGAGAGCGTATCTTCTCCCTTATCAGCCTGCCCAGTCACTGAAGTCACCAGCTGAGGTACTCCTGGGTTTCTGCATTGGCCTAAGGTTTGTTTAGAGTCCACTCAGAGTAAAGCTTTTAGTGTACTGGCTCCCTCTCCATCGAATTCTCTGCCAGTTGATGTCACGTAAGCACCAGTGCGCCTCTGTTTTTGGCAACTTTTAAAGGCATTTTTATTTAAACAAACCTTTCCTGATTAAAAGATTAGCCATAAATTTATTGGTATAATTTGATTTTAAATGTTTTTATTCTTTTGTATTTTGACATCCCCACCTCACCCCTGTTTATTTATTTATTCATTATATTTATACCCCACCTTTTTTCCTGCAAGGAACCCAAAGCGGCTTACATAGTCCTCCTCTCCATTTTATCCTCACAACAACCCTGTGAGGTAGGTTAGGCTGAGAGTCAGTGACTGGCCCAAAGTCACCCAGTGAGTTTCATGGCTGAGCGGGGACTAGAACCCGGGTCTCCCGAGTCCCAGTCCAACACTCTCACCACTACGCCACACTGGCTTGGAAGTATTTCACCACTTGGAAATATTTTTTTAGATGCAGAGCAGTTTACAAATTTAATAAATAATTGTTTTTTTCAAAATGCATACTAGAATTGTGAAAGCTGATAATAAATGCAATAACAGAAAAGTGAGAAGGACCCCCACCTCCAGAAATATGGGATATTCTGTAGGAACATCTTTATGCTGAACGCTTTTTTAAGGTCTCAACAACAACAGGTCCCTGTGTTAAGCAGGCCTGTTATAAATTATACCTGCTGCTACTTGTAACCTTGATTTCTTCTTCAGAGAGAGCTTTGTATGAAGCACCTTCCCCCCTTTTAATTGATATGAGATCTGATAGCTTTAACTGAAATTCCAGACTCTATTTCTTTTCTTTTCTTTTTAAAGCCTTTATTCCATGCAAAGCAGAGGTCATCTTGCAGACAAGATGCTGTTATTAAAATCTTTGAAAAGAAAAGTAACAATAGTTGATTTAACAAAAAAAATATAATCATGCTGTGAAACTGATGCTCATCCTTCTTCCTCTACTATTTTTCTAAGACATTAGACTTCACATGATTTATCACTAAGAGAACTTGTTTCTTTAATTAAAAGGGGGGAAATATATGTTTTCAACTTCAGATTTTCTTGCCCTGCTGATCAAAAGATGGTAGACTACTACTTACAGAGAAAGCCAGAGAAAAAGATGAACAAGATGACAATATGTCCATTGAGTCTCATTTAAAAACAACTTTGCTCAACATGCAGATGTTACTAGAGCAGGATTGGGCAGCTTCTGGCCTCCAGATGTTTTGGCCTACAACTCCCTTCAGCCCTCACCATTGGCTATGCTAGCAAGGTCTGATGGGAGTTGTAGGCCAAAACATCTGGAGGGTTACAAGTTGCCTGACCCTGTGCTAGAGGAATACACAACATTGGGGTGAAACTAATAGCCTTGTTCTTTCTTGTATCCAGGAAGGCTGTGCATGTGAGTAATGTGTGAATGGGGCCTTAGGCATCCATTAGGTGTCATAACAGAGGCATGAGAAACAGTTTTCTGTTAGATATGCTAACCAAACTCACTGGATTCAGGAGCTTCAGGAGCTCATAATATGCACCTTAAAAAAGCGGTGAACATTGCAAATCTCCAAATTAATATCAAACTAGAATTAAAATCTAAATAAACAATCCTCGATTGTCTAACGGGGACAATGTTGAATTCAGACTGGGTCAGAAATTAAAAGAAATTAAAAGTTGCTTGCCGGGCCGAATTCAAGGTGTTGGTTTTGGCATTTAAAACTCTATATGGCTCCGGTCCAGCTTATCTCAAGGAGTGCCTCCGGCAACACCAAGTAGGCCGCTCAACAAGGTCTGCCACGGACGGCCTTCTCCTTGTCCTATCAGCCAGAGCAGCCAGGCTGGTGAGGAGGACTAGGAAGAGGGCTTCTCTGTGGTGGCCCCCAAGTTATGGAACTCCCTCCCCAGTGACCTTTGTCATGCCCCCTCCTTGATGACCTTCCACCGGGCTTTAAAAACATGGCTTTTCAGGCGGGAATATGGGGTAGGTTAGGGTTTGTTTGCTTTTTAAAAAAACAACTTATATTTTTAATTGTGTTTTAATTATGTTTTAATGTAGTTTTAATTGTGTTTTATTGTATTTTATTGTATTTTAATGATTGTACATCACCCAGGGTGGCCGGGTGGCTGGCCAGATGGGCGATTTAAAAATATACCGTAATAATAAAAAAATAATAATAAAAGAGACATTTCCTGATGGGCCAGGGGATAACTTAGCTTATTTCCACACAAATCTGATGTGAGCTACATGCACATTCCTAGTAGATTCATCCTGCTGCATTGCTGTAGTATTTGAAGGCCCACCACAGCTTGGATGGGCCCAAATAGATGAGTCCTTATCTACAATCATTAATCTAACTAGCATCTGGGGGCAATGATTGGGTGATAAAAATGCATTGAATGAGCCTTTAAATGTTACATCAACATGTGGGATGAAATAATGGAAAAGTAGTTCCCACACTATACTTGAAACTCTAAAGAGGACCTTACCTTTCCACAAATTGAACAGTGGTCACAGACAAGGAGCCACAGACTCAATCAAGCAACATTTAGTGATCCTTCTGGTTCCAAACTGAATGTGGCCATATACAGGTCAGTAGTTAGAGTGTCAGACTAGGATCCTGGGAGACCCAGATTCATAAATCCATTCAGTTATGAAGCTCACTGTGTGATATTTTGGCCAGTCATTATTTCCCAGTCCAAGCTACTTGTTATGAGAATAAAATGGAGGATGAACATGGATACTACCATGAACTCCTGGGTGGAAAAGTGGGATATATATGTAATCAATCAATCAATAATGTGCCTGACCTCTACTTGACTGTTTAAATTGGAAGAGTTTTTCTACCATAATTTAGTTGAAACTGCTCCTGTGATTTGGAGGAAGGAGTAGGAGACATGGCTGACATTAGTCAATCAATGCTCTCCTCATCTGCCGGTTAGGAATGGCTGAGAAAATTGCTCTGTCAAGTTTTTTTTTATATAAACAGATTTACCTGATCTGCACCTCATACAACTAAACACAGACATGGACACAATTTGTAGTTGGCAGTCCATATGTTTCCAGCCTTGCAATATATTCTGTGAATGTAAAACAATGCATTCAACAACATGTGCACATTTGAACAATATGCACAAAAAGACAACAACACCCTGTGTAGATTTCTAAAATGTACACAAACATGCTTTAGTCAAGGGGAACATGTGTCCATATCCATTAATTTCAATAATGCACACAAAAATATCTACAGAATTAAAAACAACAACGCCGAGACCAGCGTGAAATGGACTTAAAAGTGAGAAAAAGGAAATGAACTTGACAGATCTGACCATCCCTACTGGCAGTTTGAAATGTCTTCAAAGTTCAACAATGGAGGTGGTGCTGGGGAAATAGGTTTGAATTAAACATGGTGAAAGTGCTTTTCAATTCGTCCCACTGGCATTATTGGGTGACAGCTGGAGCACCAATGCCCCTAGAAAGGCCACCGTTGTCTGCAGAAGTCATTCCTACCTGCATTCTTTTTTATGGATGGGAGCAGCAGTGAGGGGATTGGCTCACTGGAAAGACTGGATTCTGTTCCTCCATGTGGAAGGGGGGGGAAAGGTAGACACCATCTTGCCAAGGGCTTCTCAACTCTCGGAGCGGTATAGATATCATATAGATCATGGAGTTGGAAGGGGCCTACAAGGCCATCGAGTCCAAGCCCCTGCTCAATGCAGGAAACTAGAGGAGGGGTCTCCCATCCAAGTCATAACCAGGCCTGACCCTGCTTAGCTTTCCACGCTCAGACAAGCTGAGCCAGCGTGAGCCACAGTATGTTTGACTTCATCCTTGTAGTGGACCAGCAATGCCGTATTCCATGAATGGAAGGGGGGAAAGACAAAATACTGTGCCCTGCTCCTTTTTGCCCTTCCCTTCCTGTGGCCTTTCCTGTGGCTACCAGGTAGAATTTGTTTTCTTCTGGCTGCCTCCACCAAACTAGCCTTAAAATTCTTTAGGTCTCAGGTATCTCTTTTAGGTAGTGTGGGGTATGGCTACATGAGGGTATTTTGACAGGGCAATGGCTGGATTTTGACTGGGACAGATGGTTGTATATGTCCCAGTCCCCCCCCAAAAAAAACCCTTGCGCTGTTACAACCTTCTTTTAAAGGGACCCAGAGCTTTGACAGCTAGTTGCCAAAACTCTTTTTCCTCAGAAAAAAAGGCGGTGGGATGTGCTTTTGCACTTTCCCAAGCACCTAGAGTTTTTTAAAAAAGTGTAAAATGTGCACTGTCAGGGCAAAAGGAGGAGGAGGAGGAGGAGGAGAAGGAGGAGGGGGGGGAGGAGGAGGAGGGGGGGAGGGGGAGGAGGGGGAGGAGGAGAGTGAGAATCTTGCCATGAAGGGGGTGTAAATAACACCACCCCCTTTTTGTGAGCAAAGATCACTTGCACCATTGCTTTCTCTTGACAGCTTGCCTTTTGACAGCTGTCAAGAGAAAGCAAAAGAAAAAAACACTATTTATCCAAAATGAGATTTTGGTCTTTACATTTATCTCAGATGCATAAAATGTTTATAAATAAACAAATGAGATATTAAAATGTATTATCATATGAAGCTGGAATCAGTATGATTCTAACAGAGGCATTCTAATGAAAGCATTTGTGCTGTGGCAAGCTGTGACTTTTTACTGATCTATAAACTTGGTGACATAAGAAAAGCAAGGTAGAATATTTTCCCAGCTAAACTAAAGAAAAACAAGGTTGCCCACCTAAAGTCAGGAAAAATATGCATCAGATAAGAAAGTTGGAGAAAAGACAACTAATTTCTATATTATTGTACCTATTCAGTATATGATGCAAATAAGTGAACATAAAATATTGTAAGAGGTAAGCAGGAACTACAAAAGAGAAGCAGATGTTATCCTGTTTGGGCAATTTAAGGAAATGTCCTTAGTAGTAGTGGCAGAAGCTGAAGTAAATATATCACTCCACAAACCACAGCTGGGAACTTTGGGAAAAATAATACCTTACTGTTATGAGCTGAATCAGATAAGCAGCGCTAATAAGGAATCATATAAATATGAGTGGAGAAATACAGGAAGTTCACCAGGACATACCATCTGTCCTTACGAGAGACCCAAACACCTGTTTCATTGATTTCTCTGCTCCACACTTGTGAAACTGCAGAGAGCAGAAATTTGAAGCCTCAGCAGGGGCAATGGCCTGGAGGATATCTGCAACAAGGTACGGCAGGCACCAACTCTGGACATCATGCTGAAGAGGCTCCAAATAGCACAGACTTCCAATTAATAAGGTTCTCTGCACATGGATGAGATGCTGATACCGGGATGGGTGGGCAGGGATGAAAAATTGCCATGCTCAAGGCAGAGTCACAGGGATAGGTGGGGGTGTATACTGGAAGACATGAATTACGGTACCTTTGCTTTATGCATTATCAATGCCACTAATTTTTTAAGTTAATTATTAATGAATATTGTAATGGAAGGAAAAGATCAAGGATTAATCAATATAGTTGGCAAAAAGCGCAAAAAATAGGTGGTTTAGGTCTTCCTAATATAAAGTGGTATTATTTAGCCAACCAAGTAAGACATATTTTGGACATTATAGCAGGGAAAGACAAAATGTGGTTGGAACTAGAATCACGAGAATTAGGAAACATGATGGTGAATATATTATTTAAGAAAAATATAAATAATATTATAAAAGGACTAGAAAATCCCTTTTTGAGGAGTATGTTAGAGAGTTGGAATAGCACGAGGAAAATTTTAACACCAGAGGTATCCCCGTTAACTCCGGTAGTGGCCATGGAGGACTTTCCAGAAAATGTTAGACATCTAGAAGCTACATTAAGGAGAAAAAAGGTGATTAAATTAATGGATTGGGTGGAAAAATTGAAGACTAGAGAACATATAATAGAAATAGTAGGAAGAGAGAGAATATCATGGTTAAATTCAATGCAATTGGAATTGTGGTTAAAGAAGTGGAGGACAAGAATGGATAGTGAAAGAGAACTAACCAATTTTGAAAAGATAGTTTTGACTAGAGAAGCTATAGAAGGTAATGTTTCAACAAGAGGTACAACAAAGGCTTTATATACGAATAGGAAACAATGGAAGCATAAGCATTCCTTCTGGATGTGCTTGCTTGAGAAAATATCTAAATGACACTGATGGAATAATAACTTAAAAGAGCTTTGCACTGGTAACAAGAGATTGTAAAATCCTGATACTGGGGAGAATGATAAACATGTATGATGGTTATATGCAGCAGTGATGGTTACAAGAATTGATATTTGTAAGGCATGAAAGAAACCAGTCTAAAATATTTTCTTTAATATACATAATCCAGTATTTAATATAGTAAATTGTTCACAGAACACACACACACACACACACACACACACACACACGTGTGTGTGTGTGTGTGTACCTACCATGGCTGTGGTAAATAAATATCTACAAGGTAGCAGGAGTCTTGCCAGATGTGAAGGCTTCTGGGACGAATATGCCATACTCCATTTTCCATAAGCCAGCCAGGATGACTAATGGTCAAGAATGCTGAGAGTTGTAGTTCAAAATATCTGGAGGGCACAAGGTGGGGAAGGATGTGTAAGGCCAATTGGCTCTTCATGGCCAGCAAATATTTGAAGGGGATTCCTCTTTCCCCCACATTCTCCACCATCCCCTAAGGAATGTGCTAGGTGAGTGCTATGAAAATGCAATCAGGTTTTTGGAAGTTGTAGTCCTGAGAGACACAAACAAGATCAGACTGTCAGAGAGCTTAGCTGAAGCTCTGGAGGGAAAAGGAAGCATAGCTAACCACTAAAAGCAACAGGCCCAATTGGATGTCTAGACATGAGAAGGAGCAATTTGTTGTACACCACTAAACTCCTCAAAAAAACTATTATCTTCTGCATTTCCACTACCCCCCAGCCCTGAAACTTAATGGAGAAGCAAAAGCAGTTGTTCATGCTGTGTTGTTAATGGAGCGTAAATGCTGTGAATGAACTTCCATCTATGCTTAACCTGTAAATATATGTAAATAAGTCATATATCACAAAACACCATATATCACAAAACACCATGGGCAGTATCCAATGCTGTCCATCCATGAGCAGGCCCCACCACCGCTGCTTCCATTCTGTGAGTGGCCGGCCCCGCCAAATCCATTGTGCAAGCAGCACCCATGGCTTGTGCAATGGAGAGTTAGCACTTCCAGAGACAAACCCCCAAATGAGCAGAAATGCTTTTTTCTGGAACAGGGCAGGTTGGCAGAGCCCTCTTATGCGTTCCAGAAATGAGTGTTTCCTCTCATTTTGGGTTATCCCAGGAAGTGCTAAATCTCCAATCTCTTGTACAAAAGAACTGCCAGGGCAGGCCACTTGTAGGTGGTCACTATTGGATACTGCCCTATAAGCCTCCAGTGACCTCACTCAAAACCAGAACCGTGGGTAACCCTTGCACCCTGGAGTCCTCACCACTCAGAGCATTGGGATGTGAGGTATGTTTCAGAATCGGCAGTTATGTACCTAACTTGAATATTTATATGGGTGGTGGTTTAAGCATGAGCAACAGTTAATCAAATCAGTACAATGAAACTGACAAGTCCCGGCAGTAATCACTGACATAGAAGTGTTTCTGATCATCTCAGTGGTGCAGTCCATAAATAATCTGGGTCAGCTGCAGGATACAAAAAGGAGCAGGATGATGTTGATAAAGAGTACAAAGTTTACTTGACTGTCTTTGCTTTCTTCTATTCACAGAAACCTGAGAATAAATATATGAAACTTATTGTGGGTGCTGCGAGAAATATATTACCATACCCTCAGTTGTCCTCACTGCTCGATTAAATTGCTCCCGTCTTTTTTTTCTGTTAACTACTCCATATGTTATGGGTCAGTGAATGAAGAGTTTAAACTAAGGGAAGAAATTAATAGAGCATTTTTGTTTACAAGCTATCAGTCACTGCAGTTTTCATTAGCTGCAACCACTAGGAATGTGCAAATCAGCAAAACTCAAGCTTCTGAGGTTCTCCAGATTCCACATCAAAACTCAATCTGACTTGTGTCTGTATCAAATTGCGACCTTTTTTTTTCTTTTTGCACAAAAGATTGTGCATATTTTCATGCACCATTTTCTAAATGTACACATCAATTATGCACATTTTGGAAAGGTATGCATTTTCCCCATTGATTAAAAAATGTTGTGTGCATATTCTTTTGAGTGCATTTTTCAATTGTATTTATTTTTCAAATGCTTTTTGGGCTTGTTCCCTGAATCACATTGCATGGTCAGAAATGCATGGACTTCAACTGGAGATTGTGTTTGGGTCCACAATCAGTTCCAGGAAGTACAAACTGGAAACGTTCTGGTAAAAAACAGGCTGAAAGGTATTTCTCATACATTCCTAGCAACCAACATGAGCAGTATCCAGTGCTGCCTTTGTGCTAGTGGAAATGATCACTAGCACAACTGGAAGGTAGTGTTTGTTCAAACAACCAGAAACTAGCCGAAACTAGCACTTCTGGAGCAGGACAAGTCAGCAGAGCTTGCAGAAGGGAGCTTAGCTGACTTGGCCTATTCTGGACATGCTGGTTGGAGAGCTAGTTTCCAGGGTTGTGCTACAAAGCGCTAGCTTCCTGTTGAATGCTCCCACTAGTGCAGATGCTCCCACTAGTGCAATATGATTAGTGTTGTTGGGCTGTCAGCATTGGATACTGCCCCATTTCTCTCTCCCCCCCCCCCAGCTTTTGTAAGTAACCGGAATTTGGATTGCCATTACTAATTCAGTCCAACACAGTTCATTCATTCTTAATGCAAATATGGAACATAAAGTTGGACATAACTGCCGA
This sequence comes from Shinisaurus crocodilurus, assembly GCA_021292165.1. NCBI lineage: Eukaryota > Metazoa > Chordata > Lepidosauria > Squamata > Shinisauridae > Shinisaurus > Shinisaurus crocodilurus. Next base: position 234,571,117 of record CM037876.1, read on the forward strand.
GTCAGTGTTGACAAAGGTCCATCAATTGTTAAGATTTGCAATGAGAAATGGCAGGTAATTTTTCAGTGTTGGAACAGGAACAGTAAACAAGTTGGGTAAGTGCTGTGACCTCTAAAGTGAGATGAAAGTCAGAATTAAGTGTATTGTTGAGCTATTCTATGAATGACCTCATAGAAGAAGGAGACGTATCTAGAGTGGGCACTATATCTTACATTTCTGTAAGGACATAGAGCAGATATGATTAATTCTGTTCTGCAAAAAGTGTTTGCACCTGCAGTGTTTATTACGTGGCAGCCTGGAGAGGGAAGCAAGCAACCACATATAGACAAGGCTGGGTTATAAATGGCCAAAACTTTATTACTTACAGTATACAGAGTCTGGTGTGGCATAGGGCAGGATCTGGTCATCAGACAGCCCACCTACTGACCAATTCTCACCTCAGCCATGTGCTGGGAGGTCCAAGGGGGTAGGCTGAAACTTGGGGGGGTGTCATCGCACAGCGTGGGTCATTCACATGTTTCCCTGCCTTTCCCCCAGGAGTGGTACCAGCATATCAGCCCCCAAGCTGGGCTGGAGCATCTGCAGCCCGATCACCAGCGTCCTTATGGGAGCCCCGTATTACAAGAGAGAGGGGTTTGCACCGTTTCCTCCTTGAAATGGATCCAGTCCAATGCCATTGTGCCCCCACCTGGCACAGTTGTGATGGCAAACAATCAGCAGGATAATGTTTCATACAACTTATATTGCTATGAGGAAGGTGAAAATTCTGTGGGCAATGTGGCCAATCAAGCCCCCAGGTAAAATTCCTTCCCAGCCCAATCAACCAGCGGCTAACCATAGCAATATGCGACATTTGGGGAGGGTGGATTGGGGAAGTCCAGCCCGGCACTAAAGGGAGCTGCACAGTGGCTCCACTTATATCCTCCAGGAGTGGAACAGAATGAAGACTTTGTTGGATTATGATTCAACATGAGCTTGCTTAAAGGTTTTTTTTCTAGTGGAACTTGGCGGCCAGCAATTCAGCAATGCAGTACTGAAGGTCTTTGGAACAGGTGTTCCTCGTTCCCATATCTAGATGTCCTTGGCCATCTAGTAGGAGAAAGTGGGTGTTACAATATGACAGTTGCTATACTGTCATATGCCTGTCTTGATTCCCATTGGCTCTCAAGCACAGCTGGGTGTGTATGTTTGCTGTGCTTGCTTCTTCGTTTTTCCTCTTCTTCTAATTTGGATGTCTATGTTATGTAATGTTCTCAGAACTTACTCTGTCTTTATTTTGTAGTGTGTAATTGTTTTATGAAAATAATAAAACAATTAGAATAGGAAAGCTTCTGTTTCCTGATTGCTGCAACAGAGCAGGAGAACTAAAGGTCGGACTGTGGTGGAATTTGCTCTGTGTTTGCTGGAAGCTAAAGCAAGGTTGCAGTTAGCAGGCACACAGGAGAACCACAGGACTTTTGGGCAGGCATGTAAATGCCAACAGACTTCCCCCTTCCTGGCGCACTCCAAAAGGCTCCTCTGGGACTCAAATCAGCTCTGCTGATTGGCTCCCAGTGTCTCCTGCAGTGAGCCACATGTCTTCCTGCCTCCTCTGAAGCCACACAGTGTGAGGATCCCATTCCAGGTCTAGGCCACCCCTCTTCCCAGGCGGGCACCCACATAGGGGTACAAACAGTGACCCCAGATAAGCAGGGGAGCCAGCATATGTGTGTGTCTTGTTGACTGCTCAGCTTCTAAGTGCATAATTTGGGCTCTCTTGAGCCCTATTCAACAGCTGTTCGGTATCTGTGAGTGGTTAATTGGGCTCCCATTCCTAGTACTGTGCCAAAATCTGTCCCCCAATTTCCTGAAGTTTTTCTTCATCCATGAAAGAGGATTCTGTTTTTCTCTGTCATTCTCAGGGTGCTTTAGGGTGTCTTTCAGTGGTGTTTTTGAGCTTACCTTATTTATTTATTTATTTATTTAATAGATTTATATAAAGCTGAACATATTTTAAAATAACTCTAAGCAGTTCACAAAATGCATTATAATATACATTGAAATACAATTAAAATATGTTAAAATGGCTAAAACATTAATAAAAACACTAAAATCAATTAAAACAACCCCATAATTACAAACAACATAGCGCCGGGAACCCAGAAGTCCGATGAGCGCCTCAGCTGGCGCTTGCTTTTGGCCCAGCTCAGCAGGTGCGGTGGCAGTGCTCACCGAGCACGCTGCAAGTCAGATCATGGGCCAATCACCCACCCCTATCAAGCCTAAAAAACTGAAACTGATCCCATACAGCGGAAGCAGACTTTGCACTGGACACCTGACCAGATACTATACTACAAGCAGTGTTCAAGTTGGCATGAAGCCAGGCAATTTTATACTCAGACTGCCTTGCAAAATTATCACAGCAGGCCTTTGAGGGCTCCAACATAGGGGTAGATGACAACAAGTCCTGAACCACCCAGAGAAGCTCTACTGGATGGCTACTTCAGGATGCAATGGAGGCAGCAAAGTAGGCCTTCTTTGCTGTCTTCATCGCAGCACAGTAGGCACAGTTATGTACTCTCCTGCATGTTTGGTTGGGCTCACAATGAGTCTTATTGTTATGCGATGGCCCTGCTATGTCCCCCTGCTCACTTTTCAATTACACATTTCTCCATTGCTCTGCCCTGGCTACCTGCATTTCCTGGTCTGAAAAAGCCAAAGTGGAGCAGTCACTTCATGAAGTATTCCCCTGGAGTGTAGGCACCTGGGAAGGCTGCAGACTGCCAGGGAGCGGATAGTACAATGAAACACAGTCCACACACCCCTTGGCCACCTCATAACTAGGGTAAACACAGGAACCCCACAACCCACTCATGAGAATTTCACCCAAATGTTCTTCTCCTTCAATTTTTTTAAAATTAAAACCAATATCCTTTGCCAGGAGAATGGCTGAAAAAAATAATACAGTCACTGGATGAAACCCTATGCACATTGAATGTGGCCCCCTTTAGACTAAGCCAATCATGCCTTGGCCAGTGGCTCAGACTGTATCTTCACTTTCCCACTTGTCCCTTAATACACTGGGCCGGTTCACACAACATGAACCGCGGGGGAGCAGAAGCCCCCCGCGGTTCCCGTGTCATGCGAATGCCGGCCAGGGGCGCCCCCGTGGGATGGCCACGCGCGGAACACTTGGAAAGTCACCATGGGTGGTAGAGGGGTAAGCCCCTACCATGTGTGGCCACCCTGCCGTGCGAACAGTGGGCGGCCATCCCGCGGGGGTCTCCCATGGCCGCAGAGGCGGCAGCACAGAGTGGCCAGAGCTGTGGCCGCTCCGGCCTGTAGGGGCAAACGGCCCCACTGGGCATCCCGAGCTCCTGCCCCGTAGGGCTGGGAGGCTGGCGCTGCAGTCTGGGGACTGCCGGCTCCACCACAGTCTGCCCACACGTGCAGGGCGCAGGTCGTCTTCAGCGCCCCGCCAGACCCCACAGATGGCCCCATGGTGCCTCCCCTGCTCGCCGCCTGGGTCGTATGAACCGGCCCATTGTCTCTTAGCTTAACTTGTCCCTTAACCCATAAATGCTTGTCCCTTAACACATTCAAACTAGTGCTGTGCTGAACCCCACCTCCTACTTTCATGAAATTCTTCACTCATACACTTGCAAAGTGTGTGAGTATTGCAAAGGAGGTACTGTTTTTTCTGACTCTTTTGCACTGAGTGAGAAAACATCAATAACATTTCTCATTGTGACTCATAGGGGAGAGGTGTGTGCTTGCCTTCTTAAGTGTATGAGGTGGCCACCGGTTCCTTTATCTTTCTCTCTCTCTTTCTCTCCTTTTAGTGTGCCCTACATGTGCTTGTAGTGGAGTGGGGCTCTTCTCACACAGGCTTCCATTCCAACAATGCTTCCTGGAACCTTCTGAGTTTCTCGCTGGCTCCCATTTTGCATTTTTATTGGGTAGTTTGTGTTATTTATGGTTTCATCAAGAAAGGCTAAGCAGATTAAAAGGTCATCCTGCCTCTGCACTGAAGCCAGCTCCTTTACCCACACAGATTAAACCACGCAATCCAAATGATGTAAACTAAAAGCAAGAATGGCCAAAGTGCACCAGACCAATCAAGGAACACATCAAATTGCCTGCTGAGCAGATTGTTCCAGATTATTTAAGTATTTGCTCATCTCTGGGGATAATGGCCAATTTGACCTCAGGAAACAAGCTAACCTCAAATAGGGGAAGGTCATAGCTATAGGGAGTGTGGATGCACTGCCTCAGTTGAAGAACTGATGTGATCTACCTTCTTAATTTACATTAAGAAGCCTTTTAAATTTGTGGGACATGGTAACAGCTTCATTTAAAAAGAGAGAGAATTTGTGCTTAAAATAGGAAAATGGCTGGTAAAAATATTCCCAATGTAGCTACCATGATTTTGAGCATGGAAAATGCTTAAAGGGATTAAGAACTAAGTTAAGGAAGTTCTTATTTATTCAAGAAAAGTGTTAATTATAAGCAGGTGAAAGTTTCTGAACTTTAAAATAACTGTCCTTTCAGTATTCAGCTAATATGTTTCTGATTACAGCAATGTATAGACACTAAATTACACATAGGCATTTGCGTTTAGCATGGCTATGGAAATTATAGTTGTTTCTATTGGTTTTGAGGAAAGAACTGAGATTCCACTCATGTCTTTGAAGTTTCAGATTGGAATATGGAGGCCTCATCTAGTGAGGTAGACTAGTTACTGCCATGGAATCACATGCTTTATTAGACTCTTTGGTAGTGGGCTTGCTATTTCATTCAGGGCTGGCATCAAGGGTAGACATGGTCAGGCACCTGGCAAGGTGCCACACTCTAGCAGGGGCCCACCGATTTGAGCCCCCTGGACTTGCTCCTTCTCTTCACCATTGCAACCTGCATGTTCACCTTGTTCATTCTGCTTGAGACAACAGTGATGGAGAGAAGGAGGAGCGGCAGATGCCACTGCCTAGTTGTTCACTGGCTCTCTGCCTGCCAAGCAAGCAAGTGGTAGCAATGATGAGAAAGAGGATGAGGAGAAATAGGAGCTGGTGGCCATGGCAGTGAGAAAGTTGACTCACTGAGGGAGGAGGCCCATTGAGGGTGCCTCGTCCTCAAAAACCTTGAGCCGGCACTGATTTCATGTACCAGCTTTTAAATTATTTTTGTATAGAAAATATCTACCTACTCTTCTGTGGGCCTGGATCACAGTGTGCTCATTAAATTTCTCTTGGCTCTCCGTAGTTTTTAAAGCATCTCACGCTGCTGTTAATAATGGCTGGGGAAAATGAGCAGTAACAGCCCAGGCCTGTGATCTGTTTCTCCTCTGTCAGAGACCCTGGATAAGCCTTGATGTCAACCCATCAGTTCACATTTGGTCTTGTTACACTGGAACTTGGTTTTGATCACAGTCCCAGTGTAACAAGCACTGATACAACTAGTGATTGACATTGTCTCACACTACAGGCACAATCCTTTCCCACTTAACTTTGCAGTGCTTGTGCTTCAAGGGATCCTCATTGAGCTCAACACAATAGCTAACATATGTAGTGCAAAAGTCTTTGGTTCCGGTATATTGCTGCATGGATATGCAATGCAAATGTGATGTTCACATTTCCTTCAGAAAGTAATAGGTTATAGAAACCAACATCAGAGCATGCACAAAATGACAGAACACAAAATGAACTTGTAATTGATCAATGTAAAGTATGTTAAATCAAACTCCAATGAGGACTTACGAACCTAATGGATTTGACCAACAAATTCTGTGTTTTGGTAGCTTCCTTAATATTTACTAGCCTTTGGGGCTAAACAGTCTCACCCACTCAGAGTTGTGGGGCTGTGAGAGGGGGGTCACACAAGAAGGATGTCCTACTCACCTGAAAATGTGTGACCTGGATGAGTAGTGGTGACAGGTACACCACTCACCAAAGCCAGGGTAGTCTCACTTGAAAAAATCACAAGCTAATTGCCTGATAGACATAGTTATTTGTTTCCCATGCAGACACCGTTCAGAGTTCTGATTTTATTAATAAACGTGGCCCTAGCTCAACACCAATGCTTCTACTTACAATTCCCTTTTAGTGAAATCTGGTGGCAAATGCAAATATTCTAATACCATCCCATTAATAAATGTCACTATGTTTTTGCCTTCCCTCAAAATTGGTGCAGATATTTTGCTTCAATTGAATCCTCTAAACATGGCATGGTAGCAATTCTAGCATCATCTATATATTCAAAATTACTAAATTGAACTTTGTTACAATTCTAGTTGTTTAAATATCAAGCTGATGCATAGCTTTGGGCATGAGATCCTTCAGACATGCAATAGGCCTGTTCCTAGAGGCCTAATCCATTGCAGCTTTTATTTTATTTGGAGCGGTATAGGAGCTATCTATGGTGTTCCATGGTGGTGAACCTATTTTGGGGTTGGAGTTCAGCAACATGGATAGCTCCTATAAAGTTCCAAATAAAAACTGCAGTGGATTAGGAGCCCCACAAAAATAGGAGTCACCAGTCTCCCTCAATGAAATACAGATGCTTATAATAGTACAATGAAAACTTGAGCTAATAGGGCAACCCACAACTAGTTTAATCCTGTGTTTTTCTGCCATGCTTATAAGAAGCTGCCTTATATTGAGCCAGACCATTGTTCCACTCTGACAGGCAGTGGCTCCCCAGATTTTAGGCAGAGCTTTTTCACATAACCTACTACCTGACCGTTTAAACTGGACTGAAGTTGGCATCTTCTGCCTGCAAAATATGTACCGTACTCTGTCACTTAGCTATGGACTTTCTCCAGTAGGGAAGTAAATAACATTACAATAAACATGTATATATACATTCTGTCTTCACTTTAGTGCTTATTGTAGTACCTGTATAGGTTTACTTTTAGCTCTTGATATTGGTCCTAAATTTTAATGGATTTTTTAAATGTTATGTATATTTTAGGATCTATTGTGATCTGTTCCATGCCCTATGGATGGGGCAAGCAACAAATACGAACACATAATAAATACTAATCTTGTTTAAGAAATATTCTCTATCCTCCTCTAAGCACTACATTTACAATGACATATTACATAAAAGTAATGTTGGTGAGAACTGATATGTAAATCGTATCCCCTGACTGCTTTTCAAATCTTGTGAAATTGTAATAGAGTTCAAATAACTCTCCTTCAAGAACTGGTATATGTAACCTACTGGGTTTCAGCTTGATGTCTTCCATTTCCTTCAAACAAAACAGGAAAAAAACTTAAAACAACGAAGATACTGTGCGCTATCTATTGTTTTTTTCCCCTCTAATCCCCAGAGGTGCAAAATGATTTTAATTATACATCTATATAAGAAACACACCGCTTCCAAAAGTCAAACAGGCAATAGGTCTTTAAAAACCCCAAAAAGACTGTCTTGTGTACTTCAGGGATTTTCCTCATTGGTCCCTCTTAGGATTTCAAAGAAATTAAATGAGGCTTCAATAATAAATTTGAGAGAAATATTTATACTGGCCATAGCTTTACAATCCCCAGATTTTCATTTAACTCCCAGGGTCTGGCATTTCTCCGAAGCCAATACCAATTTCTAATTAAATGTTAAGGGATCTCAAGATAGCCAAAGAGATGTTGTTCTCCCTCTAGATGGAATTTAAGAGGAACAAACCTATCACATGGAGCAATAAACTTTCTATTATAATGCTGTGTTTATTTCCACTGGGATATTCTTGATACCAGTCCAGGGCAGTGAATGTGTCTCAGGGCAGGCTATATGTCTTGCTAAACTTTCTTTAAGGAAGATCTAAGATGTGAGAGCGGTAATAACGCTCAGCTGTTATGTTTCATTTGCCATAAATATTACTGCTGCCTAATCAGGATCTCATTGCAAATTGAATTAAATAAGACCTGCTGCTTCCAAAGGTCAATTGGCCATCTGTTAAAAATCTAGAAACAGTTCTGAAGCTGCCTTTTACTATTAGACTGCTAGTCCATTTAGCTCACTATTGTCTGCTCCAGGAGTGTTGAACCTCTTTCAGCCTGAAGGTGCGTATTCTATTTCAGAGAAGCTCTCATGGGTGGTGGGCAGGACTGAAGGTAAAAGGCGTGAGACCCAAGGCAAAGATACCAGCATATTTTAGCTTAACGCTCTTGCTGTCAGTAACGAAGCATCAGGGAAGGCAGTTCAACCTTTTACTATGGGGGGAAACTACACAAAAGCTGGGAATCTACACAATGATTGGTGGTTGGGGGAATGAGGGTGGGGCCAGAAGGCTTACCATGGAAAAGTGGCATACAAATAAACTGATGATGACTGGTGATGATTTTGTTATTTGCGTCATGGTCCTAAGCCTCAGAAGTTGAGCATAGACATCCAGATCCATTCTATCTTCACACAAAAAACCCACCAGTTATTAAAACTGCAACTCTCTCCCAGCCCCATTCAAGGATTCTGCAGAGTTGATGTATTGAGTACTTATGGCTGGCTCAAAACTGGCAAGAGGACCAGAACTAAGTCGCAGATATAATGCAATGTGACAGGAGGTGATCCTGACTTATACCTGTGTCAATATCCTCATACTAACTCTTATCATTCTCTTTGCTTACAAACTTGCTCGTAAGATTGATCCATACATTAATTTCTGTATTTCACTTTATGCTAGTAATGAGGGAGCTCATCTCAGCTTGATTCTGAATGGGCTTGGGCAAAATAATTTAACTTGGCTGTGCCTCTTGACTCTGAGGTCATGTCATGCTCACAGTGATGTCGTACAAAGCACAATAGGATCAAGAGGTTTCCTTGCCCTGACATCCCCATGTGCCTATCTACTGCCATCTCCCCTTACATGTCCCCAAAACTTACCTGACAGCACCAATGGGGAGGTCTTGCTCCAGGATCCTAACATCCACAGTAGGATCCTGTTTTCCATGGTTCTTGATTACCGTATTTTTCCGTCTATAAGACGCCCCCATGTATAAGACGCCCCCCACTGGGCAGTTTTGCAACCGCACGGTTCTCTCCTTGGCTTACTTCCATGTATAAGATGACCCTCAATTTTTAGTCTAGCGATTTTAGGAAAAAGTATAGTCTTATACATGGAAAAATACTGTACTGAGATGCTCCTGCATATAGAGCCTAATGGACATCCTGGTGCAAACGCTCAGTGTAGCTGCTCCCAAATGATCTTGGGAGGAAAAGGGAAGGGGTTGTGGTGACTTGATAAGCAGATTGACCCCAAAATTGTGGCAAGTCAGCTAAGCTAACAAAAAACACTCATCATGGTGAGAAACTACATGTGAGCTAAACAGTTTAGAAAGTAGATAGCCTGTGCTGCATGTTATAAGAAAATATTGTGTGGATAAATAAACCCTTGATTTGCATGCAAGTCAGAGCAGAAACTACTCAAGACCAAAAGCTCAGGGACTTCCTAGCCTGCGGCAGAAAATGATTTACTGAGATTATTTGCACACACACACACATTCTAAAATGGGAAGGTATATGCAGCATCTGTCTCTCTATAAAAACCCAAGAGAATTTAAAATAATAATAATAATAAAATTCTGGCAGCTGAAAAACCTCATTTTAAGAAAAGAAAGAGAGAGTTATTTAAGGAAAACAGATGCATTTTGAAAATACTTAACACGTACAAGATTGCTATGCAATTCTGGTGCTCAAGGCATAATCAACAGGAAACTAAAAAGGTATTTATGAATCACACAGCACACATGGTGATTCTGAGCTCAGATAAGGGTAGGAATACGGCTCAATGAAGTTGCCTCAGCTTAGTAAAAGGAAAGGATTTAAGAGAGAATATTAAAAGATTTGACTCAAAAGTCAGGCATGAGACACTCCTCCGATGAAGTGAGGGAGCTCTGTGAATCAGGACTAAATGGCTTTATCGATCAGGAGTCTTTGTTCCTGGCATTATAACTCTAGCAAGGCATGACTCAGTGCTGCCTGCAACTACGCTGAGTCAGCTCAGTAATTGGCGAGGAAGTTATGTTTCAGGGCACTTGCTGCGTGTCATGAAAGTTTGACAAAATGCCTTGATGGGAAGGAGTCAAAATGAGGGGGGAACGGTAAGTGATCATCAGGCACTTGTTGCAAGCTCTTAAATGGCTTGACACTCCTCATTAAGAACACTTTAAGTCAAACTGGGGATAGTGACCTAGCAAAATTCAGGAGAACAGAAGAATGGTATGGGTATGGGAATTCTTGTCCTGTCCTCGATTAAACTAGTCAGATGACTGAAATAGGTAATCCAAGCAGAAGTCAGAAACTAGGCAGCAACTGCTGAGATGTTAGGACAGAGCCAAAACCTAGAATCCATGCTACGGATGGGTGAGAATTTCATTTCAGTTCAGTTTCGATAAGAATTTGCCAAAATTCACAAAGTTCTCCACATTCAGAACAAAAAAGTACTTCAAATGTTTTTTTAAAAAATGAATGTAGGAGAAACTGATAGATTTGTCCATCCAGGCCCAGGACTTTGATTGCTTTGCCCTGTATACTCAACCATGTCAGTGCTTATTAAGGTTGCTGTGATGAAAGGGTCAGTATGCAGATGACACGCAGCTCTACCTCTCTTTTAAATCCTCACCGAGGTTGGTCATTGAGACCCTGTCCAAGTGCCTGGAGTCAGTGGGTGGCTGGATGGGAAGGAATATGCTGAAGCTGAACCCCGACAAGACCGAGGTACTTCTGGTGGGGGACAAGGGGAGGTTAAGGGATGTTGACCTGGTGCTGAATGGGGTACATCTACCCCTGAAGGACCAGGTCCGCAGCTTGGGGGTCATTCTAGACTCCCAGCTGTCCATGGAGGCTCAGGTGTCAGCTGTGAGCCGGGCGGCGCTGTATCAACTCCATCTGATACAGCAGCTGCGCCCCTACCTTCCTAATCATCTGCTCCCTTCAGGGGTTCATGCCTTGGTCTCCTCTCGCCTAGACTACTGTAATGCGCTCTACGTGGGGTTACCCTTGAAGACGGTTCAGAAGCTACAGCTGGTACAGAACGCGGCGGCTCGCCTGGTTAAAGGCATCCGCCGGCGGGATCACATCACGCCAGTGCTCAAGGAGCTACACTGGTTACCAGTTGCTTGCCGAGCTGAATTCAAGGTGTTGGCTTTGACCTTTAAAACCCTATACGGCTCCGGTCCAGTCTATCTCAAGGAGCGTCTCCAGCAACACCAAGTGGGCTGCTCAACAAGATCTGCCACAGACGGCCTTCTCCTTGTTCCTTCAGCCAGAGCAGCTAGACTGGTCGGGACGAGGAAGAGGGCCTTCTCTGTGGCAGCCCCTGTACTATGGAACTCTCTCCCAAGTGACCTCCGCCATGCCCCCTCTCTGCTGAGCTTCCACCGCTCATTAAAAACTTGATTGTTCAGGCGGGAATATGGGGTAGGCTAAGATTTTAAAATTTTATACTGTTTTAATGTATTTTAATGGAGAAAAATGTTTTAATGTATTTTATTCTGTTTTATTTTCTGTACATCGGCCAGATGGGCGATAAATAAATGCGAATAATCAATCAATAAATAATAACATCTAGCGCAGCAGTGTTCACGAACCTTTGGGGGGGCTCGCCTCTCCGCGGCGGCGGCCCCCACGCCTCGTTCTTCCGAGTGGCGTGGAGCGTTCTCCGCGCTGCTCGAGCTGCCAGCGCCAGCCGTGCTGGACCCCCGCGCTATGTTTTTTTGGGGGAAACCAGGGCAACAGGGATGTTTAAGGGCTGTCTCACTTCTCTCATCTCACTTCTTCCATCTCATCTCCCACACACATATATACAGAGCTCCCCCCCCATCAGAACTTTCTACAGGCAAGCCCCGATAGGTTGTCGGGCACATCCACTCTGCCTGGCAACGCTAGATTAGTGAAGTGACCATTTGCCTTGCGCGGGCGTAGTGGGCCAAAATCGGCCACACTAATGTCCACGCGAGGCTTGTACGGCCCTACCTTTTCCTGGCGGCGGCTCGCCACAGAAAGGCGAGCCAGCTGTGCTGGCCGCGCTGGTCCTGTTTAAGCCCTGTTGCCCTGCCAAAAACATAGCACGGGGGTCCAGCACGCTGGAGCAGGGTCCCGGCGTGTCACTTCCGGTGCGCTGGGACCAGTGTGGGAGGCATGGGCGGCTCACCTCTCCACAGCAAGCCACCGCCAGGAAAAGGTAGGCCCACGCGAACCTCGCGCGGACATTACAGGGGCTGATTTAGGCCCGCTACGCCCACGCAAGGTGAATGGTCAAATCACTAATCTAGCGTTGCCAGGCAGAGTGGATGCACCCGACAACCTATCGGGGCTTGCCTGTAGAAAGTTCTGATGCGGGGTGGAGCTCTGTATATATGTGTGTGGGAGATGAGATGGAAGAAGTGAGATGAGAGAAGTGAGATGGTGGAAGTGAGTTAGGGGGATTCTAGTCAGTCAGTCAGTCAGTCAGATAAGAGTCATAAAGTTAGTTCAACATAAACTATTGCCTCCATTGAGAAGAGATTGTTCCTGTTTAAAGGAATGTTTTACTTAAGAAAATAAAGAACTATTTGTTGGGTTACTGAAGAGACTGACTGATAACTGTTACCATCCTTAAGCTCACACACCTAATCACTTGGTATAGCTGCTAAGAGAAAGATACATGATATCTACCCAGCATAAACACCACAATAACCAATAATGGAATTTTAACAGAGTTTATCTCCCATAGGCAGATTGTCCGCTTGGGTTTGTCTGGGAGTGAGTGAAGACTTGTGACAGAGTTGGAACAGTGTTGGTTTAAAATAGGATGAGCTAAAAACCCTGGAGCTACCATATCTCAGCCCCTGGGTTATTGAAGAAAGTCAGCTAACAGCCAGGTGGTAGTGAGAGAAATAAAATTAAATAACTGGCCACGTTATCGTCACAGTTGCCACTTCATTTTCTGACAGGTTCCTCATCTATAATAGCTATATAGCAGGCAGGTACATGATGGTCCTCTCCATGCTGCAAATAGCAGTACCTGTTGAATTTGGCTGGTGCAGATGGGTGAGAATTTCATTTCAGTTTGTTTTTTTGAAAAGAATTAACCAAGATTTGAACAGTTTTTCATTTTTTTTAAAGAACTTGAGATTTTAATGTGAATGCCAGGGATGGGGACTCAGACTCCAGGATTCGACTCGTGAGTCGGACTGAGTCCCCCCTCTGACTCGAGTCAGACTTGAGTCCCAATATTTTTAATGGGACTCGAGACTCGACTCGGGACTCGAGACCAAGGACTCGTGTTCCAAAATCGTGTTCCTCAAATGCAACATGGATAGGTTTTGGGAAGTACAGCAAGTTTATTTTTTAAAATCATTTCCCTAAAATGCAACCTTTCAGACATTTTGGGTTTGGCTGCCTCTGCCTGCCTGTTTGGGGTTCCCAGCCTCCTCTGCCAGCCTGGTCTCTTCTTAACCAGTTCCACAGTTTGAATTGTCCAAGACAAAGGCCTCTGCCTGCCTGTTTTGGGGTTCCCTGCCTCCTCTGCCTGTCTGGTTATTTTGGGTTTGTCTGCCTGGTCTGTTCTTGCCAAAATCAGTTGTAGAGTTTTGAAATAAAAAGGCACAGTTGTGCCTAGAATTTATTTAAGCCACACATCTGAAATAGCCTTATTTTGTTGGGGAAAACCCCCATAATGATTTTAATAGGGACTCGTGGAGTCAGCTTTGGGAGTGACTCATGAGTCGTGAGTCACCATTTTGGACCAAGGACTCGGACTCGAGACTCGGGTCCAAAGACTCGTGACTCGACTCGTGACTCGAAACCAAGGACTCTTCAAGTTCTAGGGATGTATGAGAATTTCATACATCTGTTCAGGAGGAAAAGATGGAACACCTGCACGAAGTCTTTTGATTGGTAGCAGTAGGAGCCATCCATCTGGAACAAGCCCACTTAGATAGAGGACTTTTCAGCCTTACATGGAGATGCCAAAGACTAAACTCAGGATCTTCTGCATACTATGTAGTCCTGCCACTGAACTACAGTCCATATTCCCCTTTCCACACTGAAACTCTTCTCACCCCCCCCCCAAATATCACCAATTATTGCAACTATAGCAAGATGCAGAAGATGCAGCTTATTTGATTGTCTATATCCAAAGCACAATGTCTTGGAAATACAATTGTTAGGTAAAAGAATTGCTAGGGTTTGGGAGAATTGATCAGTATAGCCAGCTGAGAATCCAATGGACACAAGTATTTAATAAATGAAATGTGAAGTGAGCATTAAGGTTGAGTTTCTGGCTTTAAATTAGATAATATTAGATGTGTGTTTTGCAGATAAGATAAGCATGGAGGTATGTTTAGCACCATTGATATGACAACATAATGGAAAAATGTCTGAACAGAAAATATCGGGGGGCGGGGTTGATCTCCCAGTATTTCTGTCAGCTTTTCAAAATGCTTAGTTATCTGATATAGATTTTCTCCTGGAGGGATGAACCCATATGGAGCTTTGAGAACGTCAGAAAGAATTGTGTCCCCCCTTCTACATGAGGTTGGGGTGTTTTTATAGTCTCAACCTTCAAACTGAGTAGGACAGATTCAATTTTGTTTTCACATCAGCTGGTTTGCCAGCTGTAGCTTTTCATAGATAGGGATAAGCCAGCTATGGTGACCATGCTCTGGTAACGTGCAGGTTTTGTTCTATGTGGAGCTGCCCGTGAAGATGATCCATAAGCTTCAGCTGGTGTAAAATTGGTCAGCTAGGATTCTAACTAATTCTAGCAGGTGAGCCATAGTAGACCAAGAGCTTTTCTGGATGAGGCTTTTATTGTGCACTCACCTTTCCTCACTCATGTTTGTTTACAGGTGCTTTAGATGAGGACATCATCCTCCACTATCTGCTCCTGTGTTTTCAAAGCACTTTTGCATGGGGAAAATCTGGTAATTTTTGGCATTGCAAAACAAAGCACAATTTCCCACCAGTGCAGTTGTGTTATTCTGTTCTACCACAGTTCCACCTGGAGGTTATGTAGCAGAAAGCACAGAAAGGCAGGAAAGGGGGGGGGGACGTTGTGTAGCGATCTGATCTTAATTTTGCAAAGAATCCAGAAACAGAAGCAGTGGGTTAAACAGCTTCATCTAGAAAAGTTCCAATTCTGATAGAATTAAATTGGCTGCCTAGTCACTTCTGAGCCAAATTCAAGGAGCTAAACACCTTAATGAGCACCTCCTGCCCCTGCATTAAGTTTATTGGATGAGGCCCTTCTCTGAGTGCCTTTGGTAAGAGAAGTGTATTATGAAGGCACAAAGGAGAGTGTCTGTTCTGTGATGGTACCCCAAATCTGGAATGCCCTCCCAAGGGATATTCACCTAGTACCAACACTATTCTTTTAGGTGCCAGGTGAAAACATTTTTTTTTATTTTCTGAAGCATTTTAATTCATTTTTTTAAAGCATTGCATGGTTCTAATGGATGATGAGTTGTTTTATCCTTAATTTTGTGGATTGATTTTTACTGTACTTTATTGTTGTGTTCTCCTAACTCTGTACACTGCCATTGAACCTATTTTGTGGGTGAAAGATGATAGAGTTTTTAAAATAAATACATACATACATACATGAGACAACGTTTGGTGTCAGAGTTTTCCTGTCTGTTCTCATATCCCATCTGTACTTGAGAGATCTTGTTGTAGATGCTATCTAAAATAAATTGTCAAATTTACCACCTTGAATATAGCCAACAACTAATCCCACCTTCCACATTGTTAGGGATATTCAAGTATTGCTGCCAAATGGGGAGCAGGTCTACTGTAGTCTCTGCAGTACAGTCTCTGTACCCTATTTTTGCAGTAAAATATGGTTCCCACCCCCATAGTTCTTGTAATCCAGGATGATATTTGGTAGGATTCTGGGATTCTGATTAATCTTATTAATGGCAAACATCAAGGCCAAGGCATGCTGGTAGTCCCTCTCAAATACCCCTGCAATGAAAGTTATGTGGAGTATTACAAAGTTACCTTCCATTTAATTAAAACACTGTATCAAAGTCCTGTTTCTTCGACTTCAAATAGCAGTGACGTTTCTATTCTTATAGGTTGCTTTATGCATTTGTCTTCCATGCTTTCTGTAACAGCCTGGTCAGCAATTTATTTGTTTATTTATTTGTTACATTTCTATACCACCCAACAGCTGAAGCTCTCTGGGTGGTTCACAACAATTAAAACCACAAAAATACAACATAAAATACAGTATAAAATTTTAAAAATTTAAAAACTACCATATAAAATAGGAATAAAAGCTGAAATAAAACCTAGCAGCAGTACAGAGATTTAAAATACAGTAAAATATTCTAAGTAACAGAGACTAAAAGACTAAAACTCCTGGGAAAATTAGAAGGTTTTCACCTGATGCCGGAAAGAACACAATGTAGGTGCCAGGTGACCTCTTTCGGAAGTTTATTCCACAACCAGGGTGCCACAGCAGAAAAGGCCCTCCTCCTAGTAGCCACCCACCTCACTTTCTTTGGCAGGCGCTCCCAGAGGAGGACCGCTGAAGATGATCTAGGGTCTGGGCAGGTATATATGGGAGGAGGCGATCCTTCAGGTAACCTGGTCCAAGCTGTTTAGGGTTTTGTAAGTTAATACCAGCACTTTGAATCAGGCCTGGACATGGACTGGCAGCCAGTCTAGATCCCACATACAGCACATTGCAGTAATCCATCTGAGAGGTTACCAAGCATGTGGATAACTGTAGCTAGGCTATCCCTGTTCAGATAAGGAGGTAGTTGGTACATCAGCCTAAGCTTATAAAAGGTGCTCTGCACCTCTGAGTCCACCTGTGCCTCTAGTGACAATGCTGGATCCAAGAGCATCCCCAAACTACGAACTTGATCATTTAGGGGGAGTACAATCTCCTCCAGAACAGGTTGAATATCATTCATCCGGACAGGTGAACCTCCCACTAACAGTACCTCCATCTTGTCTGGATTGAGTCTCAGTTTATTGGCCCTCATCCAGTCCATTACCGTGCCCAGGCAATGATTCAGAGCAGTCAATGCCTCACTTGAATTTGATGAAAAGGAGAGAGAGAGCTGGGTGTCATCTGCATATTGATGACTCCTCAGCCTGCTCCTCTGGATAACCTCCCCCAGTGGTTTCATGTAGATGTTGAACAGTATGGGGGATAACATAGAGTCCCATGGAACCATAAGTTTCATTCAAGAGTGTCTGGAGTTGACTGGCAACCAACCACTCAAGCACCTTGCCCAGGAAGGGAATGTTGGCTACTGGCCTATAGATGTTATCATCAATAAGGTCCAGGTTAGGTTTTTCAGAAGTGGTCTAATTATCGCCTCCTTAAAGAGGCTGACACCACTCCCTCTCTCAAGGAGGAGTTTACGACCTCCTTGATACAGCCTGATATCCCCTCCCAATTAGAAGTAATAAAATCGATCGGATTAGGAGTGGGATATCGTGCGTCGTGGACACAGGGAGTGAGCGGGAGGAGGCCAATGGCAGACCGGTTTTGTGGGATTGGTTTCGGCTTCTTCCTTCTGATGAAGTGGACAAGGTGCTTTCATCTGTGAGGCCGACCACCTGCTTGCTTGATCCTTGCCCGTCCTGGCTCATAATTAGCTGCAGGGAGAGACTGGGTGAGGGGATCAAGGCGGTGGTGAATGCCTCCCTCGAGGAGGCAGTGATGCCATCAGCCCTCAAGGAGGCAGTAATAAGACCGCTTCTAAAGAAGCCCTCCTTGGATCCCCAGGATTTAAACAACTTTCGCCCAGTCTCCAATTTACCATTTCTGGGCAAGGTGTTCGAGCGGGTGGTGGGTGCTCAGTTGAAGGCACACTTGGATGAAGCCGATTATTTAGATCCGTGCCAGTCGGGCTTCAGGTCTGGACATGGGATGGAGACAGCCTTGGTCACCTTGGTGGATGATATGAGGAGGGCTTTGGATAGGGGCGAATGCTCCTTTCTAGTCCTCCTCGATCTCTCAGCGGCTTTTGATACCGTTGACCACGGTATCCTCCTGGACCGCCTGGAGGGGTTGGGCTTGGGAGGCACTGTATTGCAGTGGTTCCGGTCCTTCCTCTCTGGAAGGTATCAGAGGGTAGTTCTCGGGGAGGAGGCTTCGGACCCTCGGGCTCGGCTGCTCACTTGTGGAATGCCGCAGGGTTCCATCCTCTCCCCGATGTTATTCAACATCTACCTCAAGCCGCTGGGAGCTATCATCAGGAGGTTTGGGGTATGGTGTCATCAGTATGCAGATGACACGCAGCTCTACCTCTGTTTCAAGTCCTCACCAAGGTTGGCCGTTGAGACCCTGTCCAAGTGCCTGGAGTCAGTGGGTGGCTGGATGGGAAGAAACATGCTGAAACTGAACCCCGACAAGACCGAGGTACTTCTGGTGGGGGACAAGGGGAGGTTAGGGATGTTGACCTGGTGCTGAATGGGGTACATCTACCCCTGAAGGACCAGGTCCGCAGCTTGGGGGTCATTCTAGACTCCCAGCTGTCCATGGAGGCCCAGGTGTCAGCTGTGAGCCGGGCGGCGCTGTATCAACTCCATCTGATACAGCAGCTGCGCCCCTACCTTCCTAATCATCTGCTCCCTTCAGGGGTTCATGCCTTGGTCTCCTCTCGCCTAGACTACTGTAATGCGCTCTACGTGGGGTTACCCTTGAAGACGGTTCGGAAGCTACAGCTGGTACAGTTGGTTTTGACCTTTAAAACCCTATACGGCTCCGGTCCAGTCTATCTCAAGGAGCGTCTCCAGCAACACCAAGTGGGCCGCTCAACAAGATCTGCCACGGATGGCCTTCTCCTTGTCCCTTCAGCCAGAGCAGCTAGACTGGTGGGGACGAGGAAGAGGGCCTTTTCTGTGGTGGCCCCGTACTGTGAAACTCTCTCCTGAGTGACCTCTGCCATGCCCCCTCTCTGCTGAGCTTCCGTCGCTCATTAAAAACCTGGTTGTTCAGGCGGGAATATGGGGTGGGTTAAGATTTTAAAATTTTTATATTGTTTTAAATGTATTTTATTGTTTTTATTCTATGTACATCGCCCAGGGTGGCTGGTTGCCGGCCAGATGGGCGATAAATAAATAATAATAATAATAATAATAATAATAATAGTAATAATAATAATAATAATAAGCAATGATGGCCAAGCGTCAAGCAAACAGGTGGTCGACTGGATGTGGTCGACTGGACTTAGCCAAGCACCTTCTCCACATCCTCAGGCCTCAACAACTGAAACGCATTCAGTAAAACTGGGCCAGATGGTGCTCTGGGCAACTTTACTAATAGAACTGCATTAACTGTGGTGTCCAATTTGTGATGGATCTGAGCAACATTATTGCTCAATTCTACCTAGCAATGGTAGGGCCACCTTGAGGAGGAAATATTAGTCTCACCAATTTTAGTTCACATGTCTATTAAGATGCTGGGAGAAATCATTTGGAGTTTTGGATATACTGACATACTTATGACACTCAACAAAGATGGAGTCAGTTAAGATGGAATTCATTATGGTGATTATGTCTGATACACTGCCTGTGCCCTTTCCTGAAGAGAAGAGTTTTAGAAACCATTGCACCTAGGGATGTATGAGAAATTAGTTTCAGTTCATTTTTGATCAGTATTTTACCTAGTTAGCACCTTCCAGACCGAACATAGGCTCAGATGCAATCTGCAGCTGAAGTCTGTACATTTCCAAGCCTGCAGTGTGATTTGCAAACCCCTGCTCCAAAGTGTTTGACAGTATGCATACATTTCAGAATGCACACAAGAACAGGTTGCTTACCTGTAACCGTGGTTCTTCGAGTGGTCATCTGTGCATTCACACACATGGGCTCTGCGCCTGCGCAGAGGTCCTTCGGGAAACTTCTATAGCTAAGGCGTTTTTGGCGGGAACCCCTCCCCCACCGAGGACTGAGCATGCCCGGAGGGGTTCCCGCCTATTCCCTCAGTTCCTCTGAGACCGCCTATTGTGGCCCCAGGACCGAGAGAATCTGATCGCTCAATACCTGAGCGTCGACGTCGACAATGACGTCGAGTGTCCAAATCAGCTGCAGCATAGGTAGCAGATTTAGCAGTAGGGATGAGCACCGCAGCGGGGTCGGTGGGTGGGTTGTGTGAATGCACAGATGACCACTCGAAGAACCACGGTTACAGGTAAGCAACCTGTTCTTCTTCGTCGTGGTCTCTGTGCTTCACACACATGGGCGATATAGCAAGCTAACTCACCGGAGGGAGGGCAGGTGCGATTCACCCCGAGATGGAGGATAAAACAGCTCTGCCAAACGCGCAATCCGACCTCGCCCTGGTATCGAGTCGATAATGTCTGACGAAAGTCGACGGGGACGACCAGGTGGCGGCACGGCAAAGGTCATCGAGGGAGACTCCTCTGCCGAAGGCGGTGGATGTCGCCACTCCCCTGGTAGAATGAGCTCGGACACAGCCTTGCAGGGGGAGTTTTGCCATGTCGTAGGCCAATCGAATAGTGGCCACTACCCACTTCGCGAAGCGTTGGGAAGACACGGGAGAGCCCAGGCGTTTAGTGCCATAACACACAAAAAGGCGTGGAGACTTCCGGAACGATTCAGTGCGTGTCCGGTAGAACGCCAGAGCTCTACGGACGTCGAGGGTATGGAGAGAACGTTCGAGTGACGTCGATGGAGACGGAAAAAAGGCTGGCAACGAGATAGGCTGGGACAAGTGGAAGCTAGTGACTATCTTCGGCAAGAATGACAAGTCCGGGTAAAGGACAACTTTGTCCCGGTGAAAATTCAAGTAAGGCGCGTCGATACGAAGTGCACAAAGTTCTCCAGAGCGACGTGCTGATGTGACAGCGACCAGAAATGCAACCTTCCAGGTGAGTAGACGGATGTCAGCGGTAGCGAGCGGCTCAAACGGAGGCTTGGTAAGTGCTGTTAGGACAACCGAGAGACTCCATGTGGGAAGCAGGGTTCTGGTCGGTGGAAATAGGTTGTGAAGTCCTTTTAGAAATTGCCGTATAAGAGGGTGTGAGAAGACAGTTCGGCCCTCAAACGGCGGGTGGTAAGCCGAAATTGCCGCAAGGTACACCTTCACAGAGCTGAGTTTGAGGCCCTTCTGAGAGAGCGAATGCAGGAATTGCATGATGGTCGCAATGGGACTGGCGAATGGATCGACGTCAACCGTCCCACAGAAAGCCGTGAAAGCAGTCCACTTGCTACGGTAAGAACGACGAGTCGATGGTTTTCTCGCCACGAGTAGGATGTCAGCTATATCTGGAGGCAAGGAGGCCGCAGTCGTGGCCGTATCCTCCACGCCGTGAGGTGGAGAGAGTCGAGGTCGGGGTGGAGAATGCGACCGTGATCGAGAGAGAGTAGATCTGGGTAGCACGGTAGCCTGACATGGAGACCTGCGCTGAGGCGAAGGAGGCTGGAGAACCACGTCTGTCTCGGCCACCACGGGGCTATCAAGATGCAGTCCGTCTGATCCTGCTCCAGCTTCTCCACAACCCTGGTCATCAGTGGAATGGGCGGGAACAGGTAAAACAGTGCGCCCGACCACTGAATAAGGAAGGCATCCCCCATCGACGCCGGGTCTGATCCCGCTCTGCTGCAAAAGTCCCTGCAGGCGGTGTTCGTCGATGTGGCGAAAGCGTCTACTGTCGGCGTTCCCCACGCCCGGAAGATGGAGGCGCGAGCCGACGAGCTCAGTTGCCACTCGTGAGATGTCTGAGTCAGCCTGCTCAGGGCGTCGGCTAATACATTGTCCTTCCCAGCGATGTGGATCGCCGTGAAGGACATGCGCTTGGGGATTGCCCAATTGTATATGCGCTGTGTGAGGGCGTTGAGAGAGAGAGATCTCGTGCCCCCTTGTTTGTTGATGTAGGCTACCACCGTAGTATTGTCTGTTACTATTTGTATGTGGTGACCTGCAAGATCGAGTACTAGGGCTCGGAGGGCTTTCCAGACCGCTAGTAATTCGAGGTAATTGATGTGCCTGTATAGGTCGCGTCCGGACCAACGACCCCGAACCGTTTGGCTGCCTGAGTGGGCGCCCCAACCCAGGAGAGAGGCGTCTGATGTCAATGTCCTGGTTGGTTGAGGCTTCCGGAACGGGAGACCGTGTGATAGATGAGCCGGGTCCATCCACCAGCGAAGCGAGGTGCGGGTGCGGTGGGGAAGAATCAGGTAAGTGCGATGCGCATCGGAGGTCGGGTCGAAGGCACGCAAGAACCATGTCTGCAGTGGACGCATCCGGAGTTTTGCGAAGGCGACCACTGCGACTGTCGAAGCCATAAAACCCAGGAGACGCTGAACTGCAAAGGCAGTGACTTGGCGAGCGTTGAACAGCTTTGTTGCCAACCTCGGAATTTTCTCCACACGGTCCCGTGGGAGAAATGCCCTGGCTCGGATGGAGTCTAGGGATGCCCCGATGTACTGAATCGACGTCGAAGGGCATAGGACCGATTTTTCCCAATTCACGTAGAATCCTAGCGTTCGGAGCAGAGTGAGAGTGCGGTCGAGCGCCCGAGAGAGTGCTTGTTTGGTCGAGTCGACTAGAAGCCAGTCGTCCAGATATGGGTAGACTTGAATCCCGTGCGAGCGAAGGTGGGCACAGACGACGGCCGCGCACTTGGTGAAAACTCTCGGGGCGGTGGAGAGGCCGAACGGAAGCACCGTGAATTGGAAGGCATCTCGTCCTATGCAGAATCGAAGGAATCGACGGCTGTCCGGGTGGATCGCGATGTGGAAATAGGCATCGCGTAGGTCGATGGAGGCGAACCAGTCCCCGTGGTGTAGAAGGGGCAGGATGGATTGAAGGGTCGACATCCGGAATTTCTGCGGTGTAATAAAACGGTTCACCCCCCGGAGATCCAATATGGGCCGCAGCCCTCCGCCCTTCTTCGAGACTGTAAAGTAGCGGGAGTACAGCCCCTCGTGAAGAGACGCCGGTGGAACCCTCTCGATTGCCCCTTTGTGGAGTAGGGTTGCGACCTCGAGGAGCAGGGGACGAGAGGGTGGCGTAGCTTTCAGGCCGAGGAAGGGCGGTAGGGCGTCGAAGTTGATTCGATAGCCGTGTTGGGCGATGGCGAGGACCCAGCGGTCGGTTGTAATGCTCCTCCATGATGGTAGGAAGGATGACAAACGACCGTCGAAGTAGGGGTTGGCGCTGTTCGTGCTTCGCCCGGAGTCAAACCCGCCGTCTGCTCTGGTCTCCACCTTTGCGGTAGCCCTGGTACCGGGATTGTTGGTATGAGCGTCTCGGTACGGAGGGCTGCTGCGGACGTGCTTGACGCTGCTGCTGTGGCTGCGCAGGGGTGAAAGAAGGTCTGGGGCGCTGCCATCTGCCTTGCCGATAAGGGCGAGCCGACGGTTGGGTGGTGAATCCCATTTTCTTCGCCGTGGTCCGGGCTTTATAGATGGTGTCCATGGCGTCGTCGGTGGTGGAATTGAAGAGTCCCACCCCATCGAACGGTAGATCTTCAATCCTGGACCGAGCTTCAGGGGTCAGGTTGGAGGACCTGAGCCAGGCGTGGCGTCTTAAGGCGACTGCTTCAACTATGGCTCTAGCATCACAGTCAGCTTGGTGTCTGGCCGTGTTGATCTGCTGACGGGAGAGCCGGACAGCCTCGTCTTGAAAAACCCGGGCTAGCTCCCTGTGGTCGTCGGGGAGATAGGCGATGAGCGATCCTATTTTCTCCCAGAGAAACAATTGATAGCGACCCATCGTGGCTTGGTAATTGGCCACACGAAGAGCTAGGGACGAAGTTGAGTAGATTTTCCGTCCCAAAAGGTCTAGGCGCCGGCCTTCTTTGTCCACTGGTGTGCTGTGTTGTCTAGTTGATTTCCCCTGAGCAGCCTCCACCACGATGGAATTCGGTGGAGGGTGCGAAAAAAGGAACTTTGCGTCGTCCTCCGTGACTCTGTACATGCTATCCAGCCGCTTAGCTGTCGCGGGAAGCGTTGCTGGAGTCTTCCATGTCTGACGAGCTGTGTGCAGCAAAGTTGGTAGAAAGGGAATCGCCGTCGGTACCGAATCCTCGGTATTGACTGCGTCAAAGACAGGGTCCTGAATGCGCTCTTCCTGTCGTTGGGTAGGAAGACCCAGTGCCTGTGCCATACGGTGGATCCTGTCAGTAAAATGGCCCATGTCCTCAGATGGAGAAGGGGCGTCACGGGAGGAGACCAGCGGATCCGGGGACGGGCCTGAGAGGGCTCCCGATACGGATGAGCCCGAGTCCGACTCATAGTCATTGGCCGAAGTTGAGACTGCTCGAGGTGGTGATCGAGAAGTCGGGGAGGAGCGTGGTGGGATCGGTGGTGGCTGCCGGCTGGAGGTCATAGAACGGACCGGAGATGCCGACGTTGGTGCCCGACCTAGTGCGGCTGTGGGCGAGGTACGCGTGCTCCGCTGGTGATGACGGGTGTCTCCGTGCGACCAGTGGGAAGGGGGCCGCCTGGGTGGGGACCGATAGCGACGGCTATCTTCGTACCGATCCCGATAGTAATAGGAATATTCGTCCCAATAAGCCTGGCTAGGCCGACCCGTCCAGGTCGAACCCCGATCCCAGTCAGAAAGTGGTGAGCGGGACCGATAACGGCGTGGCGAGCGGTGGCTCGACACCGAACGTTCCCTCAGGTGGAGGCTGGAGGTAGCAGGTAATGGAGAACGCTGTCTCGACTCTTGCGCGCTGGGCTGTCCTTGCGGTGGAGCAGGTGTAATTGGAGATTCGTCTCTGAGCTCGCCCTCCGATATCGAGGTGGAGGCGACTGCCGGTATCGAGGGCATCGACATCGACGGCCTCGGTGGGGAAGGAGAGGCTCTCACCACCGAGTCGGCCGACTGCGATGGGGGCGGAGGCGACGCGGGCAAGGGCCTCGACTTTGTGCGTTTTTCCAGTTTATGGCGCCTCTTATTCTTCTCCTTCCCCTTCGCCAAGTTAGTTTTCGCCTTTTTTGCCAATTTTCTGGCTTTGGCGACAGCCAAGCTGTGTCCTGTACTCGCGCTGTCCTCCGTAAGTACAGGGCGGGCTTGCGGGCTTACGTGCTCAACTGTACTTGGCCCAGCCGCTGCTGCAGGGTCTGAGGCGTCCGCCCGAAGAGCCCTGGTCCACATCTCGGCTTTGAGACGGTCCGCCCGCTGCCGGCGCGTTTGTCTCGTAAAGGCCTGGCAGTGGGGACAGGCATCCACTTTATGGCCCTCACCGAGGCAGAAAACGCAAAGCGAGTGGCCGTCAGTTGAGGGAAGTTTAGCTCCGCAGCGTACACATTTCCGGAATGCCCCTTTGTGGGACATTTTCTCCCAGAAACAGAGGTAGAACGAATGAAAAAGAGAAACGCCTTGTTTCAATGAAACGAGGAGAAGTTCCGAAGTGACTTGCCACAATGGCGGTCGAAAAGGAACTGAGGGAATAGGCGGGAACCCCTCCGGGCATGCTCAGTCCTCGGTGGGGGAGGGGTTCCCGCCAAAAACGCCTTAGCTATAGAAGTTTCCCGAAGGACCTCTGCGCAGGCGCAGAGCCCATGTGTGTGAAGCACAGAGACCACGACGAAGAATTGATATGTACATTTGGAGAAACATGCATGGAAATACTCTTGGATTTTCATGCAAAAAGAAAAAAAATACAAAGCTTGCAATCTGATATGGACTCGAGTCAGAATGAGTTTTGAGATGGAATTTGAAGAACTTTGGCAAGCTCAAGTTTTGCTGATTTGCATATCCCTACTTGTGAATCTCACAAACTTGATTACTACAACACAACCTATGTTGGATCCCCTTGAAGGTAGTTCAAAGCTACATTTCCATAAAATTCTGAAGGTCTTGAGAGATTTAAACTAGGGGTGTTCATCCTACCTTTGGGGGGTGCTCGCCTTTGCTCAGCGAGCACACACCCCCGAAGGCCCGAATCCCCGATCCACCTTGCCGGCAGTGCGGGGTCCCGTCCCGTCACTACCGGCTGCCAGGACGTGATGCGATGGGACCCTGCGCTACGCTTTTAGCGTAAAAACCAGTGCAACCCAGTTTTAAAACGGCTGCGAATAGCAAATCGTGGCCGTTTTAAGCTAGGTTGCCCTGGTATTTACGCTAAAAACAGCACAGGGTCCTGTTGCATCAACCTGGCAGCCAGAAATGATATGACGGGACTCCACGCTGCTGGCGCGGCGTGGAGCAGTGGGACAAGTGGCGGGCAGGTAAGGCGTGCGAGTCTTGGGGGGGGCTGAGCAGGGCCGATTTCAGCCTCACTTCAGCCCCCTGAGACTCGCGGATACTCTCGGATACATCCCTAAGAGAGTGTATAACATAAATTCTCTGCCAGCTTCATTGGTTGCCAGTTAGTTACTGAACCTGATGTAAGGTGATGGCTATTACCTTTGCTTAGCACAATTATATCCCACACTTCCTCCATGGAGCTCAGGGTGGCATACATAGGAATGATCTCATTGCATTCTCAAAATAGCCATGTGATCTAAGCTCAGAGATAGTGACTGGCTTCATAGTTGGAAAGGAGTTTGAACCTGGTTCTGTCCACTACCCTCAACAGAGGACTTGCCAATGAGGTTGCTTTTTTATATAGGTCTTTAAAGTCATATAGCTTGGGCAGGACAGAGAGTGCTTAACTTTATACTTAACTGCAGTATGACTTCAACCATGCTTGACATCCCTTGGACAATGCCTTATGCCATTATGTATCTCCTTGATTGAGTTACCTCTTCCCATACAGACAGCAAAAGGTAGTGGTTGTTTTTCCTGGGACTAGGGAACTCAGTATTTTATAAAGTAAATTGCCATCAATGCAGGTTCTCTAAATTTAGACTGAGGTAACTAGGATCAGTAGCTAGATGTGTACAAATCAGTCCACTAGAAAATGAACACTGAAGTCACCACAGGGAAAAAGTACTAAATCCCAACCACCCCAAATTGTTTATGTGTGTGTGGCGGGGGTATTTCAAGTTCACTCATAGTGAGCTACACAGGGTAAAACTTATCTTTCAAAGGACAGAACTGATATTACATTACAGAATGAGAGAACAATGGTCCGAGCCACACAACAGATTTCATGATTGCTGAAGATAATTTGGAATTTAGTCCCCAGATCTGCCATAGAACCTTGTGCAGAGGTAGATGTGCAGAGAATCTTGAAATTTGTAAATATTTAAGGCCCATGTAGGAACACATTTAACTTGGGTAGACATGCCTAATTCATGGTGTATGAATTCTGTAGCTTCCATTTTCCAAGGTGGCTGACAGATGAATGGAGATAAGCAATAGCTAATGAACAAATGCCTGTAGAAGCTCATTTTGGTGGCAAAATATAAGGGTTTCATATAGTAAGATGGGTATAAGAACTACTAGTAGTCACTGTTACCACCTGCAAGTTTTGGCGGATAGAATGCCAGACTAGGAACAGACAAGATGCACTTCATCCAGTCACCATCTCTTAACCCAACCTATTTCAACCTGGTTGTTTTGAGGACAAAAGGAGGGGGGATATACACCATCCTGAGTTCTTTGTAGGAAGGGTGAAATAAAAATGAAGCAAATAAATATTTATTTAATAATATTGAATCAGAAAATACACTCAAACAATGGCATACATTTTTGACTGATAAATGAAAGAAAATTTTGAACTTGGGTTTGTTATTTAAGATGTATTTGGATAGCTTTCCACACTTGCATCACATACAGCAAATAACTGAGACTCTCTTGCACTTGCACATTCTTGTGTGGCATGTTTTGCACCTGCACATAGTCATCAGTTATTCTGGTAAAAACACAAGGCATTTAGTTGGTTGAAAAATACCATCCTCCCAGCTGCAGTCCAGAAGGTTCAGCACTGTGTAGTCATCAGGATCCGGGAGGTTGAGTGACTCTCTGATAGTCAGAAATTTCTTTTTGGATGTGTGCTGTGATGGAGCTAGGGGTTGGTGGCAGATTAGCAAGACATCCAAGTGCACATATCACCCATTTCTAGACTTCTTGCTGAAGAACAGTCCGCAAGCACCTGCCCCATGATGATACAGAAATGTTCCTCAATGCCCCACTACCTGCTGTTCTGTCTTCGTCTCCACATCCAGTACTATCAATCTTATGTGACATTCTCACCAATCTTCACACTTCGGGGTTTCTTTTTAAAAAAGAGAAAAAATCCTCCAGTCACATAACTTGAAACTATGTTTGCCCCATCAACAAAAGATGATTGGAAACACTTGGGAAACAAACAAACAAAACAAAAACACCCTCCTGCTTCCAATTTTGAACTGCTCTAACTGACCCATTTTTCATCCAATTGCTGTAAAATTCGGACAGCCTTGTGTTCCTCAATCACCCAATCCAAATTTCATTGATAGAACAAATCATCTTAATTTTATAAGGAATTGTATTTTTGTGTATCTAACAGATAATGCTAAACTCCTTAACCAGAGCCACTCCTACAGCCTTCTTATATATACCTTTCCCATCTCCCCCAAATTAATAACATGGGAACTGAAAAATTGTAACATTAAATATATACATAGTGGGTTTTCAAAAAGCAAAGGAAAACCACACCTTGGTGACATATTTAAATTTTATGAAACATCTACATCTCCAGACATACAGTCTGATAAAACATTTGCAACAACAACAACAAATGGTTGGAATCTTGCAGGTGGGTGGGTGACCTTTAATTTTGAAACGAATATGACTGAGCCATTTTTAATCATTTTTTTCTGAACTTTGGACAGTTTGTAACTGTCTTCCAAATGATCCTCTGTCTCAAATATCAATGATAAGACAAATCATCTTGATTTTAAAAGGAAAAAGAATACTCATAGTTTGAACATATAATGTGACACATGGCTCTGCAATAATAGAACAATGATGGACAAGTCAGTCTATTTCCAGTCTCTATCACTTTTGCATATATTCATTCATAAGTACACTCCATCCTGTTTCTGTATTAATTTGCTTTTTAAAACAAAATCAGCACACAAAAAAATCACATTTAAATATACATTCCAAAATGCATTTGTAAATGTATTTTATCTCAAAACACACATTTTTATACATTGTTTTTGAGATGAGAACTTTGTGGAAAGCCACTGAATAACTAAGTTCCAATCCACACAGTAGTCCAGGATATGCAGATCATGTCAATTTGTATCTGAATTTATCAAAATCAAATTCCTTCCTCAAGTAACCTTATGATAGAACATTCTCACAACTACATCTCATACAAATTAAAATAATAACTAATATGGTTCCTATACCTATAAGAACAACTTTCATTCATTCTTGAGGTCAACCTTCAGGACTTTGACAAAAAAGAGAAAGGTAAGGGACAACCATTTGAGCACCTCACTACAAATTCTCTGACACCAAGCTAAGAACAAAGCTTCTCCGGGTGCACTCCATATACACTGCAAAACTA
This sequence comes from Shinisaurus crocodilurus, assembly GCA_021292165.1. Lineage (NCBI taxonomy): Eukaryota > Metazoa > Chordata > Lepidosauria > Squamata > Shinisauridae > Shinisaurus > Shinisaurus crocodilurus. The sequence goes on from CM037876.1 coordinate 234,600,450, forward strand.
AATTCAAGAGAAATTAGGAAAACTGAGAAACATTCTAAAAAACCACAATTTATATCTCACACAGATTGAACCAAAGAAGCAAGCAGTCACGAGCGAGCTAGTTAAGCCTGTTTATGTGTTTTATTGATTTCAGCATGAAGTTTAAGCACCTAATTCCAAAACTTTTCATTCCAATTTGCAATATAGGAATTAATCTTTATTTCCTCTATTGGTCATTAATACGTATATTACTATATTAATATTGAATAATGTATTCTGAATCTGAAATAATGTGAACAGCTTTCCTTCTGATCCTTCAGTTAACCTATGGGTGAGTTAGGAAAAAACATAGCAAGAGCTAAACCTTAATTTCAAAATGCATCGAAGACTTACAGAGCAATTCTATGGTCCCTGGGAGAGTGTCCTAGGGACCATAGGATGTGTCAGATTTCCCCTTCCTGAGCCCACAGAACCTGAGATTGGATCCTTGCCCCTCCCCCTCACAGCCACCACAGAAAGCACTGTTCAATCGACAGAGCAATCCACAGGATTAAGCCATAATTCTTAAGGCTACCATATCAGTTGGCCAATATGATTAAATATTGACTATTAAATGTCAGCTACTATCAAATTCTGGTGGCGACTGTATCTTACCACCAAGTGCTGTCGAATGTTGTCTTCTACAGTCTAATCTTTGACTGTGAAATGCTGGTTCTGGATATAAAATATTTGCCAAGAATATTCACCAGCAAGATTTTCTGGGCGGGGTGGTGGTGGTGGTGGAATCAGTCCTAATATTGAGCAGAATGCACTGGAGAGTTGTCTGGTGTAAGCCCCACTAAAATAAATGCCCAGGAAAAAATTTTTTTACAGAAGATTATGCCCATCTGTGTTAAACTTTGCTAGCAATTTCAAGTAGTGCTGGGCCAACCCGCCAACCCAGTTTGCAAAATTGTTTGCAATTTTGTCAAAGTGAGGTGTATTTTTCTGCTGTTTTTATGGACAGGGGGAGAAAAATCTTCACAGGTGGGGGATCAGGTGATTTGTGCTTACCTTATTAATTCTACAAATCGGCTGTTTAAACTTTTTTTTTTTTTTAAAAGCCCCATGTTCCATTGCAGTGGACCAAAGCTCTTTCTTCATAGGCCCCAGCCAGGCAGGACTTCCTGGAAGGCCTACTGAACTAAGCAATCTTGCACAGTGCCATGGGCCTTCAAGGAAGTCCTGTCTGGCTGAGAGCATAATGTGAAGAGCATCACACCGGTGCTATCAGCTTTTATCTGCTTAGGCTGATATGCCAACTACAACCCTATCTGGAAAGAGATAGCCTAACTGCAGTTATCCATGCTCTAGTAATCTCTTGTTCGGATTACTACAATGCATTATACATGGGGCTGCCTTTGAATACTTCACCTGGTCCAGAATAGGGCAGCAAGATTGTTAACGGGGAGTTCTTAATATGATCATACTACACCAGTGCTTTGTGATCGGCACTGGCTTCCAGTCTATTTTCAAACCCCATTGAAATTGCTGATATAGTAACTTTTAAAGCTCTAAATGGCTTGGGGCCAGGTTATCTGAAGGATCATCTCCTCACATATACATACCTTCCCAGACCCTAAGATCATCTTCAGAGACCCTCCTCCAGGTTCCTCACCACCACCAAATGAGGTGAGGCCTTTTCAGTGGTTGCACCCGTTATGGAATGACCTCCCCAAAGAGGCTTGCCTCGTACGTATATTGTGGTCTTTTCGGTGCCAGATGAAAACCTTTGTATTTTCCCAGGCTTTTTAATCCTTCAGTTTTGTTTTTAACTGTGTTATTGTGTTTTTAGATCTTTTTGCTGCTGCTGGCTTTTACTCTGGTTTTTACTCTGTTTTAAAATTTTAAAGGTTTCATTTTTTATTTTTTTTTATCATGTTGTAGTTTAGGGTTTTAATTTTTGTGAAACACCCAGAAAACTTGGGCTATTGGGTGGTTTAGAAATATAATAAATAAATAATTGCTAGCATGTGCAGAGCTTTAAAAAAAGTTTTAAGGGCAGTAATTTCTAGTGCACAGGGCTTTAAAAAAGTTGTTTAAGCAAGAAAGACTCCTTGGACATCTTGTAGAATTAATAAGGTAAGTGCAAAACAGCCCCTGTCCCCTGCCTCCCACACATGACAAATTCTCTGATTTTCTCCTGCCCCTGCTCTCTTTGGGGGAATTTTCAGTTCACCCCCACAACACCATGAATGGTCAGGGGGAGAGGTAAGCCGTCAAAAGTGTCAGTCCAGCACTAATTTCAAGCCATCTCAATCTGAGCTCATTGGCTACGGAGTAAAATAAAGCTTTTCACCACCACCACCACCCCTGATACAAACATATCATATTACAGTCCCACTTATCCTGGCTAGAGAGGCCTAATGTACCTTGAAATAAGTTTTGTTATGATGTAGTGAATTCAACTGGGAATATTCCTGTAGGCCAAGGAAGTGTATAGAGGTTAGTCCATCATGAAGGATGAAATTTAAAATAAAGGCATAAATCTCAAGGGATTATAAATATTGCCTCTGCTGCTGAAACGGAAAGGATTTTATTTTAATTTGTTTGCACTTTCTAAAATGATAAGTCCTACCTCCCCATTCCTAACAACCAGCAAAGACTCCTTTAATTTCCAGTGACATTTCCTAACAAGACCATTCGTAATCAGCTTTGGGCTCCCTATCTCAGATTCCATTCTTGATTCAGGCTCATAAACTAATTTCCTGGTGCACATGTTATTGAAAGAGATTGTCCTCTTTTCTATAAAAACCAGGACACTGATCCTCCAATGTTCTGAAGTATGCAGGAGGAGGGGGGGGGGGAAGAGACAGCCAATCTAATATTCCATAAATGAAATAATACTTTACTAAAAGATCCTAGGTTCCTGAGCAAAAATGAAAGAAAGAAAGAAAGTGATACTTAGACACATTGAGGAAGTTAAGAAACATCTCAGCAAAGGAGCTGGTGTTAAGATCATGACAGTATGAAGTCTACAGGACACCTTATGACTTCTAGTGTTGAGAAACCTGTGGCCCTCCAGATATTTTAGCTTACACTTCCCATCATCCTGCACCATTGGCTATCCTGGCTAGGGCTAATGGGAGTTGTACATCAGAACTTCTGGAGGGCCACAAGTTGTCCACCTCTGAGTTAGTCCTTGCCATATAGATGGAAACAGATGAAAACACCGTAATGTTTGCCACAGCACAATTTTCTATCAATAGCCTGTTCTGCCAAATGTTTTCCCAAAGGGCTTGGCAGGGGTTCTTTAATGAATTCTCATGCCATAATAAATCCAGGAGGATCAAGCCAAACAACTTTTATTGCGAGTTAAGATCCTTATTATACAGAGTACAACAATCCCAAGTCCCCTAGTAAAAGCCCCACCCTTTGGACAGGCAGTGACCACAATATCACCAACCAAGCAGTCAAGAAGCTCTGCCTCCAGTATCCTTGCTGCAGTCCTCCGTCCGTGTCGATTATCTTCCTCAATTCCCAGTACATAGCCCAACTGGCCTCATTCCAATTTCCAAGTACTGTCCACTCTGGATGGTATAATAGCTTTTTGCTTAATTCACCTGCCCCAAATATCTGCCTGAGCAATACTGACCCCTTCAAAAATGTCTTCACAATTACCAAATATTATTTCTAATTAAAAGTGGTTACCTGTGGTATTAGGTGGGGAGTGTCTAGCACTGAGTGTGAAATATGCTTTTGTTGCTACTACAACAAACTTGCACATTTTTCTTTCCATTTGGAAAGAGGAGTTACCACTATTTTTCTTGATGGGTTTTTGTTCTCTGTTTTGAACTCTTAAACCATACAATTAATCTATAATCTCCCCCAATTCTGAATTATCCCCTGCAAGACAGAAAGCCCTCTTGAAGGGTACAGACAACACGTGGAAGGGCCAGAGGGCCATGTCCTCCTGCCCTATTCCCATCATCTGTGCACCCTCTGGCCTCATCCCCTGATGTTCACTCATTCAGGGAGAAAAGCTTATGTGTGTACATCCATGTGTGTGTATGCTCCCCAACTGATTGGAAAACCAGAATCTGTAGGGTTCCCTCTTTGGTGGAGAGCCTATATGCATAAAGCTGGGCATGTTTAGGGGGCAGACAGTTCAGAGATGTCTGGGGTGGAACCTGAAGGTATGGTGTTCCTGCCCCTTCGAGGACATGGACATAAAAGGGGCTCTTGTGAACACCCCTACAGTTGATGATATTGTTGTCATTTTAATTACCCATATCTAGACATAACTGAAAATTTTTAAATATTCATGTTGTGAGATCCTTGAGAGAAAATTAGAGTTAGAAGACTTGTTTGATGTTTGATGTTCCAGTGAGTGTAATTGATTCTGATCTTTGCACTGATAAGTATCTTGGATGTAAAATTATTTTGACTTTAAGGACTAGGTCTCACAGTAAATTTACTTGTGACTGAGCTGTACCATGTTAGACTGTCAGTGGAGCTTCACATGATCAATAAACAAAAATTCACATTTCTCTTCCCCCAGCTACCGTTGTTGCTGGGGAGAATTTTGCACGTGGGGGAGGAGTGGAGAAGCAGACCACAACCAGGCCACCATGCTAAGCCAATCAGGCTTTTTGGGGGCGGAGAGCCAAGGTTGCTATTTAAGCCCTGGCTACCTCTGTCCTTGGCTGCATTCATTTTTTCCAGCTCCCTCCCTCCCTGTTAGCAGTGTAGGCTTTGCTGGCCATCCTTTTGGGGGCTGAGTAGGAATTTTGACCTACTGCCATGATTGGCATGGGGCAGTGGGTGTGTTTCACCTACTCTATACGGTAAGCCAGGGCTTTGCATGATTTTATATTTTCATTCTATTCGGTCACATTTTTGGGAAGTGCGGGAATAGGCAGTGGTGTTAGGGTTTGGTGATCATTCAATGGCACCTTTCAGGTGATTGGCGATAACCCGAGGCTTCCCTTGCTGTTGCCATGAGGTGCAGCTTGATGGAGATTGGGCGGCTTTTGAGGTCTCCCCTTCTCACTCGCCGGTTGTCCTGCGGCGCCGGGTGGAGCTGACACTGGGAAGACCCTCCAGCACCAAATGGTGCAGAGCTTGGGGACAGTGAGCAACAGTGTCGCCTTTTGGCTTGGATGTTTTCACCCAGATATGATCCAGTGGCCATGGGCCAGTTTAGCTTAGCAACCGGACTCCTCCCTTCGCAGATCTTCAATTAATTTAACTAGCTTTTTTACCCGGTGTTGCATGGGTCGTCATTTTCCTATAGGCACTATTTATTCGAAATTCCTTAAGGTAGCTGACTGCTGTTTTGACTCCCTCCACAGGAAAGGTCCCCCGGGACTACATAATGGAATTCCAGCTCCCCCGGGACTACCAGCTCCCCCAGGATTACACAGTGAAATCCCAGCTCCCCCGGAACTACCAGTTCCCCCGGGATTGCACAATGAAATCCCAGCTCCCCCGGGACTACCTGATCCCCTGGAACTACACAATGAAATCCCTGCTCCACCCCGCCTACACAATGAAATCCCTGTTCCCTTTCCCCTGGGACTGCACAATGAAATCCCTGCTCTCCCGGGACTACACAATGAAATCCCAGCCCCCCCCCCCGGGACTACACAATGAAATCCCTGCTTCCCTCCCCCCCCCGGGACTACACAATGAAATCCCTGCTCCCCCCCCCCAGGACTACACAACAATGAATTCCCTGCTCCCCCCTCCGGGACTGTACAATGAGATTCCTGCTTCCCCCCTCCAGGACTGTACAATGAGATCCCTACTTCCCCCCCCCCGGGACTACACAATCAAATCTCTTCCCCCCCCCCGGGACTACACAATCAAATCCCTGCTCTCCTGGGACTACAATGAAATCCCAGCTCCCCCCACAGACTACACAACAACAATGAAATCGCTGCTCCCCCCCCCGGGGACTACACAACAATGAAATCCCTGCTCCCCCCCCAGGACCACACAATGAAATCCCAGCTCCCCCCCGGGACCACACAATGAAATACCTGCTCTCCCCCCCCGGGACTACACAGCAATGAAATCCCTGTGCTCTCTCCCCCCCTGGGACTGCACAACAATGTAATCCCTGCTCCCCCCTGGGACTACACAACAAGGTAATCCCAGTTTGCCCCCCCCCGAGACTACACAACAATGAAATCCCAGCTTGCCCCCCCCCCTGGGACTACACAACAATGAAATCCCAGCTCCCCCCCCCTCCGTGTAGGCCCCGGCTGCAGTTCATATGAACACTCTGTTTTAACGTTGGGAGAGATTTGCATATCCGCTCCTGATTAGCCCGTGGCATTTCATACGAATATTCTAAATGTCGTTGGAGTGATTTGCATAACCGCTCCTGAATGGCCCCTGCGAACATTCCAAGTGACGCCATTGGCTCTCATCTATTTTGGGCTGTACAGGCGCAGCGATGGATTTTTCGGAGATTTGAACCTGCCAGTCTTTGTCCTTCGGTGATAGAGAGTATGCGTGCCAAGTTTGGGGCGGATCCGTCCAACTGTGTAGGAGCCTATGCGACACACGCAAACACCCGTACACACACACACACACACACACACAGAGACAAACTTTCACATTTATATAGTAGATAAATGTGCCCTGATTTAGTCCCCACTCGGCCATGAAACTCACTGGGTGACTTTGGGCCAGTCATTGACTCTCAGCCTAACCTACCTCACAGGGTTGTTGTGAGGATAAAATGGAGAGGAGGAGGAGGACTATGTAAGCTGCCTTGGGTTCCTTGCAGGAAAAAAGCTGGGGTATAAATATAATAAATAAATAAATAAATAAATAAATAAAATTTGATACCATACTCTTGTGTCTTGCCTCTTCATTTCCTCTTCTTACACACGCAAATAGGAAACAAGTATATCCTTGTCCCTGATATCTAGTTTCCTATTTGAAAAGATATCTATCTATCTATCTATTTTGTAGAGTGGATTATTCCATCTTGCCTGAAATGGTAAAGTTCAAACACAGCTTCATCATCTCAATGAGAACCTGGCCTAAAACAGAGAATAATCCAGCAACATAAGAGATAAAAATGAATTTCCCTGTTACATTCAATGGATTATGGCTTAAAGCCCTATAATTACTATGAATTAAATTCTAGATTTTATATGAAATTCAGATTTCCTAAATGTCTTATGGCATCTTTCATTTGACCACTACCTGATGATGTTATTTTGGCAGGAGGGTACAGTGTGTGTTGACTTGATGCTCATCTTCTCCCCAGAGGCATTCCCATAGGGTTCCAATTTAATTTATCCCCATCCTGGGACAGCATGTATATGAGATTGTGCAAATATTATTACCGAGGCCCTATCTGTATACTGATGACATCCAGATTTGTTTGTTTTTCTTTTGACCCTGGTCTGCAGCCTTGGTGATGTCTCACTGCCAGGCCATTATTATGGATTGTATTTAGACAAGCAAATTGACTGCAGATGCTACTTGAATCCAGCATGAGTGAGCATGAGTCTTTCTCAGAGGCGTTAACTTGGAACAAGTAAAAGAATACAGTTATCTGGGTTTAAATTTCCAGTATAAATCTAATTGGACTGCCATCAACACCTCGTTATTAATTTGGCTATCCGGAACACGATGGCTATTGCCCGTTTCTTTTATACGTAGGGGGGACAACATGTTCTATCTGCAATCCGGGTATTTAAAGCCAAAACTACGGCCCAATTGTTATATGGTGTACCTATCTGGATAAGTGCAGTCGACGTGGGGATAGAGCGAGTTCAAGCTAAATTCCTTCGACGCATTCTGGGAGTTCCTAATTGTGTCTCTTATGCAGCCATGTACTTAGAAACAGGATTAGGCCTGCTAGAAGTAAAAGCGTGGATTCAAACCTTTAAGTTCTGGCTGCACCTACACTTTACATCGGGGGACCACAGTTATGTATGCCACATGCTAAGGACAGCTATATTAGCAAATGGGCCTCTTTGGTGCAATGGAAAATTAGGTCAATGGACTCTATTCTTCTCCTTGGTCCACAGCAAGTGCTCAGACTGTTATCGCAGAGAGACTGCTTGATATTGAGAGACAGGAGTTAAGCTCACTAACAAACAGATCCTGTTCCCCCATTGCTAGTGGGGTAACTCCAATCTATGGCCTTTCAGCGTCATATCTCTCAAACATCAGCGACCCACAAGCTCGCAGAGCATTTATGCTGACTAGATTCAACATTCTTCCATCAGCGATCTTGCAGGGGAGGTATCAAGGAACACCATATCAGCAGAGACATTGTCCGTGTATGGCAATCACTGAGGCACATCCTCCTTTATTGCAAATTCTATTCTAAAATAAGGGAAGACACAATTCTGCCTTTCCTAAGGAGGTTTTGTGGTATGCCAATGCCTGACGATTGGCTGGTCACTTTCTGCCTAAACGACCAAAACCCAATTGTCACCTCTGTAGTAACAAACTTCTTCTTAGCTGCTATGAAAAGGAAAGTTTTTATGGTAGGGAATAAGTGAAAATGGTTCTGTTCAAAGCATGATTTATCATGGAAGATAATTATTGTTTTACCTGTTCTCATGTAATTTCCTTGGTGCGATTTGTACTGTATAATAACTTGTAGTATTTGGGTCATATGACCGTAATAAAGTAAAGTAGAAGTAGAGTGAGCATGAGTCTAAGGATCTTGTATCATCTCTCCCCACCACCACCCTTTTAGTGGATGTGGAATGTAACACCTAATCAGAGAGATACTGCATACAGATAAATATGATACTTGCATGTTCTAGAGTTATGTTCTACACATGATAAGGGAGACAGAATGTAAGGATCAATGTGAGGGTCAAACTACACATTACTTCTAATACATAGCATGCTTTTTTCCCTACTCAAAGTAAAAAGGGGTGATGATCAGGATTTAGACCACAACATGAGGGGAAGAGATATTGAATTCTCATCACCCCTGAAATTCAGCTCCCCCATGTGGCAGTTAGGGATAGTAAACATTTCCACTGAGAACAATGGGAGCTGCTGCTGCTGCTGCTGCTTCTCCTCCTCCTCCTCCTCCTTACTATCCCTAACAACAGTGTGGGTGGGTGGAAAGTTTCAGGGGGTCATGACAAAAGATGGAGGGTTTAAAGCTCATCTCCCCACATGCTGTGATCCCAATCCAGTATTGGGTCCCCACACTTACTTCTGAGTAAGAAAACACATACACATGCATATTATGTAACGTAATGTGTAGTTTAAAACTCAGACTCACTCCATCTCATACTAAATTTTCTCTGTCTTTTTAAACAAGCAAAAGGTACATTTTCTGTTTTCTTTGAACAAATATATTTTGACACATAGTATTCATTTTAAAAGCAATTTGAATATTTAAGCCATTACCATTCCACATAAAAGAAAAATAGGACTCAAGCATAAATATGGTGAAAATTAATTTACTGCAAATTCAACATGCTTTAACAGCAAGTCAGTTTCGGCAGGTTCCTAAACAATATGTTTACTTACAACATCTGGCTTGTTAAATAAAAATAACCATCTGTTCGTTGGCAATTACTCTTAATATTGTACACAATATGGCAACCCTTATAAACACATAAGTTGACAGAGAAATGACACTTCAACAGTACATCCACTGTGGCTTTTAAGAGCTGCCTACGGTGTGCACGGATTATGCTTTTTAGTCTTACCTCTGAAGTTTCTTTCACACATATTAGTAGGTGCTAGCTCACACATGGCACGATTTTCTTAGGTACTTAAATGTTGCCAAAGAGACAATTAAAGCTGCCTGAATTGTTTTCCACATTTTTTAATGATGTTCTCATGGATTTTAAAACGTCTTCGAGAACTGAGGCCAACTTCATTTCAAAGGAGCCGCTTTGTCTAACAGTATTTCTCACTCAAAAGTTTAAGCTGAGGACTGTCCTGGAAAGTAGAAAAGATCACACCACCAATATCTAGCCAATGAACAGATTTGCCTTTTCCCTTCTATTTAGTAATGGTTTGATGTGGGCAGAAATACGTTTTTAAAATAAATAATAATAAACACTGAGCAAGATAACCAGCGATAAGGGAGTGTTAAAAATGCATTAAAATATTATCCACTAAAAGCTCAGAAGAATTAAAAAAAATGTTCTAAAGCTAATAAATTAGGAACCAAGCAAGGGCCCCTAAGAAGAACTTTCTACTACATACTGTCCTGTCTCTGGTGGACACCCACCTAACCTCTAAACTAAAGGCAGGAGCACCCAGTGGAAGCCCTCTGATGAAGAATAGGCAGGTTCATACTGGAGCAAGTAGTCTTTTCCATACCCTGGACCCAAGCCATAACAGGCTTTTATAAATAAAAATCAGCAGTTTGAATTTTGCTGGGGGGGGGGCGGGGATGAGAAGCAAATGAAAATTACTATTTTGCTTAAATACTGGCAAAACATGTTTACATTGCTGTTTCTAGTCAATAAGCTGTATTGTGAATCAGTTAAAGTTTCTCAGTAGTCTTCAAGGGCAAATTCATGTACACAGCATTGCAGCAAGCAAGTCTGGATATTACCGGGGCATGGATAACTGTATCAAGACTATTTCTATCTAGGAGGAGTTATCTGCTGCAGTTATTGTAGCTACTCCTAATTTATTGCAGTGCTAAGCAATAACTGAATCTACTCCCCATCCCTGATAAGCAAAGCTTGTAGTAGCGTAGGCCCTGGCTACAAGGCAGATGTTGAAGCATGAATGAATGAACATCAAAGCATTTTTCTCTCTTCCTCTCTAGCTAAAATCGCTTTAAGCTTGCAGAATTGCTAATGCAACCTCTAGTGCCTCACGTCTTTAGTTTCCCATTTCTGCCTCCTCCTCCTCCCCCCCCCCATTTGATGCTCAATCACTTCAGCTCTGATATTCACATAATATACAGGGCTATAATCCATACTTTAAGATACAGAGACGTTATAATTGTTCTTCTCCCTTTCCATTGCTCTGTGACAAGTTTTCCTGTCACTTTCATGTTTAGAACCCTTCTCTCTTTTTGTCCCCTATTTTACTCATTCCTCAATAAAGACAGCACTGGAGGCTGGGGAAGGGGAGTACACATCTCTCATGCTGAGCCAACAGGATAGCTTTTAATTGGCTTTCATGAAACGTTTCCAGGGTGTTTGAAGGAATGGTAAAAAAAGGGGGGGATGAGGGGAGAAAACTAATAAAACCCTCAAGGAGATGTGGAATTGTTCTGCTTCCTCTTATCAGTCTCACAAAGGATTCTGTTTTACTTCTGGCCATTTTATCAATAGCTTCCTTAAAAATGTGCTATTTTGAAGGATTTCCTTTTTCTCCCTTGCTCTTTTTTTTTTTTTTAACAATAATTGAAATGTCCTAATGTTGACTATTCAGGTCAAGAAAATGGGATAGCACAGGATTGTAAACAAATTCATCTTCTGACCTGACCCCTGACTGACCCTTGTCATAAACCCTTGCCTCCAAAAAGAACTTTCTATAGTTCCCCATTGCATGTAGTTGCAGTGATATGGTCTATGCAACCCCATGGTATGACCTCACAAAGCTGTGGGCTGCATGTGAATGACACAACCATATGGGTAAAGGGCAATCATGTAGATCTTTCATGCTCAGTCAGCCGCAGGCAAATGGTTGCATTGTTCACACATATCCCACAGGCACAAGGGGACACCACTTAAGCTCACTGTGATTGAGAGTTTCCCCAAACTTGGACAGACATTCTTAGGAACTGCACAATTTCTTTGCTCCCAAAGTTTCTAATAATAATAATAATAATAATAATAATAATAATAATAATAATAATAATACAGTGATGACAACAACAGCAGCATTTAGGGACCTTCATATACTTCCCCCCCTACTGTTTAGGTCTAGGATTAGAATATATAATACTATAAAAAACTGAATTGCTTTCCATCAATAATAAAAATGAAAGCAAAACTAAAATACATGGTTAGCTCAACTTCATATAGTCTTCTAAAACTGGGAGGTGACAGCAGTATCTCCCCAGTGCACACACAGACACTCTGATCTTTTTTTGGCTGGAAAAAGCATGGGGGCAGTATTGATATCACCTTTCCTGCCTGCAAAGAACCAGGGCAGTGAACTAGAAGAGCACTCCAGGGATCCTTCTATCTCAATGGTAATGGATCTGCGAGTTTTACCATGTTTCCCACTGAGCCATCCAAAGCAAAAATCAATGTGGCAACCAAGAGGCAACTACTATTCGCCCCTGGGCAGCAGGTAACTAGCCAAATACATCTATGGGGGAAAACATTTTTTTTACTTCATTCTTTATAGATTTTCACTTTGGGCAAATGTTTCCTTAGTCTTAAAATATAAGAGCTAGAAATACTCTATTGAAATTGACAATCAAGCCAATTGTCTCTCAGTGGTGCTGTTGCACCCCCTAGGATACTCTTGTATTGGAGAGACAGAGAGAGAGAGAGAGAAGGCCTCCCTGTTTTGATTCAGGCAGCCAGTAGGTAGCTGGGATCCCACTCCTCCTCCCCCATTCCATATTTCCCAGCAGATACTATGACTAGCCTGGCAGGAGGATGAAATAGCAGCTAATAGAATAGCTGTGAAGTGGATGACAAAAGAGTAAGAGTGACACAGGATTAGCATGGGCACACTCCCAAACAACAACTGTGGTTGGCAAAACTCTAGCCATGTTCAAGCATTTGTCTGAACATATGAGGGCTGAAAGTGTGTACTCATATGGAGCCGCGCATGCTGGGCCACTGTGCATGCTGGGCCTACATCTCTCCGGGCATGGTGTCCCTGTCCCCTTCATTTCAGAACCTTGCCATGCTGAACCAGCAAGGTCTGAAAGGGGGTTCCACTCATGTTCACCTTATCAGGGTTCTCAATCATGCTGAGTGTTCTACTTGCATTCAAGTGGACACAAAGTCTGAACTGAGGATGGGGGGTGAGGCCAGTCCACCCAGAGATGCAGGGGGACCAGTGTGTATGGACTCATCTCGGAGTAAACACTTCAAGACCTCAAATGCCTGATTAGGGCTTCTGTGTTCACCTCTTTTTTGCACTACTTCTTAGCCTACATCTGGCTTAGCATTGCAGCACAAAACCAGCGGTGAAGAGATCTGCTGTATGCAGAAGGCATACTATATTCAGATGATTGCTCACAGACTAGTGAGAGCTGCAACTCAGAGCTGACCTGAAAAATCTGTTTAGTTTCAGATTCATTTCAGCTGCAGTAATAATAAATAGAATTTAAAAAACACCCCCATGTTTCACTGTACTTTTGAGAGCACCCTAAAAAGTTTTTCTATTCTTTTTGTCGAAGACCTGGACACTAAAGATAACTCTACAAAGGCGAGATTTAAAGGCTTCAAGGAACTCTGCATTCCTTGAGTTAGTCCACAGGGCACAGCTCAGAGAACCAGCCAAGCTTCTCTAAACCAGGGCTCTCCAACCTTGGGTCCCCAGATGTTGCTGGCCTACAGCTCCCAGCATATCCAGCCAGCATGGCTAATGGCAAGGGATTCTGGGAGCTGTAGTCCAGCAACACCTGGGGACCCAAGGTTGGAGAGCCCTGCTCTAAACTAAATACAAACTTAGCATGCCCCCTTCCTCTTCCCCTTCCTCTCAGGAAGGCCTAGTCAGTGTTGAAAAACTAGAGGACTGATTGCTGTCCTTTAGTTTCTTTTAGTTCCCTTTCTAGCTGCGTGGTTTGTATTTTATACCCCAGCATATAAAACTCCAAAACAGGGGTCCCCAACCTTTTTGGTAGACGTGTGGGCAAATTTGGGAATTTGAGAAACTGCTGTGGGCACCACCACAAAATACCTATTTAGTAGATCGCTGCTTTGGCATCTACCTATCACATCTATGGATCTTAGGCTGCAAGTTGCTAGGGGTGGGCGATCTGCCCAGCACTCAACTCATGACATGTGAGCCAGGCGCTGCTGACTCGCAAGCCAACCCAAGCGTGAGCGGCAGCTAATGCACTCGCTGGACTTCTGGGTCCCCGGCGCTACGTTGTTTATGTTGAAAATGGCATAAGAAACATTAAGAATGGCCACAATCTGTGCAAGTTACGCAAATCGTGGCCATTTTTAACGTATCTTATGCCATTTTCTACATAAACAACGCAGTGCTGGAACTCGGAAGTCACTTTCTCTGGCTTGGCTTGCAAGAACACGAGTTGAGCCGGGGAAAAGGTAAGGCGAGCGGATCTCAGGGGGTCAAAACCAGCGAGTTCGCCGGACTTCCACCCCCCCAATCTCCGCGCACATCCCTAGTACTGCAACTTATTCAGCAAAAACTTTTGTTTCGTGTCTGTTGGGCACAGCAACATCTCTTTGATAAGGGATTGTCTAATTCAGCTAATTGCTGGTGGTGCAATAGAGCTAATGCTGCTTTTAACATATGTTTTGGCAATGTCCAGTAGTTGCTTCTTATTGGGAGGAGGTTATTACACAGATAATTTTTGTACAGGAACAGTCTTCGGTGTTAACTGTTGTACACGCTCTTTTAAATTATTTACCTGCTTCATGGAAATTAACAAATGGAAGGCAAAATTGATTATCTGTGCCCTTTTGGCAGCTAAAAGACTGATGCTACAAAATTAGAAGGATAAACACTCACCTCCTGTAATGCCGTGGATTGAGGCCCTTACAATGCTTTTGATATATGAACGGGTGGCATATCGACACCAACTTCAAATGGATACTTATTTGGATATTTGGTCCACTTTTGTTGAAGCCTATGTATAACGACTAGAAAGTTGTATGCATTTCATACAAATCCATGTACATATATATATAAAACCAAACAGGGATAATAATAATAATAATAATAATAATAATAATAATAATAATAATAATAATAATAATAATTAATAATAGAAAAAACAAATTAAAAACAATGTCAGGTGCCCACAGACACCACATTGAGGACGCCTTTACAGGTGCCTCTGGAGATGCCCGCGGGTAGCGCCGTGTTGGGGACCCTGCTCTATAGTAAGGGGACTTAAGCCTAGCGGTGGACACGAACCTGTCTGGGCGGCCGCCTCACCGCCGCCTCACCTCTCCGCGGCGGCGGCACCCCGCCTCGTTCTTCTGAGTGGCGCGGAGCTGTTCTCTGCGCTGCTCAAGCTGCTGGCACCGGCTGCGCTGGTCCCGGCACGTCACTTCTGGCAGGCCAGAAGTGATGCAACGGGACCCTGCGCCGGCGTGCTGGACCCCCGCGCTACGTTTTTTTGCAGGGAAACCAGGACAACAGGGCTATTTAAATATCCCCCCCCCCCAGCTGCTTGCTTCTGAGAACTCTTGCAAGCTGTGTGATTAGTTTCTGGGAGTTGGGTCAAAAAGCAGAGGAAACTTTCATTTTTTGGTGCCATTTGCTTAGCTTTTTGATGAAATATTCTCCCTCATTGAACATGCAAATTTCTACATGCACCTCAAGACTTGAAGAAGTCTGGCTCAGCCCGAGCAGAAATGCACTGAGGTAAAACAGCCAGCCAAATTCATCAGTGAGTGAATAATGCGGCTTGCAACATTTTATTTCCCCCACCACAACTTCCCTGTTATTTGTTATCCAGTAGATGCTGTGTGTGACATCTAAGGCTTGAGATCCTTGGATGTTTTTTTTATTATTATTATTTAATCTGCCACTGTTTTAAGCATAAGCATTTGAACAAAACCACTTCAATGAAATTGACTGTGTCTAATACAGTGCATCTTTACAATAAAAGTGCCATTTCTGTTCATATAATATGCTCAGTTTGTCACTAGACTAAAAGCTATGGTATTCAGGCTTTCTGTTTATTGCTGCAGCTGCTGCTACTTTTCAAAATGTCTTATGCCTTTGTGTAACTCTTTAGTTTTCCTATGCCATTGGTGAAGGCTAAAGTGAAAGGGTCAAAATCATTTTAATTGTGGTTGCATTTTTAAAACGTTGGTACTGTGACAGTTACAGTCATTCTCATGTGTAAGCCAGGAGGAGGGGCAAGAGAGGAGCAGGACTCAGGAGAAAAGGGGGAAATCAAGCATGGAAGCTGAGATGCCCCAGAACCATCATTCTAGGGCTCCTCAACACCAACTCTGAGACCACCTCTGTCAGATCAGTCAGGGGGACTGAAGGGTAGCAGGGTGGGCAGTACATGAGCAGAATCCTTAAAGTGTCCCATGTACTCAACACAAGGTACAAACACTCAAGTTTGGCACTCAAATGGACAGGAATAGACCACAGCAACCCCCCTCCCCGACCCTCAGGCCGAAGTTGGTGCTGCAGTGCACCAAGTACCCAGGAAGGCACAGCTGGGAGAGACTAACTCTTTCCAGTTCCCCCACCCAGTTCTCAGTAATACACACCAGGTCGGCCCTCTCATCCACAGTTAAATCATGGATGAGGGAAATTTTGTTTTGGATCAAACTGGCATTCAGCAGCAGCAGCAGCAGCAGACCCAAGGGCAAGCTGTAAGGCAGCCAGAAACTACCTGGGTGGAGGAGGAACCAGAAGAGGGAATAGGCGTATCTAGTCCTCTTCTCCTCAACTGTTCTGTTAATCCCCCAATGACATACCCCCCCACCCTTGACCATGCTAATAGGGGCATCCCACTCCCCCCACCTAGATTATCCAATGAATTTCAAAGATACATGTTAAATAACAGTATAAAAGAGAGAGCCCTGGCTCTCAGTGCAATAGGTAACAAGGAGCGGGTGCTAGATGATTAGAATTTCTGCAATTGCTCCTCTGTTCTCCAAGCCACTGCCCTCTGCTGGTGGTGGTTACTGGGTGTACAGAGTTGAACAGCTGTGAAGTGCCCACTTCTGCTGGTATCTGTGTCCTTCCTCAAGCAGGCAGACAAGGCTATGGAGGCAAAAGGTGAAAAATGCCTCTCTTCCTGTTTCCCAGCATGCTCTCCCTAGTGATGCCACAGGCTCATAACCAAAGGCCAAGAGCCCTTTGGCTCATGACTCTCCCAGGAGCAGCCTTCAAATACCTGGGAAGGGAAGGAGAAAGAGTCAGATCGCCTCAGACAGACGACCAAGTGCTGGTAGCGAATGGTGGTCTGTTGGTGGTTGGGGTAGGCAGGTTTGAAGTATTTTTCTGGAACTAAGATTTTGGGGATTAAAATAAACTTATTTTTATTTTGTTTGCTACCCAAATCCTATGTGTCAGCTTGGCGTTATTAACCTACATTACTGTCGAACCTACACACACACACCTTTATACCCACAGCCACAGTAGAATACCTTCAAAATGAAGCTCACTGGGTGACTTTGGGCCAGTCACTGACTCTCAGCCTAACCTACCTCACAGGGTTGTTGTGAGGATAAAATGGAGAGGAGGAGGAGGATTATGTAAGCCGCCTTGGGTTCCTTGAAGGAAAAAAGGCGGGGTATAAATGTAATAAATAAATAAATAAATAAATAAAATAGAACCTTGATAAACTTTATTGTTCTTTCCCCTCATAGGTAGGGAAAGGGTTTCATTTTACCCTCCCCTCAGGTTTTTAGATGTTTCACACCTGCCTACCCCAGCCACCAACAGACAACCCCCAAGACTCCAACAAGAACAACCATAACAACCCCCAACTGACATCTCTCAAACCTTTTTAAAGACATATCTAACCACACATTCAACATCCTATGCTCACTAAACATACTAACGCTGACATACACCAGGGAACTGAATTGTGAGGTTATGCCACATAGGGAAATTAAATTTGAGCAAATGGTGCAATTTGCATAACTTTATGCAATTTGCAGTATTTCGCAAGTTTTTCGCAAATCAGCACCTGAGAAGCACATGGATCTAGCATGATTGGCTGATTTTATGCAAATCATGCTAGATCCACTTGCTTTTTGGATTCTGATTTGAAAAAAAATATGCAAAAAACTGCTATTTACACCATTTGCGTAAAGTTATGCAAATTGCAGCATTTGTGTAATAGTGCAAATTTGCCTATTGTTTTAAAAAATGGGGAAACTGCAGCCTGTCTTAGAGACAGAAGTCCACGGAAAACCCCCAACTTGGACTGGTTCCGATCATCGGATTGGAAGCGGGCAGGAAGTCCATCGAGTTCAAACAAGCCAGACTTCCCAGCATCAGCACATCCCTACCATCCTTTGGAAATCCCTCCCTAGAGAGGTTTGTCAAGTTCCTTTGCTGCTGGCAGATTGGCCAAAATATAGGCTGCAAGCCTATACCCATTTACTTGGGAGTAAGCCCCTCTAAACTCATTGGGACTTACTTCTGTGTTGACTATTTATTTATTACTTTTCTAATCTGCCCCTTAAGTGATGCAGGGTAGACCATTCCACCAAGTGAGGCATGTAGATAGGCCTCCGCTGCCCTTTGTCTTTCACACATCCCTACTCACTCATGGGACTCAGCCTTCTCTCAATTTCTGGCTGACTTAGTTTTGTCAGCAGCTACAGTATGCTCCTCCTCCTGTGCTAATGCTGATCACAAGCTCATGACAAGACAGGCATTGTAGCAGGTGGACGTACTGGCATGCGGTTTCTATAGCTGGTAACCAGGGATATGGGACAAGACCTATATGTTTCTTGGATGACAGAATACTGAACTATTGGTGTTGTCCTTGTAATAAAATGTATAGGTTGAGCAGATACTGCAGGAGGTAGTGGATAAGCAAGTGAACAAAACCACTTTTCCCATAGTAGTTCAGCACCTCAAACAACTAATCAACTCCATGCAGGGCAAATTCCAGACTAATATTTTTCCAAAACTTTTTAGTCACATGCTCCCAGACTGCATGATTTCTGTTCCCATCACTTTAAGGCAGGATCCAACTTCCTTTTTAAATCCTTCCATGCATGTTGCATAAGTTAATGTGCAGCTGGTTGTTCATTAATCAAATATGGCATGTTTCCCATCAACCAGTGTGCTGAATCAAAGCCATTTTCCCCACTAACCCTAACGTAATTCAATTATCAGAAAATCCTTTCAGTTTAACATGTTGTGTTAAAGGGTTTCCATGTTCACTATAGCTCCACAATGCTAGGAATTACAACTATTAAGGGCCACACCCTTAAAAGATGTGTTACTTAGGCAATATGGGCATAGTATGGTGTTGTGTGGTGTGGTGTGACTATTTCCAGCTTCACCACTACCTTGGCTCTGGGTGGCTGTCAGTGGTAGTATGGTGGACCTAAGTCCCAGATTTATCTGTTCACAAGAGGAAGGTATCAGCAGATCGGAGAACCCCAAGATTTTCAGATGCACAAAAAATATTTAGGGGGAAAAACCTAAGTGGGGGAGACCCACAAACATTCCAGTGAAGACTGACCCTGCTCAGTGTGCCCACAGAATGCTGACTGGCTGTTCTATTTTATTTTATTTATTTGTTACATTTATATCCTGCCTTACCTCCAAGAAGCCCAAGGCAGTGTGCATGATCCTCCATTTGACCTCACAACAACCATGTGAGGTAGGTTAGACCAAGTCAGTGACTGGCCCAAAATCACCAGTGAGTTTCATGGCAAAGTAGGGACTAGAACCCAAGTCTCCCCAGTCCTAGTCCAACACTTGAACCACTACACTACACAAGCAGATAACCAGGTTGAATGGGGAATGGAAAGGAATGGAAATGGAATGGAGAATTCTGGAGGACTTGTATCAAAATGACAACATTTTGTTACAGGTCCCACTTGTGTAATATAATCGTTTAAAAAAAAAGATATTTTGACCAACTAAGAATGAAGAAACTCTAAATTCAAATGCTCTCTTCCAGCATTTTTAACATTGGTCTAATAAGGTACTTTAGTACCATGGCTGCTAAGGACACTGATTGTGTTTTTCTCCAACTGCATTTTATAATTTGGGCAATTAAAGTACAGCAGGACACAATGACTCTCACCATTATTTGTAGGAATTATGTCTATTAAAAATCAATAATATTTTCCAAGGAGAAAAATCTAAGCCAGACAGAGGTAGGGATGCAGAAGAAAGAGATAGAAGGAAGAGGGTTATCTTGGGATCAATCTTTGTTCTTGCCAGGCTGGCCAAGTTTAATGCAATCACAATCTCTTGGTTTCTATAGAAAAGATTCTGCAGCACTTCTCACTGAATGTTTCTTCGTGACTGGCACTGAGGCGCATTGAAAAAGAAGTTAATCTTTGGTTGTATTATCACTGTCACATATTATATTTGAGGAAATTGAAATATTTGTGCCTTAATCTTGCTATTTCTTTTTTGGTGTGAGCACGAAGTGTGTGTCTCTGTGTGTGTCAAGTGTGGAGAAGAACTGAAACTGTATTTCTCTCCCCACCCCAATAAAATAAAATCATAAAGCGCTTGCACTGATATTCGCCTGATTTAATGCAGCAAGACTGGAAGCTCAAGCCTTCTCTATGCTTTGCATGAAAAATAGATTTAAAACCTCCTCTTTCAGAACAGTAGATGATTGAAGGTCATTTTTCTTATTTAAGAGCTACTGACATTGGGACAGTTTGACTCAAAGTTTTGGGGGGATCTTTTAAAAAAAATATTTATTTTCGTAAGCCAGTGACTACCTACTCAGAGGTTGTAGCAATATTCTTTTCTGGCTCCAAAATTACTTTTTATACGTTATTTTCAGGAGGAAAAGCCCTTGGATTAGTTTAGATGTGTGTGCTCATGAAAGATGGTTGGGTTGTTTTTTGTTGTTTTTTTTTAAAGGCTTAAACTATAAAGAACACTCTCTATATTGGATACCATAATCAAAATTACATAGGGGTTAGGGGAGATTTTCCCTCCCAGTGCAGCCACCACCAATAGAGAAACTGCTCCTACATTGGGCAAACCCACCTATGGGTTTTTTGTTTTGTTTTTTTAGCAAATTCTTATATTTCAGGGCCTAAGGAACTCTATGGTACTATAACTCAGAGTTCCACAAGCTGATTCTTTTCCACTGCCACCAATTGCGCGGGTAAAGGGGGAAATGAAGAGACGAGACAACAGTTATGGTATAAAATCAGGGCCACATTTATTCATTCGAAGGTCTGCGAAGGGAGAAGTGCGGGATTAACTAAGGCCAGCCAAAAGGCCAGTGGAGCATGTCCGGGCGAAAGCATCCCAAACTCGAGGGCGGCGCAGTGACTCGCCACCCTCGAATTCCGCACACGGGGTGCTGGGGGATCTACCCAGGGTCACCGCCCCCCGGCGCCATGGGACAACCGAGGAGGGTGAGATGGGTAGACCCCAAAGGCGACCCTATCTCTCATAAATGGAGCCACAAGGCATCGACATTTGTGAGGCTCGGGTTCTCGCCTATCACCTTAAAAGGTGCCATGGGATGCACACCGCAACCCTAACCCCCACTGCCTATTCACCGCACTTTTTATAGAGGTGTGAGAGATCCTTGCAGCGGCTGCCCAAGTATCATTCGATCTAGTTCGATTTTCCTTCTCCCCCTTCACAGACCTGACACGCGATACACAATTGAGCTGCGAATCAGAAAGATCTTTTGCTCGAGGCTGGAGAGATAGCTCCCTTCTAACTCTGAATATTATAAACCCTAGCTAGCTCCCCATGTCCTTCAGCAAGAAGTTCTCACACAAAGAAATGTAGCAACAGTGATTGAAATGCAAAAACCTAATGAAAAGCCTGTCACAGCAGGTGGTAAAACCTGTTTAAGAGAAATGCTAATTTGAGAACAACAGCTCTTCCTCAAGTTTGTAATGCAGATGTGCTTAGAACACCTTTCTAATCTCGCAAAAATCATTAAGTATGCTGAGTGATAATGAGCAGAGCTTACTCGAAGGGAAAAAAAACTCGCGGCGCCTAACCTAAGGCCAATGTGACCGAAATAACAGGTAACCCAAAACAACAAACCCACCGCTGATTCCACAGTATGGAGTAGGCGAAACTCGCACATTGCCCCGAGCCAATTAGGACAATGAGCCAAAATTCCTACTCAGCCCCGTAAAAGGCGACCAGAGGAGCTCACACTGCTTCATCGGAAGTGGAGGGAGGGAGCTGCAAAGAAAGAGGCACTGGGTGGGGTCTCCTGTGCCTAAATACTGCCTCAGGGCCCCACCCCTTATGTCTATCCCCATTGGGCAAACAATTTGCCCATGCCCTGATTGGAGGTGAAATCACCTCATTCCAGTCTTCGCTCTCCACTCCCCCCCGCGCAAAACTCTCCCCCCCCCACAGGAGCGTGGGGTGTGAAGGGAATTCTCTTAGAACAAGGGTTCTCAACTGGGGGGGGGGATTTAGGGTTTCGAGGGGAGGGATTGGAACCACAGACTCAAACTGTTGGAATACTGATATTTCTACAAATTACAATTCTACAGATTGTAAATAATCTACAGGACAACACACCTTATTGTATGGCACAGGTTAAATTAAAAATAAAGATAAATATTTCACCTGTTATCTGTGGAAATATTCCATTTATAGTTATATTTGACTTTTTCTTGGTTTTTAGCCACAGATTTTGGAGCCCATCATGAGTGTCAAAAAAAGAGGATACAATGATTCATATATTCAATATGGATTCACATCTAGATTCACATCTATCATCATCAATGGAGAAGAAAGGCCTCAATGTGTTATTTGTAGCAAAGCTTTGTCAAATGATTCTGTGAAACCAACAAAGTTGAAGCAACATTTGCAGAATGTTCATCCTCAACACACAAGGACAAGGACAAAAGCTTTTTTGAACGTCATGGGAATGCTCTCAAAAAGATGAAGCTGGATTCAACAGGGGCATTCCACGAAATGAACCACAAGGTTGCTGAAGGCTTCTTATGTCATAGCACTGGAGATAGCAAAGCAGAAAAAACCACATACAATTGGGGAAACTTTGATCAAACTGTGCACTCTCAAAATGGTGGAAATTGTGCTGGGAAATGGATTGGAGAAAAAACTTGCAGCGGTTTCACTATCAAACAGTACTGTTCAAAGGAGAATCAGCAACATGGCCATTGACATCAAGTATCAAGTTGCGCAGGAGATCAAGTCTGCAGCATTTGGCTTATTGTTAATTTAACTTCATGAATCAACTGATGTGGCATCGTGTTCCCAGTTGCTGGTGTTTGCAAGATATGTTCACTTAGATTCATTTAAAGTAGAGTTTCTCTTTTGTTCTCCTCTTGAAACAACTACCATGGCCTCAGATATTTTGGAAAAGGTTTCAACTTTATTTGAATCAGAAAATCTTTTGTGGGAGAATGTCTGTGGGTGCTGTACAGATGGAGCACCAACTATGTTGGGGACAAAATCTGGATTTCAAGTTAGTGTGAAAACGCGAGCTCCAAAAATAAAAGGCATTCATTGTATGATCCATCATCAGGCACTGGCATCAAAAGCACTGCCAAGTCCACTAGGGAAGGTTTTGGATCAAACAATTAAAATTGTGATATATTTTTTTGTCAAAGGAGGAGCTCTCAACTCACGACTTTTCAAGCAGTTATGTATTGACATGGATGCAGGCATCATTTGCTTCTTTTCTACACAAATGTTTAATGGATTTCAAGAGGAAATGTAACTGATCAAGTATTTGAGCTTAGAGACGAGCTCAAATTATTTTTGGAAGTTCAGGGTAAGATGGATTTTTTTGCCTGGTTGAATGGAGGAATGGATCATGCGCCTTGCCTATTTGGTTGACATTTTTTAGCAGCTGAATAAACTGAACCTTCAGATGCAAGGAAGGAATACAAACATCATAAAATTCATTGATTCCTTGAAAGCTTTCGTGAGCAAGCTGGAAAATTGGAAGAAAAAGATCAAGATAAAAAATGTTGCAATGTTTGAGAAACTGTCATCAGTTCTTGTTGCTGGTGGTGATGACCAAGTGCTTCCAGAATTTGCAAACAATGAAATTTTGCAGCATTTCTAGGGATGTACGCGGAGTCCAGCACCTGACTCACGGGGTGCTCGGCGAGCGCTTCTGCCGCGTGATACACCCCATGCACCCCAGGAGCGCCAGCTGAGGCACTCGCCAGACTTCCGGGTCCCCGGAGCTATGTTTTTTACGTAAATAACAGGGTAAACTTCCTTAAAACAGCCATGATTTGTGTAACAGGCTCTTTATTTTTTATGTTAAAAACAGCATAAAATACGTTAGAATCTAACCTATTTTATGCTGTTTTTAACATTAAAAACAAAGCACCGGTTACACAAATCGTGGCCATTTTAAGGAAGCTTACCTTGTTTTTTACAAAAAAAATGTAGCACCGGGGAGCCGGAAGTGTAGTGCCGGGGAGCCGGAAGTGTAGTGCCGGGGACCCGGAAGTTCCTTTCCCTGGCTCGTCTCGCGAGGATGTGAGCCGAGCCGGGGAAAGGTAAGTTGCGTGGAGCTCGGGGGGGGGTCGAGGCCAGCAAGTTCGCAGCATTTGCCCCACTTCCACCACCACCCATCGAGCTCTGCGCACATCCCTACATTTGACAGCACTGGAAAATGAATTCAGCTGATATTTTCCTGAACTCAGTGATGAGGAGTTGGATTTAGTGTGAAATCCATTCAAATTGTCAGTATAAAAAGTTCCTGATGATTGTCAAGATGAATTTCTGGAGCTGAAGACTGAGTCGGGAGCAAGAGATATGTTTGATGAGAAATCAATCACAGAATTTTGGCCCTTGATGTGCGATTCCTACCCAAAAGTGGCAGAAAGAGCTATCCATGAATTGCTTCCATTTGTGTCTACATATCTTTGTGAGTCAGGCTTTTCAACTCTGTTGCAAGTGAAAATGAAGCGACAAAGTAGATTTAGATGTGTGTGCTCATGAAAGATGGTTGGGTTTTTTTTTTTTTTTTTTTTTTAAAGGCTTAAACTATAAAGAACACTCTCTATATTGGATACCATAATCAAAATTACATAGGGGTTAGGGGAGATTTTCCCTCCCAGTGCAGCCACCACCAATAGAGAAACTGCTCCTACATTGGGCAAACCCACCTACCTGCGTTGTGCCCTTCCTCCGCGTATCCAAGAATTGGCAAAGAAAAAACAATCACAGGTTTCTCATTGACTGTAATCTTCAGCTGAATAAATTGAATTACAATACCCTGGCATTCTATTGAACTTTTTGTTTATTGAAGTATGCTTCAGTTTAGTCTGCTAAGTAATTAGTTATGAATGTAAAAAACTAGTTTTATTCAAGTTTTAAAATCCATCAACATTGCTGTTAAATTTGTAAAATTCCACTATAAAAATAATCCAAGTAAATGTATATATACCAATATAGAAAAAATAAAAGATTTTCAATATTATATGCATATTATTTGGAATGCAACTTTTGATTCAGGCAATCTTGGAAAGGGGGGAATGACATTCTGAGATATACTGAAAAGGGTGCATGGGGCAAAAAAAGGTTGAGAACCACTGTCTTAGAATACTTTAAGACCTCCTGGTAGTCTGGTATGGGCACCAGCACTAGAGCCAAGATGAACTATTAAACAAATTAATTTATGGGCAGCACCATCCAATGTGGCTGCCAGTAAGCCATTGAACTCGGAGGGTCATGGGGATCCATCCAATGGAAGGTGGGAGGAGGGACGAGGCAAGGATTGCCTCCACGCTTCCCTCACCCTCCAAAACAAGTAGACAGCCAATTTCAGCCATCTAAATGTTTTCTCCCAGCTCGCGATGAGAGGAGGCTGAGGTACTACCTGGATTCTTCATAGCATGGTGGTGCCTCCCTCACTTCTCCCCACCCCTCCCCAGCACCAGCTCCAAAGTCAGTCTTGTGACTTTGGAGCCACAGCTGATGCAGAAGAACTGCACCAGCTGTGAGGGCAGAGGGATGGAGCTCCAAATTCAAAGTCCCAGGTCTGACCTTGGAGTGCTTTTCTGAGGTCGGAGCTGGGACTCTGATTTTTCCTATGGCCATCTGAACAGAGTCTAGCAGCCATAGAATTGCACCCTAAAGGGATATTTTGTACATAAGATGACACTAATATTTACTTTTGGGTTGTCAAAAGAATGTTTGCTGACACTTCTTAAGGACTGTTGCTAATACAGGGCTTTTAATGACTTCTTTTACCTCAGGCCAAATTCTCTAAACATCCACCCAAGCGAAATAAACTCACAACCAGGTCCAACTCTTGGCTAGCCTTTCTCTGTCACCAAAGCAACTCCTACTGTATTTCTGGCTGCTTGGACCATTTATCTCGCTTTTAATGCCTGCTTGTGTAGCCTTCTTCTAGCAAGATCTTAGAGCACCTCCTGGAATAAAAAAGCCACCTGCTTCTTACTCCTTATTTTCACCAGCCACATATGGTTATCGCACAGAGAAGGAATAGCTTAATATTCAGGCCTTAGCTATTCATTTTCTCCTCAGCTGTCTTCTAGTTCTTCTATAACACCACCCACCAACCAGCAGAACTTCTCCCCCTCACTCCACAGACAGCCTTTCTGAAATTTCTAACTGTCAACTGTCATTTCCCAACTGTTCATTTCCACCTAGCTAGAACCCCCAGCCAATCAAAATTGAATTTACCTGATCCGGGCCCATCTAAAAATATTCAAAGCAATCGTCTCTCTCTCCCCCTTTAGAACATCGCCAAACAGCTACTACTAAAACAGGCCCTCAACACAGTAACAACACAGGGCCACAGGCCTACACATTTACATTAAAGCCTTTCAGAGGTAACACTGAGTATTTAAACAGTACAGAACATCAACAACAACATTTATATACATAGCATATCTTCACAGGGGTAAACATGGCTTTAAAAGGAAAAGACAGAATAGCTGCACAATGTCTTTTGATTGTTAGCATTAGGAGCCTTCCATCTGGTAGTTCCTTCTTTCTTTGTTTAATTGCTACTTGCATGCTGGGGTACACATGTAAATGAGGACACATGGTAAGAGTACTGTCCCCCTTTCCTCCTCCAATAGGCCCTGAAGGACTCTTTGCATTATTCCCTGTATCTGGAGCACATGGTTGCTCAGCTGGGGGCAGTGGGATGCCCTGGATGAAAACACCGAAGGGAGGGTCAGCACAGAAAGCTTTCCCAGCTGCCACACCCTTACAAATGCAGAGGTGCCTGAAAATTCTTTCAAAGCTCTGCCAGAGTGGAGCAGGGGAAACCTTCCACCTTGTAAATCCTAACCACCAAATCTGGACTGCTTACTGTCATGGTAGAGTTCTCTGACCTGCTTTCAGGCATGCCCACTCCAAACAGCGCTGGCACCATGCCTCCTGGCTTCAACACAGTGCAGCTAGCCACTTCTATTCCTTTGTGACCACCTCTGTTACTCTGCCACCTCTGCTTCATATTGCTGCTAGTGCTTCCAAACTCAAGGCCTTTCATGTCCCCTGGTTCTGAGGCTCTGCTTTATCCCAAGGAGGACTCTGATTCAGACAAGTTGGTCACCCCAGGGAGAGCCCTCAGCACCTCCTTCTATATCTTCCTGGTCAGAGGACAAGTCAGCTTTCTTATGGCCTGTTGATTGCAGTTCTTTGCTGGGACAACAACTCCTTATAGGGAATACTCCAGCCAGTACTTGATGCAGTGCACTCTGCAAGGTCCTTAGCTGACATGAATCCAGCCTTGTTAGTCGGACCCAGAACAGTGATCACTGTTGTGTTTTCTATTTCCCTTGGGCATCACATTTAGCCAGAATAGGCTTTCACTTACCACGTAGGCCTGAAAAATAGCAAGGACCTCACCCTGTCCAGATCCTTTCTCCCCATTGGCCAGTCTACATGAGACTGTTGTAGCCAGCCCATTGCCTCAGGTCTCTGGGTGCCAAGTCACTCCTTCACCTGGTAGCAGGAGGAAGATGAAGAATATTGCTGCTGGAGTTGATTCTGGGATCATGTGGTTTATCTGTAACTCTGATAAGTCATTTTCTTTTCCAGATTGGAACACACTGTTCTGCTAAACAAAATTAAACTCCTCTAACTTTATTTGATGGGGAAACAACCTCTTTGGAAAAATTTCTAAGCTATTCATAGTCTACCACAACAGTATGAATGTCAATGTGCATTAAGTTGCATTATATGCTAATGTTATATTACTGAAAGCTACTGATATGCCTTCACATTATCTTGCTGGGACATCTGTCAGTATTAATGTAGCAAATGTGTCAAAGGAAGCATCCTAGTAAATAAGCAGATCAAAATGCACACACCATTTAAGTAATTAAATGGAAGCCAAGGGATAGGAGATTAACATACCAATTATTTTGAATGGCAATATAGGTTCACATTTTAATTTTAGTGTATATGGCAGGCATAACCTGTTACTTTTGTTAATGAATAATCTGACCAAGAATGGTATCATCAAACTGGGAGACTTGGGGCCACCTTGAGAATGTTTGGAAGAATATGACCTGAAATGCCCACAGTGACAGTGTAATTTGCTTAGTAAGTATCTGAAATACCTTTGAATAAGGGAGTGCTGTGCATATCATAATGCTGCCTTATGAAACTCAACATTATCTATTTTCACAAATTGCCGGGCAACAATATCAGCCATTACACTTCAACCAGCCTAATAATCAGTATTGCTATCTGATGCACTCACTCTTGCAATTTCTGTTGCTTTTAAAATACAGTCATTAATAGGAAAGTCTGAATTACACATCTCACAATAATGCTAAGTATGGTCACCCATTCTAGACTAGAAAATAAAACACAGTGCAAAAGTTTGTGGTGCGAAAATGATTATTTTTACTTATGTAGTTTTCAAACTTATATAACACTTTTCCATGAGGAGAACACACACTGGTGTATGTATCCTAAAAACAGTTTTAAAAATGCACCATATAAAGGAGTGAGCAAGAGAAAGAAAATATTAAAAGTCAATAACACAATAATAAAGTCTTCATAACCATACAGACCAGAACAAAAAGAAGAGAAAAGAGAATATTTTACAAAACATCAGCCAGCAGAAACAAAAATCAGAAATTTCTGGTGGTATCGTCTCATTCTAATTGTTTTTCTAAGTATTTGGAAACAAATGGTTGTCCACATGTCAAAAATATGTCTAGCTCTCCGTTGCTGCAATAATCTTTCAAATAATATCTGAAGGGCTTCTGCGCATGTAGGATCCCATCCAGAGACCTTTTCTTGTAATGGTAGTAATGCTTATACTCTTGCAGACACGACTCTCTCTCCAAACAAATGGCTGGGTCTGTCAGAATATTGATTAACTGTTTGGAGGTGGGGAAGGTGACAGACGCCTGAGATCAGTTCCTTCATCATTCAAAACATGATTGGCACTGTCAAAACACTGTTCATCAGTTTTGCACATCAGACACCAAAATGGATGGACCTTGATTGGTCTAGGAAGGCAATTTTTGTGTTCTTATAAGAGATAAGAACTGTACAACAGTTTATACACTGAAAGATACTAAAGAAATGATAATATAATAGCAATATACACCATCATTGGCTTTGATTGCAATGCTTTGTTGAGCCCCCCGGAATGAAGATGGAACATGATGAAGTATCCCTTCCTAATGAAGTTGATCAAAATGGTCATGAGATTTTTGATAATAAAATGTTGACTCCCAGGAAATTGTTACAGTTATCTTTGACATAACCAAATAGGCCTGTTGTTTTCTAGAAAACTGGACGTATTATTTATTTATTTATTGTATTTATACCTCACCTTTTTTCCTGCAAGGAACCCAAGGCGGCAACAAATTCATAATCCTCCTCCTCCACCTCTCCATTTTATCCTCACAACAACCCTGTGAGATAGGTTAGGCTGCGAGTGAGTGACTGGCCCAAAGTCACCCAGTGAGTTTCATGGTCGAGTGGAGACTTGAACCTGGATCTCCCGAGTCCCAGTCCAACACTCTCACTACTAGTTGCTAAACTAGGATGAGTTGAGACTTGAGAAGACATCTTTTTGGTGGTCTGGCTGTTGATGACACTTCAGCCCTTTAATTTAACAAACTATGTGCCTGATGAGAAACAGTTTCTTTCCCCCCCGACTTTTGCATATTTGCCTGAAAGTTTTGGGTGACTCCCAATAATCTTTAAAAGTACAGGACCCATTAAAAATGAACCAGATCTATAGAACCTTCAGAGTAAAACAAAACAAAACAAAACAGAAAACCACTAAAATCACTGTGGCATAGATTTGAGGAACTCTGTTGAATGCCCTATACAATAGGCAGAATTTGTGGAGCTTCTGATAGCAGCTTGTCTGAGATGCCTGACCAGACATTGCCAAAATCTGAGGAACTTCATGGAAGGCTCGCTAGCATAGTGTAAGGAGCCATAGTTAGAAGAAAAAGTAGGTGTGTTAAAGACTCTAGACAAAAAGTTTTAAAATTCAGCTTATCTCTAGTTCACCTCACCAAAAGAGATCTACCAAAAGAGATCCTAAACAAGAATATTATACAATTCTTCAGAAAGATGCTTAGATTTAGACTTCAGAATGTTTGCTGGGGGTGGGAGGCGGCAGTATCATGAAACCTTTGCACACCCTCATTGTCTGGATTTTATTCTTTTAAGAATTTGGTGCCTGTAATTTCTTACCGATTTATGCTAAAGCCTAGGGAATAAAACTGTCTATAAATATACTGGACTTATTCCAGACACAATATGTAATCATCTAATATTTTTAAGTCAGAGATTCATCTTTGGGCATTATACAGTGTTTCTTCCTTGGTGAAAAAGTATGTTTCAGCAAGTAGTGACTGTTACTCTTTTCATTATAGCAAAGAAACTGGGTGGCTACAGTGGGGTATCTGTAAAGCTTATGAGAAGTTTTGCAATGTAAACTGCTGCATAATAGCCTAAAATAGTCTATTTGATGAATAACATTGTGCCAGGCAGTGTGTGACTAATGCAAAGCTGTGAGAGTGGCAGGGAAATAAGATATTGGAGACCAAGGAAAGGGCGGAGGTGCTTTCAATCATTCTTGGAAATGTGACATCTCTTCTCAAACAGCCGATTTCTCATTAAACGTTGTTTGACATTCCCAAAGCATTAATGCACCTGTTGAGAAAATGGCACTTGTCCTTAGGTGAAAAGAGAATGTCAGCTTCAGAGAGGGCGGGGTTTGAGAGCACTTAGGACCAGCAAAAAGAGCTGTGCACTCTCAGGGAATAAATGCTTTAGAGGAAAAAAAAACCTTTTGGTAGGTATCTAAAAATGCAAAAGAGGAGGATAAAAACACACCACCAACTCTACTTACAGTGGAACTGAAAGGGTGATATTCTAAATTAGACTTCCAAAAACTGTTTATCAGTGCTTGATCATAGACTTCCACATATTCTGTCTTTCTGGGCTAATCAAAATGAACAAGGAGCCTTTGTAAAAGCTACTGAATCATAGAAAATGGTGATGAGAAAGTTTTATTAGTGCTAGGTTCAATCCCACCCCTGCGTTCTGCTTGGGCTATGATCACACTATTGCCCACTAGTAGGTGTCATCAAAATCTGTTTTATTTTCATGTTTCAATGAATTCTCTCTCTCTCTCTCTCTCTCTCTCTCTCTCTCAGTCTCTCTCTCACTTTAAAAACCCGTATAAATTGCATTTCAGCCAGCCTACATGTAAGACTAGATTAAAAGGTAGGAGACGAAATTCAAGAAGGAATGTATAAAAGACAGAAGAATTGGATTTGGGGGAAATTTAATTTTAGTAGAAAATAATCTCTATAGAATATTTGCAGAGTTTACTAGAAAATAAACCTGCAAATACACACACACACACACACACACACACAAATAAATAAATCCAGTTGGGAGAATAAAAGTATAAGAACACAGTCAGAGATTACACATGTCAGAGATCAGTTAGTGGTACTGTAGAATGATATGAAGGAGACAGGCTAATGCACTGCTGTATAACCAAAGTATTACTAAGGGCACAATCCTATGCATGTTTAGTAAGAAAAAAGTCCTACAACTGGATGGGGAATGCTAGGAGTTGTATGACTTTTTTCCTGTCTGAACATGCGTAGGACTGTATTCTGAAGTGGTTAAAATGAACATTTGTATGGCATTAGGTGGCATCACACCCTTGTGGCAAAACAAGAAGGTAGAAGACACATTCTTAAAAATTGCTGCACAGAGTAGATATATGCCAAGTTAGGTCCAACTATGTTGTCTAAACTGATAGTGTCTTTCCAGAGTTTCCATTGGATATCTTCCCAAACCTTGCTATCAAAGTTCCTCTTGACAGATACTGAGGACAGAAACTGAGATTTTCTCCATTACCAAATCACAGTCACCTCCCTATGTTTATTTGTGCTACATTCCATTGAATTTGTTCCCTTCCAAATAAATGTATTAAAGTCCAGATGGTGAAAATAGAGGTGGAAGATGCTGCTGTTTCTGTTCAATTTGCAGATGAGGAAAGCTTCTGAAACAAAAGATACATTCCAATGGTTACAGATATCAGACCGGTGTTTACAGCACTGCCAAGACATGTGTTAAGTCAACTATCTTTGAAGTTCTGTTTGACTGCATTTCTTGGCTCATAACTGAAGACCAATTTATGCATTACTTGTAGAGGTGTGGTTCCTGCCACCTCCATGGTTGCTGTTATGACATTCATGTGAAATGTAATGTTCCCCTGTGAGTGGATTTAGAGGGGAATTTACAGCATGGAGGCAATATGGCAGTGATGGCGAACCTTTTTGAGCCCGAGTGCCCAAACTGCAACACAAAACCAACTTATTTATTTCAAAGTGCCAACACTGCAATTAAACCTGAATACCGAGGTTTTAGTTTTAGAAAAACAACTCATACAGTTGTCCGAATTAATTAACATCTTTTGTCTTCAAAGAAAAACAACAGAGTTTTCAATGATACAGTTTTTTGTTGAAAAAAAATCAACTCAAAAAATTATTATAGTACTACATTGTACACATAGCCTGATGGGAATTTATACAAACTTTTAAAATAATTAGGCACATGTATTTTTGGATAAGGGATTCTCAACTTGTAATATGATTATATGCCAGACTGAAATTGTATGGGGCAAGCTTTACTCCGGGTCCTTTCCCTGCTTCTAAAGGTGTCGGATTAGTAAAAGTAAAAGTCAACCTGTACTAGGATGAGCAAGATAAACAAGAAAACTAAACGTGCTTAACACATTTTAAACACTTTATGTCTTAGACTGCAAACACTGCATTAGGTAAAAGTTTGCATTGGGCATGCTTTTGCACAATTAATGTGATTTTTGCTATTGCATGCATGCTGATAATTTGTCAGACCTTGGCTCATACTCCATTAGTTTGAGAGCAACACATGCAGCACTCAGATCAACTGTTAGGGCTTTACATCCAAGCCATGCTCTGTGCATCATTCTTCAAAATCTTTTAAATGTGATAACAATGTAGAAAAGAATTCTGTAACAGGAATTCTAGAATAAAATCATTCTGTTCCACACTGTGAGAAAGAACAAGATCATTAGTGTTTTGCAGAAGGGTTCAGTCTTCTCGCGATCTGGTGACCAATGGCAGAGAGGTCCCTGCGTGCCAGCTGTGGCACCCGTGTCATAGGTTCGCCATCACTGCAATATGGAAACAAACCATTTAGTGGTTTTGACTATATGGAGATACATTTTGTAGCATCTACCACACCTGAGATCAAAAGATGGCTGTCACCTGACCGAAGGCAAAGAATTATAATGTGAGACTGCTGTGCCAGTAGCCACCATCATTTCCATAGGTGTACTGGTATCACACTGAGGTCCAGTTCTGATGGGAACATCATTCAGAGCATCCTTCTCTTGTTCCAACCCAGACTGGCCCACCATAGCAACCATAATAATAATAATAATAATAATAATAATAATAATAATAATAATAATAGGGCTGAAAAATGTCATGCCAAACCACAGTATGGACCTGCAGCAGAAATCTTAAACAGCCACTTCACAAAGAACTGAATGTAGGGAAAGCATAATGTAGGATTAGGGCGTGACCAGTCCTACCATTAGGCAGGGCAAGGTGGTCACCTCAGGCAGCTGTTGCTTTGGGGAAGGGAGCAGCAGTGAGGGTGTTGGAGGACAGAGCTGTGTGTGCCGCACAGCCTGCCCTGCACTCCCTTAAATGAGCCTGCCGCTCTCACTCAGGGCCCCTCAGGTGCACTTTGCAAGTGTAGAAGCCTGGTGGGCTTCTGCACGAGGACAGAGGAGCCATTTTGTTCTTGGTGTCCGGCAGCAAAATGTCTTGGGCTACCACAGTCAACCAGCCCTAATCTGCTGTTATATAGGAAGAAGTAAAGGACCAAAAGATCAATGAAGTATACACACTTTTGCATGTATAGTAAACAAGGGATGGTTTAGTATCTACTAGAGATGTGTATCAGATTCAGCCCAAGCCCAAAACCCAAAGTGCAAGCCAAATCAGGCCCCTTCGGGCTATTTCTGATGCTTCCTGAGGTAAACTGGACTTCCCCCTGATGTGACCTGAAACGAAGTTGGCCCTGCATGAGGCTTTGTTCACAATTTATCTTTGGAAAAGCAGACAGCATGTCTACAGAACTAGTGCATTTTGCCTTTGTTTCTCTCTAAAAACTGATGAGGGGGTTGAGTGACTGACAGGTCCACCTTCTAAACATAGGACTAGGGATGTGTGAGGATTTTGTTTGAGGTGTGGAAATCCTGCAAACTGGCCGGGCTTGGCCCCCCGAACACTGCCCCACTTACCTTCTTCCCCAGCACGACTCGTGTTTTCCCAAGATGAGCCAGGGAAGCGACTTCCGGGATCCCAGCAGGCCACTGTTTACGTGGAAAATGCTGTAAAATACACCAAAAGCAGCCACAATTTGGGTAACTTACGCAAGTTGTGGCCACTTTTGACGTATCTTATGGCATTTTCTATGTAAAAAGCAGCCCACCAGGAACCCAGAAGTCTGACAAGGCACACATCTGCTTTCAGCCCAGCTTGGTCAGCAGCGTCCATCGAGCCAGAGGCGGGTCGGGTCATGGCGGATCGCCCACCCTACACAGGACATGTTTTATCAGGAGCTCTCCAAACACTGTTCTTTGGAGGAGGGCAAGAGTGGGACCATGAGATGGCCAATTTTCAAATGCTACCAGGCTTCACTATGAAACAGCCTTAAACTGGCCTGCAATCATCATAACCCCCTAGCCTCTGCACCTATCCTTGAGAAACATTGTGGGTTTCTTGCCTGGAAGCACCTCTCTGAAGTATGCCATTTTCATATAGATTGCATAATAATCATACAGAGGATGGGGAAGCAAATCAGATACTCCCCCCCCCCAAATTTGAGGACTACCCTTCCACGTAAGGAGAACTACTGTACCTATCTTTCTGAAACTTTGCAGTTTTCTCACTTAGGGCTTCCTCTATGTTGACTGTCATTTTCAGAAGAATGGTTCATGAGGAACATAGGTGGATTAGAACGTCTTTGTTTGGAGATCCTCAAAGTGTTAAGGCTGCTCTTGTATGAAAACCTATTCATCTGACATTTCTCAGATTTGATACACTCATATGGGGAAACTATCTGCCATGTTCTCTTTAAATAAAAGTCAAAATATAAAGGTGTGTAGTACAAACACCACTGCACATATTCATCTGAGATTTTGCAGGTGTACTCCTCTCCGAAGGGGCTATTATATCTGCAAATTTCATCCACATCTGACAACAATGTTATAGTCAATTTTAATTTCTCATGGTAGTCAATGGGAGGCACAAAGCCTTGAATTTCTGAAACTTGACTCAGGTTTGGTACCCGAAGCAGACAGCCTCCAAATAAGTCCAAGCAGAATTGGGCTCTTTTCCAAAGCACCAAATCAGGGTCTAAGTTTAATCTTTTGGTCCATGCACACCTCTAGTGGCTACAAGACATAGTGATGATGACGTAAATGGCTTTAAGAAAGAATTATTAAAAAATCATGGAGAGTAATGGTTACAGCTATATGGAATTTCTAGGTTCAGAGGCAATGTACCTATGAATATCAGTTGCTAGGGCAGGAAAGGGAAGGGCTCTTGCCATTATACCCTGCATGTGGGCTTCCTTGAGTCATCTGGCTGGCTTCTTACAAAACAACATGCAGGACTAAACTGACTTCTGTTCTCATTCAGCAAGGCTTTTCTTATCTATAAGGAGATAATCATCATGGTGAGAAAGACAGAGATAAGTCAGCTAGACCCTATGTATATATATTTGAAACTAGGTCCTCCTGAGTTCAGTGAGGCTTACTCCCTAGAAAATGTGCATAGGAATAGCTTTCCATAGATAAATGCATTAAAATGTGGCTTGGTTTTTTTTTTCTTTCTATTTCTAATTTTTGATTTCATGTTATTATTTAGGAGGTTGGTTGCATTTTGTTCACTTTCTTATGTATCTTGTTTGAGATGTGATGAACTTGGGAAAAGAAGAAAACCATAAAAAGAAAGTGACTGTGTTCACAAAGAATTGGCTAGTTAAAATAAAGTTAACTTTTCCTGCCCTTATCATTATTCCTGATGTGCTCATTATAGTATTACTTACATGATACGTTATATACACACACACACACACACACACACATATATGTAGGTAGCAAGTACAAGTATTTTTAATGAAAGGGGAAAGAAAGTTAGGATTTACTGAAAATATGCCCATGCTAGCTAGTCTTATTTGAAAATATTAATTAGAAGAAAATAAATAATGGGTTGGATTCAACACTGTTGTTCCACTGATGGAAGCAGTTTTATCTTTGGAACCAGGAGGGGCAATTCCTCAACTCAGAGCCCTCCTGTGGAGAGCTGGGAAACCCTCCAGACTAGATTTTAGGATGGCACAGAGGACTGCAGGGGGAAGGACAGAGGAGAGAGGAAGAAAGTCCCATCCTGCTAGCAGATGTCTGCTAGCATGATGTTGGATTTAACCCAACATTACCAATATTTGGCAGACAAAAGACCCAATTATTTGTAATGGCCCAGTACAAACATAGCACCAATCTCCTAAAAATGGTTCAAAGACCAGTAGCATGCTTCAGGCTGACATTCTCTCTTCTCTTCCATCCTCCCCTCTCTTGTGTGAATTCCCTGCACCATTCCATTGTCTGCTTACACTGGTAACCATGGTTAATGCTAACTAGGATTGTCCTCATAACCTGGGTTTGAAATCAAGGATATGGGTTGATAAAGATACCCTGGCCCCAAGCCGTTTAGGGCTTTAAATGTTAGCAGCAGCACTTTGAATTGGGCCCAGAAACAGACTGGCAGCCAGTGCAGATGAGAAAGCACTGGCATAATATGTTCTCGTCGGCCAGTCCCCGTTAACAATCTCGCTGCCCTATTTTGGACCAGCTGAAGTTTCCGGACCGTTTTCAAAGGCAGCCCCATGTATAACGC
Organism: Shinisaurus crocodilurus; assembly: GCA_021292165.1. Classification (NCBI taxonomy): domain Eukaryota; kingdom Metazoa; phylum Chordata; class Lepidosauria; order Squamata; family Shinisauridae; genus Shinisaurus; species Shinisaurus crocodilurus. The sequence goes on from CM037876.1 coordinate 234,637,646, forward strand.
ATTGAAGTTTAGGAAACTGTGAACAGTATTCCTGCATTCCCATGTGAAGCAACCCCATATTTGAAGTCAGAAGTGCTATTATGGATATTGGGATGCAGTCTTTGAACCCCATTAAAATCAATGGAATTTAAAATACCCTATTTATTATTTATTTATTGAAACATTTTTATGCTGCTCTTCAGCCAAAAAGGCTCCCAGAGCGGCTTACATATAATCAATTAACAAGACAGTCCCTGCCCGCAGGCTTACAATCTAAAAAGATATGACACACAACCCTAAGGGCACAATCCTATCAATTATGCCCTCACCACTCAGAAGCCCCCGAACTCAGTGACTATTGAGTTTCCTATGCTCTACCAGGCTCCAAGCAGGGTGGGTGGAATGGGAGAGGCGATCTTCACCTCCCCACCCACCGATCTCCTCTATTTTCCTAGGTGGGCTTTTCAGCCCATCATCTAGCAAAGGCACCTCAGAGCAGGAGGGAAGGAGGCTGGAGGGGGCTCAGGATCCTATCCTGGCCTCTTTGGTCCCCTCCCCTCCCTCCCCATCAGAATATCCCCTTTCCTGAGGCTCCGAGGTCACTTTTCCAACCTCAGAGAGGCAGCCAGTGCGTTTCTCTCTGTGCCACCTGTGTGGGGGAGGGGTCAGATCTCTGATTTCCCTTTCCAAGGCTGGAACATTGTCTCTGACCTCAGAGGGGTTTTACAAGCGATCCTATGGTTCCTGGGACACTCTCCCAGGGACCATAGGCTCTTTAATTGTGTCCAACCATGATCTCAGCCACTGCTCATAATTTCCTATACAAATTATAATATAAAGTACAAGGCTCCAAACTGATAATGCATAACTGTCATGCTGAAGCAAACGATCCTACCCACATTTTCTATAAATCCAAATTCATAAGTCTGTGGGTTGAGTGAAGATTCATAATTTATGAACACAGAACATGTTTAATACTAAATCATTTCCTCACTGAGTGGTTATTTATTTATTCTCTGATGTTCAATACATTTATAGATGTCAGCACCATTAAGCAGTAGCATGCTCCCTTTGAGCCTTCGATTGTCAACAACAGGCAAGAACAAAGAGACTTTAAAAATCATTTGGCAGGAATAGGCATCTGTTCTCTTGAAGCAGTTTATTTATAAATGGGAGACAGGAGGGAGGCCCAATCCATCTTCAAGTTATAAGACGAACCTCCAAATAAACCTAACTTCTGCTTAAAGCCCAAGGCTTTCTCTGTTTATAGAAAACAACAGGCCTTAAGCTAAAGCCAATATATCAGCTGCCATGCCTTTCAACAGTCAGAAAACAAAGTGTGTAGTATTGATATATCCAGACTTGGGAAAATAAGCATCACATCACAAGAAGTTGCTGGAATGAGAATACAGAATAGTGTTTCCCTGCTAGAAACTGAAATTGACTTTCCAAACAGCCTGGAGAGTCATATCCATGCACCTCAAGAGCCAATTCCTGGCCATAATCATCTCTCTTTCCGAGGGTAGCTCTAAACATTCAAATTACTATAGGGAGGAAACATTGGGTTTACACTAGTGTTTCCCACAGCAAACATGTAAAGTGTAGACTGGGGAGAGACGAAGGGAGATCTCCAGATGTTTTGGACTTCAACTCTTAGAAATGCTGGAAGTTGAAGCCCCAAACATCTGAAGATCTGCTTTCTGCCCATCCCTGGTGTAGACATCTTACATACATACATGTCTGCGAACTCTAGCCCAACGGCCATATGTCAGTGACAAGGATATGCTTTGCATTGAAAAGCTATTAAGAACTCCAGGTTTCTGTTATTTTTAAATGGATTTAAGGAAGAAGAGCTGGGAAATATCCGCCTGAGAACTTTCAGAGTTGCTACTGGTTGCTGTAGAACAGGGTAAGGCAATGTGGTGCCTGTGGACTTCAGTGGATGATATTTCTGTGAAGCTATCCTCTGACTCCTAGCTCTTGGCTTGTCCTCAGTCTTGCAGACCGATCCTTCCTGCAACCATCCTTTTTATGTCCCTGCTTATTCTACCTTTCCTTCTACCTATGGACCAAGGGTGACCCTATCAGTAAATTTTGGATGTCATGAAAAGGCCAGCAAATTGGTAGTTATTTGATTTATTATTGTTGTATGTGTACTGCAAGGGAAAGGAAGAGTTGCATGTGGGGTATTCTGGCTTAGGTGCCAAAATAACTTGACTGGCCTTGTGTACTGAGTACCTTGACTTGGACTGGGGGGCGGGCCGGAATTGACTGCTCTGCCTCATGCAGCAAAATGTTTTGGACCAGCCCTGCTATGGACCTTTGTTACAAGGATGATATGGACCTTTCTATTCTCTTGACACATTAATACTAGGTAGGATCCCATATTTCCAGTTTAATGCTGACTCCTTAAGAACAGATGTATCCATATCTAGCACACTACAGCTTTAAAAATTTATAGGTTCCACACTAAATTTAAGCACTCCTGTAAATGCCCTGTACCTATTAAAACCCCACTGCCAGATGAAGGATTATGTCCTAACTGTGCTATTCATTTTTCACTGGCTGACAAAGTTGAAGTTATTCAGTTCCAATACTTAAGAGACAACACTGAGTCTTGAAGCAGAAACCATAGCTTATAACATAGGATGTGAACCAGCATGAATAATGAAACAGGGAATAATGAGAGCAAACAGTTCACAAACAACCTATAGGCAGAATTTTTTTTTTATCCAAAGCAAGTGGAGGATTCTTATGAATAACAAATACATGGAAAGAAAGAAAAAGTCCTTTAGCAAAAGATTTGCTGGATAAAAGGAGTCCAAATTCCTTATAAATATTGTTCCTAGTGAAGAGTTTGACCCCAAGGAAATGTCCCAAATGTGACATGTGCTTCAGTTTACTTTTCTGCATAAGAAAACATCTTTTTTAAAACAGGAGAGGTGCTTAGAATAGTGTTGTGCTGTGTATTTTAATACCATTATCATAAACAATGACCAAGGGCCAAATGGAAGATATTTTTTTTAAAAAAACATTTATTACAATGGATCAGTCTCAAGATCACAGAAGGCAGGTTTTATTTTGTGCAGCATGAATATTATTCAATCTCTTCCCACACCCCCATAGACTAGAAATTCAGATTTCACAAAATAAAACACCCACCTTAGAGCAGTGGCAAGATACCTACTTCAAACCAATGAGCAAACTGGCAAGCCAGTGAGCAGGGAGCTGAGGAAACAGAAAGCAAATGGGCAGGGAAGCAAGTAAGGGGCAATTGATGTCAGCTTGTTCTTTACCCAAAAGACAAGATGCTCAGACTAAGAAGCCAGAGTAGCATCATCAGTAGCTTTATAGAACTGTACTAGTAGCTGCAGTACCAAGCACTGGGCAATGGCAGTGGTGGTTCCAAAGTGCATTACAGCTCAAGCCAGCAGCTTCCTGTGGTGCACTCCTTTGGAATTTACCGTACTTCCTCTTTCCTGTTTGACTCTCAGAGCTAAGCTTCACTGTATGCTAAATGCACTATCTCCTTTGACATGTGTGGGTTCTGGTTTTGTTGTTATTGTTAAATAGCAACTGTGGGGGGTGTGGGACTGTGGTGCACAGGGAGAGGACCTATAACACCTTACCTCCGACAGCAAATAACAGCTTGGAGGGTTGTTCTGTATCCTCACCACAGCAAAGGGGGGGAAACGCTTCCCACTCCGGCTTCTATTTAATGACAAAAGACCACACACAAACACACACAAAGCAGACATGTTAAACGCAACACACATGTATTGTGTAGATTTGCCCCTCATTTTGTAAAACGAGGCCTGCCATGGCTGCTGGGTTACTATGAGCTCTTGGAAATTATTTCTAAACTCATTAAGACTACATATATTACACCAGGCAATAAGGATCCTCTGACCCATACCTCAAAAGTGAATGTGGGAGAGAGATACTTCCCTGATGCAGTGAGGAGGTCTGACTGAAACTGAAGAAGCGGCTACAAAAGTGAGACAGATGTCACTCAGTAGGAGGTAGCAGCCTCTTTTTTTTCTTTTTCTTTGTGCAAATCCAGTAAGAGATCAGGGCCGGTGCTACCATTAGGCCAACTAGGCAGCTGCCTAGGGCGCAGGGATAAAGAGGGCGCCAGAAACGCCTTGAAAAAAAATACAGCACTCTCAAGTGGGAAGGGGGGGCACTAAATATCTGATCTTGCCTTTCACCGGTCCTGCAAGAGATCAGTCTATACATTGTCGTAAATATCTAGGTTGAGTAGGGAAATTCAAGTGATAGAATAAACTCAGATACCCCAAACCAAATGTAGCAATATTTCTGGGAAATTCAATGAAGTCTATGAAGCATGGGTAGTACTGTATATCCTGAACATTTTGAGCAATTTGTAGCTTGTAACTCCATTCCTGATATACAACAAGTCTCCACATTGTTTACTGTCAGAGCTTCTACGCAACAAAGCAGCCATGGGATCCACTGGCCTAATCTGGCCTGCGAGATTTCCCAATTTGGCCCATGAGGCTGTTTCCCATGGGAATGACCCTCTCCAAAAGCACTTTTGATCTGAGCTGGTGCCTTCACACATCACTCACCTTCCCTGATCAGGGAACTGCTCCTTGAAACATTGGCTGAGAGTGCTTTGCCTTCCATTCACCTTCCTCATTCAGTGAGTGAATGGGCTGTGTGTGTGTGTGTGAGTGTGCATATTTATGTATGTGGGGGACAAACACATCAGGGTCCACATACTAGCTTGGGCTGTGGCCCACTGCTGGCATGTGCCCCCCTCCATGTCCTTGCCTGGAGCCAATTCAGTCCTCGGGTGGAAAAAGGTTCCTGAACCCTGGCATAAAGGATGCTGCACAATCTACTGCCCCATATGCTGTTGCTGGAAATGCTGCATATTCACACATCACACTTCCCTTTCTGACAAGCTGCCATGGGGATGTAGTAAATAAGGCTCTGGCTACCAGAGATCTCCAATTTAAGATTCTTGACCTTACAAGCAGAAATCTATAAATGTCAACAATGCATTCAAGCTAGTGCAGCTTTTTGACTGTGTCTGAACATGATCACTTAATAGGAAACGGCTATTTAAATGGCCGTTATACAATGTTAGGTACATTTTTTTATAACCATAGATGCATCCAAGCTTCTCCCCTCCTCAAAAGCACTTCATTAGCATAGGTAGCATAAAATGTCAGTAGTAGAAAAGTAAACATACAAACTGACAGATATAACCAACTTTTTGCCATGAAATTGCAATTTCCACAATTGACTGCAATAAACCACCTAATCATTTGTTGTTGATTCACTCTAAATAAAAACTATATACATTGGTAAAAGTTTTAGGTTCTTGAGAAGATAGCCTATGAACGTCAGCATGTATTTTTCAGCCATTCTAGTTCTTCCAGCTGGATGAGCATGGCTATATTTTATAGCTTTAGTTCTACCCCCTCTCTCCACATACACACATGCCAAATGTGGCAACTGTGAACTAACCTTGCTGCTTATTGTAATGCTGAGAGGGAGTAAGGGTGAATGTTGTGTTTGCTTGGTGCGAAGCAGACAGTATGTGCCAATTTAAAAATGAAATTTCTTTTTAGGATACTTTGCTCTGGTTTTATGTCGCCATAAATACTGACTGTGTTTTAGGTGACATTTATGTCCCCTCAGAGGTCTGCCAATATGGAGGAGTTGTTTTGTTTCCTGAGCATCAGTGGCACATGCTGTACGTCATTCTCCAGATCTCCTCGATAGATGCCTTGAGATCAATTCAGTCTCTGCCAAGGAATCATGACAATGTGTGTGGGGGGGGGGGATTTTGTGAGGGAGGAGTTCAGATGGCTTTCCACCAGAAGGCTATTTAAGTCTTTGGCAAAGTAGCCAAAACTGATTAATTTCAAGCTGTGGAAGTCTATCTGGCACCTGCAGTTTTTAGTAGAAATTAAATCTGGCCTTCTTCTAAGGACCAGGGAAAATATCTGTGAGACACATAACCCAGTTTCTTCATGGAGAATGGATTTTCTCTGTGTGTCATTGTCTATAAATGACCACGGTAAAGATTTTATATGACTTAGCAGATGGTGGTATGCTCCCCTCACAGCACAGAACCAGTTAGGTACAGGCTTCACACTAAGGGCATTATACGGTCTCAATCAATTAAACTTGATTTGGAGACCAAACGATAAATATAGAAGGAGAACAGGTGAAACAACAAATACAACAAACCAGGGCTACTGCTCTCTGCCATCTACAAAAGCACACAGTCAACATTCTTCAGACCCAAAAATTCAGGAAGCTTCCCCTTAAAGTTATAGCAGGAATTTAGGTGTGTGTGTGAATTTTCAATAACAACTTTAGCACTGTGCTTCTGTGTGCATGTATGTATTTAGGGAACTGAGTGAGGAAGTAATCCTTTGGTCCCTAGACATCGTCTGAGGGGCCATAAGATATTTCAGATTCCCAGGTCGGAGACAGTGCTCCGACCTCAGAAATGGAGCTCAACCCCCCTCCCGCTCCCCTCTCAGCTAGTGTGGAAAGAACCGCACCAGCTGCTCTCCAAGGTCGGGAAAGCAAGCTTGGAGAGGGGAAAAGGGGGCATTCCAGTGGATGGGGAGGGGAAGAGATTGGAGAGGCCAGGGTGCGAGCTATCCGGATGCCTCTCCAGACTCTTTCCTTCTCCCTCCAGAACACTCTAGCTAGATGGGCCAAAAAAGCAAGGTGGGAGAATGGGTAGGCAGAGATTGCCTCTGACGCTCCTCCAGCTCTGCATTGGATGACCATAAGCCTCTGAGTTTGGGGGCTTATGGCATTGCCATAGGATTGCTTTCTGACAACATCAAATCTAAAAATGTGATCCCCCCCCCCAATATATGATTATGTTCTTATCAGTGATGTAGCAGAGGAACACAAGGAAGCACAGCTCCAGGACTTCTTGCACAGTGCTAAGGTAACTGACAGGCCCTCCCTGCTATGTGAACTTCATCAGGCTTTTCAAGTTTTGTTTATGTCAGATTAGCCTAGAGCACGGGTGTTGAACCTCTTTCAGGCTGAGGTCAAATTCCATTTCAGAGAAGCTCTCAGGGGCTGCATTCCAGTGGCGGGTGGGGTTGATGGCAATGGGGAGGGGCCAAAAATACCAGCATATTTTAGCTTAAAGGTCTTACTGCCAGTAACTAAGCCTTAGGAGAGGCATGTCAACCTTTTAGAATGGGGGGGAAGGGATGTGGCCATCTAGGGACCCCAGGTGGGCCTGAGGTTCTGCACCCTGGCATAGAGGAAGTCAAATAACGAGGAAAATAATTAAGGGGAGGCTCAATATGTCTATCCTTTTCTTCTTTGGTGGTTCCTACTTTACACTAACAGTTTAAATGGTAACACTCCTTTGCAAGATTGTTGCATTTTAGCTGGCTGAAGGTCTTAAAAAAAAACACAACGCAATGTGTTTGCGCGAGTTCAACCTATGCAGTCAGAAGCAAACACCACAGAGTTCAATAGAGGTTACTCTCAGGTAACTGCATAGTATTACGGTCGTGCCCTGTAAACTGAATTGTGAGATTTGATTAGTGGATTGTTTGTTTGCTTGTTTGGGGGGTGGGGTTCTGCTATATGATGACTTTTTTTTTTAACAGAGACTTCGTTCCTTTGAGTAGAAATAACAGAAAAGCAGGATATAGATAGATAGATAGATAGATAGATAGATAGATAGATCTATCTCTGGGATATGTCTATGGGTTCATCTTGGACTGTGGAGGCAGTCATAATGAGCTCCTGCAAATAAAAATTTACCACTACACCACCAGTGGTCACAGCCTGACTTCCCCAGGCTTTTAAAATAACAATCTGCAGAATCAAAGAGAAGTGGAAAGATACACTACCGACAATGGTGTAAGCATTGATATAGCACAATAGTATGGTACCAAAATCAGAAAAGGCATAAAATAGGTTAACATCGTGGAAGTTTGTGGTTTGTTTGTTTGATTGATTGTTTTTTAAGCAAACAGCAACAAGACAGACCACTACCACCTGATTCAATGTTGTATTAAAGCAACTCAAAGACTCCAACTGACAGAGGGGTTGGATACCAAAGTAACTTCAATACTAGGAAATCAAAAGAGCAGCATGTGAGCCTATGTAGGGTTTTTAGTTATCACTTGGGATGTTTATGCCTTTGAGCTTTGTGAGGCATTCAGAAGAACAACACTTCCTGGGCAGAAAGGCAGCTGTGTGCTGCTACTCACCGTGGGCCAATCTTTCATAGCACAGTCTATCCCCTAGTGAGAAACATATTGTCAGCCTGTTCTGGAAACCCATGCAGTGATTGAACAACTACCAAAAGCATGCCTTAATAATTCAACTCAATTCATAAATAAATACCACAGACCTAATTCTCCAAGGGTTTCTGTGTGAATCAAAGCCAGACAGAGCTTTTTGGGTTTGAGTAATCCATTGAGAATAAGGGAACTGGAAATAATTTAAAAATCTCTTTACTTAACCAATGACATTTTGAAATGTTTCTATACACGACTTTTTGTATCAGAAGAAATCAGAATGCATGTCCCTCTTCAAGTTTGAGACATCCACAGAGAAATCAGAATGTGTATCCCTCTTGGCATTTTATTCATCATTCTCCTTGGGATTCTTTATTTTATGATAGTATCAAATGAGTATCAAACCAGTACTTGATCAATGTGGATATCTACACTATATACTTGTACTGGTTTAATAGCCATTACCTTTCTCCATGTAACCCTGGGAGATGTAGTTCTGTGAGTCTTTGGATTCAGTAGCATAACTGAGCTCACAGTCCTTTCACCCAAAGTGAATACCACAGAACAAATTCTCCAAGGCTTTCTGTGTGAATCAAAGCTAGCCTGAGTTCTTTGAATATAAGTAATCAATTAAGAGTAAGAAAAACAAAGGACCTGGGAATAATTTAAAATGTCATTTCACTTAACCAGTGGTATTCAGGGAAGGCATTTTTTGTTGTGGTTATTGCTGAATGATTATGAGCAAAAAACTACTAACTGCAAATCACCCAGAAATCTACCAGCAGATCCCAATCTACCTTCTGCCCATGTTTTACCACTAGGTGATACAATTTCACCTGTACTCTTTTGCCAGATCCATCAATTTATTTAAACATTTCTATCTCATAGCACCTACCATTTAAAGCAGCTCATATGAAACAAAAAGCATAAGTAGAACATCAAAATCCATGAGCAACTTAAACAAGTGAAATTTCTACAATTTAGATCTATTCATAACATTAAAAGCTGCAGATCTAAGGTAGGCTTCTTATCTGTTATTTCAGCACAGCAGACCACAACAGTTCATTGAATTGGGCCACTGACTAAAATACTAAGAATAATTAATTTGCATTAAAGTGAGTCAATGAGACAATCATTTTGGAATCAGGATGTAAGCCTACTAATGCTGGGGTAGAGGGAAACAGAATTAAAAAGATGAATTAATTTCACATAGAAAAAGCCATGGCCATTGGTACATCTAATGAAAATGGTCTAATCCTCTGCTTCAAAACTTGCAAAGAGAAAACAGGGACTCAGAACATGAAAAACAGAATTTCATAACTGAGGTCTGTTATATCAGATCATTATCTTTAATAGCCAACTCATGTGGTTCAGTGCCTGCTTCTCAGTTTGGATGCAAAATGGATAAAATATAATAGCTGCTTCTCTATGCTCAGAGGATGGCTTAGCTATGCTGAAGTACATACATTTGTGAATCAAAATAAAATTTACGCATGCACACAAACACACACCAAATTGGCAATTGAATCTACAGAAAGGTGGTGGCATCTAAATTATGGTTGACAACCTAGTGCCCTCCAGATGTTTTGGAATACAACTCTCATAAGCTCCAACCAGCATAGACAATGGTCATGGATTCTGGGAGCTGTAGCCCAAAACATCTGGAGGGCATTGGGTTGCCTAGCTCGGGTTTTAAAAAACCCAGTAGTCAAGCAGACTGTAGTCCTGTTTATACATTATTCATGTGAATGGGACTTCACACTGAGGTCTACAGGGTTCTAGAATGCATCGAAACCAACATGATTAGAACTCTATAGGCTTCCCCTATTCAGACATGTATGTGCAATGTATGGACAATGTATGGCCCTATGAGGAGAGACTGAAAGAACTGGGCATGTTTAGCCTTCAGAAGAGGAGACTGAGGGGAGATATGATCGCACTCTTCCAGTATTTGAAGGGATGTCACACAGAGGAGGGCAAAGATCTCTTCTCGTTCATCCCAGTTTGCAGGACACGGAATAATGGGCTCAAGTTACAGGAACCTAGATTCCACCTAAACATCAGGAAAAATTTCCTGACTGTCAGAGCAATAAGACAATGGAATCAACTACCTAGGGAGGTTGTGGGCTCTCCCACTCTGGAGGCATTCAAGGTGCAGCTGGACAGACATCTGTCAGAGATGCTTTGACCTAAATTCCTGCATTGAGCAGGGGGTTGGACTCGATGGCCTTGTAGGCCCCTTCCAACTCTACTTTTCTATGATTCTATGACATTGCGGGGTGATTTCATAGATCATAGAGTTGGAAGGAGCCTACGAGGCCATCGAGTCCAACCCCCTGCTCAATGCAGGAAACTAGAGGAGGGGTCTCCCATCCAAGTAATAACCAGGCCTGACCCTGCTTAGCTTTCCACGCTCAGACAAGCTGAGCCAGCGGAAGCCACAGGCCTGTATGGGGCAGGGCCCGTGATGCATTCCCACTGTCCCTTCTACATGTGAACTCTTCTTCATCTGGATAACACGTGAAGGGGTGTTGTGGACTGACAACACCTTGTTCTATGAGTAGAAGAGAAAACAGGCAGAATAGTGTGCCCCTACTCCTTTTTGCCCTTCTCTACTTGTGGCCTTTTCTACTGCCATCAGGTGGAAATCCTTATTTCTCTAGCTGCCTCTGCCAACCCAGCCTTAAAACTCTCTGGGTCTCAGATAACTACTTTAGATAATGTGGAGGTTGTTTAGACATGGGTTGGGTAACACACATACCCCTCAATAGACACCACAATGTTTCAAATAACAACGTCCAAAATGTTATTGAAGAAAAATGTTAATAGCAAAAAGTTTTAAAATCTGAAGGGATATATACACCAGAAAACTATATGAGCAATAGGGTAATTAAACAACCAGAGAGAAACGCGTCCAGCTAACTTAACCAGACTGTGTCCGTTTTACCCAGATCATTATCCAAACAATATCTTACTGTCATTGGTCCAGGTCTCTCAAATAGTTCTCCAGTTCCAGCAGTTCTGACACTTTATTTCCTCTAGGACTCTGGGCTTCTCCCCCATTTTTTTTTAAGCCCCAAGGGGTGTGGGGGAAACAAAGGAAAAAAACCAGCCAAATGAGAATGGAGCTTGCCACAAGCCATAAAATGTTGTGTGCCTGTTGGAAAATAGAAAACGGGAAACCAGGGTGGGTGGGAGAGTGAATTGCCCTGCTTGAGCCCCTTACAGTTTACAGAATCCTGGAATAAGGTTTGGGTAGCTGACTGGCTAGAACCCTAAACAGAAACACTCCTGCTGGCGGTTGATGACATTTTGCAAAAAATTCTTGCAGATCCCACTTTGGTATATGTTACATAGAGATGGAGTTAAGGTTGTAGCTCTTTTCACAATAATTTGGGGATATGCAAATTAGCAAAACTCGGGCTCACTGAAGTTCTTCGAATTTCATCTCAGAGCTTGTTCCAACTCAAGTCTGTATCAGTTTACGAGCTTTGGGGGGGGGGTTGGTTTTTTTCTTTTCACATGACAATCTGTGCTTATTTTTGTGCATATTTTTCCAAAGTTATGCATCAACTGTGCACATTTTTGAAATGTACTCATTTTTGAAATGTATGCATGCTGTTGAACACATTTCTTTTTCGGTCTGCAAATCACATGGCAAACTCAGAAATGTATGGACTTTGACCGAGTCTATGTTCAGTCCAGAAGGTGCAAAGTGGGTAAAATCCTGATCAAAAACAAACTGAAATGAATTTCTTATACATCCCTACGGCATGGAACTAGATATTATATCAGCAAATGTGTGTTCTTCTCAAACACACGTTGCTGAGTTGACAGGAATGGGGGGGGGGGGAGAAACATAGGAGTACTTTCAGAGATTGACAGGAAAGTGGGAGGGATGTATACTTTCTCCTGCATCCACAGATTCTTCCTAGTAATTGCCCACCAGACCATTTTACTCTCAGATAGGCTTGCTTTCTGTTTGCATGCCCAGCTAATGGAAAAGCAATTAAAACAGCTGCGAGGGGGATTTGCAGTGGATAATAGGTGGGTGGGACAAAGTGTAGCCCCCATTTCCCACCCACTGAACTCTGGAAAATCAGCATTCAAAATTGCAGGGAGAGTCTCCATGGATACAGGAAGCTCTAGTCTTCAGAACATCACCCTCCATGAATAGGAGGCAACAGAAACATGCGAGGAGGGGGCAGGGCTAGTGAGAGGCATAAATAGTTTTCCAGGGCAAATGTTGGAATCTTTTCATATGTATTGCTGATAAACAGTTGCATTAACTTGGTTGCACATTGCAGTATGACTTTTCAAGTTAAAGTGATGCCAGATTCAGAGGGCAAACCACTCTTGTGTACTCACAGGGTTTGAACAGACACAGTACAGTGTTTTTAAAATAACACATCATCGTTCACATCTTTGCAGTTGCTAAAGAATAACTTTATTGAATTTCGAGTTAAACAATTGACACAAATTACTGAAGACACATGGTGGCTACTGGGAATTATCCTAACTGCAGATTATCTCTACACTGAGATCTCAGCAGAATATATTAAGGAAGGCTTGCATTGCTGTTGGGATGTTCAAAGACCACTTTGGGGGGTAGTTTGTCTCCTCCTTGCAAACAGCATGAATGTGAGATGGCTTTGACTACACTAAAACAGGGAGAGACTTTCTGAAGTAAATAGTCTTGAGTAGAACATGAAGGACCATGCCTTCTCCATTTGAACCATCTCTCCCCACTCTCTGGTCAACAGCCTGCACAAAATGTTTCAAGTTCTTCATGGCTTGTAGATTGCAGTAAAATCAGTGCCAAGTTAAATAAAATATAAAATATAATAAGACTGAATGTAACACAATACTGCCAGACTCTAAGGCATCGGGGGATGAGACACAGCATGCTTTTTTTTTTCATTCCAGAGATGAAAGCTACAAATTTCCATGGCAACACTAGTGCCTTTCAAAGTCCTGGCCTTTCTGAGAATGTCGCAGGCTTTCAGAGGTAAGTGTTATGGAATTGTTTGCAATGTGTCATTAAGTGTGGCCAGGCAGTGGCAAGTAGAGATAAACTCGATGGTGTCGCAGCAAGACGTAGTTAAGTGTGGAGCACTATATTTTGGAGGAAAATGTGCCTGCAGTGTGGAACTCTGATAAAGTCTATTGCTGAAAACAGCTCACTTCCATTTTCTGAGGGGCTAAAATGCATGAATCATGGGAGGACTATATTCTGAATGGCTGGGAATTGAGGTGTGTTGTCATGGGGCTCTAGTCTATCAGAATGCTTCAGGGCCAGTATGTACTCAGCTGTCTTGTAAATGCTGGCATCCACCACACTGACTTTATTTATTTATTTTTAATGTGTCAAAAGTTTTATCAGGACAACATACAATAAATCACACAATCAAAATATTTTCTCAGTGTAATTACAATTATATATATATATATATATATATATTGGAATGTTCTTATAATCTTCCCAATAAAGTTGGGGTGGGGAACCTTTGTCAACCCAAGGGCCAGATTTCATCCCAGGATTGAATTCTCAATAAATTTAACTGGTAATTGTCAAGCAAGTTATCGCTCATCTATTTATTACATGTTTTGTATCCAGATTGGTGGGTCTTGGAACATCTCCCCAGTCAAAATTCAGCACTCTAGTCCAGACTAGGGTTGTGTTTGAAATCCTGAATGGGCTTTATAGCGACTCGAATCAGCTCTGCCTGACCTCCCGAGTCTTTTGTCGAGGCTGCCTCCCCGCTCCCGACTCGTCGCATCGTGAGCTGACCATGAGTTACAGCGCTCTACGCCCTGCGAGCCTTTCTTGCACAATAGTATTTCGCAAGAGAGGCTAGAGGAGGAGGAGGCGAGGGGATGCGGTCACACCTTCTTCTTACGCAAACTCATTTCACAATTTGGTTACATGCCTGACAGAGCTCCGGCGAGGTTTTATCTCTCCCCACAGGAAACTTTTTTTTTTTTTAATTGCAATCCCATGCTCATTTGTGTGTTATGGGGGGAGGGGCAGCCCAGCAAGTAATTTCTATTGTAATTATCTTTATTTTACTTTCTTACATCCACTTGGGATTGTGAATCAAGCAGCATAGGACATGGAATCATCCAGCCATAGAAAATCAGTGTGTGTGTGCGCGCATGTGTGTGCCATGCCATTCCACCTTCTGCCCCCCTAAACACTACCTTTCTTTTTGTCCTGATCCGATTACATCATTTTTCATTCATCATACATCAACTCACTCATTACATTGCATGAGCCAGGAGAAAAAAAGGATTAGGAGATTCGGATGAAATGGGAAGAGAATGATAGGATTACGCCCACATCTTGCGCATTTTGAATGCGCAAGTAATGGGCGTCGAGCGAGAAAGAGGCTCGCGAACAATTGCTTGGTCCGGAATTACAGTGCCAACGAGATGAGGGAGAAGGGACAGCTCGACGTGCCTCCAGCGAGCGAGGAAACAGCTAACGATGTGCCGTCGAGCCTCGAGTGGCGTAGCAGACCGAAATCGGCCCACTCACGCCTGCACGAGGCTCGGTTGAGCCTACCTTGTTCCGTCGGCGGCTCGCCTCTCTGCAGCTTGCCGCCCACGCCACCCGCTTCACCCGCTCCAGTCCCGTCGCATCACTTCCGGCACCGGAAATGACGTGACAGGACCTTGCCCAGGCGCTCTGGACCCCCGTGCCATGTAATGCGCCTGCTCCGTGCCACTCAGAAGATCGAGGCAGGGGGGCCACCACTGTGGAGAGTCGAGGCGGGGGCGAGGTGCCCCCCCAGGTTCGATTACACCTCTAGAACAGCCGTTCGGCACAACCCCCCAATGGTAGGATGAACACCCCTACATTTTTGCTGCTGAAATCTACTTCAAGTCTGTCTGTTACAAATGTGAATCCATCTTCAGTCATGCAAATATCATTATTATGGCTTACATGAATATTATTCTTTACAATGTAATAATAATAATAATAATAATAATAATAATAATAATAATAGGAGTTAATGGACTTTTCAACTGCCTTCCAGGATTAGATTATTCTCCCAAGGTGATTTACAATAGTCGATAAAATATAATAAGATCACAAAGACAAATTGTAACAACAGCACATAAATCAGTAAGTCAGAGATATCAGATAAAACAATCAGATACAAATAACAGCAGCCAATAAAAACTACATTAAGATACCAGCAGCAGATAAAACAGTTAGAGAACCACAATCATCAAAAGCTACTCAGAATAAAAAGATATTTAGAGCCCACAAATGCATTTCCCTGGGGAGGGTCTTCCAGAGAAGTGGGGCTACCACAGAAAAGGTCTTTTCCCTGGTACCAAACAGCCAAACAGCTCTTGCTAATGGCCCAGACAGCAGGCCCTCAAATATTTGGTGCAGGTGGCCCTTCAGATCACCTGGTCCCAAACGATTTAGAACTTTAAAGAAGGGGTGGGGAACTACTTTAAGCCCTCAGCAGGCCAGATAATTATTATTATTATTATTATTATTATTATTATTATTATTATTATTATTATTTTATTTCTTACCCGCCTCTCCATCTAGATCGAGGCGGGGAACAGCAAAAAATATAAAATACATAGACTAAACAAAACACAATACATACTATTAAAACATCTTAAAACATCTTTAAAACATCATTAAAAACATCATTAGAACATCATTAAAAACATCTTAAAATATCTTAAAAACATCTTAAAGGCATCCTAAAATTCTGCCAGATAGGCCTGCCGGAAGAGATCAGTCTTTATGGCTTTTTTAAATTCCAAGAGACTGGTGAGTTGACAAATCTCCTCTGGCAGGCCATTCCATAATCTGGGAGCAGCAGAAGAAAAGGTCCTCTGGGTAATACCTGTCAGCCTAGTTTTGGCTGACTGAAGTAAATTCTTCCCAGAGGACCTGAGTGTGCGGGGTGGATTGTACAGGAGAAGGCGATCCCGTAGGTAGCCTGGACCCAAACCATGTAGGGCTTTAAAGGTAATAACCAACACTTTATACTTCGCCCGGAAACTGATTGGCAGCCAGTGGAGTGCTTTTAAAACTGGTGTGATGTGAGCACCCCTAGGTGTACCAGTAACCAGTCTGGCTGCTTACACCAGTGGCTGTGGCCACACCCACTGATGTCATGACTCCCTGGCCCACCTGTTTTGCTGTTCTTCATGCTGTGTTTCTCTCAGCATGTAGAATGGGACTCGGACAGTGCTTGGATGAGCAGCTCTTTCCAGCACCAGCTGAGTCTTGCTTTGCGTAGGTCTCCCTGTTCCCACTGGGGGTTGCAAGAAGCACATACAAGAAAAACTTGAGTTCATCAACATTTTCCAAATTCCACCTTCAAACTGATTCCATCTCATGTCTGTATCAGATTGAGATCTTTGTGTGTGTGTATTGCATGAAAATTTCTGCATATTTTCCCTAATGTATGCATTCTTCTCCCATTAATTAAAATGTGTTTGTGAGCATTTTTCTTAAGTACACATTGTTCATGTGTATTTCTCAGAGGTATGCATGCTGTTGAACACATTTTGTTTTGTCCGCGAATCATATGGCAAGGTCAGAAATTTATGGACTTCAGCCACAGATTGCCTTTGAGTCTGCTGTTCAGTCCAGAAGATGTGAACTGGATCAATCCTGATAAAAAATGAATTGAAACAAATTTCTCATGCATCCTTGTGCATGAAGGTTGACTCAGCCAGATGACTGAGTCAGGCCACCTTTATGTACCTCTCACCATTCCCCTTGGAGGCAGTGTGAGAGGTGTATGAAGGAAGACTGGGCCAGTCTGGGAGAAGCCACTCCTCCCAGCCAGCGCTGGCTGAGTTCCCGCTTTGTGCTTTTCTGCATCCCTATATATTATCTCTAATCTGTGATCAGAGATAACAGTGAGGATTCCTCCAGGCTTCTAGGTTCCCCTGGCTGGACATTCCCCATCCCTGCTTCAAAGGTTAATACCAGCACTTTAAATTGGGCTTCGGACTGAATAGGATGCCAATGTAAGTGTCACAGGATAGATGTTATGTGATCAGAATGCCTAGCTCTTACAAGCATTCTTGCTGCTGCAAGAATGCTGCTGCATTCTGTACCAGTTGAGGCTCCAAACTATCTTTAAGGGAAGCCCCACATAGAACCAACTTATACAGAACCACAGGCAAGACCAGTACTATGCCTAGAATCTTGAACCCCAGATTTTAAATAGTGTTTGCATAGAACTCACATGCTGATTGTTGTTGTGGTGATGATGATGATGATGATGATGATGATGATGATGATGATGATGATGATGATGATGGGACAACTGTGGTTTGTCTGTGTGCTCCACTAGGAAATAAGTACCCAAACATCCCCACAGAGCCATGTCTTTTTTTGTTTTGTTTTTTTGGTGGTGTGTGTGTGTGTGTGTGTGCTTGTGTGCGTGTGTGTGTGCCTAAAATTGAATTCCTGAATGGACTTTAATGGGACTCTCTGGCACAACTCGCAGGCAGGAATTCAACTAAAGAAAAAATATTTTAATTGATGCAACCTCATTTTGTCTTGTAGCCCTGTTACAAAGGCATTATGTATGACTAGTCTGCTTTGATATAGGCATCTAACAAAGAAAATTGCACAGTGTTTGGGGGGTTTTCTAAGGACACACACTCACACACACGCACACAAACATGCACAACACCTAATATCTCTTGTTTAAATCACAGGGGAAATAATATTCAGATGAAATAGCATATTGATGGCTTACCATAGTATAATGTGACAAGAGCTCCCCCCCCTTTCCTATCGTAAATTGCTCATGAAGAATTTTAATCAGCACAACATGCTACCCACAATGTTGCTAGGTAATTAGTGCAAATGCTTTACTAATGAAATGCTTTTTGGCCACTGATACAGTTTTGGGCAGGTTGATTGGACTGAATAACCATGAAAGCTGTGCTTTGTGGTTCCCTCCCTGTAATCAGAATTCCTGCTGTGAGGTTGCACCACACAGTGCTCCACATTGGTCCCTTGCATGCCTGTGTTACACACATACTGTATGTGCAATTCATTGATAGCAGGCCTGTGCCTCCCATTTATGTTCTGGGAAGTAACTCTTTATCTTCTAATAATAGCCTGTATCATTATTATGCTCAAACAATTGTTTAGCCAAATAAGCAGCAGGAGAAAAATGCCTTTCAAAATCTATTTGTTGAACAATAGATACAGAAAGCATGAATTGCCTCATGTGTTAAGGACACCCACAGCACAATCCTATACATGTCAAATCAAAGGTAAGTCTCATTGAGTTCAGTGGGACTTATATTCAGATATTTACCGGTAAGTGTAGGATCACAGTCTTAATGTTATTTACCATATTTGTTCCTGTCATCTGTCATTCATAGAAATGTTACAAAACCTTACACGTATTCAGCTTGCATGTCAGATATGGATCTTAGAAAGTTTTGTCAGTATGTATTCTGTAGGGGAATTACCTAGCAGCGAAGTAGCAGATGGGTTGGATGCAGTGCAGACAAGAATCCAGCAGTTTTTGCATCTGATTTAGGGGAAACTCCTGCCAGTAAAACTGCTTCAGGCAGTGTCAAGACTGGCAAGATATGAGAAGAGAAGAAGGAATGTTCAGTGACTGACACCGCTATGGAAATCCGTCATTTCAGTGAAGAAGGGACAACCTTGTCCATATTGGACTCAGACATTGGATATGAGTTGCAAAGGTAAATAGATTTGTTTTTCAGTTGCTTGCTCAAGATCGTCAGAGTGTGGGATTGCTATCTGTAAGTGATGCTGATTCTGCGAGAGGGAGAGAGAGAGAGGGAGGGAGAGTGATTCCTGATAAATAATCACAATAAACACTACCTGCTCCTGAGGAGCAGATGAACTAGTTGAAATTAATTAGCACAAAATAGTTTCAGAACATCATTTTTTTGTAATTGTAAGATTCTTCAGATCCCCAGGAAAAGCCTGCAAAAATATTCAGGGCAAAGCATGGTTTTAGCAAAATGATTTTAGTAAATACCTAACTAGATCTAGATCTGAATCATATAGATACAGATCTAGATAATCTAGATCTAGATATGGATATCTACCAGAATCATGACTGCCTAAGGAGAGGTCTAGCTTGCAGAGAGACCTGAGTCAAACCTGGGCTGGAACTACTCCAGATGCTGATATGTTAGAACTGTCATATTTCCTCTTTGCCTGTGGATCCCAGGAGTTAGAGCACTCAGGTCAGCACTCAGCAAAAACAAGTAGATTGATAAACAACTTCATTTTTTTATTAAGCACAACACATGGAAATGTAACATTCAGGTAGCAAAGCAAAGCAGCTTATGCAGATTTCACATGCTCCAAAATATACATAAAGAGATGGGCCAAATGCAGAGTCACACCCACTGGGACTGAATGACACCAGGCAAATAGAGGAAAAACTGGACTGTTCCATTACAGGCCCAGTTAAGGTACATTCAATACACCAAAGATCTAGTGGGGAAAAGATGGAGTAGACTTATAAACATTAAAAGATGGCCTAAATCTGCATATGTATATATACATATAGAGAGAGGGCACATTATTATTATGAATGCATTTCCCCTGATTTGTAATTTTACTCTGCTCTGAGGTCCACTGAATTCTGGTTGAACTAGGAGAATTTTTAAATATTAATTCTGGAAATGGAATATGTGCAGTTCCTTGCAACTTTCAATTCCTTCATAGCTTCCCCACCAGCATCTTACCTCCTGAGCATGGGTACTTTGATAAAACATGGCAAAAAAAAAAGAAGTAACCTTGATGTGACTGTATGATTGATCAAGATTCTTTTTGTGCAGTCTGTTACTGCCTGCATTCCTGTAGTACTGAAGCATGAAGCCAGCTATCTAAAATGATGTCTGCTTAGCATAAAAAAGTAATTGCAATGGGAGTGTTCTGAGAAGGATAACATTTGGTATGGGGTGACATATGACTCAGATGTCTTTTTCTGGTAAACAACAATTGTTGGGAAAGGAGAAGTAATTTTCTTGAAATAAATACTGTAGCTCTTCAGCATATAGGCATGTCATAACATCTCACTTGGAACATCTCTACCTGAAAACAGTAATGCACCTTCTGCAACAGTTGTTTCAAAATGTTACCTTCACTCTCCCATCCTACAGATATAATATTCACCTACAACCTCCACTCTCTGGCACTCTCTTCTGGACATAGATTTCATAGATCATAGGGTTGGAAGGAGCCTACAAGGCTATCGAGTCCAGCCCCCTGCTCAATGCAGGAAACTAGAGGAGAGGTCTCCCATCCAAGTAATAACCAGGCTTGACCCTGCTTAGCTTTCCATGTTCAAACAAGCTGAGCCAGCATAAGCCACAGGCCTGTATTATAATACCACTCTTGTGTTTACACCAGCTCAGATTCTGCATTGCTCATTTCTGTCCACCTAGGCCTAAATGCATAGGTGACCTTCAGTTAGTCTCTCTCTTGCCCTCTCTCTCCCTCTCTCTCTCAGCCTAAGCTATCTCATAAGGTGGTTTTGAAGATAAAAGGGTGGAGAGGGAGACCCATGTAAACTGCCTTGAATGCCTTGGAAGACAAGATAATATAAATGTAATAAAGTGTTTAAAAGGCAATAAACAGTAGAAGTAGTCCTGAAATTTACAAAGAAGAGAAGCTGTCTAGCTTGGTTTGTTTCATTTCTCCTGTTCCCAAAATGAAAAAAGCAAGCAAGAAAGAGAAAGGCATGGACAAAATTTCCCTCTTAGGCAGCTTACATAATCCTCCTCCTCTTCATTTTATCCTCACAACAACCCTGTGAGGTAGGTTAGGCTGAGAGTCAGTGACTGGCCCAAAGTCACCCAGTGAGTTTCATGGCTGAGTGGGGACTAGAACCCGGATCTCCCGAGTCCCAGTCCAACACTCTCACCACGACTCCACACTGGCTCTCTATGCACATATGCAACCACCACCATTGGTTTAAAAATTTCTGCTTTTACCCCACAACCCACAATCGGCTCCTTCATAGGTTGTGCAGTGTGATGTGCAAATCCAGACCACTGGGTTGTTTAGGGGCTAAAAAACAGAGCAGTTAATCCATTGTTTGTTGTTGGGTTAACTGCTGGGTTATTTAGCCCCTAAACATCCCAGTGATACGGGTTCAGATGTAATGTAATGCATTAAAAACAGTGGCTTTTCAGGCGGGAATATGGGATGGGTTAGGATTTTAAAGTTTTGTACTGTTTTTAATTGTGTTTTATACTGTGTGTGTGTGTGTGTTGTGTCCCTCTTTTGTTTTATTGGACTGTACATCGCTTAGAGTGGCTGGATGTCTGGCCAGATGGGTGATTCATAAATATAATAAATAAATAAATAAATAAATAATGTTCCACAACCTATGAAGGAGCCGATTGTGGGTTGTGGGGTAAAATCAGAAGAGGCAGCGTGCCTGCTAATGCATGATAACCCATCAGTTTTTAAACCAATGTGTTATGTGCAAACCAGGTCATAGTGTAGAGTTCCCTGCTAAAGTAAAGAGTGTTGATGTGGAAAAAAACAAACAAACGGATATCCTTTGTGAAAGCTGATTGAAACAAACCTTGATCAGGCATCATGGTTTAGCACAGTGCAATATGGTGCCAGTGGTTCAACTGTGGTGCAATGACCCCAGCAAATTATTTTGCAGGCCATCATTATATTTCCTCTGACCAACCCAGAAAGCTCAAAATCCTCTGCATGGGAAGAAAGAGTCAATGGTAAGGGCACAACTTTGCTATGCACAGCTTCAACTACTTTGAAAAGTTTCTTTTATTTTAAATGTGCATAAAATTATATAAGGTTGATTGGAGTAACCATGAGTGCACAGTAGACTGGACATGTTTCTCTCAGTTTGCACTGAGAACTGATCCCCCGCCTTGCCTATATTCATTACACCTCCTGTGTGAATAGAGCAATAGCATGAGGCTGGATGAAAGAAAAAAGCCTAAATTGCTATTGATCTGGAATTTCATTTTATTTTATGTGTGCATGAAAAAAGAGTGTGAAAGATTGGACATTGGACATTGGTTTAGTTTAAATATCTATACCTCCTTCAGTGGGATCTTGGTCTTTTTTACCATTCCAAATTTGAGGATTTTTAACACATTTTTCATAGTGTATATCTGATTTATTGCTGGTTAATCATGTCTGATTTCTTGAATAGAATAGAATAGAATAGAATATTTGTTACAATACTCTGTAAGGTTTATAGATTTTTTTTAATACAATCTGTTGAAAATACTCTAGTGTTGCCATTAATTGGTTATAAGAGTTTTCATGCCTCGGTGGGTCTCTTTCTAGGCTTCCAAATACATCAGATATTGTACAAGCTTAACTGGAAACAAGTCGGAACCGGAAGGTACAATTCCTTCCCTCTTTGTGTGGAATAGATCCCTATAGGTGGAGATCTGAACCTCCCATTCCCCCCTCGGAATAATGGCTCCAAGCAGACACACTACGAAGTGCATTGAAGTGCAGATATTTTCTGGAAAGGAAGATTTGACCTGCCTATCTGTAAAAAATATTGCCATGTTTGCTGACAGAACAGAGTGTTAAAAAAAGAAGGCGGGGGGACAGACTTTAAAAAGAAGGCCAAACTCTTATTCAAGTTCTGTGGGAGTTTGCTGAAGACAAATACCTAAGAAATAAGAGCAAGCCGTAAATCTGGCTTTTCTTCTTGTGTCATAGAGGCTTTTGCCATTCTAAGGTTGAATTCGCTGTCAATGTGAAAATTCCTTAAGAATCTAAATGCCACCATATCAGAAAGACAGTTAATTTAAATTAATCTCCTTATAAGTCAATGTAAGGCTATTATTTTTCATAGCAAATGGTCTAAAGCTTTTTTCTTAATATGTATTTAACCAACTCTCTGGCATGTTTTTGCCAGATCTGGACATAGCAGATCCTGATGCGGATTTAGGCTTAAAGATTACCGCATTTCTGAAAATAAACTATTTTTCCGCACTGCTAAGCCCCCCACCCATCCATTTATTTTACAGTTTTGCAGTATGGCTATCTCCCTGCCTTAATTCAAGCTTTTACACAAGCTCTGGTTTATTCGCTCATGCCCACTTCTTCAAGGTTCAAAGCATAATAGTTCTCAAGCGACCTCCTGAAAGAATCTACGTATTCTCAAACACAGCCACAGAGCCCTCCCTTCACCATCCACTGACACACACAATTCAGTCAAAAGGTCCAGAAAGTAATCTGGGAAGTAAATATACTTTATGCACGCAGAACAGGAGTTCTGTACATTTAATTCACACAGCTTCAAAATTTACTTCACACTGAGGATGCTTTTTCATTTTGTTTTGTTTTTTGAGGAGGAAAGCAATTTTAATCAGGTGAATCTATTATGTGTATTAGAAAAGATTTTTCTTTCTCACAGGAGGGCTTCTATTACAATGTCTAATTATTCAAAATCCGTACATGCTCCACAGAGGCATTTTAGTGTGCATTCATAAGCCTGGGTGCCCCCGCCCTGCCCCGCATTGCAAATTAACTTCTGTGGAAATCCATGTTCACAGAAGCCATGTTGCTCTTTGATATAGGAACCGACATTTAACCATGAATGTTTCTCATAACCTTTTCAGTTTTATACAGTTTTAGAAGATTTAGGCTGCAATCCTATGCAAGTTTAGACAAAAAAAGGCCTACAACTCCCAACATGCCCCAGCCATCTATGCCATTCCTGGGAGGACCATGGGGCTTGCCCACAGGTAGTGCAGTCCCATTTGGAGAACGGAGGCAGGATACAGAGCTATCGGGGAACCAGAAGTCAGTACTTTCTGGTTCTTTCCTTGCTACCTAATCAATTCTATCCAGATTTTTTTTATAGGAAGTAAAGAATGGTTCACTCTGTTTATATTCCTAACTGGCTAGCTACTTTTTTCTATATTAGAAACTGGAGAGATGACTTGATGTGCTGTCCATGTGAGAATGCTATTTTTCACACTCAATCCTTCTTGCACTCCTTTGAGACTGTTACTTTATGTAGTACGGTATGTTATCAGCTATGTGTGAATCTGCAAAACTCAAGCAAGTTGAAATTCTCAAAATTCCACCTCAAAGCACATTCCATTTCGTGTCCACATCAGATGGTGAGCTTCCCCCTGCCCTCTGTTTGCATGAGAACTCATGCTTGTTTTCATGCTTTCAAGTTTATTTTACTAAATGTATGCATCGGTTGTGTGCGTCTTTGTAATGTACATATTCTTCTCCCATTGCTTAAAGTGCGTTTGAACACATTTTTCTAAAAGTATGCATGTTGTTGAATGCATTTTTTGGGGCTCCACGAATCACATTGCAAACCCGAAAATGTAAGGACTATGGCTGCAGGTTGCATTTGAGTCTGTATTCAGTCCAGGAGGTATGAACTCGGTAAATCCTGATTTTAAAAAAATCTAAAAAGCATTTCTCACATACCCTTACATGTTATCAGGTTGTACTGTATTGGATTTCTTTGTTTTCTTTCCTTTTTAAGGCAATTTGGTGCTCCCAAAGGGTGCTAGGTTGACAGCCCTTGAGACTTGTAATCTCTTTATCCAGAAAACAATTTATTGTCATGGATGTACAATGTACATGAGTACAACCAAATGCTCTGTCTCTTGCCCATTTGGTTCCTTTCTTATCTTCTGAAATCACCAGTTTTGCAATGGTTCTTTCCCCCACCTTCTCCAATATGAGCACCTTCCCTCTAGAATGTGGCATGAAGCTGGTCATTAATTTAAATTAATTTCAAATGTTAGCAGTCACTTACAAATAATAGCTTTTGGTGAAAATTGCAGCCATGTGAGATCCCTTTCAGAGCTTTTGATTAAAAAAATATCTCTACTAAATTGGATAACTTAAACATATTAGGCTCCTTATACTTTTGCTGACTGAATCCTTCAGTTTCATTAACTTGGCTTTAATAAAAATGATCAAAGACATAGATAGAGAAAACAAAACAATGTGGCTCTTTGTTGTGCAAACTTGCCTTTACACAACCAATGATGAGATACCCAGCTAGGTGTATCCCATCATTACAATGGGTGGAAGATGGTGAAAGGAGGGTAAGTATATTGCTATGTACCACTAAGGATATGGTGGTATCTGAGTGCAATATGTCTCTGTGTTTACATTGTGCACCCACCTGGAAGAGAGAGGCAAGACACAGAAATTGGGGAACTAGGGCCACAGCCTCATTTAAATATTTACAAAATGCTATGCAGTGCTGCCTACTAGCTGTGCAGGACTAGATTGAGGCAGGGGTCTTTATAAGGACCCATCCAGCTGTAATCTTATGGCCCAGGACAAGGTATGTTTTATGGTTTCAGTCCAGGAGGCCACCTCTTGTTGAGGGAGGCTCTTCCAGCCCACAATTCCCAAGCCCCAATAATTAGTGTGTGCATTATGGGTAGGCCTCAAAGACTCTTCCATTCCTCATCCTTGGGCCCCACAACCCAGAATGCAAGTCTGGGGAACTGACTTTCATCATAAAGATTCCTCTGAGAGATTGCTTGCTCACCTTTCTTCTGCACATTTTGACTGTCCTATTTAACAAGCACTCCAATTTCCCAAACTTTACCCTTCAGAGTCAGTGGAGGGTAGGTAAAAAAATACCCTGCCCCCAATAGTCAATCTGGGGATGGACAAAAATTCCTACTTAGCCCCTAAGCAATGAGCCAAAGCCTGCACTGAACTTCAGAGGCTGCTGGGTGGGTATCAAGCAGCTTGGAAAGAAGCTAGCTGATGGGCAGAGCAAACCTCTATACCCCACTGGCTCTGCCTCGATGCTGGTGACATCATGATGCTGTGTGCATCATGCATGCCTCCATCCTGCCCCCCTTCCTCCAGAGATGCATGCAGAACACTCCCCAGCCAGCCAGTCACCCTTTGAGTGCAGCAGGGAAGAGCCCCCAATGTCAGGAACAGTGGTCATTTAATGTTGTCCCATTGATTTATGTGGTGGGAGCATCCCCAAACTACAAACCTGATCCTTTAGGGGGAGTACAACCCCCTCCAGAACACGTTACATATCACCCATCCAGAAAGGTGAACCATCCACTAACAGTACCTCTGTCTTGTCTGGATTGAGTCTCAGTTTATTGAGGCTCAGTCTCATCCATTCCATTACCATGCCCAGGCACTGATTCAGAGTAGTCACTGTCTCTCCTGGATTTGAGGAAAAGGAGATATAGAGGTGGGTGTCATCTGCATATTGATGATACCTCATCCCAGTGATATAATCTCCCCCAGTGGTTTCATGTAGATGTTGAATAGCATAGGGGATAGAATAGAACCCTGTGGAACCCCATAGAATAGCTGCCAAGGCACAGAGCAATAATCCCGCAGCACCACCTTCTGGAATCGGCCATCCAAGTAGGAGCAGAACCACTGGGGTGCAGTGCCTCCATTTCCCAACCCAGTCAGTCTATCCAGACGAATACCATGGTCAATGGTATCGAAAGCCTCTGAGAGGTCCATGAGAATCAACGGGGTCGCACTCCCCCTGTCCCTCTCCCAGCAGAGGTCATCCAACAGGACAACCAAGGCAGTTTCCATTCCAAAACCAGGCCTGAAGCCCGATTGAAGTGGATCTAGATATCAGTTTCATTCAAGGGTGCCAGGAGTTGAATGGCAACCACCCATTCAAGCACCTTGCCCAAGAAGGGAATGCTGACTACTGGCCTATAGTTGTTATCATCATATGGGTCCAGGTTAGGCTTTTTCAGGAGTGGCCTAATTACCGCCTCCTTTAAAGAGGCCAGCTCCACTCCCTCTCTCAAGGAGGAGCTTACAACCTCCTGGACCCAGCCTGATATCCCCTCCATATTAGGGGTAATAAGCCAGGAAGGGCCAGAGTCAAGCAAACCGGTGGTCAACTGGACATGGCCAAGCACCTTGTTCACATCCTCAGTCCTCAACAATTGAAACACATCCAATAAAACTGGACCAGACAGTGCTCTGGGCAACTCAACTAATGGAACTGCATTAATCTACTAATGGAACTGCATTAAATACTCTGTGTCTTTCATGTTAAGGTATCACTATAACCTGGTACCCTAAAACTTAGATTCCCTGAATATTCCTGATATTTTCCATATCTCTTAGAATATAAGAATGCTGTGCTGCACTGCACATATATTTCAATTCTTTTTTCTAGTAAGGTTAGGTTAACCTAGAATATTTTCAGTGTATTCAGTCCAAAAGAACAATGTTTTCATTATTTCAGGTCTTAACCCATACATACTTGCATAAGGCACAATAAATCCTGTAGATGAAGGCTAGTGTTTGGGGGAAATAATATGAATATTGGGCAAATATCTATGCAGTATCATAATCAGTTTATTTCCAAATACAAATATCTTCATAGCTTAACCATCGCTTTGGAAAACGTACACAGAAAATTGCATGTCAAAATGATAAATCTGTCAATTTGTAAAACTGCTTATTATTATGGGCTTGACACTGACAACAAAATGAGAAAAACCTTATCCTGGAAATGTTCAACCTGGGAGAACACACCGCATCTGATCTTCTTCATTTCCATTTGCATGGGGCTCACTGAATTTGGTCAACATTAATATTTTTTCTCCTGGTCCACTATCATAGGGAAAAGCACAGAAGACGCATTTATGGAATTTTAACTTCTGTATATTACAGTATTTGAAGAAGTCTAATAGAAATTGTTAAACCAACCATTAAAAACATAAATATTATATTTTAAACTGTGCCCTGAGATGTGGAAGTAATTGGGAGCTGCTGTCAAAAACTGCATTATTAGACGCTCTTCCCAAGAATGCAGCTCCAAAATGAACTAGTTTTGAAATAAATTGATTGATTCGTTTGTACTAAACCCCCTTTATATACATCCCAGATTACTTCTTGATGCCAAATTATCAAGGTGACAAATGGCACAAGCACTTGAATCACACTTGAAAATCATGTTTAAGCATCATCATCATCATCATCATCATCATCATCATCATACAAATTGTTCTTCAGATTTAAATGTTTGGAAATCTGTCTCTGTACAATTTTGATTCTTCCCAGGAGTAAAATATTCAAGAAAGAAATTTAAAAATGCAATTTATATTTAAAAAACCCCAAACACATTGATTATTCTAAAAAGAAATGTATTATATGGGCCACTAACGAGCTCACACTCCTGATTTAACTTTGGCTCTGCATTTCCTATGTTCATAATTGTTAGTTTGGAGAATGGGGATTAATGCAACATGCCTATATTTTACAAGTGCATAACTTGAACATTGCTTATGTATTACTTAAGCACTGAGAAGCTTAGCTCAATTTTAACATATCCCCCCCCCCCTTGGATGAATTTGCTGGTATTTAAACAGTTCATTCTCCCCAGGGCTACACAAAGTTTATATCCATCTCTGTCTTTGATAGTCATGTTTTGAAGTCTATGCAAAAAAAGATCAAAGCTGCATGGCATTTCAGACGGGCGAATCTGTCAGTTTCAGTTTGGCTTCTCATTTTTCTGACTCGGCCATATTCCTCATCAGTCTATGTCAGGGGCAGGAAACCTATATGGGTCCAGGGCCAGATTCCCCCCCCCTCTGGACTAAGCCAGCAGGCCATATGACATCAAAGGGGTAGGGGCCCACCCCAAAGCCCCATCCCCTCCCATGAAATCATCCACCCTGCCCATTTTTCCTTTCTCCATGGAGCTCCACGCCTCTCTCCACACAGAGAAAGAGACTCACCAGGCACTGGTGCTGCAAGCGCCTGCCAAGCCTCTCACCTCCTTCATGTACCATTCATGTTCCAATTAGGGCATGAACAGTGCACGAAGGAGGGAATCCCCATGCTATCTCTGATATTTGGTGCAGAGTACACACATACAGTTGTGCTTGCTTTCATGCTACTCACTTTCAGATGTTTTTAGACTGAACTGAGCAGATTATTCTAATGACATTCGGCATGGGATGGATTAGACTGAGAGGAGCACAGGGATCTGTAGAAGACTGTGAAAAAGAGGATGGCCTTGCAAAGCTTTACTGTTACGAGTTATGATCATGCAGAGGCTCAGGCTTCTGCAAGCAACTTCCCAGAGCCACTGAAATGAACTGAAGTGGAACAGCCACTCATTTGGCTGATCACACTTCTTCAAATGCATGGCTCATGCTTTGATTAAAGTTAATTGTGCTGATAATAAATAACAACTTATTGTAAGCAATACAAATGTGCACAGATCAATCTGGCACTCTGGGAGACAATTTCTTAATTTCTTCCTTTCTGAAAACATTGTTGGAATAGATTTCATTTCCAGTTTATCAGGCTGCATCATACTGCAGGTTGGAAGACCATATTAGGATAGAATTTCAATATACTGTTAGGAGAACTCGCCTTATAAAACTACAAGCAGAGAGATGCTTTTGTGGCTTTGTCCATGTTAGAATTAATCTAATATTCTTCTCTACATTGGAACCTTGTTAACTGAGCTCCACATATTTAAGAGTATCTGAAGTAATACGCTAGGCACACAGGGGTCTGCCAATATAAACGGCGAGGAGGAGGAGGATTATGTAAGCCTCCTTGGTTCTGTGCAGGAAAAAAGGTGGGATATAAATATAATGAATAAATAAATATTCCTGATGCTTGCCCCTACCAAAAAAATTATAACATCAACAATCCCGACATTATAATTTATAATTTACCACAGGGCTTTGTATTGTTCTTCTCATACTGTGGTCTGAGGTTCTTCTGAACATACACAAATATAAATATTAGTTACAAAATTTATATAGTGTAATACCGTAATTAGGCCAACTCTAAGATCACAAAAAATGTGCAAGCTTTCAAGATCTCCAGATCGCTTCATCAGCAAGCTGTTGCAAAAAGCAGGTTGCAGGGTGCAGGGGGGATGAGGGGTGAAAAAGGCTAATTGGATGTTGTAGTCCAGATGCATAGTCAGAAGGCATTCCCCAATATGTGTATAGCAAACACATGAAGAGGGAAAATGCACTAGCCCCATTCCCTCCATCACCGGGCTTGTTGCACTCTACATGTGGAGGCCAACTTTGTGCAGAGGAGAGGCTCCTGTATCCATGGGGGCTCTTGACACAATCCAGAACACTGATTTTCCAGGGTTTCAGGCACATCACCTGCTCTCTGACCCTTTTCTCAAACCTGGGAAGGTCTCAGCAGGCTTTTCTACATGAGGCATTTATCATGCGCTTGTCATTCCCTACTCATGGTTGTTTACGGGTTCTTTAGGCAACGTTGTGACCATCCAGTTTAGCTTCTGTGTCTAACGAGCACTTTCGGTGAGTTTTTTTTTAGAGTAGGCAAAATGCGGCATTTAACTGTGAAAGCGAAATAAACCTCTTTTTTAACTTGTGTATTTGTGCTATTCCACTATATACCTACAGTGCAACCTAGAGATTATGTAGTGGAAAAGCAGGAAAGGAAACACTCTTCATGTAGTGTGTGTTTCTCAATTCTGCAACGAAACTGAAAGGAGATATAGTGGATTAACAGCCGATTAACAGCCTTGTGTAGAAAACCTCAGGGATGTAGAAAAGAAAGTGGTGCTGCAAGTAACTTTTTTCTCCTCTCTCTTCCTGAAACTTCCTTCTGCTGTTCCCAGCTGGCTGGAGCTAGTGCTGTGCCAAAAATGTCTCCCAATTTTTTCCCCTACCGTTCTCAATCAATTTAATAAAAAAAAAGGCATTGCTTCCAAAAAGAAATTCAAAGGAGAAGAAAATTTCAGAGCAATTCTCATGAGTTGGGTTAAGTGTTCTTGTGCTTGCCTTACTTATGAGGTGGCTGATGAGTGTGCATGTGTGTCCTGTCTTTCATTGTACAATCATCTCTGGCAGTCTGTAGCCTCCTTGGCTTCCTACACCTCAATTAAAAGACATCATGACATAACTCCTCCCATGGGGCTTTTTTAGACCAGGAAGAACAGGCAGCCTGGGAGGCTGCAGAGCAATGGAGAGATATGCAATAGAAAGTACACACACAGCACCCTTGGCCACCTCGCAGGGATTAGTAAACTCAAAAATACCATCCAAAGAAATTCCAAAGAAGGTATAAAACACCCTGAAAATGATTCAGAAAAATGGAAGCCTCTTTGAAAGAAAATGTTCAGGAAATTGGAGGACAGATTTTGCACAGTTCCAGCTGTACCTCTTCCCTGGAGCTGGGCACAACACTGCACTCCTCATATCTGCTACAGGGCTTTCAGGGAAGTAGTGTATTATAAGCATTTGCATTAGAAACAAGATGTATCCACACTCACCCCTTAGAAATGTAATGTTTGGAAGACCCTGCAGAAGGTGCTGAAGCCAGAAGAATGACAACTAGAGCTGAGCCAAAATTTCTCAAAGACATTTTTTCTCAATAAAGTTCTGAGATTTTTCTTTTCTTACCCCCTAGAAAAAGTCATTTCTCTCAAGCCTGTTAAAATCAGTAGGGTTATACCAATATGACTAGGACAGAATGTATGAATAGTTGTATGCATAACTTTAATACATCTAGAAGTACACTATGTTATTTAATAGACAAATGGTTATGCTATATCTCAATTGTAACTGTGATTAAAAATAGCAGCTTAGGTTTTCCAAACTGGATTTACACTTGCTATAACTGATGTGATTGTCTTGTTTTCTTGTTTGTTTGTTCGTTTTTAATTTACAGGGGCTTAATGTTGTTGTTAAGTGCAAAGTGCTGTTACTGTTAATTACAACTTCAGTTCAGTAAAATGAAATCATACAAACTGGGCGAGCTAAGAAAAATATTTCAGCTTTCTAAATCAAATGTATTGAAATTAACAGTAACTACTCCGTTTAGTTCTTACTTTACAATTGTGTATATTTTAATCGAAAAGAAAACTTACAAACTCTCCTACCACACTGGAATGGTTTCTCTTGCACCTTTGCACAGCTAATATTAATATCAATAAAGCAAAGAACTCTTAACATGTATTTTTATAAGAACTACCAATTTGGAAATAAAGCTTTCTCTTTACTGAAGGGATTCTGAGATTTGTGGCCTCAGGTTGTTTCATTCACGAACCAAATATGTATTTTAGAGGGAATTATATCTGCACAGCCTTTGAAATAATTGAAAGATTTTTTAGTCTATAGCATACCAAGACCTAATATCATGACTGTTAAAAAAGATGCAGATACAACAATAACAAACAAAAACAAAACAAGAACAACAAACCAAAATAGGGCGGAACCATGAAAGAGAAGGTGGAAAGAAAAAAAGAACATACTCATAAAACATATCCATGCAAAATAATCATTTAGATCACCCTTAATATAAAAAGAAAAAGAGGGTAAAAGGAAGGATTTTACACTTCCATTTCATATATACACGTCAATGTAAGCAGTCCATAAATCTAAATAGCCATATGAAATTGATGGCTGCAGGAGATAGGTTCAAATAGCATCTTCAGTCATAGAATCATAGAATCATAGAAAAGTAGAGTTGGAAGGGGCCTACAAGGCCATCGAGTCCAACCCCCTGCTCAATGCAGGAATCCAGGTCAAAGCATCTCTGACAGATGTCTGTCCAGCCGCACCTTGAATGCCTCCAGACTGGGAGAGCCCACCACCTCCCTAGGTAGTTGATTCCATTGTCTTATTGCTCTGACAGTCAGGAAATTTTTCCTGATGTTTAGGTGGAATCTAGGTTCCTGTAACTTGAGCCCATTATTCCGTGTCCTGCAAACTGGGATGAACGAGAAGAGATCTTTGCCCTCCTCTGTGTGACACCCCTTCAAATACTGGAAGAGTGCGATCATATCTCCCCTCAGTCTCCTCTTCTGAAGGCTAAACATGCCCAGTTCTTTCAGTCTCTCCTCATAGGGCCTTGTTTCCAGTCCCTTTATCATCCTTGTTGCCCTCCTCTGAACCCTCTCCAGTTTGTCTATGTCCTTCTTAAAGTGAGGTGCCCAGAACTGGACGCAGTACTCAAGATGAGGCCTAACCAGTGCCGAGTAAAGGGGAATTATCACTTCCCGCGATTTGGAAGCTATACTTCTATTAATACAGCCCAAAATTGCATTTGCCTTCTTTGCAGCCACGTCGCATTGCTGGCTCATATTCAGTTTGTGATCTACCACAATTCCAAGATCCTTCTCACTTGTAGTATTGTTGAGCCAAGTGTCCCCCATTCTGTAACTCTGCATTTGGTTTCCTCTCCCTAGGTGCAGCACTTGGCATTTATCCCTGTTAAATTTCATTCTGTTGTTTTCGGCCCAGCGCTCCAGCCTATTGAGGTCACTTTGAATTTTGTTTCTGTCTTCCAGAGTATTAGCTGTTCCACCCAACTTTGTGTCATCTGCAAATTTGATAAGCATTCCCTGTACCTCCTCATCCAAGTCATTAATAAAAATGTTGAAGAGCACCGGGCCCAGGACCGAGCCCTGTGGTACCCCACTCGTTACCTCTCCCCAGTTTGAGAAGGAACCATTGATAAGCACTCTTTGAGTCCGATTCTTTAGCCAATTGTGGATCCACCTGATAGTTGTTCCATCTAGCCCACTCTTAGCTAGCTTACTAATCAGGATATCATGAGGCACTTTGTCGAAAGCTTTGCTGAAGTCCAGGTATATAATGTCCACAGCATTCCCACAGTCCACAAGGGAGGTTACCATTGAATGATAGGTGGTGGGTGGGTGTTTATCCTTCCATGCTAGAAGTATACGTCTCTTTGCAACTGTAAGGGCTCTCAGTATCCACTTTTGCTGTCCATCTGTTAATCCCCACATCACAGGGATGTAATTTAAAAGCACATGGGCAGCTACGATTATCACAGATTTTTCAAGAACAAAATTTATACAGTAATACCTTGCATTGCAAGTAACTTGGTCTGAGAGCGTTTTGCAAGACAAGCAAAAAATTTTCATAAATTTTGACTTGATAAACAAGCAACGTCTTGCAATACAAGGTAGGGATGTAACCGCTCGCCTCGAGCAGGCATAGTGGGCCGAAATTGGCCCCGCTCACGCCCGCCAGAGTCTCGCTTTGATATAAGAGTTTTTTGGATTACAAGCACAGTTCCGGAACGAATTATGCTCTCAATCCAAGGTATTACTGTACGAGCAATGACTTCCACCCAAACAGAAGCCACTACAAGACATATCATTTGCCCATATCATTTGCCTCAATGAGGCATTGTCTTAATTACATCGCCAGCATCTGGCAGAGATAACCGACTTCTTAACAAGCCTCTGTGGTGTCCAATAAATGTGACACATCAATTTTTGTTGAATAAGCCTTAGTTTTAAATCTACAGATAGTACATATGGAAGCTAAGGCATTTCTCAGTGTATTTATACATTCTGTTAAGTAATTGGCATCTTTTGGAACTGTTACATTTCTATTTCTGTATTTTGTATTTACACGTGTTCTTGTAAATTGTGATTCAGCATTATATCAACCATGCATTGTCATTGCTGCATAAACTTCTTTATAGCTCACGCATATCATCTGTCCAACTTCCTGTGCCTTGTGCATTTATCTGTATTTTGTGTTCTCTGGAGCCCTCTCCTTTTGCCCCCTCCTTTTTTTTTGAGGTTCCAAGTAGGCATTACTTTAAATCTGGATTCCTGCATTGAGCAGGGGGTTGGACTCGATGGCCTTGTAGGCCCCTTCCAACTCTACTTTTCTATGATTCTATGAAATCTGTATCTAGCAACAATGCCTTTTTCTTTCTTTTTACTCTATAGTGCAGGGAGTCCAATCTGAATCTTAACCCCCTCCCCCACAATCCACACTAGAGTTCCAATCTATATAGGGCCTTCTTTGCCTATTCTAGAGTAAAAAAGAAAAAAAAAGTCATAGCTGCTAGATATGAATGTAAAGTAATGTCTGTTTTGGCCCTAAGAAGCTACTTTTTACCAGGTAAGGCTGTTTGTCCAGACAGCAAACAAATAGCGTGGTCTACTTCATCCATTTTCCAGGGTATCAGACAGACATATTTCAGTTTATCTGTTACCCAGTCATTTTAACTGGAGATGCAGGGAATTGAACCTGGGACTTGGACCTTCTGTATTCAAAGCATATGCTCGAGCCCTGAGCAATGCTCCCTCCTGACCTTAAACCATTTGAGACCTTTTAGTTTAAGATGGGGTAGGATGACTAAAGGGAGGCATGACAGAGATTTATACCATTACAATGGTGTGGAAAAATCAAAGATGGAGAAGGATTTTCTATTCCCATAATACTAGAACTGGGGTAACATAATGAAACTGATTGGTAGTGTATTCAGGAGAGACAAAAGATAGTATTTCCTCACTAAGGATATAATTTGTTTATGATTTGATGCCACAAGATGATATCCACTAGTTTCAATCAATGTGAAAGTGGTTTGGTAAAAGTGTTTGATCTTTTGCACATGCTGCAAGCAAGCACGTAGGGATGGGTGAGATATTTGCAACAAAAAGAACCTGATATATTTTTTTAAAAAAATGGATGTGGGAGAAACAGAAACTGACAGATTTGTCCATCCAGGCCCAGGGCTTTGACTGCTTTGCTCTTAAAAGTCTAGCTTTGAATACCTGTGTATTCAACCACGTTAGTGCTGAGTTAAGATTTCCAACTTTTTTTCTGACAGGAGCCTTATCTCTAAAAGCTAGGTGGCAGGCAGGTATACCATGGTCCTCTCCATGCTGGGAGCAGCTGTATCTATTGATTTTGGCTGATGCAGATGGGCAAGAATTTTGTTTCAGTTAATTTTTGATGAGAATTTACCAAAATTTGCAAACTTCATATCTGGGAGGGAAAGAATGGAGGGATGCCAATGGATGTTAAAACTTTGATTCCACAACCTGTTCCAACAGTTTGGGCTGCGTGCATATGATATAGTCCTTTAAAAACACTGAAATCCTGCCAATTAATTATTTGAAAGAAGGAGCAGGGAGCTTGATTCAGTATCCTCTGTTCCTCTTTTCTATCCAATAGCCACTCTGCAAAGGTTGCTCCCTCCCACCCATAAGAACTTCATATCTGCAGTCCTGTCTACTCCATGTTCACTTTATTGCATTGGAGCCCTTCTTCTTCTTCTTCTTCTTCTTCTTCTTCTTCTTCTTCTTCTTCTTCTTCTTCTTCTTCCTCTTCCTCTTCCTCTTCCTCTTCCTCTTCCTCTTCCTCTTCTTCAATAGCACCAGGTAAGGGTTGTGTGGCAGCAACATCCCCAGCTATGCACATTAAAGAATCTCAGTAAAATTTGAATTGGGTTTAAATGCTCAAATAGAACTTGTCAAACATTTGGAAACATAGCCAACACTTTAAAAGGGAAGAGAGATGCATTACAAAATCTACAACCAGCCCGATTATAGAAGTTATCAACAGATTTATCCACTATTTATCCCAAATAACATATCAAGGCAAAAATATGTATAATGGTAACTATTATTGCCTGTGTCAGCAAACACATCGCACTTTATTAGCAAACTAGAAAATAGGGTGGGAGAAATCCTCCAAGGTATCTTTCAGCCACCAGATTTTAAAGTGCTGGTAATCAAACATCAGTTCAAGTGATCTTTCAGATAAGGGGCAGAGGTTAGTCAGATATATTTGGGTTGCTTTGTGGAGCTCAACAAAGGAGTGGCAGCTCTAACCTTTCACTAAAAATAGCACAGACCTTTCCATATAGCGATATATTAACCAGGCAGGCCTTTCTAGCACACTAAATCCCTATTTGTTTCATTACATCTGATCCTGAGGTAAACTGGTGAGGGGCACGAAGTGTCATTGGCTCTTGCGTTTGATTAACTTTATTCTGTGGCAATCCCAGAGGTTAAAACCACTTTTATTACCTTTGGCTGGGACAATTTTATTTAATATTATGGTGCACCGCACTAAGTACACTGAGTCAGCAAAGGAAAAAGCACATGCAACAGAGCATGCTCCCAGTGGGAGTTTGTATGGGGCCCTGAGAATGGCCTCTGTAACAAAGAAGAAAAATGCCACACTTGTATAAGAATTAAGTATGGTTACACCTTTATCTTAAGAACTGTTAACTTTCTTTGCAATAGCAGGAAATGCAGAACAAGGCAAAAGCCATGGGTATTGTCAACTATGTATTGGGGAACTGGATGCCCTAAACATTTTGATCTGGTGTTCTTCCTTGGTGTAACAATCTATAATGATATAAAAGTGTGCCTTCCAACAGAGCTGACTTTTAACTCTAATATATTTTAAAAGGCATTATTTTTGTTCAAATAGAGAAAATCATATATATTTTCGAATGAAGGCTGTGTCTTGTAGGGATGTTCATTTTCATTTCATGTCATTTATTATATTTATTCTATACTGCCTATTAGCTGAAGCTCTCGGCAGTTTACAAAGATTAAAACCTTTAAAATACATTATAAAAACCATATATGTACGAACATATAAACATACAACACACAGAGAGACACACATATCTCCAAAAACAATTTTAAACAATCAACAAGAAGAAAAAATCAAGACCTGATTAAAACCTCATCATACGCTGCCAAATGCCTGAGAGAAGAGCAAGCTCTTAACCTGGTGCTGAAAAGATAATGTTGGCGCCTGATGGGCCTCGTCGTGGGGATTATCCAGAATTGGGGGGCTACCACCGAGAAGGCCCTCTCCCTCACTGCCACCCTTTGAGCCTCCCTTGAAGGAAGCACCCAAAGGAGGGCCTCAGATGACAATAGTAGTATACAGGGACGCTCTTGCCATGAGAGGCGCTCCATCAGGTATTGTGGTCCCGAGCCAGGAAAGGCTTTCTAGGTCAAAACCAGCACCTTGAATTTGGCTCGGAAACATACAGGCAGCCAGTGAAAGCAGGCCAGAATCGGTGTTATATATGTTCAGACCTTCTGGTCCCTGTTATCAATCTGGGTACCGTATTTTGCACAAACTGCAGCTTCTGAACCATCTTCAAAGGCAGCTTGGAGGTTACCAGAGCATAGACAACTGAAGCCAGGTTATCCCTATCCAGATAGGGGCATAGCTGGGCCACCAAGCAAAGCTGGTAGAAGGCACTCCATGCCACTGAGGACACCTGAGCCTCAAGAGACAAAGATGGCTCCAGGAGGACCCCAAAGCTATGAACTCGCTCTTTCAGGGTGTGTGTAACCCCATCCAGAACAGGTTGAGCACCCGCCATCCGGTCAGAAGAACCACCCACAAACAGCTTCTTTGTCTTGTCTGGACTGAGTTTGTTTATTAGCCCTCATCCAGTCCATTGTCACAGCCAGGGACTGATCCATCCAGCACATCCACAGCCTCACCTGATAAAGATGAAAAGGAGAAATAGAGCTGCGTGTCATCAGCCTGCTGATAACAATGCACTCCAAAACTCCAGATGACAGCACTCAAAGGTTTCATGTAGATGTTAAATAGCATGGGGGACAAAACTGATCCCTGTGGAACCCCATACTTGAGAATCTACGGGACCGAGCAATATTCCCCAAGCACCTCCTTCTGGAGCTGACCATCCAAGTAGGAGCAAAAGCACTGCAATATAGTACCTCCCACTCCCAACTCAGACAGTCACCCCAGAAGGACACCATTGTCGATGGTATCAAAAGTCGCCAAGAGATCAAGGAGATTCAACAAGGTCACACTCCCCCTGTCTCTCTCCGCCGGACATAGGTCATCATAGAGGCTGTTTCCATGCCAAAAGCTCGCCTGAACCCTGACTGAATTGGATCAAGATAATTAGTCTCATCCAAGAGTGTCTGGAGCTGGTTGGCAGGCAGCCACCCACTCAAGGACCTTGCCCAGGAAATTAACATTTGCCACAGGCCTAAAGTTGTTATGGTTTTCTGGGTCCAGAGAGGATTCCTTCAGGAGTGGTCTCACCACCGCCGCTTTCAGGTGGCCCAGGACCATTCCTTCTCAGAAGGAGGTATTAATAACCTCAATCGCCCAGCCAGCTGTTCCCTCCCTGCTAGAGTTTATAAGCCAAGAGAGGCAAGGATCCCATACAGAAGTGGTTGCACAAATCTGTCCAAGCACCTTGTCAACATCCTTGGAAGTTGCTTTACATTTTATAGATTCTTCACCTTAGGAAGACCACCACCTTAAAACATATAGGGTACCTAATTCCTCAGTACCAAAAAAGGCAGGGGAGATCACAAGCAATTAGGCTGCCACTGATCTGAGTTATCTTACACATCTCTTTCTATCCTCCTCCACCTCTCTGCAGTTGTCCTGCAATTAACTTTGAATATATATATATATATATATATATAGAGAGAGAGAGAGAGAGAGAGAGAGAGAGATGTCATTGGTTTGTTGCCCCTTTTCTTTTCCCAGCTAACTCATGCTAGGATTGTGACTAAATATGCCACCTTAAATGAGGTTCAGACCAAGGGTCTATCTAGCCCAGTTGTCTATCTCCAACCATATACGCATGGTTCACAAGTGGGGCATGCTCTGGTGTGGCTATCCAGTATTCTGAGTATACTGCTTCTGCACATAAAGTTTTCCTCTATACGTTTTGTGGGTTGCTTCCAGAATCAGAAGGTTGCCTGCCACCATGGTCTTCAGTGAGGTTGGATGACTGCTTTTCTGCAATAAACTGAATTAGAATGGTGGTTCTACAGAGGATTGAATATAGTGCTATTTTATCTGGCAATGTGCATCCCCGTGGCCAATATCCTTCCATAAGGTTACTCACAAATCAGTCCCATTCAGCCAAAATCTCCTTCACCATTTCATAAGGCCATCCTGTTTGCAGTTTCTGCCTCTTTTATTGCTTCCAATTGAGTGTGCAACAGGACTACTAGTTAATCACCTGTTGTTTGCCTTTATTGCCCCCTTACAATCAGTTTTTGTTATTGTCGGGAGGGGAAGCTTTATTTAGTGGCTTCTTCTCACAATTTCCTCTCTTTTTTCCCCATTTATACTTAAATAGTACAATTTTGCTATAAAAAATGAAAAGGAAAAAAGCCAGTAATTAAAGACTCCTGCCCCCGCAACAGGAATAGGAATTGATATTAAGGAGCAATTAAGAAAGGCTACTCAAGGGGCAATTAGCAGTCTATTCATCGGTAGTCCCACAGCCATGTTCAACAAGAAGCAATAATAAAAAGGAGCAGAAGGCAAGCAGGAGCCCCTTGCAAGCAGGATTTTGAATAGTCTCCCAGGCCCTATTGCTGTTCACTTTTAGGTCATCAGTGAGGAGAGTTCTATTTATGCTGGCTTTCTCAAAATAATGTTTTTAATAAGGGTGAGATTGCTGCTGCTTTTAAACTTGGCTTCTAGTCCTAGGGTAAGGAGGCTTATCTTAGTAATACGTGGAATATTTTAGTTAAATGTTCAATGGTTTCACATGTACCGGTATGTTATTTCAGATAAACTCTCCGGTCAATATAACCACTTTATACTATGTCATTTAGTTGTTTGTCTGGGAGGAAAGGAGGGGAATGATGCTCAGGAACAAGTATAGCAGTGTGAAAAAGGGTGGGACCTTATCTTCTGGGGCCCTTTCTCCCATGTGGTGCTATTCACTGCACACAAGCATGCAATTTATCTTAATAGCCCAATGGACCACTTATGCTAATTTTCTCTCAACAATTCAGAGGCAAAACCGTAGCTGTGCTTCTTCCAGTATCAACATTCCGCAGTATCTTATACATGCATAGATCAGCCTTCCCCAATCTGGTGCCTGTTGCAGCATGGAAATAAAATAATAGTCCCTCTTGGAAGCAGAGTTGCAGGGATATTGGACACGTGGATTAGGCTAGTCCATGTACAGGAAAAACACAAACCAAATTACTCTTTAGTAAAAGTTTTACTAAGGTTTTTGGCTTGATCATGAACAGAGCATAAACAGAGAGCAAAAAAACAGAGCATAGCATACATAGCCAGACAGATAGAGACAGAGCCAATCATACAATCATAACATGCTTATATACAAAATGTACAAGACCTCCAGATTACAAGCAGTTAATCGCACCTGCAAGTAATTGAACACATCACCAGTCTCCACTAATCTATGTGTCCTTGAGAGCAACATAGAAAAAACGTTAACTGGCACACAGAGGAGTGAAAGATCAGCTATGTCCTTGGACACTTAACTGCACCTGTCTCCAAGGCTAGCTTTCTGCCTCAAAGGCAATCCTGAATATGAAAATATTCTGACAGTGCCCTCCAGAGGTTTTGGACTACAATTTGAATCATCCATGACCATTGACCATGCTGGCTGGCTGAGGCTGAGATAGGAGTTGTGGTCCAAAACATCTGGAGGGTGCCAGGTCAAACAAGGCTGGCCTAGATAAAACATTTGTGGAGCACTAAAAAAGGTAGCTGCATTTTTTATTGATTGTATTAATGAAAATTTGGAGTGGTGGGCCACATGTTGTAATGTACTGTAAAGGTCAGAGACCTTATGAAGTGTTAGAACTTCTGCACATTTAACAGTTGGCAAATTGGTTGTTTGCAATTTGCATTAGTATTCTGTGGCAGGAGACACTGGTTGGTGAAGGTATTGACAGAGTCATGTGGCTAGCTAGAGTTATATTTTAGGAAACAGCTTATCCTTCCCTGCTTTTTGTCCATGTTTTTCAAATTTTACATTTAAGATTTCAGGTGTATTGTTGAAGTGTTTATATATTTGGGGGGGGGGTCCATTTTTTTGAGGCCTTTTAAAAATATTTACTTAATGTTTGGAGTGTTTTGTGTAGGAAGAACCTTTAATATAGATAGATAGATAGATAGAAGTAAGCTCTTTTGGGGGCATTCATGGTGGGGTGTGTGTGTGAAAAGAAATAGCATCCCCCAAATTGGGGAGGAGCTTATAGGATGAGGTAGTCATGGTGGGGGGAGGGGTTGATCTATGTTTATACTTTTTAAAAAGCATCACTGGGTGCTTTTTTCAGGCTGCTGCAGAGAGTTTTGGGGGATGGCATGACTAGCCAAGGCTTGCTTTTTTTTTTTTTTAAGTGTAAAATTAGACTGCAAAAAATCCTCCAAAGCCACCTCATCCTGAGTAATGTCAGCCCAGCCCACATCCCAAAAAATTCATAACATTTTCTCATCCCCCAAAAGCAGCCCCCCATGTTTGCAGGAGGGAAATGGTCCTGCTAAAATGGGATAGGGGTTTTAACCATCAGTAATATAAATAAAATATCCTTGTGATGTATGTGTACAGAGTAAGAAAATTGGCTGTTTATTGCTGGAATGCACTGGGCAGAAGTAAAAGGATCTGGGGAGGGAAGCCAAAGGGGGTGGAGTTTATATTCCAGACAATAATAATAAGCAGTTCTAAATGCTATCCCAATCTGCCAAATGAAATTACTAGTACATTTAAGCTTTTTTTTTTTTTTTTAATTAGTCATACCTCTGAAATTATGGCTCTTGACTGTGTCTGCTGTGTAGTGTGTGTGTGTGTGTGTGTGTGTGTGTGTGTATGTGTGTGTAGTGAATACATAATCTTGATTTTAAGTATCAAAATGGTTTACAATGCTAGACAGCATCTAGATGGCTGTAGGAATTTTCAGAGACCCAGCCACGAGGTTGGAAACTTGCTCTGACCTCGTAGCTAGGGTCTCCAAGCTCAGAGTACACACATACCCTTGCAGCCGGTGCAGAAAGAACCACTCCAGCTTCTTCTCTGAGGTCGCAAATGTGACCTCAGATAAGGGGTTTTGTGGGTATATAGGGGGTGGGGAGGGCAGGAGACAGGCTCGGCCACAATATGAGGTATCCTGGCGGCGCCTCAGCCTCCTTCCCTCCCGCTCCAAAGCACCGCACTTAGATAGCTGAAATTGGCTGTCCATGTGCTCTGCAGGGCAGGAGGAGCATGGAGGCGACCTTTGCATCTGCACTCCTCCTGCCCTGCATAGGATGCCCATAATCCTTTGAGTTCAGAGGACTGTGGGCATCCCGATTGGACTGTGCCCTTAATTTGAACTTAAAAACAATATAAACTCCTCATTATGAACATATGTAACCATCTACTTCCCTAAACAAAGAACCAGGAAAGTGACAATGCATAGGGATCTTCATTCCACAGTAACATAATGTCACTCAAACAGAATTTGACTAAGAACTTCAACCTAAGAGCCAAATTGGTTCTGGGCTAGCTCATAGGGGTCTGTCGCAGTGGGTGCTACAGCACCCAAAGCTAGTGATGCCACCCAACTGCTGCTGGTATGAAGGCCCAATGTGATTGCCTAGACCCCAATCTCTCTCTCTCTCTCTCTCTCTCTCTCTCTCTCACACACACACACACACACACACACACACACACACACGCAGCACCCCTTCCCCTATTATAAATCCTTCTTTTATGCCAATGGAAACTTTTAAAAAGCCTGATTGCAGTGGGTGAGGGGCCAGTCTTTCGGTAGTGGTGGCTGCAGCATTAGGGAGGGGAAGGCTATCACTCCCCTTCCAAGCATGGCCCCTGAAAATGGCCCCATGCTGCAATGAGGCTTTAAAAAATGGGATGCACAACGTTTTCTAAATATTTGCTGCAGTGAGGAAGGAGTGATTTGGAGGTCAGAGCATTAGAGGGGGGGTTAAATCTTCCCTCCCCAGCAGCCACCCCCCCGAAAATGTCCCCTAACAGCATTGAGATGTTTAAAAAGCCTCATTGCAGTGTGGGAGGGAGAAGGTGAAATCCTTTATCTCTGATCTCTCCAGTCAAAGATGAGTCAGCAGGGAAGCTGTTGGGCCAGGTGGCTCCAGAAATTTCCCATCCCTGCATAGAATATACACTTATGTAGAACTATTTGATTGAGATCCAATCAAACCAGAATAACTGAAAACCTCTATAGCAATGCAAGAAATCTCTGCCCAGAATAGATTGAACATCTCTCTGCCCAGTCGCCATTCCTTATTGCAGCAAACTGGGCTGAAATTAAAATAAATTGCCCAGTAATCAGGTACATTTTCATGGTTATGGGAATGAAGCAGGAATCTATCTGATTTGAACAAGTAACCAGAGAGACTACAATTTACTTTTTGCTGTTCTATGGCATCTGGGGTGCTGTGTAACAATATACTCGATGGACAAGTCCATTTAGGCTGACAGAAACTCATCACACTTTGGTAAATTACATTTCTTGTCTTAACAATAGTGGAATTAGCAAGCAAGTGGTGCAGCTGACGTAGCAGGCACAACAGAGTCTTTACTTCATCTGAGAAAGGAAGTACAGTACACTTGCTTCTGTGTGGGTGGTATTTAGGAAGAGCTGATGAACGCCTTCCCTTCTTGATTAATTCTGTGGGATCCATGGCTACTTGTCTGAAATAACAGCGGCGTCTTAAGTGCAGATCAGGGGAGAGAGGGGCAGGAATGGTTCAAACCCCTCCTTGGTCATGAACTTATTAGATATACTCAGACAATTCCTTCTCTTTTAATCTCTGGCCTGTATTATTAAT
This sequence comes from Shinisaurus crocodilurus, assembly GCA_021292165.1. Lineage (NCBI taxonomy): Eukaryota > Metazoa > Chordata > Lepidosauria > Squamata > Shinisauridae > Shinisaurus > Shinisaurus crocodilurus. The sequence continues at coordinate 234,682,267 of CM037876.1, forward strand.
GACCGATTGGGAAGTCAAATGCAGTAACATCAGCAGAATATCTTCTTTAGTTAAAAAGTGCTATGGAGATCATGAATATTATTAGGAGTTTCCATGATACCGTATTTTTCCGTCTATAAGACGCCCCCATGTATAAGACGCCCCCCACTGGGCAGTTTCGCAACCACACGGTTCTCTCCTCGGCTTACTTCCGTGTATAAGACGACCCTCAATTTTTAGTCTAACAATTTTAGGAAAAAGTATAGTCTTATACATGGAAAAATACTGCTAAGTAAAGTAAACTCTATGTTCAGAGATTCACAACTTTCTCCATATTTGAGACAAAAAGCACATGAGATTTTTTTAAAAAATTGAAGTGGGAAAAACTAATAGATGCATCCATCCAGGCCCAGGAGTTTCAGTAGGCCTTAAAGGCCTAGGTTTGAATCCCTGTATCTTCAACTACGTTAGTGCTGAAATTCATTAGGGTTGTCACCTCTTTTTTTCTGAAAGGCTCCTCATCTTTAACAGCTACATGGCAGCCAGGTACAACATAGTCCTCTCCATGCTGGGAATAGCTGTACCTGTTGAATTTGGCCAGTGCAGATGTTTGAATATTTCATTTCAGCGCATTTTTGATGTAAATTTACCCAAATCTGTTTGGAACAGAAAGAACTTGAGATTAAAACAAAACAAAACATGCACATGGGGGAGAAAGCAAAACTGACAGATTCACCCATCCTAAAAGAAGCCACAGTGTGATTTGCTAGAACTACAGCATGCATTACAGAATTGTATTTTGCAAATGTACAAGGGTGAAAGTGAACAGGGATGGGCTTATCTACGCACCATCTTGTGCTCTTCAGACACATTAGAGCCACCTTTATTGGCACATAATATCAGCTGCACTGCACTATTATGCCACCAACACATACTGTAGCAATCAGGTACTAATACTAGGACAATAGTCACTACTTCATAAATCTGTGTGTGTTGTACATGGTTTTTCTTTGAAGAGTGCTAGTGCTCAGGAAGTACAGTTACTCCAGAGTAGAGCTGCTAGGCCAGCTCCACTGGTTTCTGGTCCATTTCTGAGCAAAAGCTAAAATGCTGATACTTACCTTCAAAGACCTACATGGCTTGCAACCTGGGTACCTAAGGGAGTGACTGCTCTGACATGAGACTGCCTTATAAATGCCTAAGCCCTAAGGTATAAAATGCTTAAAATATAAAACTTTCCTTAAACTTCTCCTTCGTCTTCACAATCATCATGATATTAATAATAATGTAGTAATAATATAATAACAACATTAATAATATAATAAATACAATATATTGGATTGTATCCTTAATAGCTAATATTAGAAAACAGTTCCATTGTTGTTGTTGTTGGAACTGGTTTCGAATATTTGAGATTTAAGGACACAATCCAATGGAGCTGCTCGAAACCTTGTGAACTCGGAGGATTACCGGCATCCTATGCAGAGTGGGAGAAGCATGGGAGTGAAGGTTGCCTCTGTGCTCCTCCTGCTCTGCAATGCAGCTAGAAAGCCAATTTTGGCTGCCTAACTGCAGTGCTTCGCAAGGGGAGGGAAGGAGACTGAAGCACCACCAGGATATGTCGTATGTTGGTGGTGCCAGTCTCCTCCCCTCCCTGCCCCCCCCGGAATGCCCCCAAACCCCTTCTCCAAGGTTGCTCTTACCATCTTGGAGAAGCAACCAGTGTGGTTCTTTCCACACTGGCTGCGAGGGGGGCAGGGGGGGGATCTGAATGCAGATTCCCAGCTCTGAGGTGGGAGCTCTTTTCTGACCTCAGATCTGGGAATCCAAATGATCCTACGGCCCCCTGGACGCTATCTAGGGTCCATGGGATCACTCTGTATGTTATTTTGATCAATTTCAACATGGCAGAATTATCCATCCATCACTGTTCCCCACAATCAAGTATGTAGTCCAGAATACTATGCAGAATAAATTCATTAAGATACTCTCAGAACTCCAGCTCCAGGTGATTCTCCTCAGCTTTAAGACTGTGTTTTTAATAGGGATGGACAAATTTGTTTTGCTTTCTATAATGGCCCCTTGGTTTTTCAAGCACAACTTCATGCCATCCTACTTACACATCAGTCTGCAAATCCTTTTCTCTCTTTCTTTTAATAAAAATTTGCATGAAAATTTGTAAGCATTTTCATGCACATTTTTGTATGCTTGAAATTTGTTGTGCATTTTTGCATGAATTTCCCCCTAATATATGCCTGTTTGCATGCTATTTTACCTAATCTACAAATTTCTTTCTATGCAGTTTTCCCCAGTGTATGCATTTTTGTACACATTTTTGACTGGAGAACTGCATTGCAAAATTCAAAGGAGGGTGAAAACCAAAGGATAATTGAATTCCAGTGTATATATTAAATCAGGAAATGGAAATTAGGTCAGTTCATATTAAAATGTAATCTAAACAAATTTCTCTCCCATCCTTATTTTATGTAGTGATGTCACTAAAATCTGTAATTAGTCAGCTCATTGGTTGAAACTCATGGGTTCAAAATGCTCACCTGTGTAGTGAGCTTGGATTGCCATCTTATGAATTCATTATTAATTTCAGAATAAATAGCTAGCTTCAAAGCATGTATACAGCATCTAAACTACAGCATTACTGTGCATCTGCTGGGTTCGCTGATTTAATCCTTTTCTTTCAGGAGGAAATGTGGTGATGATACTTTAAGCCTTTTGAACTCTTTCCACAAACCAGTCATGTTGGAGAAACAGCCACATAGGTTGTATACATCTCCATATAGCTATGCATGTATCTCTCTGTTGTGAAAATTCTGAGCAAATTGTTGTAAACTGCCCAGGGAGCTTCAGCTAGTGTATAGAAATAATAACAAGAACAAGAACAACACCCAGGAGAGTTAATGAACAACTTGCTCCAACAAGGTCTGAGCCATTATATGCTTTAGTCTAGAGGCTCCCTCCCAGACTCTACCCCTTCCCACAAAATGGAAGCCTTAAAGGGACAGGCCTCTTTCCTGGAGCCTAGCACTCCTCTATCCCTTCAATAGCTCATGCCAAGCATTCTACCCACTTGGCACATTGGCTTGATGGAATGTGGAACTCATGGAGATGGGTATGATGGCCCAGTGCTGATGCTAGTCTTGTGCTCCACAGATGTTGGTCCAGTCCCAGGGCTTGGGCTTGGGCTCTCTGGTTCTGCAGTGGTGCTTGGCCCTGGAGTCTCCTCTGCTGGCACCACTGGTTCTTCAGCCTCTGAGTTTATGTTCAGGTCACTCCTGGACTCTGGGATCATGACATGCTAGGCCAGCCACAAATTCATTCCAGACTGAACCTGTTTGGGACAAGATGAAAGAGGAACCATGTAGCCTTTTCCATTACATCAAAACACAGAATGATGTCTGAGAACCACTTCCATGGTTTTAAACATTAAATCACTGCCTTTGAAACATGAGGTTGCTCTTCAAAACTGATGTGGTACTTGTGTATTTTTTTTTAACTTGTTATCCATACCACATGACAAAATCTTTCATGAGATGCAGGACATAGTGCAGAGATTTTTTTTAAAAAAAATCCCCTGCATGAGAATGTATGTTTCTTCCTCTGAGAATTTCACACCATAATGAAGTGGCATTTCTTAAGAATTTTAACTCACTGTGGGAATTTCCATCAGCATGCCAAGATCAGCTGTGCTTTGGCATACTAGAAGTTGGGGAAACAGGCTGGAGTGAAGCCCAAATAAAGAGATGTGTGTGTGTTTATATATTGGAAAGGAAATAAGAGAATGACACAGTGGTAGCTTCAGTTGGCAGCATAGATCATAGGAAAAATAGTAACAGCCACCAGCACCACACAACCAAGTTTTCTTTCCTGTAGTTGTAATTGCCACAGATATTATTCTCCCTTTCCATATTATAATAGGCAAGAGAGCATCTTAGTCATACTAAGCAAATGGCATAGGAAGATGTATTCATCCATTTAAAGCATTCCTTACTGTGAGAGACATTCTGCATTTCTCTCCACAATTAAAGCTGCCCTCCCTTTGCACTATTATGCCAGCTCACACCTGTCAACAGCTGCAAATTCCAAACACTTGGAAAAAGCAAAAGACTTTGTTAAATGCATGTTTTCCACCATGATGATGAAGAACACTAGGCAAGTATTGTAGTAAGATGTAAGGTGATATATTGTATGATATAGCTGAATTTAATTTCCTGTAGGTGGTTCATACAACTCTCATTTTTCACTGTGAGATTATTTACAGCGATTTCATGGTAGATATTTATGCACCTCCTGCAATTGTGAATGGCTTAAGGTGCATATTGAGAAGAATCAATTTTGAAGACCATAGATTGGCTATTGATCTGAGCCAATGGAGGTGTGTCTTTTTTCCGCTCTTTAACTTGAACTCCCCTCCTGGAGTCCCATGGTCCTGATCCAAATTGTGACTGCATGCACTTTCAATGAAGTAAATAAGTCAATCACCAATAGTGGAGCAATGATTTGAAGAATGTTTAGTTTGGCCCTAGGAATCCTTACTTTTCCAGGGTTCTAAATTGTGCTGGGTGCCCCAATGGGTCAAAAAGGCCTGCTGCTGAAGTTATTACCTAACACAAGAGGAGCCAGGAAGAGTCACTAAATGCACTGCAGCCCCTTTGTATCTGTGTTGCCCTTCGGGCATGCAATGCCTGAATAGGGCTTTAGTGATAATCATTTACCTCCTACACTGATTTGAAGGAATTGTTTTCTTTCTTTTGGGTTTGAGATCATCTATTTAGATTGTGACTCCTATAAATGATAACTTCCAGTGATAACATTGTAAACTAGATAGGTGTGTGTGTGTGTGTGTGTGTGTGTGTGCGCGCGCGCGCGCATGTGCACCCATGTGCATGTAATTACTCTACAGTTGCCTACACCTCAAAATTGTTGAAGAAAGCTATGAAATCAGAGAAGTTTGGGGGTCCTCCTACTCCTTTCAGTGCTAATCTGTGTCCTTCACAGGTTCCCACAGCTCTAAATCAGTTTGCATTCCTATCCTTTACCGGCTGTCATTTCCTTGACAACTCAACCATTATATGAATTTCTTCCAGAGGCAAAAAGGTACATTCTCTACAATGCATTTTATATGTGGAGCTCCTCATATAATGTACAAAATGTCAAAATATATATTATATTAGTTGTAGTGAAGGTGTTGGACCTGTAAGTATTTCAGCAGCAAGTTTGACAAGTTGAAAGTTTATTAAAGCAAGTTTGTGTATGACAAAAAGTTAATTTAAGCTGTTCTGTCTGTGCCTTCTTCCAGTGACTGCTTTGTGAATGCCATCTTCCTGTTGACTGTCTTTCTCAAAACATGAAGAGCTGTTAACCTGGATTAGCAGCTGAAACTCTGGAGAAACACTGTTGCAAAAAATTTTTAATGGAATACCCTGTTCATTCTTCATTCCATACATAATGTATATTCACTGACTGTATAAGAAAATACTTTTCACGCAGCATTGCATTTTTATTCACATTGGGAAACATATGTACCAGCATATAGGAACTGTTAGGAAATATGAAGGTTAAATCTTGACATTTTTCTCTTTCTTTCTTCTCTGTAGGACTGATAACTTTTGAAGCAGCTTCATTAAAAGCAATTTGGTCAGAAGGCCATAAGAACATAAGAAGAGCCATGCCAGATCAAACCAAGGGTCCATCTAGTCCAGCATTTTGTTCACACAGTGCCCAACCAGTTTCCTGTGGGAAACATACAAATAGGACATGAGTGAATAGCCCCTTCCTGCACATGATCCCCAGCATGTTCCCCAGAATGATCCACTGGTATGCACACAGGCATACCGCTTCTGATACTGGAGTAGCATATTGCCATCAGGACTAGTAGCCATTGATAGCCTTATCCTCCATGAATTTGTCTAATCCTCCTTTAAACCCATCCAAATCAGGGGCCATCACTACATCTTGTGGAAATGAATTCCCTAGTTTAATGATGCACTGTGTGAAGAAGTACTTCCTCTTATCTTATCTGTCCTGAATCTCCCATCAATCAAGTTCATGGGATGATCCCAGATTCAAGTATTATGAGAGAGGGAGGAAAATGTCTCCCTATCCATTTTCACCACACCATACATAATTTTGTACACCTCTATCACGTTTCCCACACTCACCTTTTTTCTAAGTCAAACAGTCCCAGATGTTGTAACCTTTCCTCATAAGGGAGTTTCTGCAGCCCCTTGAACATTTTAGTAGCCCCTTTCTGCACATTTTCCAATTCTATTCTCCATTATCCCTTTTTAGGTGTGGTTCAGAACTGTCCACAGTATTCCAAGTGTGGTCATATAATAGATTTGTATAATGGCAGTATGTTGGCAGTTTTAATTTTGATGCCTTTCCTCATTATGCCAAAATGGGATTTGAGTTTTTCACAGCAGCTGCACACTGGCAGGGCCGGTGCAAGGCAGTTTGGTGCAGTTTGGTGCCCTAGGCAAGATCAGATATTTAGCGCCCCCCCCCTTCCCACTTGAGTCCTCCCTCCCTATTTCTGGCGCCCCCTTTAGCCCTGTGCCCTAGGCAGCTGCCTAGTTGGCCTAATGGTAGCACCGGCCCTGCACACTGGGTGGGTATTTTAATCAAGCAACCCACCACAACCTCAAGTTCTCTTTCCTGATCAACCAGCAGCAGCTCAGATCTCAACAGCATATACGTAAAGTTGGGATTTTTTTTTTGTTCCAACATGCATCACTTTACACTTGCTTCGATTGAACTGCATTTGCCATTTTGATGCCCATTATCCCAGTTTGGACAGATCCATTTGAAGCTCCTCCCAATCCCTTTTTGATTTGGTATCCAGCAATGTGGCCACCTCATTGCTTGCTCCTAATTCCAAATCATTTATGAAGTTAAAAAGCAGTGGTCCCTGTGGGACCCCACTGTTTACATCCCTCCATTGCGAGAATTTACCATTTATTTCTTCTCTCTGCCTTCTGTTCTTTAACCAGTTACTGATCCATAAGAAGACCTCTCCTCTTATTCTATGACTATTAAGTTGCTCAGGAGTCTTTGGTGAGGGGCTTTGTCAAAAGCCTTTTATGTTGGTTAAAATTGATAGGGGGTGGAAGCGGGGGCCAGAGCAAACTCACCCCGCTCGACCCCCCCAAGCCCTGCGGTAGGGATGTAACCGCTCGCCTCGGGGGGGCGTAGCAGGCCGAAATTGGCCCCGCTCATGCCCGCCCGAGACTTGTGGGCCTTACCGGGTCCCAGCCCCACTCGCCTCTCCACGACGAGCCGCTTGCGCCCGTCAGTTGCCCTGGTTTCTATGGAAAAGACGCAGCATGGGGTCCCATCGCACCATCGCGGGGTCCCGTCGCACCATCGCGGGGTCCCGTCGCGGCGCACACGGGCGGCTCGAGTGGGCGGGCGGCTCGAGTGGGGGGGCGGCGGCACGGAGAGGCAAGGTGAGGTACCCGCCCAGGTACGTTAACATCTCTACCCCGCATATCTCACCTTTCCCCTGCTTGGCACATCTCCCCGGAGAGGAGCCGGGGAAAGGTACTTCTGGGTCCCCAGTGCTGCGCTTTTCACGTAAGTTCCATAGAAAACCAGCTTAAAACAGCCGCGATTTGCTATTCACAGCTGTTTCAAGCTGGGTTTCTGTGGTACTTACGTGAAAAACGCAGCACCGGGGACCCAGAAGTGATGTGACAGGACCCCTGCGCTGCGTTTTTCATGTAAATACCATAGAAAACCAGCTTAAAACAGCTGCGATTAGATATTCATGGCTGTTTTAAGCTGGTTTTCTATGGTACTTACATGAAAAACGCAGTGCATTGTGTCACTTCTGGGTCCCTGGAAAATCCGCCAGGAGCCTCGTGTCACCGCGAGAAGAGTCGAGCGGCATGGAGGCTCCCGCGAACTGGCTGGCGAAGGAGGTAAGAGGTTTGCCATCATCCGGTGAGTTCGCCGAGCTTCCACCCTCTCCTTTTCAAACTCCGTGCACATCCCCAGCCCCGACCACACGGACACACAACCCAGAGTGGCAGATGAAAGTGTACCCCCCATGGATACTGTTGTTGTGGCACCCACAGCCATGGGAACTGAAGAAGCCCCTACTCCTTCCTTGCTGAGCTTGGGAGCTTGGGGCAGGCAACCACTGAGGACGTTCGCAGCTGGCAGCAGTTGCAGAGCAGCAGCCAGGAATCCCATGGAGTGGACAAAGTCTGGAGTGCTGCTGACAGCAGGCAGCCCAGGGGTCGATGAGGTTGGTAGTACAGGGGCTGTTGGCACTGGGGCAAGGGCCGGCACTGATGTCGAAGGCCTGACCCCATGGAAAATGACCCCAAGTAGTGTAATGATCCATGTTAGCCCAAGCGGCCATTGCAGCCTGACCTGGGAACTCGCTGAACGCAGCTTGAGTGATGGAAGGGCCAGAAGCTGAAGGAGTCTGAGACAATTGGAGGGCCAGAGGAAGAACAGAAGCCTGTCCGGAATTGTCAAGGGGCAGCTGTGACAGCAGGACGTCTGGCTGACGAGGCACAGGATCAGTGGCAGCAACAGGCTGCAGCACCACTGAGGAGCTGGAGCTCACCTCAGTGGCATCCAGGCGAGCTGAAACAGACAGCCAGAGATCTTGGTGAGCTCGTGCCCTGGTCCGAGACCCCTGCCCTGATAACCCCCACCCCCTGGACGGCACATCAGGGAGTCCCAGGCCCTTCTCCCTCTCCACGGCCTCCAAGCGATTGATGATCCCAGACACGTCTGCTGCCGCCGCCGCCTCCTCCTCTGAGGAAGAAATTGCAGGCTAAAGATGACGCTTAGCAGTTTTCTTAGGGGCAGGCCCCTTTCCTACCACCCTGTCCTTTCTTTGCTTTGGTGGCATCGTGGCTCCAGATAAGAATTTAGAATGCAAATACGACAACAAGATTTGAACCCAAGGTCAGCAAAATGAGACAGCGAATGATTACGCAATATAACACCGAATTTTATTTTATATTATTATTATTATTATTATTATTAGCAGCAGCAGCAGCCAAGATGCAGCAGCAATAAGCCCGAGGCCGAGAGTCAGCAAAATGCAGAGCGGAGGAGCCTTGCAGCACCTCTGGGGCACCTCCACGCTGTGCGGCCACAGCAAGAAACAAGCCCCAGCTGAGGCCCAGTAAGGAGGGGGAGGGGGCAATGAAGTTTGAACCAGAGGCTACCCGCCCATGACGATCCAAGAAAGCGCCAGGCAGAGGAGCCTGGGCAGCACCTCCGGGGTGCCTCTGCGCCTTGCGGTGGCAGTAAGAATAGCCTCTGCCGAGGCCCATTAAGGACAGAGGGGGAAGCTGCAGCTGCGGCAAAGTGAAACCTCCCACACCACCCCTGCAATCAGACCAATCACCGTCATCTCCTCCACAAAAGCAGTAATAAAAGGCTGTATTAGCATGAGGATGCAATTATTTAAAAATATTTTACAATAGAAAGTTGTAGCGCTAATACTTTGTATCATTCCTACTCAATGGAGCAATAAAGGACTACAGTTTCTGGTGGCCAGCATCCTGGATCCAGAGGTAGTGTTAGGGAGCGGCCCACTAGGCCTGGAGCCCCAAATATTTCATTTGGAGCCCCAAATCTCAGGGAGGCCATCTGGCCCACCACTGTGCTGTCCATGGGGTCTTGCTAAAATAAAGGTACAGGGGCCCTGTTGCATCTGATCCCCCTGGACTAGCTGGCTTTTTGCCCACATGTGCTTCACCTCCTGCTGCCCCCCCCCAATCTTTCTGCCTGAGGTTTTTTTCTGAAATCAAATGCCCTCTTCTCTCCTGCCCATACATCCGTTTACAAATAGGGGTGTCCTTAGGAGACAGGGTCTTTAAAAGACACACAGAAAGAGAGAGACTTTGGAGCATATGTAAATTAGCATATGCAAATTTGTGCATTTTTATTGTCTCGTGGGCCTGAGCACCGAAATTTTTCGGTATCTAGTACCGCCCCTGCCTGGTTCCTTTCAGAAACACTGCTACAGTTGCCCTTAATAAATAAACAAACAAATAAGTTCAATGCATTCTAGAAGCATAATGATGAAAAGCTTGCTTCAAAATTAGAAATCTAAAGGGGGAAATCATGTTTCATGTCTGTTTAATATTCAAGAGAAATCTGTACAACTGAACCCAATTCACTGGTCATTTAGCACCCTTGGGAATGGGGGAGATGTTTTCCCATACCAATGCCTAGGGGTGTGACTCCTGTGAGGCTTCCAGGTGGCTGGGCAGCCGCCAAGTTATTTAACCTGGATCTGGAGTGTATTGCACATGCCTTCAGTTTTAAATGCATGACACTGATTTCAGATTATAGTTCATCTGTAACCATTTGGTGGCGATTGTTTCAAGGAAGTGATAAGCCTGGGGAATGGAACCAAAATGAGATATGATTCCCTAGCGTTATTAATCCTGCTTGAATAAATCAAATCATTAATAAATGGCAGCAACCTGTGAAAATAGTATCCTATAGGGGCCTATGAAGCATTTAAAAAAAAACCCTCCTTATGGTAGTTTTTTCTCTCTGCTTGAATAATGGTGTAACAGCAGAAGAGATCAACATACCCAGGCTTAATTATCCCCCTTCTCTATCTTCATCCATTGCCAGGAAAATTTAATTAGGTGAGAATAAGAAGACTTCCTCCCAATATGACAACTACATATAGCTTACAAGAATGTTACTCCTAATGGATCTGAAGATAGATAACATAACAAAGTGGAGTTTGTTCAGTTATGCAGAGCAATATCTTTTCTGTGATGTGGTTAAATGTGCTAGCTTGTTAGTGCTATGAGAATTAAGGCCCTAATGTCCCTTCCCCACCGCCCACTACAATATTTTTTCTTATAAAAGATTCATTCACACATTATGGCTTTTTGTAAGGTGACACAGAAGTGGGAAATCACAGCAACCGACCAAGCTGCGCTCAAAACTCAGGGGAAATTCGGACTCCAGCACAATGCAAGGAACCATGGTCTGGAAGGGACAAAGCAAAGAAAATGCACTCCATTGACAATGTTGTGATGAAAATCCCTATGCACACAAAAGGTACACTTTTGATCTGGCCATAGGTTCAATACCAGATTGTGGAGCTTTCACATGCAGTTGCTTCAAATGCATCAACCCTCCTTCTCCCTCATGTTTGATAGAGGCACATCCAGCTATGTTCTGTTTCAGTGGCTGACTTCATATGCTCTTTGCCTGGCATGGCATGAACCTAAGTCAGCTCCACTACTAAAATTAGGAGGATATGGGCTGTATCCAATGTTAGTCCTATTTAGAGAAGACACATTGAAAGGAATGGAACTTCGCTTAGACTAACATTGGATACAACCATATGTCAGAACAGCTCCTCCATGCTTTAAGCACCGTAGATTGAATATGTTCAACCTGGTTCTGTCAGTAACATGAAAAACCACTCTCATTATACATTTTCTGGATCATCCTGAACAATTTCTAATTACATCAGTGCAGTATAAAAGTTTTGCCTACATTATTCTGTCCACAGCATTGTTGTACATTAATTATGGTAACTGAATAGTTTGGTTCATTGTTCTGGAAACTTGACCACACAATTCAGTGCACATTCACCTAGAAGTAAGTTCCGTAGAACACAATGAGACTTACTTCTCAGTAAACATGCATAGAATTGCACTGTTCATTTTGTGTTTTTCTTTCCTAGAAATGTTGAGCTGTGTGCAACTATCCTGTATGCAGTTTATATCCATTTTCTACACATATATGGCTTCTGGTAACAGTGCAATACTGTGACATGAAAAACAATATTATGAGAAAAGTTGCATCTTAAAGAATAGCATGATTGGGGAGACTTGTATACCAGTGTGGTGTAGTGGTGAGAATGTTGGACTGGGACTCGGGAGATCCGGGTTCTAGTCCCCGCTCAGCCATGAAACTCACTGGGTGACTTTGGGCTAGTCACTGACTCTCAGCCTAACCTACCTCACAGGGTTGTTGTGAGAATAAAATGGAGGAGGAGGAGAAGGATTATGTAAGCCGCCTTGGGTTCCTTGCGGGGGGGAAAAGGGGGGGTATAAATATAATAAATAAATAAATAAATAAAATGATCAGTGGAGATCTGCACAATATTTTGGAACAAGATGGATATTTCTTGGCCCAAGAATAATTGCCACATTTACACATTGGCCTTGGGATTCCAATCCTGCCCATGTGCTAGTGGGACCTATTGTTGGTGCAATGGACCCTAGTCAGGGCCGGCGCTACCGCTAGGCAGACCCAGGCGGCTGCCTAGGGCGCGTGGCGGAAGAGGGCGCAAACTCTGCGCCCCTTCCTCGCCTCCGGCGCGCTCCTGCCCTGCCTGCCGCCTCCGCCGCTCCTCCCCGCCCGCTTGCCGGCCGCTGCCGCCGCCGCAGCAACCACCCCCCGCGCGCGCGCGCGCCCGCCCGCCAACCATCTACCTACCTTCGTCCCATCGCGTCGGAGGAGGCGGCGGCGGCAGCAGCAGCCAGCAGCGGTGGGCGGTGGGAAGGTAGGTGGTTGGCGGGCGGTCGCGCGGTCGCGCACGCGCGCGGGGGGTGTTGCACAGCAGGGCTGCTTTGCTTCGGAGGGGCCCCCCACGGCACAAGGGGGGGCGCCTAATATAATTTGGCCTAGGGCGCCAAACAGCCCTGCACCGTTCCTGACCCTAGTGGTTGCCGAAAAAATCATACATGAGAGGAAACACTCATTTCTGGGATGGTGTAGGTCAGCGAAGCTCACAGAATTCCTGACAACGAGGCAGGGTAGACCAAAGGTCATGTCACAGACACAGTCACAGACACAGACACCACTTTTCCTGAGTTGTGCTGATCTCTGTGTATTGGGGGAGGGGGGAATTGTTACTGTCTATGCTGACAAATGTGAATAACAGATAAGTATTCATTCCGCCATAGTTACATGTTGGGATTATTGGACAGGAAAATTGTAACTTGTGTGATGTGGATCCAAAAACAAAAAAACCTTGCTATTTTAGAAATAGGATTCCTATGTAGTTAAGGGTGCAATCCAGTCGGGATGCCTGTAACACTGAAACACTGAATTCGGACAGGATTATGGGCATCCTATGGAGGACGGGAGGAGCATGGAGGTGGAAGTCGCCTCTGCATTCCTGCTGCACTGCAAAGCATGTCTAGATGCTGCCTAGCCACCATAGGAGTGCGCTGCCTGAAGATTATGGAATGATCTCTCTACTGAGGCCTACTTAGTGCCAACTGTTCCATTTTCTAGTGTCAGGTTAAGACTGCCCTCTTCTCCTAGGCATTTAATGGCATTTAAGGTACTTAATGGCTCGATAGGGCATTTATGCCAGCTGTTTTTAACAGGTCTAGTCTGTACTGATATTGTTTTAGCTGTTAAATTGTTTCTAAATTTTGTATATTAGAAAAATGTTATGCTGTATTTTATTGTATTTATGGTCCATGTTCTTATGAATGATTATGGACTGCCCAGAGAGCTTCGGCTATTGGGCAGTATAGAAATGAAATTGTGATGATGATGATGATGATGATGATGATGATGATGATGATGATGCAATACCTCTACTCTGACAACATGAACATTGGCATGTACAGTCAGCCCAATGGTTTAGTCAGCTTAGCATTATAACAACTAGCAGTAGACAAGCAGGTGGCCAATGAAGTTCCACAGAGAAGGGCAACAGTGAATCCCTTAGTGCAGATTCCCAGCATCTGATAGCGAGGGCTACATTGACTCCCCAAAATATAGCTACATACTTGGTTACTAATGTACAGCAGGTGTGGGAAATATGGGTCCCTGTTTGTTTATTTATTTATTTATTTATATTTATACCCCACCTTTTTTCCTGCAAGGAACCCAAGACGGCTTACATAATCCTCCTCCTCTCCATTTTATCCTCACAACAACCCTGTGAGGTAGGTTAGGCTGAGAGTCAGTGACTGGCCCAAAGTCACCCAGTGAGTTTCATGGCCGAGAGGGGACTAGAACCTGGATCTCCTGAGTCCCAGTCCAACACTCTCACCGCTATGCCACACTGGCTCTCCTGTGGGATTACAACTCCCATCATGCCTGTCCATTGGTCATGCTGACTGGGGATTATGGGAGTTATAGCCCAACAACCTCTGGAGGGACATAGTTTCCCCATGCCTGGTGTAGTAGCTGCCACTATTCTCCACTTATTCATCCAAATTGCCTTAAACCCATTTAACTGATATCACACTATCCTGTTCAAAGATATACAAGCATTGAGAATTATGTTGCATACTGGTGGATAGGTATATAACTCAAACAAACAAACAAAAAATCTGCTCTTGTTGGTTTTATCTGAAGCCCATTGTGCTATTAAGATGTCATCTTTCTTTGTAATTTAATTTGGAGTCTAATTAACACATGAGTGCTCTTTCATGCCTCGTGACAGCATATTAAATACCATGTTGCTTTTGCTTACCGGCTTAATGATTCATGACCTGAATGATAATTTAACTCATGAACTGCAATCATGAGATGGAAATATTGTGCTCTGGTTGGGCCTCACCCTGACTAAACCCAAATCTGCCAGTTTGACTTTCTCCAAAATGTGATTTTTAAAAAGTCTTTCCATCCTGAAAATGAAAACATTTGAGAATTTTAGTAAATTCCTATCATAAACAATCTGAAACTAAATTCCTACCCATCTGCAATGGAGAGGACCATATTGCACCTGCCTGCCATGTAACTGTTAAAGATGAGGAGCCTGTCAGAAAGAAGAGTACATGGGGAATCAAAAATCCAGACTTTTATGAGCTAAATACTCAACCTAGGTGACCAAATCTTTCAGTTTTGGTTTCTTCCACATTCGTGCTTGTCTTTAATCTCGAGTTCTTTCCATCTCAAATATGAAGAGACTTGTGAATTTTGGTAAATTCTTATCAAAGCAAACTGAAACAAAAATTTCACCCATCCCTAGCCACTCCCCTCTCTTCAAGTATGTCCTCAAAAGGTACTAACACAGTTTCCCAGATGGCATGTGCAGTTCCTCTTTTCACACATGTGGCAGATTCAATATATTTCTGTGCCAGTCAACACTGCCACCACAGTGTAGCTTAACCCTCGTTTTACTCTTTATGTTGTCCGAGTGACTGGATTCAGGCAACACGATAACCCGCACTCAAGAGTTGAATATGGGTTGACTGTGGCTTGTTGAACCATGGATTGTTGTTGAAACGTGGGTTATTGTGTTGTCTGAACCCATCCGAGATAACAAACCATGGTGAACAACCCAACAACAAACCATGGGTTCTCTTCATGGGTTGTTCGTGGTTAACAAGCCATACCTTGTTAGCACAGCTGGCTTCAGACAACACGATAACCCACATTTCAGCAACAACCCATGGTTCAACAACAGCCCATGGTTCAATGACAACCCACAATCAATCCATTTTCAACCCTTGAGTGCGGATTACCGTGTTGTCTGAACCCAGTCAATATCAAATGTTGATCTAGGTTTTTAGCACAAAGGCAAATAAAGTTAAGAACATAAGTACATGAGAGAAGAGCCATGCTGGATCAGACCAAGGGCCCATATAGTCCAGCATAGTGATCACACAGTGGCCAACCATCTGCCCACGGGATCCCACAAGCAGGACATGAGTGCGACAGCACCCTCTCGCCCGTGTTCCCAAGCAACTTATCATTAGGGTGGACCGCAATCTTTTTAACAGGATTGAATGAGTGGTGTTGGTTTGTTTTAGCTAATCAAAATGGAAATGGGGTGGTGACAGTGATTTCTATGAACATGAATGGTGTGGACAGAATGAGTAGAGGAAATATATTCACTCACACAATTTAAGGGGGGAAAGGACCTCATATCTTATATCTAACTTATTTTGACTTCATGCAGATGTTCAACCAATTGCATCAGGGCTGGAGCTTGTCACCATGAACCATTCCCTCTCCCCACACATTCAGTGTACACAGTAGCCATGTTTAGGCATTTACCTGAATGTGCGATGGCTGCAAGTGTGTACTGGGATGGGGCCATACGCATTGACCCCACCCCCTACATTTCTGGCTGTGCTGTCCCAGTGCCCCACTTGTTCAGACCTTGGCATGTTGAACCAGCAAGGTCTGAAAGGGAGTTCTACTCACATTTGTGTTGTGGGGACTCTGCCTTAACAGGGTTCCCAGTAAGGCTGAGAGTTCTACATCTCCAGGTGCGCTGGCCTGGTCCTGTCCCCCTCAATTCAGAACTTGTTGTGTTGAATCAGCAAGGTCTGAAAGGGAGTTCTGCTTGTTTTCAGTTGAATGCACAGTTGCAAGGTTGGGAATCCTGATAAGGCAGTGTCTGCAATTGCGCATAGAGTTGAACTCACGTCCAAATGCCTGAACAGGGCTATAGAAAGATGTTAATGTGCAGGAGTGGGTGTGTGTGCATGTGATTGTGTACATGTGTATCAATAAGAATGTGTGGGGTTCCAGCTAGTCTAATCATATACACACTTACTTGGGAGCAAGTCCCACTGAACACAATGGGACTTACTACTTCTGAATAGAAATGACAGGATTTCACTGTTACAGTTATATTTGTTCTGTTTAGTTCCTGTCCCCAGCTCTTAGTTTTAGGCAGACAGAATAATAATAATAAAAAAAAACAATATTGAGTCATCCTGCATCTCATATACCATTTTCAAATAACAATCAGGATGAATTATTTCTCTCTTTTGAGCACTATGCTGCTCTCAGACTTGGTCAGTCTGTAATGAATTTTCCCATTATATGTTCCACCTCACAGAGCTATGCTAAGTCCTTCCTAATTTTATTCTAATGGTTATTTGCTTACAGTGCCTCCACTAATGTTATTGGTATAGCAAAGCCAAATAATAACCAGTCTCTACAGTAAAAACATACATAGTATGTGAAGAAATTTCCCTTTTCTGTCTTACTGTAGAAGCACTCCCGTATATGTTAATTTATATTTGTAAATTTGTTTTTTAAAAAATATTCTTCCATTCAATTTTAACAATATTATAAAATACTTTTCATATTGTACCAGATAGATATAAAATGGATCAATAAACACTATACATTAACATTATTGCATTATGTATATATTAATCTAGTCCTAAAATAACATATCAAATAAGTAACTATGACAAATGTGTTATACTATTCCAATAATCAATGAATGAATTCAGTTCTCTGTAAATCTATTGAATTTTGCTTACCTTATTAACTCTTATATAATTTATAAGTTTAGCCATTATTTCTTGTGTGTGTGTGTGTGTATAAAAAAATCTCCCATCCTATTATTGGTGGAATTTGAGCCTTTTCCCAATATTTCACATAATGTTACATATTTCTGCACCCATATATATATATATAATCATCTATATCTATGATTGTAGCATATATTGTTTTGCTGTATACACAGTTTTTTGTAGTTGCCCATAAAAATAAAGCAGAATCTAGATGTAGTGGTACTTTTGTTATTTTCCCATCATATTCTCAATCTGTAACCACTGGAATTGTGCTAATACACCGTGGAATTATGCTAATATAGAGAGTCTAGAGACTGGAGTTATAAAGATAGTATATGTAGGGAATAAGCGATATAGAACAGCCTTCCTCAACCTGGTGCCCTTCAGATATTTTGGACTACAACTCCCAGCATTCCTGAACATTGACTATGCTGGCTGGGGCTGATGGGAGTTGAAGTCAAAAAGATATGGACAGCACCAGGTTGGAGAAGGCTGATATAGAAAATAAGAGCATAAGAAGAGCCTTGCTGAATCAGACCAAAGGGCTAGCTAGTCCAGCATCCTGTTTCCCACCTCCAGGCATCTTTCCATGCCTATGGGAAGTCCACAAAAGCAGGATATGAGTGCAATAGCACACTGCCATTGTTGTTTTCCAGCAACTGGTATTCAGAGGCATGCTACTCCTGATGTGTTTAATGTGAAGGAATATATATATATATATATATATATATATGAAAGTGTCCTGAGACTGACTGACTGACTCATAAACGCCCAGCTCAAACCGTTTAATCTAGGAACGTGAAATTTTGAAGGAACATTGTTTTTATGACGTAGAGCCCCACTAAGGAAGGATTTTTGGAAATTCTGTCCCTAAGGGGGTGAAAAAAGGGTGCAAAATTGCCACACAATCATATCTCCTATAGGCAAAACAACAGGGCAGCAGTTATGCAAATCGGCCTCACCTCAGAATTGCTGCAGGAGCCAATAGCAGCAGTTATGCAAATAGCCCATACGACACTTAGAATGTTCGTATGAATTCCTACAGGGGCCAATAGTGCTGGGTATGCAAATCTCCCCTAGGCCATTTAGAATGTTCTCTGAGGGGGTGAAAAGGGAAGGAAACTTTTTAAATAACTGCCTGACTGAATGACTGCTGTGTGCGGGGCATCAGTCCATCACGTTTTTGACAGATCCGCCCCAAACTTGGCACGCATACTCTCCATCACCAAAGGACAAAGACTGGTGGGTTCAAATCTCTGAAAAACCCTCGCTGCGCCTGTACGGCCCAAAATAGATGAGATCCAATGGCGTCACTTGGAATGTTCGCAGGGGCCATTCAGGAGTGGTTATGCAAATCGCTCCAACGACATATAGAATGTTCGTATGAACTGCCACAGGGGCCAATCAGGAGCAGATATGCAAATCTCTCCTGCGTCAAAACAGGAATAGTGATGTTTCTACTGGGGCTGCACCAAAATGCCCCCTTTTCACCACTCCTACCTGTTCCCATGCTTCTGGTCCCCAAATGCTTCCTTTCAACCCATCCAGACTCCTCCCTGCCCACCTGTTAATTGCTCCAACAGAGGATTATAGGGCTGTGCAAAATCCTTGCACATCTTAAATTGCAACTGAATCTGAGTTTCCTGCTTCAGTAAAACATCTGTGGAATTTCAAGGGAGCTAAAAAGAATTTCCATAAGACTAGTAAGAATTCTCAGGAGCAGAGAGTTACACATCACTGATTCTGGAGTAAGGCTCAAACTACACATTATACATATGCCCATGAAGTTTTTTTTACCTCTGCATATAAAAACAAAAACAAACAACAACAAAACTCAGCCTGGAAAGAGGAAGGATGGGTGGAGAGGAACTGTTTAATTTTCAGCTCAAAATCACCTGCTCTGAGCTGATTTTTTTTAACCCATGGGACTAGAAAAAGATATAGGTTAGGAAATGAAAGCAAAATCTACCTTCTGCACTGCATATAAGAAGAAATGCGTGGAAACCCCTTTTCTTCAATGTGTTTGTGCAGGACGTATTGATGAATGTGATCAGAATGAATGCAACTGGGAAAATATATTTTCTCTCTTTGTTTCTATTTTCATAAAAGGTGGAATGGGGTGGGGGAGAGATCTTAATCAGGGAGAAAGGGAAGCCTGGATTTCTTTGCCTTTTTTTAGTACACTGTTGCTCAGTCAGTGCCTTAACAAGCCTCCCCCTAAGTCTAGATTAGAAAAAGTAATTGAAGCTTCCATAAATATAACTTCAGACAAAAGAAGATGGATGATTCATCTGAAATTCATGGAACTTTAAAAGCCTATTTCATTATTTTGAGTGCTTTAAACTGAGGATCTGAGTATGCAGCTGCTGGAACAAGCCATGCCTGTAAATATGGGGGTTGGATGGAGAAGTAATATGTGTGAAGTAATCAAATCTGGTTTCTACATCTAGTAGGATCTGTGTTCTAAAATCGCATTAGGAATGTCCCACACTCACCATCAATACAATCCATTAAAATGTACCAACTGAGTCAGACCTCAGCAACATGACCATTAACATTAAACTTTATAATGTACCTTGACTACACTAGTGTTGCTCATGTAGAAGATTAACGAGACCCAGCCCATAAGTTCATAATCTAAACAAGAGAGTGAGAGAGGCAATAGGGGAAATGAAATAGTTGCACTTGTGCAAAACTAAGGTGAAATATAACAAAGCAGACAATGTAAGAAATGCAAAGCAAGAATTTAATGAAGAAAACACTTGTAACACACACAATTCCAGGGAAACCTATCACGCCAGCATACACTATTGGTGTTGTGCTAGAGGTCACTGATGCTGGCACATTGTTAATAGTGTAAGTGGAGCAGCAGCATTGGATACTGCCCAAGTCAAGATATGAAAACTATCCAACAAAAGTTGAGTACCTTTATCTCCACACTGATTTTAGAAGCACACATTTATTTTTTTATTTATTTGTATTATTGCTATACCATTAAGTATTTTTAAAATCCCTAAGCTGTTTCCATGTAAATATTAAAATCACAATTAAAATCACATTCAAAATACAATTAAAAAAAACAATTCAATTACAACAACAACAACAACACCTCAGTGCAGTACAGGAGCAATAAAATGGGTCAGCATGGTTAATTTAATTATGAACCAGAGAAAGCCTGAGTCAACACAGGTGCGTTTTCAGGGGGTGCTTGAAAGATGCCAATTTTTCTGCATCCCGAACTGCACGAGGGAGTTTTTTTCCACAGGATGGGCACAACTACTGAGAAGGCCCACCATTGAGGAATTTCATAGCAACATTCTGAAAATTTTGGAATGATCAGTTAGGCCTCCTCCAACAATCATAATGGCCGGTTGAGTATATATAAGGGAAGACAGTCTCCTAAGTATCCTAGCACATACATAACCTTCCTATTGTCAATGTGATGTGAAAGTCATTAATGTTGTGTGAATCATATCCTAAATTTTAAATAACTTATTAAAAGAAAGTCCAGGAAGCTGTTACCTTGTATGCACATAAATACATGGACACCAGAGCATCACACAAAACCAGCTCTTTCTGTATTCAAACATTTCTGGCCTTCTTAAATAGAACTCTTACCTTCACTAGATGGCACTTTGTCTCTCTTATAGGCTACTCTAGCCTTGTATTTCCTTAATGCAAACAGATGCCTGCTGTGCCTCTTCATAGACCTCCACACACCTTTCAGAGTTCAGTATTCGTGTTCAGAGACATTTAATTAAGTAATAACATCTGACAAATGAAGCTTTTTTCATCTGAAAATGGCTCAAAAGTGGGAAATTGTGGCAGTGAAGTGAACCTCAAGGCAAATGAGGACCCATTTGAAAAATGATTATATAAGAGAAATGAACCAGAAATGAGAGGAAATAAACACCTTTAATTGGCAGTCAAAAACATGTCTGCCCTTCATTGGTCCATTTAAGAAAATGATAAAGAAAGGGCTCTAGCCAATTACGATGTTTAAAGATGACAGCACAGAGAGGATAAAAACTGGGTGCCCTAGTTAAATTCAAGCTTAGCTAATTGCAGGCACTCTTGATTGGGTTGTTGTAGTCGGGGCGGGGGGAGAAACATCCTTGGATTCAACAACTAAAAATATTGTCTTGAAGTATTCTGCTGCAGAAGTGTCTGTGTGTGATGACTAAGAGTAAACTTTTTTCAGGTGAAACTCTTTCCTATTTTACACCACTCTTACTTTGAACTTCACACATTGCTCTTTTATTTCAAGAACCTATGGTTCTGGGTAAATTTAGAAAGTTTAGTACCTTTTGGCTAGGGATGCTTGCAATAAGACAACTTTGGGAGCTCAAAGCCATATTTTGAATAATTATTTTATGCAGGACCCCAAAATGCATTGAAATATAATTCCTCTGCCTATAGCTGCAACCATTCTAAAAAGGATCAGTAAGGTCTGTGTGTGGACACAAAAACCAGAGGCAGGAGAAGCAGAAGTCCTCGACAATTCAAAAGACAGCCTTATGGAGACATCAGGCACTGATAAAATACAGCTATGGGGATGAAAATAAGAACATCATAAAAAGAGGGCATTTTTGGTGGCTGCTCCCAGGCTGAGGAACTCCCTCCTAAGGGAGGTTTGGATTGCTCCCTCTGTGCTATCCTTCCACTGGCAGGAAAATACCACTTTATTCAAGGAGGCCTTTGGCCTGAAAGTGGGTACTGTTGGATTGGGTGTTGTTTTTAATCTCTAAGAGTTATGCTTTTATTGTATTTTAATGTATTATTTTATTATTTCAACCAATTTTAATTGTCTCTGTAAGCTGCCTTGAGTGCCATTTTTTTGGTAGAAATGCAGGGTACAAATCAAATAAATAAACATGTCTTTGCTTTCTGTGTTCTAAATTTCCCATTCCTAGCTTCCTTGGGTTTCTTTCTTTCTTTTTTTGGCAGGGGGAGAGCAACAAAGAAGAGATGTATTTTTCTCTCATGTTACAGAAGTGCACAGGTAGGAAAATAATCTTGTATTAAGGGGTCCTTAGGCCTCAGAGTTACAAAATTAGGTAGGAAACCAGGTGTTTCCCCCTTATTTAGGGAAAGATACATTTCTCTTTACATTATTTAGGGCACAATCCTATGCAAGTTTAGGCAGAAAAACGTCCTACAACTCCCAGCGTTTCCCAGCCAGCATGTCTGGCTGGGGGATGCTAGGAAATGTAGAACTTTTTTGTAGGCCCTCCTCCTAGTCCCCACCAGCCTGGTTTCTCTGGCTGATGGGACAGGGAGAAGGCCATCTGTGGCAGATCTTGTTGAGATCAACTTGATGTTGCTGGAGGTGCTCCTTGAGATATACTGGACCGGAGCTGTACAGGGTTTTAAAGGTCAACGCCAACACCTTGAATTCGGCTCGGCAAACAACTGGTAGCCAAAACAAAGGGAATCAAAGGGAGTATATATGATATTGATGCATGGAGAGTTCTATGAGCAAAATGGTATAGGGATCTTAGGTTGCAATAGTTGCCTTATATAAACATTCGGTGGAAGTCATCCTCCCTCTAATGGCTGTTAATGGCCACTAATGTCTTTCCCTTTAGTGGCTGTGCATGATTGGAGCATTTTTCCTGCCAGGGTTCTGAATGTACCTTTTGTAGCTTGATTAGAATAGTGACTCAGCAATCAGGGAGACATTGGCAGGTTTTGCATGCCAGGGGTTAGGTTGCTCCTGATTATTTGATTAGGTTAGAGGTCAGCAAGTGGAAATGGCAGCTTTTTTGCCCGGAATGGTCCAAAGTCTTTGGTGAACGAGCATTCAAAGACAAAATGGAGATGAGAGTCAAGCTGATGAGTGAGGGCCACATACCTCAAAAATAACAGCTGCTCAGTGTGGGGAACTGTGTAACAGTGTGGGGAACTGTGCTATAGGAGCTTGGTGGTAGAGCACATACTTTGCATGCAGAAGGTCCCAGGTACAATCCCCGTTGTCTCCAGGTAATGCTGGAAGAACTACTGCCCCTGGAGAGGTGCTGTCAGGCAGTGTCAACAATACTGGACTAGTGGACTGACAGTCTGATTCAGTATAAAGCAGCTTCATGTAGGCCTGTGGCTTACGCTGGCTCAGCTTGTCTGAGTGTGGAAAGCTAAGCAGTGTCAAGCCTGCCTGGTTATTACTCGGATGGGAGACACCCCTCCTCTAGTTTCCTGCATTGAGCAGGGGGTTGGATTCAATAGCATTGTAGGCTCCTTCCAACTCTATGATCTATGAAATGTCTCCTGTGTTCTGTGTAACTGCCTTACTTCTCTGCATGTCATCCCTGCAGCTACTTTTCTCCCAGCATGGCTCAAATATCAAAAATTATCTGTGCTGGGGGGAAAGTTTCCTGAAGTAATGGAGAGTGATAAGATGCGATGAAGGAGGCAGCAGGATTCAGCTTCTGTCATCCATGTGACTCAATGTTGTGAAAAAATTGTTCCCAGTGTACTACTTCATATGTGAATGGAAAGAAATGTAATGGAAACAAATGTGGTGGTCCCCATTACATCTAAACTATCAAGGTCTACTTATGACTAACCTATGTTCTGCTTTGCCTACCAAGCTTCTCCATATTTCTAAAACATCTATTGCATATTCTATTCATCATGGATAGATTAAAGATAACCAAATAACACTGCAATCTCTATTTCTCTACTGAGACCGAAAGCAAATATTGTTCATATGCATCACTATTTGCTGAAGATTAAAGACAAGCACATACATTTTATTGCCTTGGTTTCTAAATATGGAAGTTATTTAAAAACATATACTTGACATTTTGATTTATTTGTTGCGGTTTTCACAGTAACATTTAAAATCTTCTAGTGGCAACATAAATAACAACTGCACTTAGTTTTATTTATTTATTTAGTATCCTGCCTTTTTTCCTGCAAGGAACCCAAGGCGGCTTACATAATCCTCCTCTTCCTCTCCATTTTATCCTCACAACAACCCTGTGAGGAATGTTAGGCTGAGAGTCAGTGACTGGCCGAAAGTCACCCAGTGAGCTCAGTGGCCAAATGGGAGACCCAAGTTCTGGTCCCCAAGTCCCAGTCCAACACTCTAACCACTACATCACACTGGCTCTCTTAGATTGAGAGTTAAGTACTTGGACAATGGCCTGGTTACTCGATACAGCCAAACTAGAATAGCTGATCAGCAAAAGTTTCCCACTAAGTATGGGCTGCTATAGTGATTGGGGGGGAAATCCAGAAATCCTACTTGTTTTGAACTACTGACTGCAACCAGCTTTCTGCTTATGTGTCACACTCAGGAATCTTCAAACTACACTTCACCCCCATTCACCCAATGCCATGAGAATGAACCTGGAGCTCAACCTCAGGCAGCCTGTCCTCTCACCTCAAAGGTAACTGACTAAATTATTCCAAGAGATCAACCATCATCATCTTTGCTATTCTCCTGTGGTTATAGCCTATATTGGATCCCCCAAACTTCTGGAAAATTCCAAGTCTAGAATCCCTGTCCTGCGAACAACATATAAATGGCCTATTAGTGTTTGTACTGTAGGTCCCTGAGCTACAACATTCCCACCTTCAAACAAAGCTCAGTGAAAAAAAGTTCCACCCCAGCTATCCAAAACATCCTATGTCTAATTCAGTCTGCAAAAAGTGATGATGTGACCAGGGGCTCTTTTTATTCCATCACTAAGAGTACCCTTAGCTTATCTGAGGTCTTGAACTCCCACATAAATCTGTCACACAGACCCAGACCAATTCTTTCAAGAACTGCAAAAAGGAAATAATTGGCTTATTGGGCAGTGGAAGACTGAAGGCTAATCCCCCTCAATCATTATACTAAAAGTTTTGAAAGAGCTGGAAAAAATGGAGACAAGACAGCAAATAATTGATAGGGTTGGGGCAGGAAGAATTTCTTGGTTAAATTTAATTCAATTAGTACAATGGGGTAAGAAATGGAAGAGGAGACATGAGCATGAAAGGGATTTCACTGCATTTGAGCAGGTGGTTATGTCTAGAGAACTCGTAGAAGGAAATGCATCAGCTAGGGGTCTTACAAAGATGTTATATAAAATGTTGCAGAAATCAGTAGAGCAAGCAGAAAATCTTAAAATAGTTTGGGATACAGAGTTTGAAGAGGAAATATCAAAGGATGAGTGGAATAAGATTTGGGATAGGCGAATATTGAAAAATATGTCTATAAGAATTAAAGAGAATTTTTATAAGCTAATTTGGAGATGGTATTTGACTCCAGTGAGATTAAATAGAATAGACAATAAATGTTCTCCAATGTGTTGGCGAGGATGTCAGGAATTGGGTACATATGCTCATATGTGGTGGAGTTGTAAAAATGTAATGGATTTTTGGAAAATGATTTTTGAGGAAATATCAGAAATTGTTGGAGCTGATTTAGAGGTATGCCCTAAACTAGCTTTGCTAACAATAACGGAAAAGGTGATCGGTTCTCAAAATGTTAAAGAATTAATCATAAATTTGTTAACGGCAGGTAGACTAATGATAGCAAGGAAATGGAAAACCCAGCAAGTTTTCACTATTACTGAATGGTATAAGGAAGTATGGGATATGGCTTTGAATGATATGTTGACTTGTAATATTAAATGCAAAAGGGGTCAATTAAAGAAAAATAATTTTAAGGATATTTGGGGTTTATTTTTGGAATATGTGTTTAAAAGGGGGAAAGGGAGTTTACCCTGTCAAGATATGTTGTATTTTTGGAATAATGAACAATTATAGAGTTATTGGATTGTTTGGTCCCATGGTGATGGGAGCACAATATTAGTTATGTGTGTGTGTTATTTTCTTTGTATTGTTTTAAAATTTAATAATAATAAAAAAAAAAAGTTTTGAAAGCTGCAGAAGATATTCAGCATCACATTGATAGGCATTTATCAATGTAGAAATGCCCTGAATCAAGAACCTCAGCAATTCACAGCCATGCAAGTGAACCGGCAGTAGGCAGAAAAGCGACAATGTGGCACTTTCCCAACAATGCTCTGCCGGCAAAGCAATGGCTGTGTTAAATGATGTGTTCTCACCCAATTGATCTTGATAGAATACTATCGTTAAGATACTACAGGTTGCTAGATACTTTTCACAGCACCTTAGCAGTGCAATATTTGCACTGGGAACAGGGCTGGTGTCAACAGGTCCAGAAACTCTGTCCTCCCCAATCTCATAGCTTTTTTTCCTTACTAGAATATTTGTTCCTGCCTTACAGACATAAAATTACTTGATATGGCATCATTAAAGGTCTATGACACTATGACAATCCCCCCCACCCCTGCCATGAGCAAGTGTTCTGTCTCCTTCCATCTAGAATAGGCAGCCCATGCCACTGCATCCATCTTCATGGAAGCATAAGGAATTCAATCTTTCCGAATTCCAAGATGATCCGTACATATGTGGACTAATGTGCAGATCATAATTAAGTTATGCACAGGGTTTTGTACTTCCAAAATGCTCTGATGCAGTTTTCAGCTATATGTTCAGCAAAATGCGTGTAAAATGTGTATCTTGAGAGAAAATACTTTAGAAATACGTATTTTGAGAGAAAATATTTAAATGCAAAGGTTTGTACTTTAAAAAAAAAAAAATCAGATTAGTGCAGAAGCAGGATTATAGAATTTCTAAACCATCCACATCAAGAGATATAGCAATTTGCAACAAATTAAAACACAAAATATAAAATGTTACAGTAAAAGCAAATCTATAAAACAGTGGCTGGAATTTACTCATCAGAGTGAGACTGACTGAACACATGCAGAAGTGACATGGATAAGAAAAGGACTGATTTGCCATCCCTATCTATATTTCCTAAGCCCATCTGTAGTGGACGGGACCCCTCCTCCAAACCTCATACCCTCAATGTGTATTTCGCTCTCACCAAGTGCCACCTTGTATTGGTCACTTCAGACTTTAAGCTGTCTTCTTAAGCTGCATTAGCCAATTATGTCTTAGGTCTTATATGTAGCTGTTCACCCACGTTTGTTTGTCTTTATTAAGAGCAGTTTGTTTTATTTGATTACTTGAAGTAGGGTGCCCCTCTGTTAATTCACTTCTAACTTTCCTGTCTACCAGTCAGACTTTGGAGACTTAGAACCAGGCCCGGTGCAAGGCAATTTGGTGCCCTAGGCAAGATCAGATATTTAGCGCCCCCCCCTTCCCACTTGAGACCTCCCTCCCTCCAGCCCTATGCCCATTATGAAATAAATTTCCCTCCCTGGGAACTGCCGAGCCCCATAGAAAAACTTTGTGGACTTTGAGACTTTTCCTTTGTATTCACGAGGAAAGCAAAGAGGCAACATCAGCCCAGCTATGCCAGGAACTCCCAAGGGCCTTCTCCTACTCCATATATATGTAAAAGCCTGTCTCCTCCTGCAGGCAGCACAAGGGATATGAAAAAAGGATGTGAGAGAGGTGTGGTGGCGCTACCTGTGAGGAATAGAGACAAAAGGGCGTCTTGCAGCCTGTCCTACCTCGCAGGGTGGAGGTGCAGAGACACCGGTTTGACTCGTACACCTTCTGGGTTGCAGGGGGGGGGATGCATGTAGTAGAAACATAGCAAAGAGAGAGCCCGTGGATTATCTGGTTCAAATTTAGGAGGGGATTTACGAAACTTGCTACTTCCCCTCCTCTCTCTATCACTTTGTTGCAATATTTCTTTATCAGAATAATGTATATTATCCTGTCTTTCCCTTTACCAGCCTAGTGCTCAAGGCAGACAACAATATTCAAAGTACAGTAAAGAAAACATCAACAGCTCAGGGCACAATCCTAAACACGTTGAGGCAGAAAAAAGCCCCGCAACTCCCAGCATTCACCAGCCAGCATGGCTAGCTGTTGGAACGCTGGGAGTTGTGGGGCTTTTTTCTACCTCAACGTGCATAGGATTGCGCATGGCTGGCTGGGGAATGCTGGGAGTTGTAGGATTTCCCCCCCCCTCCAAACACGCATAGGATTGCATCCTAAAACCATTTAAAACCAAAACACAGAAACAGCATGGTAAATAATTAAAACATTGGAGCCCCAGCTAGCTTAAAATACCTTTCCCTCCCTCCCTGGTTGCTGGAAATAACTGCTTTCAGGGGACCTTGAGCTGAGGAACCTGAGGCTCACGCGAGGGAGGGAAGGTGAAGGAGGTGTTTGCAGGTGTATCCTTGAGAGGGAAGGCGAAGGAGGTGTTTGCAGGTGCATCATTGGCCACTGCCCGCCTCCCCTCCTCCAGTCTGTAGCCTTCTCTGCCTCTTTTGATGCTGGTTGTGAGGAAGAGCCTGCCTGCTGCTGTTCCTGGTAACGAGCTGGAGGAGAGAGAGGGAGGGGTGCGCTTCTTTCGCCTTCCCTTCCCCGCCACAGGACATGATTGGTAAAACAAACTTGGTAAAATACGTGATGTATTTTTTTTCCCCCAAGGCATTTCTGGCGCCTCCTTTAGCCTAGCGCCCTAGGCAGCCGCCTAGTTGGCCTAATCATGGTAGCACCGGCCCTGCTTAGAACTTTCTTCTTCTACTTTCTACTAAACTTTCTTCTTCTTTTCAGCCTAATCCCTTCCACTGTTTCAGCCTTGGCCCTCTAGAACACTTGTTCATAGGACAGGAACCCACAAGGAGGGGGCACAGGGCATATAGCCAAAACAACTATCAGCCACATAAAGATTGTGCCTTCCTCTTCAGTCACCACCTCACCTACTTTCATTCCACATTTCCTATGAGCACTACCCAGTGCTCAAGTATGGGCTGACTAAAACCCTGCAACAATCAATTCTGAGCATCAATAATCAATCATCTGTCTCCTCATAATCACCCTCAACAGAGTGACCTGGTTTGCATGACTCGACAACCCATCATGGTTTAATTTAACTGTGGGGCTCTCGTGTTGTGCTGGGTGCCTGTGAGAATGCCATTTTTCCATTATGCCTGTGGGTACTCATCTTGCTACAGCTTGTTGTGTTGTGCCAAGCCAGGTGACAGGGAACGTTTGGGGGTTAGACAACCCTCAAATAACCTATGGCTTGTTTTATGGTTATTTACCATGCAGGTAAATTAAGCCATGGTGGGCTGTCATGTCATGCAAATCTACTCAATCATTGAGTTCAGACAACACGATAATCCACATTCAAGGGTTGAGTATGGGTTGAGTGTAGGTTGTTGTTGAACCATGGGTTGTTGTTGAAATGTGGATTATCATGTTGTCTGAAACCAGCCAAGCTAACAAACCATGGTGAACAACCCACAGTTCACAACCCAACAATAAACCATGGGTTCTTTTCATGAGTTGTTTGTGGTTAACACAAAGCTATGGCTTGTTAGTGCAGCTAGGTTCAGACAACACTATAACCTATGTTTCAACAACAACGCATGGTTCAATGACAACCCACACTCAACCCTTGACAACCCATAGCCAGTGCGGCCTAGTAAAACTCAGGTAAGGCCTGGCACATAATATCAACTATCCTTATAATATACTACCTAATTTACATGATATTGTCCCCAGTACACAGCATCTTTCGGTTTATAGTTCGCATTTGCAATTCATTGTTCACAACCATTGCTTTGCCTCATTTGTATTTGGCAGGACAAGACATGCTGTAAAATGATTTATTGTTTTAAGCAAAAAAAATGAACCATGAAGGGTGTTTGACCTGAAAAGTATGGATAAAGCCATTCTAATGTGATTCTTCACTCTTAAATCTTAGATGAGCTATAGATTTTGTGTAAAAAGGTGTAAATTATTCTTTTGCAGAGCTGATCCTAGCAATCAAAGGAAACTGTGAAGTTATGGAGAATTATGCTGCCTATGAATCATTTGGGAAGGGATGAGAGAGGCGGAATGATCGCTAGACTTCTGTTTAAAAGCAGGGGAAACTGCAAAGATGCAATTCTTAGTAAAAGAAAGCTTTTACTAAAATTCTTCTTTTATTTTTTATGAAGTTAGTGGGCCTGCCAACTGTCCTGATTTTCTTTTTTCAGTAAAGCCCCAATAATGTTCTGATTGAATCAAATAAATTCCGTCCCTTCCAGAACAGGGAAATGGCCTAAATTGTAAAGGAGTTTTTAGAGAAGGAATTACAAAGTAGTTGAATATTTTGGAAACATGCTCTAAAGGTAGCAGACTCTCCAATCATGATAAGAATTCAAACTCAATTGAAGCAAATATTTGCATTTGAATACCATGTGACTGAAAGGATGCAGCTAGGATGCCCTCTTTTGTAAATAAATGGCACACAGATGGAATAATCTGGGATATAAAACATGCCTTGTGCATCAGTTCCTAAGAGAAGACCATAGGTCCATTTGGTTCAGCAGGCTGCATCCAATAGTAACCACAGGGTGGCCATTTCTGAATCACAAAATAGAGGAAATGCGCCATAAAAAAGAGAGTTCCAATTTGCATAACATTTGCATATACTAATTTATATGTATAGGTGCAAATTTAGGAATAATTATTATTTGCATATACTAATTTATATGAACAGTAATACCTTGGATTGCAAGTAACTTGGTCTGAGGGTGTTTTGCAAGACAAGCAAATTTTTTAAAATTTTTTTGACTTGATAAACAAGCAAGGTCTTGCAAGACAAGCGTAGGGATGTAACTGCTCACCTCGAGCGGGATGAAATCGGCCCCGCTCATGCCCGCGAGAGACTTATATCAGAGACACACTGATATAAGAGTGTTTTGGATTACAAGCACGGTTCCGGAACGAATTATGCTTGCAATCCAAGGTATTACTGTATAGGTGCCAATTTAGGAATAATTATTATAATTTAAATAGAAATACAGTACATCTCACATAGCACAGAAAACTGTGTCCAGGGGCTGTGTGCCTGCCTGTTGTGCCTGCTCTTCAGGTGCTAACTGTAGATGGACAACAGTTCTGATGGTTTTTTATTTTAAACTGGAATTGGAGGACACAGCCCTTCAAACAGAGAACAGCTTCAAATAGAGGGTGGTACTCTGGAAGCCCTTCAAACAGAGCACTGTCCTCTGTAAAAGAGGACACGTGGTTGCCCTAAATGACCAGCCTGACATTACTGGAATGGAAACTCAAAACCAGGGCATTATTATGGAACTCCCTAGGGAAGCTTTCCAGACCAGCTCTCTTTTAATGTCAATCCTAGTTCTTTCAGAAAGATTTGGGAGAGTCGATGGATCAGATTTCATTACTCATTGCTGTGTTAGCACATAAAATGCTCAGAGTTATCTTTTTGATTATTTGCTTTGTCTTACACCTATTTCATCAATTATCTTTGCATTAAATTTTAAATAATTTTACAATAGTTTTATGATGATACTGCAAGGCCCTTTTACTGGCTGAAAAGTGAACTAACTTATCAAACAATCAATCAGTCAATCCACCAACCAACCAATGGTGGGCAATCATTCATTCTGTCAATGAAAAGATAGTAAAAGATACCCTGTAGTTGGCTCCCAGCATCTGATAATTAGAGATATACTTTCTCTGAATATGGAGTACTAATGAGCACATTCAAGCTGATGGACTGTTGAGTCTCCCATTAAGGTATACTTGACTCTAGGACCTGGAACTTCTCCAAAATGGAATTTGACCCTCAAGTTGAAATAAGATCAACACCCCTGTTCTACATCATATTTACATCACCCTTTGATCCCCCAAGTATTACAGCTTTGAAGTTCCAAAAATATTCACTACATGTTCAGGTTAGCATAGCTTAACTAAACTAGCCTTAACCAAGCCCCTTTCAAAAAAATTTTTTTTCTCTTTTCCAGAGATAGGAATGCAACTGGTGGAGGACAGGTGAACAAAGTCTAATCTGACTTCCTTGTTTACAAGCACTGCTTAGCAAAGGCTGAGCGGAGTGAAAATACCTATTCAGAACCAAGGCTAAGAAAAAAGCACAGATCAGCAAGCTTCCAAGCAAGTTTTGAAAAGAGTGAATATAATTCATATTTCATATCTATTTCTTGTGCATCCTACAAGAACACAGGCAAGAATAATCATGAGGCTAAGATTACTAGGCAGTCAATTGTACAATTTTTAATTTCATTTTAAACTAAATGGAGTGATGCATTAAGCAGAGTTGCAAAGATCTCTGGGATCACAATCAATCTATTTTCCTCTAATGTCCGTGACAAGGCGGGTGAGTGTACCACTGTGCCCTCACTAAATTAAATGGGCTAAAATAGGAATGGGCTAAACAAATATCTGAATAAGAGAATCATGATGAGTGCATATGTCCCAGGTGCCTTTGTGGCAGAACTCCTCATTGCCTCGGTCCCTACATCAGCACCCTTTCTTGAATTCATCTGCTGGGGTTGCTGGCTACTGAGGGAAACTCCCACACACACACGCATCAGCTCACCAAATGGAATTAATTTTATGAACCTTTATGAATGCAGTAACACATTCACCAGCTTCTTTGGTAGTGGTGGTGGGACTTTGCTGTTGCACAATTCTGCCTCTCAGATAGGTAGCCAACACCCCCATATTCCCCTCTTCCATTCAGTGCTTACACTGCTTGCTAGCAAACACTTCAAAGAGAAAAAAAGGCTGCTTCCTGTAACTCTAAAGTAAACACACCCGCTCCCAAAGTAAGGGCCCCTGCTGGCAAAGCACCTTCTCTCCAGCCACTTTCAGCTCCCCCCACTTCCTGCTTGTCGCTTCCCTCTGTTGCTAGCTGTCACATCATGATATGGGTTACAGAGCAGTGAGCAGGAGCAGGAGCAGGAAACACACACACACACACAAATGTCATAGCAAAGCAGTAACAGGAAGGGGGAAATTTTCAAAATGTAAAGTCAGCTGAGAAGGGATGAGAAGGATGGTGACAGCACGGGCGAGATCACGAGGAGTGGCAGGGGCTTTTGGCAACCCACAATAAAATTGCCCGGCCCGGTTCAGACAACACAACAAGCCACCATGGGTATGAACACCGCTGAAACAAGCCATCCTGCTGCAGAAACCATGCTGGGTTCGCATGACACAACAACCCACCATGGCAGATCACCCATGGTGGGTTGTCAATGTTATGCAAACCAGAGCACTGAGCCCAGGGCCGGTGCTACCATTAGGCCAACTAGGCGGCTGCCTAGGGCGCCGGGCTAAAGGAGGTGCCAGAAATGCCTTGGGGGGAAAAAATACATCACGTATTTTACCAAGTTTGTTTTACCAATCATGTCCTGTGGCGGGGAAGGGAAGGCGAAAGAAGCGCACCCCTCCCTCTCTCTCCTCCAGCTCGTTACCAGGAACAGCAGCAGGCAGGCTCCTCCTCACAACCAGCATCAAAAGAGGCAGAGAAGGCTACAGACTGGAGGCGGGCAGGGGCCAATGATGGGAGGCTGGTGGGCGGCTGGAAGGATGCACCTGCAAACACCTCCTTCGCCTTCCCTCTCAGAGGATGCACCTGCAAACACCTCCTTCGCCTTTCCTCTCAAGGATGCACCTGCAAACACCTACTTCGCCTTCCCTCCCTCGCGTGAGCCTCAGGTTCCTCAGCTCAAGGTCCCCTGAAAGCAGTTATTTCCAGCAACCAGGGAGGGAGGGAAAGGTATTTTAAGCTAGCTGGGGCTCCAATGTTTTAATTATTTACCATGCTGTTTCTGTGTTTTGGTTTTAAATGGTTTTAGGATGCAATCCTATGCGTATTTGGAGGGGGGGGGAAATCCTACAACTCCCAGCATTCCCCAGCCAGCCATGCGCAATCCTATGCACGTTGAGGTAGAAAAAAGCCCCACAACTCCCAGCGTTCCAACAGCCAGCCATGCTGGCTGGTGAATGCTGGGAGTTGCGGGGCTTTTTTCTGCCTCAACGTGTTTAGGATTGTGCCCTGAGCTGTTGATGTTTTCTTTACTGTACTTTGAATATTGTTGTCTGCCTTGAGCACTAGGCTGGTAAAGGGAAAGACAGGATAATATACATTATTCTGATAAAGAAATATTGCAACAAAGTGATAGAGAGAGGAGGGGAAGTAGCAAGTTTCGTAAATCCCCTCCTAAATTTGAACCAGATGATCCACGGGCTCTCTCTTTGCTATGTTTCTACTACATGCATCCCCCCCCCTGCAACCCAGAAGGTGTACGAGTCAAACCGGTGTCTCTGCACCTCCACCCTGCGAGGTAGGACAGACTGCAAGACGCCCTTTTGTCTCTATATCCTCACAGGTAGCGCCACCACACCTCTCTCACATCCTTTTTTCATATCCCTTGTGCTGCCTGCAGGAGGAGACAGGCTTTTACATATATATGGAGTAGGAGAAGGCCCTTGGGAGTTCCTGGCATAGCTGGGCTGATGTTGTCTCTTTGCTTTCCTCGTGAACACAAAGGAAAAGTCTCAAAGTCCACAAAGTTTTTCTATGGGGCTCGGCAGTTCCCAGGGAGGGAAATTTATTTCATAATGGGCATAGGGCTGGAGGGAGGGAGGTCTCAAGTGGGAAGGGGGGGGCGCTAAATATCTGATCTTGCCTAGGGCACCAAACTGCCTTGCACCGGGCCTGACTGAGCCTGAAAAAACCAGTACCAAATCCATTGGCTATTCAAATGCCTTGAAATAGAAAACAAACAAACACTTGACATGTTTTTAAAGTTAGCGATATACTGGCAAAATTGCCCTTTCCTCACAGTTACTGTATGTCATCTAGAAGCTTTGTTAAATTTGAAAAGCAATTTGAGAATGAAAGTGCACTTACCTTGCTCAGAATGCATTGCACTGTTATTAGTCATGCTACTGAAAGAGATTTGTCTCAAAAAAAAGTTCATCCGGCCAGCAGTGGCTGATGAAGTAGGCTGGAGGCTCAAAAGCTGAAAAGTGGCAATTGAGGATGAAGAGGACTGACACATTTACTGGAGAGCATTGACAGCTGCTGGTGGAGGCATGGCTACTGCTACCTGATCACTGTGCAGGCAGATGTGTGGCCGAGTGGCTAGCATCATGACCCCTGCTAGTGATCCAGTATCAGGTGCTTAATGGTGCTAAAGTAGTAGCCAACCGTGCCTCGGCTACCATCCTGTGATATCCTCGAGTAAGTTTATTGGGTCCCCTTTGCCATCAATTGCTGAATGAGCATTTTGACACAAATCTTCTTAAGCAGCATTACTGATAACAATTAGTTCAATCATTTATTTTTTTTTTAAAAAAAATTACTACTCGTCACCACTAGTAACAATTAATGAAAAGGCTTCATTTCTCAACATACAGATTATCTTTCTGTCTACTTTCCCAACTCTAATGTGTGAGTTTGGTCATATAGACAACTGTGGTAAAGTGCATGCAATAGTACTGCAGAGAGTGAAGAGTTCTGATTTTTAGGAGGGGCATTCTGCTTCCCAGAGGCAGCATGGGAATAAGAAGAACCGGTGGTGGTTACTGTTAAGATGGCTAATTGCAGTTAGAGGCTGTAGGCCTCACTTGTGCTTTTTACTAAAACAGACAGTTTAAGTTAATTCTTAAGAAGCAGTATCTCTGCTTAGTAGAGAACACCTCTGAATCATAAACCATGTCCCAGATTCTAGTAAACCACTGATGTGAAGAGATGGTGGATGAATCTTTTTGCAACTCTGACTAACGGCCATGTGAGCTACCATCAGCATTAAACTCTTAGCATCTGTTTGAGTTCTGGTTTAAAAAAAGCCAGCATAACGGCTGAAGCATAAAACAGTATTAAAGTTACAAGGAGCGCGCTCTCTCTCTCTCCAGGTGTGTTTGCACAACATGACAACCCATACTGTGGCATACGTCATGCAGATGATCGGGCACATTGTGGGTCCTTGCCCACCTCCTCCCCGCTCGGTTCTGCAAAAGGGCTCGCAGCAGTTCTGAGGAGGGGGGAGCAGGGATCGCTGAAACTGGCAGCGGGGAGGGGGAGGAGGAGTGAGCTGGCTGCAGCAATCTGCACCACCCACTACTGTGCTGAGGCCCTTTTGAGGCTTGTCGCAGTTGTGGGTGGTGGTGGAGCAGAGACTGGTGAAGCTGGCTCAACAGCTGGCTTCAGCAATCCCTGCTCCCCCTCCCTGCTGCTGCACAAAGCCCCTTTTGGGGCCCGGCTTGGCAGCAGGGAGGGGGTAAAGCCTCTGACACCTGCCCCAAAGTGTTGCTCGGGCACTTTGGTTGTGGCTGTCAGTGGTGTTCACCCGCTAGCTGATTGGCAAGAGCAGCAAAGGGTTTTTGCTTCTCTTGCCAAGTGTCTCTCTTGTAGTTGAGCTTTACCCACAATGGGCTGTGTTGTCCGTGTTCGGACAACATGACAACCTATCATAGGTCAAACAGACCCAACTTTGAGCCATGGCTTGTCAGGGTGGCTTATAAGCCGAAAATAAGCCATCCTGACAAATCTGTCCCAGATTCTCACGACACAACAACCCACCATGCCTTATAAGCCACAGTGGGTTGCTTGTCGTGCCATGTGAACCCAGTCTCTCTCTCCTCCTCCTCAAATCAGCATATTTCCCTGTCTTCCCTTACCACCCGAGGCCTTATATAACAGCCCCATCATTTTAAGCACAGCTCCCCTCTTCAATTTATCACCCCTCTTCTTATAGTGAACCCCTCCTTTCTTCCTGGGGTCTCATACAATTCTCATGTCTCTTATCAGCCAATTTCTGAGGATGGTGAGAAGGACAGGATGTTTTTTGTGTTCCAGGTTTTCCTAAGTCCTAACATTTGAACTGTCTCCACACAAGCCTGTGTACATCCCTGATTCTGAACTTCAGGGCTACTAACTTCAGGGCCTGAAGTCAGGGATTTTAGCTCAGCATGCAACAAGGCAAAGAAAGGCACAGAACATTCTGGCCAATATGGTTCTTTGCTTCCAATAAGCTATTCAGCACAGTTTCTTTCCAGTAGCCAGTATAGTTATTCAATGCTGTAATGCACAATCCAGAACCGGTGTTTTTCTCTAGTGAAAGCTCTGTACTGAATTTAGAAAGCCAGCCATGTGGGCTATCTTGGTTGCACTGGGCATCTGATGGTCAGTGCCAATAGTATAGGATAGTAGGAGCTCTACGTAATTATGCAGTTAATGAAGTGCACAGGTTTAAGTGCCACAAGGAAATCTAACATTTGGGCAATTGCTCTTGTATGAATATTCTCTTTATACGGTTGGATCCAGAGATGCACTAGCAAAAGAAATGCTGGCAGTTGTGCTGTTGCATGAACTGTTGTGCAAGCTTGTGGAAGACATTGTGTTCTGTGGTGCAAGAGATTGTGCATAAGGAAGCACACCTCTGGATTTCAATTCTCTTTTCTCATGAAAGGATCTTCCACTGTAGACCAGCCCTTTCACTTCTGGAATGACGTTTCCAGATCCAATCCATATTATTTAGATTCGAAGGAAGGAAGGAAGGACGGATGAAAGAAAGAAAGAAAGAATTTAGGTACAGTTAACTCAAAAAGAAAACTGATTGCACTGCTGCTTTATTATCTTTTCAGTATTGTAAATGAGCCCAAATGTGGTTGTTTGCATGGAAAGAAGGGGCTGAATAAGCATCTAAGTTTTAAATGTGAACACAGCAATGCAAAACAACATTGCTATGCTAATTTAACTCCTTTTTTGTTCTAAATCCCACACCAGACATCTGTTTTAT
The DNA here is from genome assembly GCA_021292165.1 of Shinisaurus crocodilurus. Taxonomy (NCBI): domain Eukaryota; kingdom Metazoa; phylum Chordata; class Lepidosauria; order Squamata; family Shinisauridae; genus Shinisaurus; species Shinisaurus crocodilurus. Next base: position 234,720,071 of record CM037876.1, read on the forward strand.
CATTAAGAAAGCTGGGCATGATAGTCCTCCAATGGCTGGAGCAGTGCTTCTCTCTCCTCAACCTTCTCCAGCTCTCATCTATTTTCTAGGCAGGAGGATGGAAGAACTCCAGCCCAAATGTTTTGCATGCACAGATAAAATATGCTTCCAGTTGGCCAAAGAAGAAAATATTCATTGCCAGGCATATGTAAGGACCTTTGAATTGTCAGGAGCCCTGGTAGGAGGAGGGGACAAATGGTAGGGGATGAAAATGTTACATCTGCTGAAATTAACCGCAGAGACCAAACTGTCAAAACTGTCAAGTTGCTCAGACAAATCAGGCAGTTGCAGACACAGGATTAGATTGGACAAAATGCATGGCCTGGTTCCTTAGGTCTGTTTCCAGTCTAACATTTTTCTTCCATAGAAAGAATCTGAGGGCTGTGATATATTACATCAGAATGAAAGTCTATATGGACTTCGTAGGAAAGATTTGTTCGCAGGAGAGGACAGGTGTGTAGCTGCATGATTTTTGCATTTTGACATGATGTTTTTTCATGTAGTAGGTTCCAAACACACGTTTATTTTAAATATTAAAAGCATTTATTTATTTATTTATTTATTTAAAGTATTTTTATGCCCCCTCCCAAAAGGATCCTGGAATGGGTTACAATGAATTAGTAAAAGACAGTCCCTGCACGCAGGCATACAATCTAAAAAGACCCAATACACAAGGAAAAGGGAATGAGGAGGGGAAAGGGGGAGGAAGGTTTTTAGCAGGGCTGGTGGAATGGCTCTGCTTCAGCTCTTATCTTATCTCAGGGGCAGTCCAATTGGTGGAGAGACCTTGATGTTCCCTTGGCCTGCTCCTGTTTGTTGTTCAGGATGGGGAGACAGTAATAAAATGTAATGAATGGTCACTAGAGTCAGATTTCTTTCTCAACAATGCTAGCCTCCTAGGGAAAATCAGCATATGTGGGGCACTGCTGACTGTACCAGAATTCAGAATAATATAATGAAATAAAGATACTGAGTGCCACTTTTCTTTTAGGGCAAGACATTACAAGATGGAGAGGTCAGTTTTGAGAAAACACTAGGGGTTTGTTTCAGTGACTAATTTAGGATGATTGCAGATTGAGGGGTGCATTGTTAGCAGAACTCCTTCTAAACTGTTTCGGCAAACTAGAGCCATTTGTAATAATCTACCTATAATTATGGTCATGGGCAGCCTGTTATCCTTCTATAAACCCCATATGGCATCACTTATAATCACTGACAGAACCTGTTCTTAACAAACTGTGGAAGCCATTTATATGACTGGGTTCACACAACACAATAAGCCAGGGGTGGTTTGTCATGTTGTCTGAACCCAGCAGCATGATTTGTTAAGGCTGGGTTCAGACAACACGACAAGCCACCCCTGGCTTATAAGCCACAGCAAGGAGGGATTCGTGAAAAATCACACCCTCCTTGTTCTGCTGACAGGTGCCTTCCATCAGTGCAGTACAGAATGTTTCACCTTAATCTCCATTATTTCCAACTGAAACATTCTACATGCAAACCAATGTAGGGACTGCAGTTACTTCTGCTAGTTTCTTTTTTACACTGATGGCCTCTGTAAAAATGTGGTTCCAGCAGCTGGAATGTAGCATTCAAAACAATTATTACTACAACAGAGGTGGTCTTGAGAATCACACCTAAGTATAAGAGCATTGGTCTACCTATTCCTGGATGACAAATCTGATTTGCAGTAGTACTTCAGGATCTCAAGTAGAGGTATTTCACAGCCCTACAACCTGAAACCTTTTAAGCTACGATGGTTAAGACTGAACATCGGGCTTTTCTATATGAGGCATTTATTGTGTGCTCGTGATTCCTTTTTCATGGTTGCTTACAGGCTCTTTAGACAACATTGTGATCCTCCAGTTTAGCTTCAGGGGTTTTTTAGAGCATTTCCCCAGGCTTTTTTAGAATGGGGAAAATGAGCTATTAAATTACAATGGCTAAAAAGGCACTCTATCTCCTGGTGTATTTGTGCTATACTGCTGTAGCACAGCTCCACCTAGAGGTTTGTAGCAGAAAAGCAGGAAGGAAGAGCTCTTTGTGCAGAACTTGGATCTCAGTGCTGTGACGAAACTGAAAGTAGATACTGCGATTAACAGCACAATAAATGCCTCATGTAGAGAAGTCCATAGGATCCGATACATGTACCACATGTGATTTGTCATTGAGCTACAGTCCCAATTCAGCAGGATAATAAGCATAGGTTGCCATTCACTTGGAAAGGAAATGGACCTTAACAATGTGCTGGGGGTACGACGTGATCAACACACTTTTACTGTTGTTTTTTCCTTAGAACTTTGTAGGCTCAGATCTTTTTTTGGTACTTTTTTTTTTAACTTGTTAGCTTTCTGTACACCTCCAACCAGTTTAATGAGAAATCATAACAGACTGCTTGCCTGAGGTTTGTAGTGTGCTATGGTTGCCTTGTGCTACAAATGGGATTACAATGTATCTAAAAAGGGAGAGAAAAATATCAGGGCTACTTTGGAGTGATCCTGCCAAATGTCAATATAGGACTCATTTAAACCGAATTAGAGACATAACGTCTAGTCAACCCTTAGCCTATTTGTGGTGCCACAGGCAATTCCTGAACTGAAATGCTAGCCTTCCCATTTTATTTTATTTTGATGCCACTTTTAAATAGCCAGGCATAAGGACAGCCATTGCTTTATGCTATCAGAAATGTCCCTTCTTACCCCAATCAACACCATCCCAGAGAATCCACCCTCACAGTGTTCCTCTGTCAAGTCTTCTCAGCACATTCCCTACTTTGGCTCCAAGGCCCAACTCATTGTAATTGGCCAGGTGCCCAGCTCCCTAACAAGCTTTCATAAAATGTCAATCAACACATAAGCATAATCTTTAGATCCCATATGAAAGAAGAGGGGAAGAAAATCCACCCACTAAAATGACACTATTGGGAAATGCTTAGAAAATGTTTTTCATCAGTCCTACAGGGTAGAGAATTTAGCGATGAAACCCCGCACCAGGCATTATTCTTACTAGGCACTAATGATTTCTATCATTAGCGGGAATGGATCAGGCAGAAACTAGTGACAGCACTGTAAAACACCAGATGTAGTGTTGGTTTATTTGAGTGGGAATGAAACATAATCAGATAGCATTTTCTCCCAAAATATAGTGTGGTAGTGGTGGTGGTTAATGGTTGCCCTGTATTGAGGTCTATATATAATTTGACATGTGGCCAGTTTTGAGTGCACTTCCACGGAACATGAGGTTCACATCTTCCAGCATCATTTCTGACTATGTGCCTGACACACTCCTTGATTCTAATACCTTCTTTTAGCACAGTAGAAAAGCTATAGTACAGGTTATGTATTCTGTTTCAGAGTTGCATGAATTGACAAAGACCTGGTTTGTCTCTGACCATGCAGGAGTGAGTGAGCAGGCTGCTTCCTGCCCACTCACATACTTCCACTTTGTTGTTGGGTTAACTCCGGGTTGCTTAACCCATAAACGACCCAGAATTTCTGGGTTCGGCCATAATGAAAACAATCCAGAAATAGCGCATTCCTCTGTTGTTTAGGAAAGCAGAAGTGATGAGTGTGTGAGAGGTAGCACGCTTGGTCACTGCCATGCAGCCATGTGGCCACAACTAACTATGGGTTGTTTAATGGGTTACATCACATGCAAACTGGGTCAAAGATTCATAGACATAGATGTTTGTCAGTTACCAGTTCATAACCTCATTCATTGTCCAATAATGAGCCATATACAGTAGAGTTACTGGGCAGGTTTACACACCACGCTAAGCAACCCTGCTAATAAGCCACCACAGGTTGGTTGTTCGCCCATAGTACTCCCAACAGACTATCTTGCTTGCTGTGGCTTGTTTCCCCCCCCCCTCATTCCCCCTGCCTGCTCCTGCACATATCCCAAGGTGCCTTTGCAGCAGAACCCCTTCCTGCCTACATCAACACCATTCCTGCAATTGGTCCTCTGGGGTTGCCGGCTACCAAAGGAAATTGCCCCCCACCACACCAGATTGCAAAATGGAATTAATGTTCAGAGCTCATGAACGCAGGAACACATTTCCCAGAGTTCCCCCCACCCCGGGAATTTCACTGTAGCTCAAAAGTGCAGGACCGAAACTCTGGTATTTAGTCCAGCATACTGACTTTGTTACTTTTCTTTACCATACATTAGGATCTATGTGATAAATATGTCTGAATTATTTTTTTTCTTTTCCCTTGAAGTCATCCACTGTGATCAGATTCTCAGATAAAGCCCACCCTTCACAAGACTGATCTATTTAACTCAAAGTGCCAGTGTAGATATAACCCTCGCTCCCTGCAAGCTATAGTTTACAAAAGACTAAGCCGTGGGAATGTGTGATCCTCTCTTCTCTCTCCTTCTTCTCCGTGTAAAATTCCTACCTCCCTTGCCCTACATGCCTTACCTATGATTTAGTATTGGAATTGCAATGACGTTAACCATGGGCAGAATCCAATGGAATGTTTACACCCCTGCCAATTCATTTCCACCCCACCAATTCCACTGTGCAAAAGGCCCCCACCACTTGTGCAGCAGCGATTTAGCACTTCTGGGGCAACCCGAAATGAGCAGAAATGCTTATTTCTGGAAGGAGGCAGGTCATGTGGAGGGAGCTCCACATAAGGGAGCTCCACTTCCAGAAACAAGCATTTCCACTCATTTTGGGGCTTCCCCTAGTAAGTGCTAAATCTCCCTTGTGTAAGTGGTGGGTCCCACTTGCGCAACAGAATTGAAGGAACCCACCGCTTGCAGGAGGGAATCAGCAGGGTGGAAATGAATCAGCAGGGATAGAAGCACCCGTAGATTCTGCCTCATGATTAATAGAACAGGATTCCTATTTTAACCGGACTTTGGAATCAGGATTTGAAGTAGTGTGCAAACCCTGGCTGAGAGAGAACCTGGTTAATGTTAATCATGGTTAGCTGCAGTGCAGATATATCTCTGCATCTCTGTAACTTGTGGCCCTCCAAAACATCTGGAGGGTTTCAAGTTGCCCATCCTTGCTCTATGCCATGGTTACAACAAACTAAGGGAGAGGGAACTTAAAACAAAGAGTGCAGAAGGGAGAGGGCAGGTGTGTTCTTTGCCAAGACTAGATCCTGATTTGCTTTCCACCACTACATCTGACCAGTCCTAAGGTTTCATAGAGGCTTAGGCAATTAATCCTAGAAAAAAGGATTGCCCTATTGTATTCACCCTATACATTTCCCCCATTTGAAGTCTGCCAAGTGCCAGCACACTTTGAACTGTCTCTCCCTCTATGCAGCCATAACCCACTTGGGTGCATAGATGTTTACAGGCTGATCACCACCTTCCATTCTCTTCTGCAGGTGTGCTGTCCGGTCTGCAGTAGTATGAGTTTGTACTAACTAGTCTGCAGCAATATCAGTTGCTTTCCCCTAACCATTTCCTGCATGAAACATTATCAACATACTGTACATAATGTAGGGCTTCAATATCAAAACTTGGATTACCCATCCTTTCCTCTATGTAACAACAAGCACTGGAGATTTGGATTTATGATTTACATTAATCTTGATCAGATGCCTTTCTTGCTTCAACAAGCCCTACCTGCTTCTTTTCTCTTTACGACATAGTAAAGCAAAATTTGCCTCTGGCATCGCTATCCCCACACACCACTGGTTCATGGTGTTTTAACACACGCCTGCATTGTAGTGTGAAATTTAGTTCACTGGTGAATAACAAATATATTGCTTGGGGGAGGGAATAGAAAAGGAACATCTGGCTGTTAATAATTTAGAGTTGTGATGAACAGTGAGAAATGCTGACAGTGTGCTAAAGAAATAAGAGGTAAATGTGAATTATAAGCCTATAATGTCATGGATGGGTTCTAACGATGTCACAGTAAGAAAATGTATCCAGTAATTTAAGCCTGGGGTTAAATTAAAGCTTCATAACTCTAAACAAGACTGTTAAAAAGGCATTAATTGAGTCAGCAGTTGACTATGTATTATATCTGTGGAATTCGGACTATTTAGTCTCTTCCTGTCTACTTCTTACCTGTCACACTCAAGTACCCTTTCTTAGATTAAGGGCTCTTTCACCTTTGTCTATACATCACTTAACAGCTTATCAGTCAATAATTTGAAGCTGAAAGGGTGGAAAGCATTAGCCAGTTAAACACAGGGAGATGTACTACACTTATTGCAGGAGTAGGCAATCTGATTTGCTCCAGATGTTTTGGTCTATAACTCCATCAGCCCCGGACAGCATGGACAATGGTCAGGGATTATGGGAGTTGTAGTCCCAAACATCTGGAGGGCTATGGGTTACCTATCCTTGACTTATTTGGTTGGTTCCATACTTGTGCTCAGCAGGTTTCCTCTCATGCTGGAGGAATGGGGTGAGGCTGTGATTTTAACATTCCAGTTTCCCTCTGCAGCCCCCTGTGCCCCCTAACAAGTTGTTCTGATGGGTTGGAGGACCTTCCAGAAAAATATGAGAGATGGCACTGGGGGCTGCTGAAGGAAGGGGCAATCGGCGAAAATCCTACCCCCAGCCATTCTTCCTTACTCCTTCTGCAAATGGAAGGATTTCTGAAGAGTCTGAATACTTTCTTCAGAGATTGACTGCAGGGTCAATCAATGTGAGTAGAAAGAACAAGATACAAGGCATCCTGGGTACTTACCTGTCTTCATAAAAGGAAACAGTAAGACCATGAGAACTGAAGATCATACCCACTGAAAGGGAGTTATGAGGTAACTGGGATACCAATTTCCTCCTGCATCTTTGGGCCCTAGGCTGTTGGGAAGCAAGTTGCAGGCCCCAGTAGGTGTGGGCTCATGCCTGTGGCATACTCGCCCCTGGCAATATTTCCTGGCAGCATGATGGCAGGATGACATGCAATCTCCTGTTCTCCTGGGGTTTGGGGCTGTGAGCTTGGGGGGAAATGGATACACACACACACACACACACACACACAGAGAGCAATGTTCCTGCATACCTTATGGCAGGAGTGCAGAACCTCTTTCAGCCTGAAGGCCAAATTCCATTTCAGAGAAGCTGGGGGGGGGGGCGAATTCCAGCTGTTGGGGGCTGCCAAAGGCAAAGGGGGTAAGGCTGGAGACAAAAGGGATGGGGTACCATATTTTACTTCAAAGTTAAAATAACGAAGACTGCCATAACCAAATCTTAGGAGAGACATTCCTACCTTTTAGAAACAGGGGAGGGGGGACCGGCACAAAAGCTTGGAAACCACCCAACCATCTGTGGTTGGGGCAAAGGGTGGGGCCAGAAGAATGGATAGGGCCTTCCAGAGGGCGGGACTTGGCCTCCAGGCCTGAGGTTCCGCAGCCTTTCCTCATGATTTTCCCCAGTGTATAGCAGTGTACTTCCTTTGTCCTTCCTTTCCTGTATTTGTCCTTCCTTTCCTGTATTTTCCTGCTCAGCTTGCCCACATCAAGGATTCCCCCCTACCCTTCCCACTAGAACTTGTAGTCACCCTATGAAATCAATTGGCCATAGATTCGATATAGACAAAAATAAACACACAATTCATGCCACAGGATGTACTGATGGCCACTAGCTTAGAATATTTTAAAAGGGGATTTGATAAATCCATGAAGATCAAATGGGTTTGTAATATCAACAGCTATTAGCCAAGATGGCTAAATCAGACTTCCAGGTACAGGGACAATATGCCCCTAAATGCCCAATTCCTGGGGACAAACATTACAAGGAGGGGGTAGAGCTGTTCTCTTCATGCCTTATCTGCAGGACTGCAGGCTTCCTGAAGGCATTTGATTGGCCAGTGTGCAAAGCAGGCTGCCAGGCTAGGTGGACCTTGGACCGATCAAGCAGGACAGTTCTTCTCAGGTTACCCTGTTTGAAAATATAGGGATTGTATAACTAAGGCTTGGTGTGATTTGAGATGGATAAAACTGCCCATTTCGGTTTCACTCAATTTCTCTCTTTTTCCAACCCTTACTTTTTTCTGCCCTATCTCTGCATCAATTTGCAGCTTAAAAAAAAAGTCTACATGAAAATGTGTATGCAATTTGGTATGCATTTGTCCTAATATACATATTTTTGTATGCATTCTTGCCTAATGCAAGCATTTTCTGCAAGCAGTTCCCCCCTTTTAATGATGTTTTATCAAAAAAAAATTCATGAATATACACATTTTTGTGTGCATGTCCCCCTAAGATAACGTATTTTTGTATGCATTATTTGTTTCTCACCTTGCATCACAAAATACAGTGCAGTGCAAATGAAGAAGGATAACTATGTTCTATTTTGTGAACTGAACAAAATTATCCACAGCTCTAGCGAGTGACAGCAGGCGGCTCACTGTTTTGCCAGTCAGGGTTGAGGCTATCTTTCTTTGTTGTGGGTTTTCAGTTTCTGGAGAAATATCCAGGTGCTCACTACAACTTTAGGGATGCAATCCTATGCATGTTTAGACAGAAAAAAAGTCCTACAGCTCCCAGCATTCCCCAGCCTGTGGGATGCTAGGAGTTGTAGGACTTTTTCCCCCATGTAAACATACAAAGGATTGCACCCTAGACTGCTTATTCAGGATGTGCTGGAGTGGAAGCAGAGATTATCAAGATTATGCAGTCACTGTTTCCTTTCCTTTCCAATAGTATCTTCATTTCCAGAGCTCCCAATTCTGAAGCTACTCCATGATTTTACTAGCAATTTTCACTCTTGCTTTCCATTGTCACCTTTTATACTTGGCTTCACACTTTCTGTGATTATCTTATTTTTTTCATCTAAATGCCCTATTCTCTGATTACTGACTTTTGGACTTTCTACTGATGATTTATCTGTAGCTCATTAAAAAAAATAATATGTAAAGTCAAAATTGGTTGTGCCCAAGAGTTTGAAAGGAAGTTGGGAATTAGAGCAGGTGCTGAAATGAGCTATAAAGACAATTTTGTGGGCTGGGAACTCCAGTTTGCAGTCACAGATATAATGAAATCAAGAAAAAAAAAAGAAAAAAAGAAAGTTAAATCAGCGACTTGATTATGTCTGAAGTATGTTCAGAGGGAGAATATTAAAAGTCTCTTTCAACTAGTAAGGAAAGTTATAAAAGGAATGAATTACTTTAAGTAATGGAACAGTACATTCACTTAAAAAAAAAAACAATGTAAAATTTCAGTAGTTCTGGTTGCAATTCTACAGGCCATCATCTGGCCACCACCCGCAAGCTGCACAATATTGTTGAAGTGCTGTTCTACCAGAGAAAAAGAGCTCAACTGGTGGGGTGGCAATTACACTACTCGAGGAGTACCTGGTATGCCCATGGAAACCTGCCGAGACATAGATGTACTCTCAGTGGTGTTCCTTCTGTTGGTAGGGCCCAAATGTTCCATCAGTGTATTTGGGAGGGTGACCTTGGACATACAGGAACCAAAGCCCCCTTGTTCTACCAACACTGCCTTCCAAAGGGCCAAGAAGCTAGCATAGTCAATTTCCCTCCCATTGGTGTCAAGGGGGGGACACATTCATTTAGGACCAATGTGGAGAAGTGGTTAGAGTCTTGGACTAGGACTCGGGAGATCCAAGTTCTACTCCCCACTCGGTCATGAAGCTCACTGGGTGACTTTGGGCCAGTCACTGACTCTCAGCCTAACCTACCTCACAGGGTTGTTGTGAAGATAAAATAGAGAGGAGGAGGAGGAGGAGGAGGATTATGTAAGCCACCTTGGGTTCCTGGCAGGAAAGAAGGTGGGATATGAATGAATAAATAAATAAATAAATAAATGGGCAATTTTAAAAAGGAGCCCCCATTCCCACCCTGGCCACATCAAACACAAGAAGTTGTGTTTGCTCCACCACAGATTCAGTCACAGATTCATAGGATTGCAGTCCCCTTAGAAGGAAGCCTCCAGTCCCAGTAGCTTCCATGTATCCAGTGACCTGCCAGGCTGCTACCGGTGACAGAAGAGTGACAGAGGCGATTTTTGCCTCTCTTTCCTTTTAAATGTTTTCCCTCTGCATGGGTCTAGAGAAGAAAAACTGGTGGGTGCTGAGCCATAGGATTTCTTGTATCATGACCTCTCTTCTCCCTGGCCACAAAAATGCCCCCCTTGTTTCCTCCCTCCAAGGCCGCATTTGTGACCTCAGGAAACAGCCGGCATGGTTCTTTCCATGGTGGCTGTAAGGGGGGATTGGAACTCAGAGTCCCCCCTCCTGAGGTCATGGCAGTGTCTACAGCCTCAGGAGGGGGACTCCAAACAGTCCTCAGATCTGCCAACATCATTTTAATGGAACTATGCCGCAGCATCTTGCAAGGCATCCATCATCAACTTGGCATCCTCCAAATTTTATTTATTTATTTATTATATTTATACCCCGCCTTTTTTCCTGCAAGGAACCCAAGGCGGCTTACATAATCCTCCTCCTCCTGCTGCTGCTGCTGCTCCTCCTCCTCCTCTCCATTTTATCCTCACAACAACCCTGTGAGGTAGGTTAGTGTTATGTCTGAAGTATGTTCAGAGGGAGAATATTAAAAGTCTCTTTCAACTAGTAAGGAAAGTTATAAAAGGAATGAATTACTAAAATTCCATCATTCCTAGCTGATCACCATGCTGGCTGAGGATCATGAAAATCATAGACCAACACAGCTGGAGGGTACCAGGTTGTAAGAACTGTGGTTTTGTGATGTGCAAACCCCACAGCCGAAATTCTATTTTCCATTCAGTATCAGAGGCTTAATCAGCAGATTGCAGTGGATAGCCCCTCTACCTAATGGAATTCTACATGGTGCCATTACTTTAAAATAATAAAATGCTTGCTTCAGGTAAAGCCTTTTGATGTTTTCTTGTATGCCTGCATCATTGGTTTAAAAAGTTTATACTCTCAAGACTGTACAAACAGATGTCTTACCAGATGAGTAATTCACTTGCATTAGAGTGATACATGATCAATGGTTCTTGGTGGAGGAATAAAAGAAGTTGTCATAGGATTTGGGGCGGGAAATGCAGGATGTATTTTAGCGCAAAAGATTTAAAATAATAAGAAAAAAGGTATTGTGAGAATCAGAATACTTGTTGCTGTTTCATTGAAAAACACTTGAGGACTTACAGGTGAATGAAATTATAAGTTTCATGGAATTATAAGTTTAAAAAACAAAACAAATCCACACTTTTAAGGGTGCAATCCTATGCATGTTTAGACAGGGGGAAAAGTCCTACAACTCCCAGCATTGCCCTGGGGAATTCACTGCTGGCTGGGAGTTGTAGGACTTTTTTCTGTCTAAATATGCATAGAATTGTGTCCTAAAAGAGTTTGATGATAACCATAGTAAAAACTCACTCTTGCTTTGCACATCCTCTCATCAGTTTTGGCTTAGGAACATATATCTTCTCCTAAATATATTTACTAGAGAGGTTTTTTTAAATATAGTTTACTGTAAAATTAAATTTGTGTTAAAAAAAATGGCTCAGATTCAGATTTGTTCTTACACAGAGGGGCTCCTTCCATTTGCAGAAGGCTCTGCAATCCAGCAGAGGCTCCCACTGGTGAAAGGGGAAGAAGAGATGATTGCCTATTTCCTCTTCTCCTCGAAGCCCCCATGTCAGCTGCCACACTGTTCTAGAGGGTCTAGGTCTCCCAACCCTCCAGAGCAGATTTTCAGGGGAACAGGGGGTGGTAGAGGGAATCAGAAAAAATTCTCCCCACCCCTTCTGCAAGAAGAATGATCCCATGAGTAGAATTCCATTCGTGGGATCTCTGGATCCAAACCAATAATAACAGCAGATGTGTACATATTCATTAATGGATATTTAATAAAGATAATAATAATAATAATAATAAATAATAATAATAATAATATAATGAGAAGTGTTCTGCAACATTCGCTGCTGAGCCCAACTCTAATACTCAGCTTAGCTGATCCAGCATCACGTGACGGTAGATGTTTCGATAAAAGGAGAATCTAAAGATGTGTACACGAGGGTCGTATGCGTGGAGCATTCTAGATCCACAGTTCCAATGGGAAAGCAGATAGAAGATGGTCCGTAAAGGATTCATTTGACGTGCTTTTCGCTTAGCACGTTTCTCCCTTTCACCTTGCACTCGGGCTTCTTCAAAGTCCATGGAACCTTTGTGAAAGGCCAACCTCCAGTTAGATCGTTCATGGGCCAGAGCTTCCCAGTTTTCGATGTTTATATTGCATTTTTTTTAGATTAGCCTTATGAACATCTTTAAACCTCTTATATTGACCACCGATATTCCGCTTTCCATCCTTGAGTTGGGAGTAAAGTAACTGCTTTGGGAGACGGCAGTCAGGCATTCGAACAACATGACCGGTCCACTGAAGTTGGCGTTGAAGGATCATTTTTTCAATGCTAGTAGTCTTTGCTTCTTCCAGTACACTGACATTTGTTCGCCTATCTTCCCAAGTAATTTGCAGGATTTTCCGGAGGCAACGTTGATGAAACCTTTCAAGGAGGTGGAAGTGACGTTTATAGATAGTCCATGTTTCGCAGGCATACAATAAAGTTGGTAATACAATGGCTTCATAAACCAGTGTTTTGGTCTTCTTACAAATATCCCGATCCTCGAACACTCTATGTTTCATTCGAGAAAATGCGGCACTTGCGGAGCTCAGACGATGCTGGATTTCACTGTCGATGTTAGCTGTAACAGAAAGATAGCTGCCAAGATAGAGAAAATGATCGACATTTTCCAGTATTGTCCCGCCAAGCTGGATAGATGGCATCACCAAAGGATTGGCTTGCACTTGCTGATGAAGCACTTTGGTTTTTTTGATGTTAAGTGAGAGACCAAGTTTTTCGTATGCTTCTGCAAAGCATTTAGGATAGTTTGGAGATCATCCTCTGAATGTGCGGAGACCACATTATCATCAGCATACTGAAGTTCCACAACGGAGGTTGTAATTACCTTACTTTTTGCTTTCAGCCTGCTGAGATTAAAAAGCTTTCCATCTGTTCGATATATAATTCCCACACCGGTGGGAAGTTTCCCCTCGACAAGATGTAAAACCATGGCGATGAAAATGGCAAATAATGTTGGGGCGATAACACATCCCTGTTTAACACCTGATCCCACTTTAAATGGAGCACCATGAGAGCCGTTGTTGTCCAAAACCGTTGCCGTCATGTTGTCATGGAGAAGTCGCAAGATATTCACAAATTTATTGGGGCATCCAATTTTCATAAGGATAGTCCAGAGAGCTGTACGGTCTACAGTATCAAAGGCCTTAGCCAAATCGATAAATGCCATATAAAGGGGTTGATTTTGCTCCCGGCATTTTTCTTGGAGCTGACGTGCAGTAAAAATCATGTCTACTGTCCCTCTAGAGGGGCGGAAACCATATTGAGTTTCAGGGAGGATCTCTTCTGAAATAGATAGAAGACGGTTTGCGAGAATCCTAGCAAATATTTTACCTGCGGTTGCTAAGAGAGAAATGCCCCGATAGTTTCCACAGTCTGTTCTATCACCCTTCTTAAAGAGGGTGATAATTATGGCATCCCTGAAGTCTTCTGGGATCTCTTCTCTTATCCAGTTGTATCTAGTCATGTACCAATGGGTCACTAATTTCAGTGGATCCTAAAGGCCATAATTTTAGCTGAGCAGAACCCCTTGAATATTTTCAAATGTTATTGGCAGCCATATATTTCCTCAAAATCCCTACAGGCGATTTGCTTGAACAGGACCTTCAAAAGTCACCATGCAATTCACTTTTCAGTCAAAAATGGGTGGAAGGATTTTGGAAATCACTGAATCAATGCACTTTTGTATGCATCAATGCTCAGTTCAGACTTTGGGGCTTACCTTTGCCTGTGTGTGTGTGTGTGTGTGTGTGTGTGTGTTGTTGGACTTTATGCAGTTTTAAAGTATGTTGTCCAAGTGCAAGAAACCGGAAAACTGATTGTTTCTATGTGGCTTGACCTTCAGGCTCAAGAACAGAAATCCCATAGACCTCCTAAGCTTCATAGCATTTAAACTATACTCTTGAGAACATCTTTGAGGCCAGTAGTCTTCACAGGATTTAGGAGTTTATAAGCTACAATCCAAACACAGAAATGGTGGCCCACTTGGGACAACTCTATCAAAAATTCTACTTTTTAAACCCCTGATCTGAACAAATTCTTGGTCTCTGCTTCCAAACTCCTTACAAAAGCAAGGGACCTCGAGGGACTTCTGCCTTATCTGGTGGAAGCCAACAGCAAAGCTCCCATTAAATTCAGTGTGCAGGATCAGGCCCTATACGTCGAAAGCTCACTGGCTCGCTTAAATACTAGCTGCACTGTATTTTCCAGATCAGTGGTTAAAACTCTCTGAAGAAGTCACAGTTGCTTAACTTGTTGGCAAGCGACCAGGCTGACTTGAGACTCTGCATAACAATGAGGATGGAGGGAGGCACCTTGTATGGGAGAAGAAAGTCATTCTCCAGTTTGAATTAAATGCTGAAATCTTGCTTGTTGGGATAGGCTTTAGGCAAGTCATATAGTTCAAGGTTTCTATAGTGGCTGAAGCAGGTAGTAAAAGAAGGTGGAAGGTGGCTTTCTGGCATGTTAAATCTCCAAGGAGCCATAGGCCAACTTCAAATAGTTTGTGAACCCCTCACACTTCTTAAGTGTAGTCTTTACTGAGTGATATCTGCCTAGGGCTGTCCTTAAGAACCAAATTTGATACAACTCCCCCTTCATTTGAAGCATTTAGGTTTAAGCTAGTTATCGCAGCTCTTGTGTGGCAAGGTATGAATAATGAGGAGTCTCTGCCTCCCTCAGGTGCTATTCTCTAAAATGGTTACTTTTGCCATCAGAATGCTAAGCAAGACATGCTGAAACAAGTAGGACCTTGTTTACAAGTGTGCTACCTGATAACAGTACAAGCAAGGTTATTTGTGAAGAAAAAAAGGGTACAAGTTTTTCTGGCAATATACATAAGTGGAGATATTGAAGTTATACTTAAGAGATGGCCAGAGACAGGCCTATCATTGGACAGAATGAGGCAGGTGGCCTCCTCAGGTGGCAGATATTGGGTGACAAGGAGTAACAGCAAGGTGTTGGAAGACAGAGCTGTGTGTGACATGTGGCTGCCCTGTTCCTCCCCGCTGCTCCACAAGCTAGCTTGCTGCCCCCAGATATGGTGGAGGATGCCGCCATTGCCAGTTTTGAAGTAAGATTCAGATCTCAGTCCAGTGGCTTCTGAATGTGGAATGTGAGTGGGGTGGGGGCTGGTAGCTTGCCTTTGGCTCAGGCAGTAGCATGTATTGGGCTAGCCCTGGAGATGGTCTCAGCCTGTAAATCAGTTGCGCTGCTCAACTCTTCATGTTGAACAGTCAAAAACTCAATGAGTTTTCTTTAGAGACTGCAGGGGATGGCCATTGCTTTCATGCCCTGTTTGAGGCACTTGGCTAGCCACTCTTTGGAAGAAGATGCTAGCCTAGATCAACCTTTGCTGGCCTGATCCAGCGGGACCTTATAGGGTGCAATCTTATGGAATGACAGAAGTCTTGGTTCTGAGAATCCTTTATTCTGCTTTTGCCCCTCCGTCTTCCTGTGCTGTATTTTTCACTAGATGGACCTTTGAGTCCATGTAGGAATTGGAACGATGGTTGGGAGGCCTTTGGATTCAGTGGATCCTCAGCCTCTCCTCTCCCCAACCCAACCAACAGCACACCCCAATCCTTCCCTCTCCTTCCTGCTTTCTGCTCAGATTTCCCCCTCCAAGGTTATACCATTGTATACGGCCTGGGGGGGAATCCCTAATATCCTATGGCCGCTCAGGTGTTATCTAGGGGTGATAGGATTGCACTTATAGTGTTGGGTAGAGAAACAAATTTATGAACAAAACTTTAATGCTGTGCACTCAGAATGGCTTCTTCTTTTTTTAAACCTATTTAGATTACAGTAAGCAAGTGCTTATATAGGTCAAATTCTAGCAACCATCTACCTATAAATGATATGATACAGCATTCAATGCTTCTACCCTCACAATCCAATTCTTATACAAGACAAGCACTTCTAAGGGTGCCACGTGCTCCTGAGGACCTTTCTCCTCAGGAGAACTTGCAGTAGAGCATTCAGTATTGCACTGGAACACTTTACCAATGGACATTAGACAGGCCCCCACAGTTCTGACATTTAGGGCGCAATCCTATGGCTGCTAGACACTGTCCAGATGGCCATAAGAAAGGTCAAAGTCCCAGCTCCGACCTTGGAAAAGCTCTCCGAGGTCAGAGCTGGAACTATGACTTCGGAGCACCCTCCCTCTGCCCTTGCGGCTGGCATGGTTCTCTGCGCCAGCTGTGGCGGCTATCTAAGTGTTCTGGAGGGTGAGGGAAGTGCGGAGGCAATCCTTGCCTCTGCGCTCCTCCTGCCCTTAATAGGATCCCCACAGTCCTCCAAGTTCAGAGGGTTACAGGCAGCCACATTAGATCACACTGCCCAATGTCGTCTTAAAACTTATATCTTCACACAGGCTTTCCTTGAAGTGTGACCCAGCCAACTAGGGTTTGTGGTACACAGTAGAGTGTACAGTTTTATTCTTGCTTAATTTGTATTGTTTTTATTGTTATATTTATTGTTGTTTTGATGCTGTTGCATTTTATGTTCACCGCTTTGATACCTCTGTGGAAAGCGGTATACAAATTTGAAATAATAATAATAATAATAATAATAATAATAATAATAATAGATAAATAAATAGATAGATAAATAGAGATTCCAGCAGTATGCTGAACTTTTGAAATGTATATTTGCAATGCTTAATCACTGAAAAGTAAGTATGAGAGTGACTGAATTACATGAGCTTGCCAGGTTCTCTCAACTCTCTCTGAAAACATGTTGCAATAACTTCAATGAGGAAGCCTGGTTATTACTTGGATGGGAGACCCCTCCTCTTGTTTCCTGCATTGAGCAGGGGGTTGGACTCGATAGCCTTGTAGGCTCCTTCCAACTCTATGATCTATGAAATCTATGAAGAATGCAAGGAAATAGGAACTGAGTCTGAGCCATCATCATTCAGAATTCCTCTCTTTATGTTTCTTATTCATTCCCTTATGCTATCTGCCTAGTCATTGTTCCTTTTATTTTAATTTCCACAGCAAATTGCTGTAATGGTGATAAACTATCAGAATAAAAGAAGATTCCATTTAATTAAATTTTGGCAATTGATAGAAATTGAATGTTCATCTCTAGCAATGAAACCAGTTTCATTTGGAGTACAAACCCACTTTCTTAATCCTATAAAGTATGGCCTGTTAACAAGACAAAACTTATCATAAAGACAACAAAGCTCACCAAAGTAAGTGCATCTCAATGGGTTAAATCCAACATTATGCTAGTGGGAATCTGCTAGCGCAATGGGATTTTCTCCCTCTCTCCTCAGGCCTTGCAGCCCTCCATGTCACCTGAAAATCTGCTCCACAGGGTTTTCCAGCACTCCAGAGCAGAGTTTGATCACATGTGGTAGGCTGCTAGGAAATGGGAAATCACCACATAGCCTCCCGTGTACCCTCTATCCACTGATAGAACTGCTTTCAGCAGCGGAACAACACCATTGGATTCAACCCATCTGATCATATTTTATGCCTTGTGAGGAACCTTTGATTATGCCACCTTATGACCCCTTGTTAACCCATTTACGGGTCAGAATGCCATTATAAAACTGATAAAAAGATTGATAACCAGGTTTAACTCAGTGGATTCTTGGGATGATGGAGAGCAATCTAGGACTGGGATCACACTTGGAGCAATACATCTGCAAGTGGCTAATGTAACACCAACTATCATTTTGAGAGTAAAATAAAGAGAGCAAGCTCCATGTATAGAATCAATGACTAAGCTTCTGTCACTAGGACAATAGAAGGATGTGGGTTACCAAGCAAGGCAATTCAGGGAGTCATTACAGTGTTTCCCCCTGCTCATTTTGGTCATAGTTTCTTCACAGTCCAGCTTCTGAAGCGAAGCAGGCAAGTCAAAAGGGAGAGAATGATCAGACTGCACATTAGTTTCCCTTCTACCTTTCAAAGCCCAGGTTAAACCTCCATTCCGATGAATACAGGAGCAGGAATGTAGGTGAGGTTTCCCTGTAGCCTAGAGCAGCCTTCCTCAACTTGGCACCCTCCAGATGTTTTGGATATCAACTCCCATCAGCCCCAGCCAGCATGGGTCAGAGGACAGGAATTCTGGGAGCTGAAATCCAAAACAAGTTGAGGCCACCAGTTTGGGGAAGGCTGGCATAGAGGAAAGGGACCTAACCCATTATTTGCCCTATGATAGTGGCCACTGAGATGGTAGATTGCAGAATTAAGACAGCACACCTGCCTTCTTACATCAGGGGTGTAATTCAGCCTGGGTGAGAAATGAAGGGCCTGGAAAACCAGATTCACATAACCACTTTTATGTGCTATGCACTTAGCATTTGCATTGACACTAGGCTTTTATATATGTGACACTCACATCATTAGAGCTTGCATTAGAGCAATTCCAGCCTCTTCTGCCTGTCCTGTCCTCCTCTTATTGTAACAAGGCTTATACCTGGCTACATTCATGCAGGGGAAGTATTATTTTAACCAGAAGTGCTTATATAACTGCCGTTATGGAAGTCAACATGTTCATAGCAATTGCATGTATGAGGATACCCATATATATAATTTTTTGCAGTTCACAAGATATTGTGGGTGTGGTAGGCCTGTGAATGGGCATATGCAAGCCCCCACACAAAGAGAACAACAAAAAGTGGCAGCACCCAACATTATTTTATTTATTTATTATTTCTAAAATGCATTTTAAAGTTAAAGATATTCAATATCTTGAATACATATCCCCATTATACGTGTGTGTGTGTGTGTGTGTGTGTGTATCTGTCCGTCGGTCTATGTTTATTTATTTATTTATAAATAAATGTATAGACATCCAAAATATAGAAATCTCTTTTTATTGATCGAATTAGCACTCCTCCCCCATGCTAAAATGTATTTATTTGATTCTAGTTTATTATCGGAATCAGACTTTTCCTGTATTCCCCCCTCCCTATCTTTAAAAACATACATTCAAAGACCCTTGTTTTGTGTGAGTATTAAGTAACTGGGTATTAACTGAACTACAAAACAAAAAGGCAGTATATGTTTTCAGAACCTTTGTATTATGGCTTCTTTCTCATACCAAAGCTAGTATTTATGGATCGTTTTTGCTTCTGAATCTTGAGCAAGAATCCTGTTTATTTTTGTGCCTGGCAGTTTCATGACTTTTCTGCCACAAGGGGAAAATACGTTTCTCCAACAAAATGAACTATATCAAGAGAACATCCTGGGAATTTGTAAACTGATTGAAAATTTGTGAACTTTGGTGCAATTTAGCATTTTTATTTTGGTTTTGCTGCGAATTAGTCTCACAGAAAGCTTCACACCATTTTGCTTCTTTATAGTCCCTTAGGAAGGAAGAGTGCTTGAATGATGGCTGCAGGGAGTTTGGGAAAAGACCAGCGCAGATACTGGCATCAACAGCGCAATCCTATACATCTCCATTCAGAAGTAAGCTGTACTGAGGTCAATGGGACTTACTTCCAGATAAGTGTGTATAGGATGCATTTATTATTTATTTACAAAAATTATTACCAGTTTCTCAGTATAAAATAATTCCAAAGCAGGGTACAATACCAATAAAACACAATAAAACCAAATAATCATAAACCAATACTGGGGGAAAACACTTACACAGATACATAAGTTTACAAAACTCAGCAACACAGATTCAATCAAAAAGCCTGGGTGAACAAATAGGACTTTAGTTAGCGCCGAAAGCTTGTCAGACTCAGTGCTGGCGTTATCTAAGGGGGGAGGAAGTTCTACAGATGTATCAAGAACGCCCTCTCTCAGGGCCAAACTAAACATTCTGCAAATCATGCATAGCAGATTGGATTCTTTACTTCAGTGTAAGTGTGTGTGTGTGGGGGGGGGGTTTAAAAAAGAAGAAGAAAATATCCTTTTGGGGGTGAAAATGAGAGTGGGGAAGATTAAATCCCCGCCCCCGATTGAGATGGTCCTTATCCAAATCGGGGCCACGCACACTTACACTGAAGTAAATAATCTAATCACACATAGCTTTACTTTGCGTGATTTCAAGAATGTTTACTTTGGCCCTCAGGTTGCTGCATATTAAATCACTGGCAGATGTGGCAGCCAAGAGGACAACCACACTAGATCTCAGTAGGAGATTGCAGCCTAACTCACTATTTTATCCTAGATTTCTTGCCTTTGCAGAAATACTTTACTTTCTGATCTTCTCTTCTTCCCTGACTGAGTCCCCTTCCCATTTCTTCTACTACTCTGGCTCAGTTTTTGTTCCCTTTATTGATGATTTCCCCCCCCCGCCCCCGCCGCCCTTTCTCTTGCTTATAGTCACTCACTTCTAGAGTTGGGAATGCGGAAGTAGGATTCGTAGCTTAATATAAGTTGTATGCACATTTACTTTAAAAACAAACACTTAACCTCCCTTAGAGAGCCATTGAGTGTCAGACAAGCAACATATGAGTGCCATAAGACTACAGTAATGATAATTTTAAATGTTGCTGGATAGCAAAGGGGGAGAGTGCTTACCTAGATTGTGTCAGTTAATATCTTGGAGGCTCACCACAATCTCACCAGAATATCTCACCACAATCCGTAGAATGATTTGAAGCCCCCCCCCCTCCATTTGTCATCTGTATGTAGTAAAAATGTGTGGCTATTCTTAGCTCTTAGGGCAAGCTTACAAATCCAGATGAACATACCTTGGAACATAAAGAAACCACCACCAACAACAACAACAAACAGGACAAATGCATAGAAGGAAATAGTGGGCCTGAGTTGCTTCTGGGATGAGTAAGAATTTTGGGAGACCTGATGGCCATGGTCACTGGGTTCTTTTGCCAGCTCTACACTGCATTGCATGAGAATCAGCCATTGGCTAGTGGCATCATTTAAATAACTTGATTACATTGTCATGGCAGTGTGGGAAGGAAGAGCAGTAGCTGTGCACTGGAGAGCACCCTAGGTTACCTTTATGGTTGCTGGGGGTGCCCTTTCCAGAGGCAAGGAAAGGACTCCTTGAAGGGGTTAACTTTGAGCAGAGTGTGTGCGAGTTGGGAGATTTAATAATCCTGTCTCTGTGTGCTAGCAGAGGCCTGAAATTCCACACACAGATCTTCCAGATCTCACCTCCTCCCGCGCAGCGTGCAGCGTGTTGTGCCAGCAAGACCAGCCCAGTTGGCCTTGTTGTCAGATTGCTTCCAGCTTTCCCGTTGCAGATTAATCCATGGAGTCAGGAAACACTCTGGAACACCACAGGTCTAATTCTACCTGTTTATTCACTTAGCAAGTAAAGTTCTACAGAGTATACATTTCCTAGTTACAGTCCATGTGCAGAGTATAAATGCATAGCAAGCATTACATCCAGTGGAGTAAGTTGAGCTTCACTCCACCTCAGCAAAGATGTTACATTGTTGCAGTAACAAAGTCCAACAAGAAGAAAACAAAGGAGAAGAGAGAAAGCAGTCCTGCTTCTCTCGAAGATGGCTTCAGACAGAAAAAAAAAGTTAGTATGTCATCAGAACATACAAACCATGTGACTAGCTCATATTGCTCCCACGGTCTAGCTTCCCATGCGAAAAACACAGGAACCTAGAAAGACATAACAAACTTGTTTACAGCCATTCTGTTCCTTTCCATGTGTAAACAATGTGCTACAGCTGGTGAAGTGATACATATCACAACACTCCTCTCCTTTGAGGCTTCAGCAGATCACACAGCTATAGCTGTGGGGCTGAGGAAGGTACTTTGTCATCAACTGCTCCCTGAGCACTTGATGGTGCAGTATGTGAACTTGAAGCCAGGTATGTGGCTCCTGTCTGTGGCAGGGCAAGCTCATGCAGGTGAGCTGGCATAGGAAGCAGAAGTCCGAGCATGGGCTCCTGCCTAGGCTATATCCCAAACAGCTACAATGCTCATTGTTGCAAATATCTTATGTTAATAATAAACATAGCTGGTTAACCCAGTTCTTGAGTCTCACCTCCTAAGTTTTTGGTGCAGTCACTACCAAATGTACCAGTATTTCAGGACTGATGTACCATACATGTGTATATCTATGTCATAATATCAGCTTGCAAAAACATCTGCTTGTCTTTCAAAATCAGTTTTATACAAAAAAGAAAGAAAAAAGAAAGAGAAAGAAAGAAAGAAAGAAAAAGAGAATAAAGGAAAAATAGCAGAAGGGAAAACAAGAAGAATTGTTCTTAAAGGTCAAGCTACAGCATTTTAAATTCCTATTGCCAAGTGGTTGCAAGTCTTCCTATCACTGGTACTGTATATTGTTGCTGAATCGTCTCAGCTTAATATAGCAAATAGTCTTCCATTTTGTGATTTTTAATAGGTGTGAGATGCTGTGCTCCAGGAAAGTCTCCAGTGTCTCCTTGACATGTTTGGCTCAGATGCAAATAAGAATGGCTGGACTGGGAGGGATGAAGAAATGCCTTTGTTGTTAGTAACTATGGGACATTTCCAACACTCAAAAGAAAAGTGGAAAATGGTGAGAAGGAGCACTATGGAAGAAAGGCAAGAAAAGCAAATGGGACAAGCTAGAGCTGGACAGGCCTATGACAGGATGAACAATCCCCTAACTTCTTCTTGAGTGTCAGAGTGGGACTAAAAGGGGGAAATTCCAGCCTGTATGGATCCTCTCTGTACATACTTTGAAGAAATTTTGAGGATGACACTTCTGCACTAACCGCCAACACTAGATGCCACCTCCCTGGTGCCTCACAGTAGCTGTCTCAAAGTATCAAGTGCCAATGATGAGGGGAACACTAATCTTCTAAGAGCAGTATTCTATTCTGCCTGTGTGCCAACAGGAGTGATTGCTTGTGTCATGGAGATCTAGCATTTTTAAAAGCAACCCAGAACAAGCAGGAATGCTCATTTCTTGAACAGGGTAGGTCATTGTAGCTCGCAGAAGGGAGCTCCACTGACCTGCCCCAATCAGGAAATTAGCATTTCCACTCATTCCCTCCATTACCTTTAGAAACACCAATTCCCTGTTGTGCAAGCAGTTGCTCCCACTGGCTCAACACAATCGGCGGGAGTGCAGTGGGTGGCTCAGTAGAGTTTACATCTCTGACTCGGCCAGAGACTTTGATTTTGCCACCTAAGCATGTGACCTCTCTAATGTTCTTATTCTTCTGGTATTGAACCTTTGACATGTCAAAATATGTTATGAGGAAGGCAAATCCCCTACATTACTGAAACCAATAGCAACGCAGGTAAACTTTAACCATAGCAAGGTAATCACCAGTGCTAAACCAAGGGCGGCTGGGCAGGAAAGTTGGGAACTGCTTTGATGAAGCCTCAGGGCAGGACCTAAATTTATAGTGTAGGAGAGTTTCCCATTCAGGTTTGCTCTGAGGCCACTCCCGCAGAAGCTGATTGGCTCCCTGGCTAGGGCTTGGGTCACAGAGTGACTAAGCAGTGAACTAAATAAGGAAACCACCAGCTACATGAAGTTGAAGACCCCCCCTTTCCTGCTCCACACAATAGGATCAAAGAGGGACCCTAGGCATGCAGCAACCCAGAGCCTCTGGAAGATATGGACCTGGTACACATGAGCATGGAGTGCCATGGCAGCTTATTTCCCCCTCTGCACATACCAGGGGGATTAGCTTAATTACCCCCAGAAGTGTAGCTTGTCATGTCATATGAACCCAGAAAGGGTGGCTTGTTGCTATGGCTAACAAGCTACCCAGAACCCTACAGTAGGCCATGGGTGCAGGGAGGGGAAATAAGTCACTCTGACTTATTTCTGCTCTGTGATACTGTGTGCCCAGCCAATGGGTTGCTTGGGTATTTCACACTTATTCATATGGAATACCTCTTAGGATATAACCAATGTTTTCAGTTCAGTGTCTTATGATCCATCTGTTTCCCAAAACTAAAGTAAAAAACAAACAAACAAAAATGCTAGGCCAATATTTTATTTACCTAACTATTTACAGGAAACCCCAAATATAAATACTTCAAGTTGTATTGATTATGAGAGGAGAATTGTAATTAGTCACTAAATCTTGGAGATTAGTTAATAGCCTATCTTGAGCTATTACAACTGTAATCTAAATTGCTTCTCATGACACTACTGAAATGCCTTAAGAGATCTTATTAATCCAGAACCTACAAAACTCTGTGCAAGGTTGCCATAGATCAGAAAACTGACATGGTTTAATTGCCCTTCTGTCAAACATTTATATTTTGAAGTATAAAGCTGAGTCTGGATTTTGGCATGATATAATTAAGTGTTGTGTACAGCTACGCTAACGTGTGCTTATCTAATTCCGTTGATGCTGTCAGAGAAGATACCAACTGTGCAGTCATACCCTCTGTGAAGTCATCTTCCCTGCTCCAATTCATCTTACCAGGTCCACAGTGATAACACCAGCATCTCTAGTCACAATCTCACACATTATTCAGAGCCAAAATAGAATTTTCCACCAAATGTACATTCAATAGGAAACTGCAGCCAATGATATAAACCCATATGCTGCATGCATTTGAGGGGTATGTATCAGATTTGGCCCAGTCACAAATCTCAAACCAAATTGGGCTGATTTGGAAAGATTCAGGAGGAGGGATGCGCGCGGAGCTCGATTGGGGGGGGGAAGTCCAGTGAACTCTCCGGGCTTGACCCTCCGAGCTCCGCTCGCCCTACCTTTTCCCCGGCTTGACTCACATTCTCGCGGGCCGAGCTGGAGAAGCAACTTTCGGTTTCCGGTGCTACGTTGTTTCCTTAGAAGATGGCATAAGATACGTTGAGAATGGCTGCGATTTGCATAATTTGCGAAAATTGCAGACGTTTTTAATGTATTTTACACTATTCCCTATATAAACAACTTAGAGCTGGAGACCCGTCCGGCGAGCACCTCAGCTGGCACTTGCGCTCAGCTCGGCTTGCGCGGCGGGAGCACTCAACTTGTGTGCTGCGAGTCAAGTACCAGGCAGGAGATGTCCAAAGTGAAGCAGGGCTCCTCTGGAGCTGACCAAATCTGAATTTAAACCCCCATGAAGTTTCTTTAATGATCTGGAGATTCAGAGGGACACACAGAGTGTGTCTGCAAAAATTAACGCATTCCTCCCAAAACTCTGCATGTAAGGAACCAACCACCAGTGTGTGGAGAGTGGGGAGAGAGAGGAGGGGCAGTTTTGTGACTGGCAGCTCTGGCTTCTAATCACAATGAATGGTTTTACCAGGGCTTTCCAGTCACAGTGCTTTGTGGGAGGGATGTTGAAGTAATATATCACAGGATTCTTCCAGTGTTCAGTGTTCTTTGCTACAGTAATACCTTAGATTGCTAGTAACTTGGTATGAGAGCGTTTTGCAAGACAAGCAAATTTTTAAATATTTATTTTAAAAAATTTGACTTGATATACAAGCAACGTCTTGCAATACAAGTACTGTAGTACGGCTTAAATTAAAAATCTCTGTAAATTTTTTGGGGGGATTTCGTTTTGATATAAGAGTGTTTTGGATTACAAGCACGTTTCCGGAACGAATTATGCTCTCAATCCAAGGAATGACTGTAGTTCTCTTTTCCAGGAACATTAAAAGATGTTTGGTAGAGTCTGTGGGACCTGGGAGGGTGTAACACTGGGTGGTTGCTTGGAAAATGCTGGATGTTCAAGTCTTTCTGTGTCTGCCACTGTATGTTCCACATCCGTCATCCAGCCCTGCCCTATTGCACTTTCTGTGACTTTGGTGCCAACTGAGCAGAAAATAATAAAGCCTTAAACTGTTTTTCATTCATCAGAACTCCCTAGTCCCTGTACTGATCCTTCTGAAATTGTGCAGGTTTCTTGACAAGGGACACCTCTAAGATGTATGCTATTTTCATACAAATTGTTCCTGGTAAAAATACCATGGATGCAGAAGGAGGAGCAAATAATTTCCCCTGCCCCAGATTTGAAGACTTCCCTTCCCAGAAAAACAGGTATACCCATCCTGAAATTTTGCAGTTTTCTTCCCTAGGGTCAGCTTTGTGCTGTATGTCATTATCATAAATATAGAGAAATAAGTTCATCATTTTTTGGAACCCCCAAAATAGTAGTCTGCTCTTGCCCAAACCCCCTGCACCTATTCATCTCAAGAAAGCGTATTGGCAGTTTGCTTTTAAAAATCAATCAATCAATCAATCAATCAATCAAAGGGCATGTAGCACAAAGTCCCCTCCACATAGTTGTCTGAAATTTGGCAGGTTTCATCCCAAGTTCCCAACACAAGAGGCTAAATTTCATACAGTTCTGTCAAGCAGCAAACATCATGTAGTTGCTTTTGTTGATTTCCAATGATAGTCAATGGGAGGCACAAAGTTTCAGATTTCCGAACTGAGATTTCCAAAGTTTCTGAATTGAGATTTGGATTCAGCCCTGAGTCAAATTGTGTAGCCTCTGGATTGATTTGAGGTGAATTGGATTATTTTCAGAATTACTGAATTGGGGTCTAAACTGAATTTTGGGGTTGGTGCTCACCCCTACTGTATTTGTTACATTCCCAGTGTTGGGGAAAAGGCAGGATACAAATAAAGATGATGACGACGACGACGACGACGACGATGATAGTAACAACAACAACAAGAACAAAAACAATAATACATTCATGTTTTACATTTTTAATTGTACAGTTAGGGCACAATCCAATCCGGATGCCCGTAGCCCTCCAAACTCGGAGGATTACGGGCATCCTATGCAGGGCGGGAGGAGCATGGAGGCGAAGGTTTCTTTCATGCTCCTCCCACCCTGCAAAGCACTTAGATGGCTGATTATTTCAGCCATCTAAGTGCAGTGCTTCAGAGCGGGAAGGAAGCACTGCACTTAGACTGCTGAAATTATCAGGGGCAGTATCAGAAGCACTATGCCTATGTACTCCAGTTGCTGGAGTTTCAAGGAGAAAATAGTGTGCTATGCTGCTGGTACAGTGCTAATTTTGTATTAACAACTGTGATGTCCCTCTATTGCTGGCTACCTCCTCCTCCTCCTCACTTTAATTTGTATGGTGTTTTTCCACATAAATGCTTCCAAAATGGCTCAAAATATAAGAGCAATAATACAAAATCAAGGATAAATATTAGCACATCACTGCAATAAACAGCTTATTACTAATTAATTTCAAAACGTAATATAACCAAACAATTTATTTCAATAATACTAGAATTAGAACATGCTAACTGTATTTATTTATTTATTTTTACATTTATATACCACCCAAGGAGCCCAAGGAAATGTACATGATTCTCTTCCTCTCCATTTTATCCTCACAACAACCCTGCAAGGTAGGTTAGGCTGAGAGTCGGTGACTTGTCCAAAGCTTCCCAGTGAGCTTCATGGCTGAGAGGGGATTAGAACCTGGATCTCCAGGGTCCTAGTCCAACACTCTAACCACTACGTCACACTAGCGCTCACACACTAATCACAAAATGATAGTATCAATATTAGCAGACAATATCAGTAGCACATGAAATCCACTTCTGCACAGACCAGAAATGTATTTGTACTATAAATTAATATCAGCTAAATCAATTTTAAGCAAACATAGCAATGTAGAACCTGAATCCTCACAAAGATCAGCAAGTGTTATAAAATGTGTACTCTGGAGGGAAGAATGTCCAGGGCAGTTTCTCCTCTATTGATGTTGTCTTTTATATCATTAATTTTATGCACAGTAGTAGAAAAGAACAATTACATTTCCATATACTGACATTCTGAGAAATTTATTCTGCATATGTCATCCATGATTAGAATCTGAGTTGTCTCACTTCTCATCTCATTCCAGAAATATTAATTGGTTATCTTGCTTAGCTCCATCTATTAAAAACAAAACACCGGTTATGGGTTGGCTTGGAAAAATTGTCTTTGACAGAGTATTGTAGCCTGGAGCTGCAGCTTATATTGCAAAGCATTAGATGGCCAATATTCAATTAATTTGCTCACAAATAATTTTACATTATGTATGCTGACCTTTGCAGAACATCTTCTGTTTTATTTACCAATGAATTTTACACGTTTTATTATCAACTGTGATTTAATTTCCTAGACCTCATATTAAGCCCTGCTAGTTTTAATATTAAAAGGATAAACAGTCTTGAGATGGCTTCTTGCTGCGTTTAGTAGCCCCAAAGTATATTATGGAAGGAAATAAATAAAAGAGAAGAAATCCCCTTTTTTAAATATACTCCATTCACAATTTTTCTTTTTTTACCAACGGAAATGATCCATTTAAAAGGGGAGCAACATGCTTTAATGCTAAAATCATTCACTAGCAGATGTGAAGCATATTGCAAGCCAAGGCAATGCCTGCTAAGAAGAAATCTTTCCATCACAGTGATGTAAAGGCTACCCTGCTGCAGCTTTGGCAGAGACTTGCCACACAACAGCTACTTCTGTACAAGATTAAGGACAAAATGTAAGAGACATGATGGTGACAGGCCTGTGCCATCAATTGCAGGCCACAATGAACATAGCGGAGAGAGAGAGACAGCCGTTGAGACGTGGGTGCTGAACACTTCCTCCACTTTTACCCACATAATACTTATCCAACTGCATTTCTCTTAGTCAGTTTCCAAGACTTGAAATAAGCGAGTCTAGGAGGAAAAAAGTGGCTGGGGTGTAGGACTGTGGGATCAAAAGTAGCAGGCAGAGGGAAAGCTTCAGCATTTATTGTTTTTTTAGGGATGTACAAATCAGCAAAATTGAGCTCACCAAAGTCCTCCTCATTCCGTATCAGACTGTGAGCTGTGTTTTTGTTTTCCTTTTTGCATGAAAATCCGTGTGTTTTTTTCAAATGCATGTATGATGTAGAACAGATTTTTTGGTCCATGAATCACATTGTAAGCTTGGAAATGTACAGACTTCGACTGCCGATTGTGTCCAAGTCTGTGTTTGGTCGGGAAGATGTGAACTGGGTAAATCCTGACCAAAAACCAACAAATGAATTTCTCATACATGAATTGTATTTATATCGACCTATGATTCATGTTTATAAATACTTATTATCAGCCCCGCCCCCAATATCCCCATTCTTCCCCTCTCTCCCTAACCTTCCTGAGTTGAGGCTTATGCTGGCTCAGCTTGTCTGAGCGTGGAAAGCTAAGCAGGGTCAAGCCTGGTTGTTACTTGGATGGGAGACCCCTCCTCTAGTTTCCTGCATTGAGCAGGGGGTTGGACTCGATAGCCTTGTAGGCTCCTTCCAACTCTACGATCTATGAATCTATGAATCTATGATAGGCAAGGCCCAAAAGGGTCTTCCACTTGCATTAATGTGAACATAAGTAGAAGCCTCATCGTAATAGAGAAGCCTACTTTGTCAGGGTTTGAACTCACATTTAAGATGATGATGATGATGATGATGATGATGATGATGATGATGATGATGATGATGATTAACATTTCTGTACAACCCAATAGCCAAAGCTTTCTTGGCAGTTTGCAGGAGGTGAAAATCTTTAAAATACGATATAAAATGTAATATAAAAACATTTACATACAAAGTAATTTAAAACACTCAACAACAAACATCCTGGGACTGGTTATAAGCCTTATTATATGCTGCCAAAGGATTGGGAATTGAAGAAAGTCTTAACCAGGTGCCAAAAGGATGGCAATATTAGCACCAGGCACGGCAGGCAGACCTCAGTGCAGAGACGTTCCACAGTCGAGTAGAAGACCGCTTCAGACCTTCTCCATCCATGCAGAAAGTTTGGGGACTGAGCAGGCAGAGATAGGGATCTTGGGTGTGGGGTTTGCACGCACAGCCTCACTGTCACTACCCTTTTAGTTCTCCTATGATTAGGCTGCATGCCTGCATAAGGCTTTGGTTAGCTTTTAAACAGACCTTCAAAAAAAACTTCTTTTTTCTTTCAATCTGCATTTTACAAAAAGTGTTGTGTTGGGCTTTTTAAAAGTGCTGCTGTTGTTAGTTTTGTAACTGTATTGTTTTGAGTGGAAGACCGCCAACTTGGTCTTCTGCGCGGGTTCAATACTAAGGGGGTAGCGAGTCCTGGGGGCGGGCCTTCTCCGAGGTCCCCCAGCGACTATCACCCTTAGCCTAGAACAAAGGGATAACTTATAGCCACAAAAGTATCTTTTATAAAACAAGTTTATTTACAAAATGACCGTCACAAACTCAGACACACGCCAGCAATACAGCTTATCAGTACAGCACAAAGTAGCAAGCAAGAAGTCTCAAGGACACCGTGATTTCAGGGCTCTCAGCTAGTTAGTTCAGCTCGGGCTCCAGCAGAGGCCCGGTCAACCGCATGCTGCTAGCTGGGTTCCCGGCGGAGGTCCGGTCTACCCAAGCGGCTAGTGAGTGATTTCAGCTTGGTTGCCCGGGGGTCCGGTCAACCCAAGCGGCCAGTGATTTCAGCTTGGTTTCCCGGGGGTCCGGTCAACCCAAGCGGCCAGTGATTTCAGCTAGCTGGAGTACGCCGGGTGCTGCTACCCGGGGTTGCCGATCCCTTCGTTCCCTTACCCCAAGCATGGGGCAAGGCTGCTGATCAGGTCTAACAACTCAGTTCCCTTGCGCAGGGTGTTTTATACCTTGGGTTTTAGGTAGCCCCTCCCTCTGCAATCAGGTGGGTGGCCAATCAGGTGGGTTGCCACCCTCTTCAGGTGGACGGCCAATCAGGTGGGTTGCCACCCTCCTCAGGTGGACGGCCAATCAGGTGGGTTGCCACCCTCCTCAGGTGGATGGCCAATCAGGTGGGTTGCCACCCTCCTCAGGTGGGTGGCCAATCAGGTGGGTTGCCACCTTCCCCCTGTGGGGTGGGGTCCCTTTGAAGCCACTTGCTTAATGGTCCCATCTTGTGGTGTTGAATGGCCCTTTCTTATGGTGCCGAAGTGTCTGCTCTGGCAAGGAATTCAAGTCTTATGTAGATGGGGCTGATATACGAGAGCATTGAGGAACCTGGGGATGCTTCTTGCCTTCCCCCCTGGGGTGATGGCAAGGAATTCAAGTCTTATGTAGATGGGGCTGATATACGAGAGCATTGAGGAACCTGGGGATGCTTCTTGCCTTCCCCCCTGGGGTGATTCTATGCAGATGTTGTTTGTCCCCTTTTGCATCTGTGGAGACTGGCTGTCTCCCCTCCCGGGGCCTCCTTCCCCCCTCCTTGGTGAGTGTGTGTGTGTCAGACAGGGGTTTTAGGTTGGCTTTCTCCACATCTCCCCCCCGGGGAAAAGATGGCATTGGGGTCCCACACCCCAATTTCCCATCGACTTGCCCATCACCTGAGAAAGCCCGGGAGAGTGCATCAGCCAAGACATTGTCCTTACCCTTGATGTGTTCAATTTCGAAGTCAAAGTCTTGCAACGCCAGACTCCACTGTAGGAGTTTTTGGTTGTTGCCCTTGACTCTATCTAACCAGCACAGGGGGGAATGGTCAGTCTGCAGGCGGAACCGTCTCCCCCAGAGGTAGGGGCGCAACTTGGTGATGGCCCACACTACGGCCAGGCACTCTTTCTCAATGGTGGCAAGACTACGTTCTCTGGGCAGGAGCTTCTTGCTCAGGTATGCAACGGGGCGCAGCCCTTCTCTCACCTTCTCTTGTAACAACACCGCCCCCATCCCGGCCTCAGAGGCATCTGTCTGTAGAACGAAGGGGGATTCGAAGTCTGGGGCTTGCAGAATGGGAGCTGCCGTGAGGCAGGCTTTTAACCCGTCGAAAGCGGTCTGGCAAGCCGCGGTCCACTGGACTCTGTTCGGTTGGCGCTTCTTACAAAGATCAGTCAGAGGGGCTGCTAGCTGACTGAAGTGTGGCACAAACTTCTGATAGTACCCTGCAAGTCCCAGAAAAGCCTGCACCTGTTTTTTGGTTGCGGGTTGGGGCCATTTCTGAACCGACTCGATCTTCGCTTCTATGGGTTTGATGCTCCCCCCTCCGACGCGATGTCTAAGGTACTCAACCTCTTCTAGCCCCACCTGGCACTTCTTTGCTTTCACTGTCAACCTAGCGTCTCGGATCTGCTGGAAGACCTGCCGGACATGCTGCAGATGCTGCTCCCAAGTGGAGCTAAAGATAGCTATGTCGTCCAGATAGGCACAGGCAAATTCTCCCAACCCGTTCAGCATTCCATTCACCAGCCTCTGAAAGGTTGCCGGACCATTCCGGACTTTGAAGGGAAGAGTGGTGAACTGGAATAAACCCAGGTGTGTGACAAAGGCAGACTTGAGAGCAGCATCCGCGTCCAGCGGAACTTGCCAGTAGCCCTTGGTGAGGTCTAGGGTGGTAATGTACTTGGCCCTCCCTAGTTTCTCCAGCAAGACATCCATGTTGGGGATGGGGTAGGGGTCAGGGACGGTCACTTTGTTGATTTTCTGATAGTCCACACAGAACCGCACCCCCCCATCCTTTTTGGCCACCAGGACAATCGGGGAGGACCATGGGCTAGAACTAGGGACGATCACCCCTAGGTCTAGCATGGCTTTGACCTCCTCAGCAATGACTTGAGCATGGGGTCCCACCGCCCGGTATGGCAGAGATTGCAGAGGGGGGCTGTCACCCGTTTGAATGGTGTGCTGGATGAGTGGGGTCCGCCCGGGGCGGTCTGAGAACATGGTCTCAAATTCATCCAGCACCCGCTTCATTTGCTCCCGCTGAGCCTCGGACAGGGCGGGTGACAGTGAGATTTCTTCCATTCCCCCACCATCCCTCCATTCTCTCAACAGATCTCCATCAGCGAAATCCTTATCATTATGTTCCTTCACACAGCCCAGTCCCGCACCCCGGTCCACATACAATTTCAACATGTTTACATGAAACACTTTACATTTTCTAGGAGTCCCAGCAAAGAGTATTTTGTAGTTGACTGGTCTAAGTTTCTCAACTACAGTCTCCGGACCCTCCCACTTAAGACACAGCTTGTCCGTTTTGAGGGTACGCAGAACCAGCACTTTATCACCCACCTCAAAAGTCCGGGCTACTGCGGTTTTATCATACAACTCCTTTTGCCGCTGCTGGGCTGCCTTCAGATGCTGTTGGGCGGCTTCTCGAACGCTGTGGAGGGTGTCTCGTAGCCGCCGCAGAAAAGTGTGAACTGGCACGGGCGAACTGCCGGCAGCCCCCTCCCATTCCTCCCGCAACAAAGCCAAGGGCCCCTGTAGTTCTCTGCCAAACATCAGTTCATTCGGGGAAAACCCGAGGCTTTCCTGCGGAGCATCTCGGTAAGCAAAGAGGAGGTAGGGTAGGGCTTGGTCTCAAGTTCCCGGGTGACGGCTAGCGTACGCCCGGATCATTTTCTTCAAAGTCTGGTTGAAGCGTTCAACCAGTCTGTTGGTCTCGTGGTGGTAAGGCACCGAAGTTACATGGTCAACCCCGCCCAGGTCCCACATCTTCTGGAACAGTTTAGACATGAACCCGGTGCCGCAGTCCGACACGACCGTGCGGGGCATTCCCAAGCGGGCAAAGAGAGAGAGCAGAGTCTTAGCCAGGCTGGCTGCAGAGATGGAGGCGAGCGCAAAAGCCTCCGCGTAGTGGGTGGCAAAGTCCACTACTGTCAGTACAAACTTCTTCTCCGTCTTGGTGGGCGGGTTCAGGGGACTCACTATGTCCATAGCAATCCGTTCAAAGGGGATCCCCACCACCGGAAAAGGCTGAAGGGGAGCTCTTGGGTGATCGCGATTGTGTCCCACTCGCTGGCACACATCGCAGGACCGACAGTAAGCCTTAATGTCGGAGGCGATCATGGGCTAGTAGAACCCCTCTGTAATTCGAGCTTGGGTCCGCTTTTGCCCCAGGTGTCCTCCCCATGCCACGTCGTGGGCGAGGTGCAACACGGCGCGGCGGTACCGTTGGGGAACCACCAGTTGCTTTTGCTTGCGCTCCGGTGCCACTTCCCCCTTTGGCTCGAACTCCCGGTACAAAGTTCCATTGTCCCAGACAAATCTTTCTGTGGCAAGGGATACCCCGGGGTCTTGGTTGGCCAGAGCGCGACACTCTCGTAAGGACGGGTCCAGTCGCTGGGCTTCTTTGAATTGGGCTTGTGTCCCAAAGTCTTTAGCCATTTGAGCAAACCCTTCGTTCTTCGGTGGCTCCGCTATGGCCTGGTTTTCCCCGGGGTGCCCCGCAGGGGATGGGGTCACCCCGGGTGGTGGAAGGGGCACGGGCTTAGGCTTTGGGACCGGTGCGGTTACGGGCGGCCCCCCTCGCCTTGCCTGTCCCCGGGTGACGACCCCCATCTTAGCTTTGGCCACCCGGAACGCGAGGTCGTTCTCGATGATGATGCCCCACTCTTTTTGGCGATGGATGATTACGTCTAACTCTCCTTCTCACCCCTGGTACTTGATCCGGACCCGGGCGATGGGGACGGTGATGTCGGGGGAGTTATAGGGTTTGATCGTACACGTACGTCTTGACAAAAGTTGGGACCTCTCTACGCGGTCCCGGGGCAGAGCCGTTACATCTGCCCCAGTGTCCCTATACCCCACCCTGGGAACATTATTGACATAGATGGACTCACAGAATTGCTTGCGGCTCTATCTCAGCTGGTCCGGGGAGGCGATGCGATACAGCGATGCACGGGGTTCAGGACGGTAGGAATCCCACTCCTGGAGTTCTTCTTCGGCACCGCGATCCTCGGGGATGCTTGCATGGAGGGAGAGGACCGACCGTCGCTCGTCGTCACTGTCATCGTCTTGAGCGGCTGCAGCACCCGCGACGCGTCCTACTTTCTTCGGCGAGGGACGGGCATCCCGGTTCTTGGGTTGGAGCTTGGGGCAATCCCGCCGCAGGTGTCCCATCTCGTTACAGTGGAAGCAGGCCCCAGACCGAGGGTTTTGGTTCCCCTTGGTCCGAGGGGCCTCCCCGCGCCGTCGGGGCAGGCCCTTTTCCGGCTCCGGGTTCTTCTCGGCCACGGCCGCGGAACTTCCCTTGGTGGATGGGGCCGTCTGGTATAGCCCCATCTCGTCGGCCATGATCTCCGCCGCCTCACAGGTACGGGGCTTCTGATCCCTCACAACAGCGGCTAGCTCTTTCGGGATGGTGGTGAAGAACTGCTCCATGGCGAACAGCTCGACAACTTCCTTCAGGGTGGAGGCCCGGGAAGCCTCCACCCAGGACTCGCAGACGTGCATCACCTGGGCTGCCCATGCCACGTGGGTGGTCCCAGGGGAAGGTCTACTCTCTCGAAATCTTCGCCGGCAATGTTCGGCGGAGAGGGCGAAGTGTTGCCTGACCGCTGCCTTGAACGCCTCGTAGCTTGCCGGGGTCTTCTGCAGATGAGCCCCGAGGAGGTCAGCCAGGTCCCCACTGACCTGGGTTCGCAGGGCGGACAACCGCAAGTTGTCGGGGACCCGCTGCTCCTGGCACGCCATTTCAAAAATGTAGAAAAACATCAGGACATCTTGCCCTGGCTTGTAGTAGGGGAACGCCTTGCGGTCCCACGATGGAGGGGGAGGAGCGGAGGGGACAATCGGGGGAGTTTTCTCCGCCTCAAGCTGCATCTTGGCCAGCTCTATCTGCATCCGGATCATTTCGCGCTCGTGGGCCATCCTCTCCCGCTCGTGTGCCATCTAGTCCGAGGGAAGCTCGAAGGGCTCCAGGGGCTCCAGGGGAGCGGGGTCCTTGGTCTACACATCCTCTCTCCCATATGTCGGAACTGGGATAGGGCGGCCCCTGGGTCGGGCACCCGGCCCCAGACTTGCCAGCAGCTCCCTCTGCCGCTCCGTCAGCCGGATCAGCGCCGCCAACCCCGGGGTGATGGGGGTTGCGGGCAGGGGCCGCCGTGGCTCGGCTCCCCCAGTTGCTCCGTCAGGCTCTGGGTCGCCCATGGTGATCTTTAGGCTCTTGCTACTTTGGGTCTGGGAGATATTCTGGGTTAATAAGTTATCCCACCGCTGCGACCAAGTGGAAGACCGCCAACTTGGTCTTCTGCGCGGGTTCAATACTAAGGGGGTAGCGAGTCCTGGGGGCGGGCCTTCTCCGAGGTCCCCCAGCGACTATCACCCTTAGCCTAGAACAAAGGGATAACTTATAGCCACAAAAGTATCTTTTATAAAACAAGTTTATTTACAAAATGACCGTCACAAACCCAGACACACGCCAGCAATACAGCTTATCAGTACAGCACAAAGTAGCAAGCAAGAAGTCTCAAGGACACCGTGATTTCAGGGCTCTCAGCTAGTTAGTTCAGCTCGGGCTCCAGCAGAGGCCCGGTCAACCGCATGCTGCTAGCTGGGTTCCCGGCGGAGGTCCGGTCTACCCAAGCGGCTAGTGAGTGATTTCAGCTTGGTTGCCCGGGGGTCCGGTCAACCCAAGCGGCCAGTGATTTCAGCTTGGTTTCCCGGGGGTCCGGTCAACCCAAGCGGCCAGTGATTTCAGCTAGCTGGAGTACGCCGGGTGCTGCTACCCGGGGTTGCCGATCCCTTCGTTCCCTTACCCCAAGCATGGGGCAAGGCTGCTGATCAGGTCTAACAACTCAGTTCCCTTGCGCAGGGTGTTTTATACCTTGGGTTTCAGGTAGCCCCTCCCTCTGCAATCAGGTGGGTGGCCAATCAGGTGGGTTGCCACCCTCTTCAGGTGGACGGCCAATCAGGTGGGTTGCCACCCTCCTCAGGTGGACGGCCAATCAGGTGGGTTGCCACCCTCCTCAGGTGGATGGCCAATCAGGTGGGTTGCCACCCTCCTCAGGTGGGTGGCCAATCAGGTGGGTTGCCACCTTCCCCCTGTGGGGTGGGGTCCCTTTGAAGCCACTTGCTTAATGGTCCCATCTTGTGGTGTTGAATGGCCCTTTCTTATGGTGCCGAAGTGTCTGCTCTGGCAAGGAATTCAAGTCTTATGTAGATGGGGCTAATATACGAGAGCATTGAGGAACCTGGGGATGCTTCCTGCCTTCCCC
The DNA here is from genome assembly GCA_021292165.1 of Shinisaurus crocodilurus. Classification (NCBI taxonomy): domain Eukaryota; kingdom Metazoa; phylum Chordata; class Lepidosauria; order Squamata; family Shinisauridae; genus Shinisaurus; species Shinisaurus crocodilurus. The sequence continues at coordinate 234,756,975 of CM037876.1, forward strand.
CCTGGGGTGATGGCAAGGAATTCAAGTCTTATGTAGATGGGGCTGATATACGAGAGCATTGAGGAACCTGGGGATGCTTCTTGCCTTCCCCCCTGGGGTGATTCTATGCAGATGTTGTTTGTCCCCTTTTGCATCTGTGGAGACTGGCTGTCTCCCCTCCCGGGGCCTCCTTCCCCCCTCCTTGGTGAGTGTGTGTGTGTCAGACAGGGGTTTTAGGTTGGCTTTGTCCACATTTTGCATGTATTTTAAAAATTGTTTTATATTATTTTAATTATGTTTAGGCGCCTTGGGAGGGCTTTGTCCTGAAACCAGCATGTAAATTACTTAAACAAACAACCACAAACAAACAAACAAAAACATTCACAGCTCACTTCATATGTGAGGATAAACTCATGCTCTCCTGCAGAATATTTTAGAGGTTTTAACTTTTCTCCACATTCTAATCAAAATTTTGGCATTATTGTTCAGTCACAGTGTTGTAAAGTAATACAGAGCCCACCTGTGGGGGTTTTTTTTTCTGAGTGGACTGGAAAAAATAGGAGCTTGCAGGGTGGGCCTGTGAACCACTTTGCACACTCAGAGATATCTCAATGTTAAATATTATTATTTCTTTGGCAAACTACTAATGAGAACAAAGCCACCATGGAGGGATCCATTTTTAATGTGGGAGGGAAATCTTTAAAACAAGGGGTTTCCTACAATGTGGGGAAAATAGGCTAAAAGTTATGTTTGACTGAAATAATGGCATATTCCTCCCCGGTTTACCCCTTCCTACCATTTGTTGTCGCGTCTATATTACATTTTAGATTGTAAGCTCTTTGGGGCAGGGTAAAGCACCTTATACTCAGTAAAGCTCCATGCACATTGATGGTACAATAATAATCAACAGCAATCACCATCATCTTCATGGGTCTGGACTCTGGACTGGCTTCAGAGTGGTCAGAGCCCTTAAATGGTTAGAGCATTCTGGGGTGGGTGGCCACACCCTCTTGATCGCACCTTCATGTTGCTTAACTATACCTCTTACCAATTCACGTGTGTGTCCCTATTTTCATCTGTGAAATGTTAGAGGGCATGTAAGAGATAAAGTGGCAATCACCTTTGAATGTTCACACATGACTGACACCTTCAAAATGAGACAAAGGATTGCAAATTATACATAATAATACATTATGGAGTACTCTGAATGTAAGGGGCTTCTTTCTCTGATTCCATTTCAGGGTTGTTGTTTTTTAAACTTTCCTCTCTGGAGCATGGCAAAAGCAAGGATTGTTGTGGTGGTTGTGGTTGTTTTTTTCTCCTTTGTTCTCTAAGGGTGCAATCCTATGCATGTTTAGACAGAAAAAAGGCATACAACTCCCAGCATGCCCGAGCCAACCATGCTGGCTGGGGCATGATGAGAATTGTAGGCCTTTTTCTTTCTAAACATACATAGGATTGCACCTTAAATATGCTGGCAGACTCTGTGCTCGTGAAGAATAATAGTAGAAGAGAAAATCTTCACTCCAATTTGGTGTTGCAGGAAATATAAGTTATTGGCAATTTAATATGCAACCAAGGGGGTGGTTTTGCTAGGTTCTGTGGTTGGGAGAAGAACATTATTTGGAATGCCCAAAATGTTTTCTATTAAAAAATATTAGTTAATTATTTATTAACTAATTATTAACTAATTATTTATTAGTTATGTTGACTGACCTGTCCCCCTCTGGTCCTTCTCTTGGTATAGATGTTCTTGCTACAAGGCTGAGGCTAACCACATCTCCTGCCGCCTGCCTTGCTTGGGTGGCCCGACCCCGAGCTCCAAGCATTGATTCATTTATTTATTACATTCATATCCCACCTTCTTCCTCCTCTTGCAAGGAACCCAAGGCAACTTACATGGTCTTCTTCTTCTCCGTCATATCATCACAACAACCCTGTGGGGTATTTTATTTATTTTGTTTATTTTATTATATTTGTTAATTGTCCATCGGGCCAGTCACCCGGCCACCAACTTAGGTAGGTTATGTTGAAAGTCAATGACTGGCCCAAAGTCACCTAGTGAGCTTCATGGCCAAATAGAGGAATAAAACCCTGATCTCCCAAGTCCCAGTCCAACGCTCTAACCATCACACCACACCAGCTCTCAATGGTTCCTTGGTTGTTCTTACTTGCCCACATATATTAAAGGTGTAGAAAGGTGGCAGCACCCTCCCTGCCAATACACTAGGGATCAATGAGTCCAGATGTACTCAAAGGTCCTCCCTTTCCTAGGTTTCCTCAAGATGGTGAACTGTGAGAGGTTGGTTTAGGCCGGCATGCCTTCATCTCTGGTTGCCTTAGTGTGCTCATCACCTTAGCTTAGTTATTTCTCCCTTTCCCATTAGCTGTGATTTAAGTTATGACACCTGAGTAAATCAAACAGACTGAATTTACGGGATTTTCTGCTCCCCACAGTGCAGAGAAATGAAAACAACTCAATTTCCCTGGCCAGTCAGGAAATTATAGCCAAAAACCCACCAACAACAACCTATATGGCCCCTGATAGGTGACCAGTTGGTCCCACACTACCTGAAGAGCAGTGGGTGGGTGTGTGGGCTGCCGCAACATACTGTGTAGGGGCACAAATGCAGTGATTTTTTCTAGTCATGCCAGCCTCTCATTGACTGGGCTGCACAAGGTCTGGGCCTACTCTTGCAAGATACCTCATGCTCCGCCCTTTCAGTGGCAGAGGAGTATTGTTCTGACAACACTGTATTGATAATATTTTTATTTCATATAGTATGCACCAAAGTGATCATAATGAAGCCCTTCTTGACAATTGGTTTTGTTCTGTTATTTTGCATGTGTATTCATCCAAGAAGATCCTAAAGTGCTTTTTGGAGCAAATATATTTAGCAATCTTTTCCCTAAGTCAGGAAATGCAGCCATCACAAGTCTGGAACTCAGCAATTGTCCTAACAAGACAAAATAACTTTACACAAGGAGAAAGTGAAAAATATTTTATCAAGATTGACACACACACAAGTGGGATTTTGAGTAGGGAGACGGTAATGAACACAGTTGCATTTTATCCAGGACCATGGAACCTTTAATGAGCATAAACAGTCGGTGGGAGCTTGCTTTCATCTTCTCCTTCTAACCTCAAGGGAGCAATAGGCACACGCCCCTGCCCATGCAGGAAGTAGGACCTGCTGGTTTATACTCACTCTAATTGCCCTTCGGAAGACAAACCACTTACTTCCCCTTTCCTTTCGGGATATGTGTTCTCTCTGTAGAAGCTACTATAAACACTGTGCAAAACATAGGTATGAAAGCATAATGACACTGATGATGTTCTCACCAAAGATACACTGATCCTCACCATTAGGAGAAAGGTCAATATGAATTAAGCCATTCATCTCACAAGCCAGCAACCCTCTGTGATGGTTAAGGCTGTGCGATTCAGCAAAACCCGAGCTTGTCAAAGTTCTCCAAATTCCACCTCAAAGCTCATTCTATCTCATGTCTATCTCAGATTGAGAGCTCTGGGTTTGGGGGTCTTTGCATTAAAATGTGTGCGTATTTCATGCATATTTTTCTAAATGCATGCATCGATTGTGCCTAATTGTATGCTTCTTTGAAATGTACATTCTTCTCCCATTTATTAAAGTGTGGTTGTGCATGTTTTTTCCCAAAAAATATGCATTTTTCCACACATATTTTGCAGATACATGCATACTGTCAAACACATTTTTTTTTGGCTCTGCGAATCACATTGCAAGCTCAGAAATGTAAGGACTTCAACTGCAAATTGCGATCGAGTCTATGTTCAGTTTAGGAGGTGCAAACTGGGCAAATCTGATATTTTTGATCTATTTTTTCAGCCATTCCGGGGGGAGAGTCACAAAGAAATCACACGTGAAAATTGTGGGAAAAGGTATGAGAATTTCCTGAGAAATTCTTGGGGTGTGGGGCTTCCACACTTACGTTACTGTCATGAGGTGGCCGAGAAGTTGTGTGTGTGTTTTCTTCCTTTTACAATCCACATGCTGTGCACCCTGCATTTTCAAAGGCTCTTCTCTCTTCACTTGGGCAGGGAGATGGTTGATGCTGCTTCCATCCTGAGCAGGGAGAGTGTTTTGCAAGTGCAGGGAGCGCGGGCTGTAGCTGGTGCTCCTGGGCTTGCAGAGGTCCTTCTCTCCCTGCTTAGGATGGGAAGTGGCAGGAACCATCTCCCTGCCCAAGAGGGGAGAGAATGCTGCAAGCAGCAGTTTCCAACACTACAAGTGGAAATGGGACTTCTCTAAAGTGTTAAGGGCATTGGAAAAGGCCCGTTCCTGCTTGCTGCAGTGGAGACTCTTCACAACACAGGCTTTCAGCCCTGCCAGCACTTCCTGGAATGGCCATATGACCACACGATGGTAGCCATTCCAGGAACTGATGCTGAGCTGAAAGACTGTTGTGAAGAGTCCCTGTGATGCTGTGAGTAAGCAAGCAGGGCAGTGGCGGGGGGGGGGGGGTGCATTTGAAAAGTTAAAAAAGTGGGGGTTGAAGATTCCTCAGCCACCTCATACACTGCATTAGGAAATCACTTATGGAACTCCTGCCTCCCCACTTCCTATTAGAAATTCCTTCAAAATTCCCCCCTTCCCTAAGAAAGAGGCAGAACAAACAATGTCCCTTTCACAGGGAGGGAAGAATTTTGAGGAATTAGGGGGCATGGTGCGGCACAGCACTAGTAAATCTTGATCAAAAATGAGCGGACATGCATTTCTCATACATCCCTATAATACACCGGCATTCTGAACCGGTCCCTAGCGGCAATCAAAAAGTCCATGATCATATTGTTTGGGTATAAGAGACACTCTTTTTATTATTTTACCCATCTTATGTCATTTTTGTATCACCCACTGAAAACTCATTTCATAAACAAGCATATCAGGATTTATCTTCTTTCTTCTTTTTTTTTTTATGTGGAGGAGAATTCAAAAACAAGACCCCCTACCTTCTGAAGTGGTACACTTAAAAGTTCTGCCACCTCAGCTTTCCACCTTATTTCATATACTGTAATAAGGAGCTCTAATCTAGTCAGTACTGTTAAGCAGAAAGGGGGGGAAATGAACTGTTTGCATGCACGTTCATTTATTTCTTGGTGAGGCAGGTCACAGTGGTATGGAGTGACATAGCCCTGCCTGAGCGGCAGCCAGGACTCTGGCAGAGAGGAGGAAGGACTGGCTCAATCTGGAAGGCCAGCGGTGCAAGGTGAGGAGATATTGAACCTATTTACAACAGGGTTCTGAGCAGGGCCAACCATGAACCCCTTGAGCTAGATTTCCCTGAGCTGGGCTACCGGAGACAGCCTCCTGAGACAGATTCCCCTGATGAACTGGCCTCCTTTACATCTGTGCCTAACTGCCTGCTCACTAGTACAGACAACACACATGGTGGGAGCTGACAGAGAGGCAACTGAATGCTCAACTCCGAGCCAGAGCCTATCCCTTTATGGTTTTCCACGCTTCATTAAGGAGGTGGAGCCTGGGGAGAGAGTCTGGCCATTGTTGAGTTCCAGATCTCACCACAATGCAGACATTATTAAAGAGTGTAGGGTCTACACATGAGGAAGGGGAGTGGGGATGACTGCTCCCTCCAGCTCTACCTCCTTCCATTGCCATTTTCACCGCCTTCCAAAAGTAGAGGACAGCAGTCTGCAGCAGAGAACCTCTTTTATCCATGGTGATGGAGGCTCTCTGTGCAATGTAGAACCCTGATTTTTCCAAGATTCTAAACCACACAGAGAGCCTCCGGGCATACAAGAGTCTCCCTATTGCAGAGTCAGCCTCTACGCATGGAGGGCAAAAGTTATGGCAAAAGAGGGGGTGTAGAACTAGTGTGCTGCTCTCTGCTTCCTCTCCTCATGTGTAGACCATGGGGGTTGTTATCCAAAACATCTGGAGGTCACCAGGTTGTCTAACACTGCCCTGCTTGCTAACACCTGCATAGGGCTCTTCTTCCTGGAGGTGGTTTTCTGCGTGGAGCTATCCTAGGTCCTGCAACTCTCATCTGATGTTACCAGCTACCTGCCTATAGAAAGATGGACAGACATGCCATCACAGGTTCCATGGAGGGGCTGCTGCGGAAAGGAGGGGAGTCGCTGCAGAGACTGTTCCATGCATGTTTTTCTGTGCATTTTTTTGGCATTGCTTTGTTTGCAGATGGAAACCCATACAGACGTTTTTGCATACTTTTTTTAAGTGTGCATTTTTGTGCACCTTCTTCAAATTGTACACGTTTTTATACCCACTCACCCACTAACGTCTCTTTATGCACGTTTATGAAATGTACACATTTTTCTCTGCACACTTTTCAAAAATGCACATTTTGTTGGACACATTGGTCCAAGGAATGCATCACAAGTCGTTAAACGGATGGATTTTCTGATGCAGAATGTGTTTGATCCATGGCCATTTCCAGGGGCTGCATAGTGCAGAGATACATTTTAAAAATCTGCCAGAGTGGATTTCTCACACATCCCACACTGCCTAACTGAGCTGCCTTCAGGCCATTGTGCCCCATTGACTCCTGCTTACGTTCAGAACAGCCCATAGAGTGTGAAAACACCTAGCAGCTGCCAGGTAACGTCTTCAGTGCTTAACTGGCTATTCTCCAATCAGATGGTACTAATTTCAATCCTACCTTCCTATATATAAAGATGGAAACATGGCTTCATTTCCCTCTCAGTGGTAACAGCAACTGGTATTTTACTGCACACCACATTTACAATGTAACTCTCCTCAGGCACAGGCCTAGAATAAAAGCCATACTTCCCCCCACGCACACACACACACTACTGTTAACCCATTCAGTCTTTCAGTCATTAAAACAAAACACAACAGTTAAACTGTTACCTCAGATGTACCTCAGGTTCTTAATACTTATTATTAAGTATCATTCAACATTTTTATTAATGACTTGGATGAGGAGGTACAGGGAATGCTTATCAAATTCGCAGATGACATAAAGTTGGGTGGAACAGCTAATACTCTGGAAGACAGAAACAAAATTCAAAGCGATCTCGATAGGCTGGACTGAAAACAACAGAATGAAATTTAATAGAGATAAATGCCAAGTGCTGCACCTAGGGAAAGGAAACCAAATGCAGAGTTACAGAATGCATTACAGAATGCACTTGGCATTCTGAGTCCAAATGCAGAGTTACAGAATGCACTTGGCTCAACAATACTACAAGTGAGAAGGATCTTGGAATTGTGGTAGATCACAAACTGAATATGAGCCAGCAATGCGATGTGGCTGCAAAGAAGGCAAATGCTATTTTGGGCTGCACTAATAGAAGTATAGCTTCCAAATCGCATGAAGTGATAATTCCCCTTTACTCAGCACTGGTTAGGCCTCGTCTTGAGTACTGTGTCCATTTCTGGGCACCACACTTTAAGAAGGACGTAGAGTTTACGTCATAGACAAACTGGAGAGGGTTCAGAGGAGGGCAACAAGGATGATAAAGGGACTGGAAACAAGGCCCTATGAGGAGAGACTGAAAGAACTGGGCATGTTTAGCCTTCAGAAGAGGAGACTGAGGGGAGGTATGATAGCACGCTTCCAGTACTTAAAGGGTTGTCACACAGAGGAGGGCCAGGATCTCTTCTCGATCATCCCAGTTTGCAGGACACGGAATAATGGGCTCAAGTTACAGGAACCCAGATTCCACCTAAACATCAGGAAAAATTTCCTGACTGTCAGAGCAATAAGACAATGGAACCAACTACCTAGGGAGGTGGTGGGTTCTCCCACTCTGGAGGCATTCAAGGTGCAGCTGGACAGCAATCTGTCGGGGATGCTTTGACTTGGATTCCTGCATTGAGCGGGGGGTAGGACTCGATGGCCTGGTCATCATCAGGCGATCACTCGTGACCGAGTAAGATTGTCTTCCGGGATAAAAGGAGGAAATTCTAAAGAAGATTGTGTAGACTCTAGCCATGGGTCCGTAAGTGACTGTGGAGGCCAATTCTAGATCCACACAGCTTCCCACAGTGAGGACACAGGTTACCAGATAGAAGATGGTCCTGTAAAGGATTCATTTGACGTGCTTTTCGCTTAGCACGTTTCTCCCTTTCACCTTGCACTCGGGCTTCTTCAAAGTCCATGGAACCTTTGTGAAAGGCCAACCTCCAGTTAGATCGTTCATGGGCCAGAGCTTCCCAGTTTTCGATGCTTATATTGCATTTTTTTAGATTAGCCTTATGAACATCTTTAAACCTCTTATATTGACCACCGATATTCCGCTTTCCATCCTTGAGTTGGGAGTAAAGTAACTGCTTTGGGAGACGGCAGTCAGGCATTCGAACAACATGACCGGTCCACTGAAGTTGGCGTTGAAGGATCATTTTTTCAATGCTAGTAGTCTTTGCTTCTTCCAGTATACTGACATTTGTTCGCCTATCTTCCCAAGTAATTTGCAGGATTTTCCGGAGGCAACGTTGATGAAACCTTTCAAGGAGGTGGAAGTGACGTTTATAGATAGTCCATGTTTCGCAGGCATACAATAAAGTTGGTAATACAATGGCTTCATAAACCAGTGTTTTGGTCTTCTTACAAATATCCCGATCCTCGAACACTCTATGTTTCATTCGAGAAAATGCGGCACTTGCGGAGCTCAGACGATGCTGGATTTCACTGTCGATGTTAGCTGTAACAGAAAGATAGCTGCCAAGATAGAGAAAATGATCGACATTTTCCAGTATTGTCCCGCCAAGCTGGATAGATGGCATCACCAAAGGATTGGCTTGCACTTGCTGATGAAGCACTTTGGGTTTTTTGATGTTAAGTGAGAGACCAAGTTTTTCGTATGCTTCTGCAAAAGCATTTAGGATAGTTTGGAGATCATCCTCTGAATGTGCGGAGACCACATTATCATCAGCATACTGAAGTTCCACAACGGAGGTTGTAATTACCTTACTTTTTGCTTTCAGCCTGCTGAGATTAAAAAGCTTTCCATCTGTTCGATATATAATTCCCACACCGGTGGGAAGTTTCCCCTTGACAAGATGTAAAACCATGGCGATGAAAATGGCAAATAATGTTGGGGCGATAACACATCCCTGTTTAACACCTGATCCCACTTTAAATGGAGCACCATGAGAGCCGTTGTTGTCCAAAACCGTTGCAGTCATGTTGTCATGGAGAAGTCGCAAGATATTCACAAATTTATTGGGGCATCCAATTTTCATAAGGATAGTCCAGAGAGCTGTACGGTCTACAGTATCAAAGGCCTTAGCCAGATCGATAAATGCCATATAAAGGGGTTGATTTTGCTCCCGGCATTTTTCTTGGAGCTGACGTGCAGTAAAAATCATGTCTACTGTCCCTCTAGAGGGGCGGAAACCATATTGAGTTTCAGGGAGGATCTCTTCTGAAATAGATAAAAGACGGTTTGCGAGAATCCTAGCAAATATTTTACCTGCGGTTGCCAAGAGAGAAATGCCCCGATAGTTTCCACAGTCTGTTCTATCACCCTTCTTAAAGAGGGTGATAATTATGGCATCCCTGAAGTCTTCTGGGATCTCTTCTCTTATCCAGATTTTTTCGATGAGTTTATGAAGATGTTGTACAAGTTCGGGGCCCCCTTCTTTAAAGATTTCAGCAGGAATCCCATCTGGTCCACTAGCTTTGTTGTTCTTCATTTGATTAATGGCTTTTTTTACTTCATCCAAAGTGGGGAGTATTGCAAGTTCCTCTTTAATTTGTTTTTGCGGGATTTGTGAAAAAATCTCATTATCCACCTTAGATTTACGATTTAAAAGGTCATAATAATGCTCTTTCCAACGCAGTGCAATAGACTCTTTGTCTTTTAAGAGTTTGGTGCCATCTTTTGATTGTAAAGGGTTTGTACCATAGGTTTTTGGTCCATAAATGGCCCTTGTGGCCTTAAAAAAGCCCCGTGCATCATGAGATTCTGCAAGTTGTTGAATTTCTTCAGCTTTCTTTTTCCACCAGGCGTTCTTAAGTTCTCTTGTTCTTCTTTGGACCTCAGCCTTTGTGCTAGCGTAGGTTTTTTTCTTGGCAGCGCAGTTAATATCATTTTGCCATATTTGGAAGGCTTTCCTTTTTTGGTCAATTATATACTTAATCTCATTGTCATTTTCATCAAACCAATCCTGATGTTTCTTAGTTTCATATCCAATAGTTTGTTCACAAGCTGCAGTAATGGAGGTTTTCAGCTTAGACCAATGGTCCTCAATGTTGTCAGGAGGTTCCGTAGGTAGATGTTCCTTAAGAAGTGATTGAAGACGAGTTTGCTTAATAGGATCTTGAAGGACTTGGATGTTCATTTTACGCCTTGGTTTCCTTCCTTGAAGCCTACGTTGGGGAGCAATGTTGATAACCATTGTGGACCGGATTAGTCGGTGGTCTGTCCAGCAGTCGTCGGCACTCACCATGGCCCTAGTAAGAAGTACATCGCGGCGATCTCTAACACGGACAATTACATAATCCAGAAGATGCCAGTGCTTTGACCGTGGGTGCTGCCATGATGTTTTAAACTTATTCTTTTGTCGAAAGAGCGTGTTTGTGATAGTGAGATTATGCTCTGCACATATAGACAAAAGTAAGAGTCCGTTCGGGTTGCTATTACCAACTCCGTCTTTTCCAATAGTTTCTGGCCATAAATCAAAGTCACGCCCGACTCTTGCGTTAAAATCGCCCAGGAGGATAATTTTATCCTCCTTAGGTATCTCTGACAGGAGAGTGTCCAACTGGCTGTAAAAACTTTCCTTGATGTCATCATCAGCATCTAATGTTGGTGCATAAGCGCTCAAAATAGTTACCTGTTGGTTATTGGCGAGCTTTAATCGAAGAGTTATCAGGCGTTCGTTAATGCCAGTAGGAACTTCTGACAAAGAGTTCACTAGTTCATTTTTGATGGCAAAGCCTACACCATGTATTCGTCGGTCCTGCTCAGGTAGTCCTTTCCAGAAGAAGGTATAACCTCCTTTTTCTTCTTTCAGCTGTCCCTCTCCTGCCCTTCGAGTTTCTTGAAGTGCTGCTATGTCAATTTTAAACCGTCTCAGCTCCCTTGCAATAATAGCAGTCCTACGCTCAGGGCGTTCACTATCTATGTTATCCAGCAATGTCCGTATATTCCATGTTCCAAAATTCAAATGTCTTTTTCGACCGCTAAAATGGTGACCCCACTGGACGCGGTAATCCAGTCAGGGGAGAAAGAGGTAGACTATGTTTAGGGCACCTTTTCTAGCCCCCTCCCCATACGGGGTGAGCAGAGTGGATCCTAAATAGGGCTGCTCAGTCATGGATACAGCTGCCGAGCTGCTCGACTACCTCGTTCCTTGAACAGGGCGACTGAGTCTGCATCCACCGCCCATGTGCTGGTCCATGACTAGGGGCTTCCAGATTCACAGTCCTGCCCCCGTTGCCATTCGCCAGTCGCCATGGGACTTTTTGTTTGTTTGTTTGTTTGGGTTGGGTTGGGTTGGGTTGGATGGGTTGGGTTGGAAGACGCCTGTGCGTGAAACTGTTTTATGTGGGGAGATCGGTGCACAACGAATCACCACACAAACTTGACAGAGTACGGCAGAGATCCAATGGCACGGTTACCCTGACGATTGGAAAACCATTCTCTGCTGCAGCCTTCATCCGCCTTCACAGCCGTTGTAATTTAGGTTTAATTATCTTCCGCCTGTTCTGCCGTTGAGGACTTTATGTTTTGGATCGTTCTTTGTCTGGTTCCTCTCCCCGGACCTTACCGCCATGGGTGACCCTACTGGGAGTACATAGCTCCCGACGGCATTGCTCACAGGATTCATCGGAACACGCAAGCCCACTCACCACTTCAAGGTGACGATCCGGCGAGGGGAGATGGCCTGGTAGGCCCCTTCCAACTCTACTTTTCTATGATTCTATGATTCTATGATTATGATAATGATACATTACCTGTCTCAAAGGTATGACGTACATCCAACTTTTACCCCAGCAGAAAGCCTATGATGTAGGGTAAGCTGAGGCATGGTGATTGATCAGAAGTCATCCAGCCAGCTTCATGGCCAAGGTTCAAATTAACATGATTTAGAAGTTCTACAATTAATCCCTCCCACAGATTGTTGGGATTTGTTGCTGTAAAGTCCGGGTAAGTGGTTGCCCCTAGCAGAGGGTGTTTAAACTTTAACCCTTACTTCCATTGCCCTTTACCCAATCAAAATCATTTCTGAAGATTCTATTAGCCACAAAGTGGAGGAGGGGGAGACAGACATAGCATCTGTCTGAAGATAAATAGTATGTTCTCTGCTATCTTCGGAGTACAGCAAAGTGTTAGTATCCAGCATGGTTCCAACAATTTTTTTTTAAAATAGCAAATCCTCCCAAATCAATAAAGTTTCTTTCTAAGAGCAATAAAGACAGAGGAAAGAAGGGACCAGGGGGTTCGGAAGAAACATTCTATCAACTAAGAGCAGATTTCTGAAACTATAGTATTTGATACTTCTTTTTTTCGCCACAGAATAATATCAGTCGTGGGTTTCCTAATGTTATGCAAGAATAAATCAACCCTGCAAATGAAAGTTTATATAATAGCAATCTGCTGGAAATTATTCATCTGATTATGATGCTTACCGGTGACATGCCAAGCCCTATTTCACGATTTTGAGAAACTCTTCACCTCCTGCAAAAAAGACACTCATTTTTTCTGACTCTTTCATGCATGGATGAAGAATTGCTTTGAAGATTTCAGGAGTGGGGGGTGCCACTTACCATCCTCAAACATGTTCTGAGGTTGCCGAGGGTGTCGGTGTTATTTCTTTAAACTTTTTTTAAAAAAATGAAGATTATCTTCCTTTGATGATTTGCCACTTGGTCCAGCTTCCTGCACTTCCTGATTATGTGCAGAGGAGGACAGCAGGGCATCTAAACTGTTAAGGTTGTCTTCTGGGCATTCTGACCTAGGGGAGGCTGCCTGTGGAGCACCTGAAAGCCAGGTAATTTTTTCCCCCTGAGGTTAAAAGGATGGTATTTTTCAACTTCAGAAAAAGAAAATCACCTGGCTTTCCGCCACCCCATAGGCAGCCTTCCAGGCAGGGAAAGAAGAAGTGAGGCTTTGCAAGTGCAGTATGCACTGCACTAGCTAGCAGCTGGTGCGATCTGAGCATGCAAAGCTGTGAGCCGCTGGCACTGTACTTGCAAAGGCTCTTCTCTCCCTGCTCAGGAGGGAAGCAGCAACAGCCACCTCCATGCGGTGAGGGGCCATTGCAGGCGCAGGGCACCATCTCACAGCCAGTGCACCATGAGCTTGCAAAGCACCCTCCCCGATTGGAGGGGAGCAGGAGCAGCAACCTCAATTTATTATGTGGTCACAGACCCATTAAAACAAACAAACAGTGCACCACCACAGAGACAGAAAAATGTATCAATTACACAGCAATCACAAGCATAACATTAATACCCATATGTATTTTACCTATATGGGCATAGTTACTACGCAAGTAATACTAAAAATAAAAATATAAGATGCATATTGCTTTTAGGATAAATTTGTTAAAACCTGTTAACATTGTTAAAATTACATACTACTGAGAATAAAAACATAAAACATTACAATTAAAATGAAGAAATTATTATTCATTTATTTTTATTTATAATATTTATACCCCACCTTTTTTCCTGCAAGGAACCCAGGGTGGCTTACATGATCCACCTCCTCCTCTCCATTTTATCCTCACAACAACCCTGTGAGGTAGGTTAGTCTGAGTCAGTGACTGGCCCAAAGTCAGCCAGTGAGATTCATGGCCGTGTGGGAACTTGAACTCGGATCTCCCAAGTCCCAGTCCAACACTCTAACCATTACGCAACACTGGCTCTGAGCAGAAAAGAGAAACTTGGCCACTGACTCTGTCCTTCACTTATTTGTACCAGCCAATAAATGTTCCACATATCATTCCGGCATCCTTCTTGGGCATTCTTCCATGATAGGGGAAAGTGGTCTATTACATTCTTCTCTATAAAGCAGGGTTCTCCAACCTTGGGTCTCCAGATTTTGCTGGACTACAGCTCCCGGAATCCCTTGCCATTAGCCATGCTGGCTGGGTATGCTGGGAGCTGTAGGCCCGCAACATATGAGGACCCAAGGTTGGTGAACCCTGCTATAAAGGTTACATTTTTAAAAGACATGGCCTAAAGTTTCGAGTATTTCATTTCCACAGGGACATAAACGTTCCTCATAAGGGACACCCTGATAATGGCCTTCCAGTATGGTGAGAAGAGCTTTTGCACATGGATGCTAAAAGAAAACACACACACATACTGCTCAGTCACAGTAACAGTAAGGTATGTCCCAAAGCCCAACACCCTGATAATTTCTTTGAAAATTCTTACACTTTGCGCACAATGTTGTATGCATTTTTTTTTTACCCTCCACCTGCCACACCCCTCTTAATGGTTGGAAAAAAATAGATCAAAAATATCGGCTCAGCGCTAGTGATAACCATACACATGGGAACTGATTAGTAACTTGTTTGGCATTGTATTGCCTTCCTGATGTTCTGTTGATAGCACCCATTTCCAGTGACTTGATTTTCATGGACTACTTCTCAGCATGGATTGCTGGTGCACAGGCCTGTGGCTCATGCTGGCTCAGCTTGTCTGAGTGTGGAAAGCTAAGCAGGGTCAGGCCTGGTTATTACTTGGATGGGAGACCCCTCCTCTGGTTTCCTGCATTGAGCAGGGGGTTGGACTCGATGGCTTTCTAGGCCCCTTCCAACTCTATGACCCTATGTGGTAAAGTGGCTGAGAGGCTAAGCTGAGAGCTGGTTGGATCCTCATTCAAGTCTTTCCTGAATAACAAACTCACTAAGGGCCGAAACAGATTACTTTAATTCTGTGTCTAACAGCCATGTCTTTTCTTTCTTCTTCTTCTTCTTCTTCTTCTTCTTCTTCTTCTTCTTCTTCTTCTTCTTCTTCTTCTTCTTCTTCTTTTCATTTTTACTCTACAGTTGGTGAAGGAGGTCCATCTAGATCTTAACAGTTCCCCTACCCACCACATTAGGCTCCTGATCTAGACTGGGCCCCTGCATCTACTCGAGAGTAAAATGAACAACAACAACAGAATAGATGTAACTGCTAGACACAGATTGAAAGTAATATCTGTTTCAGCCTGAAGTGACCTTAGGCAAGTTGGAGGGTGTTTTGGTGACAGGTAGAGCTGTCAGGGGACAGGATAATTTTCCAAGCCTAATATTGGTTTGGAAAATGATCCAAATTGCATTTATAGTTTTCATATGCGTAGGCTCTTTTTTTTTTTAGATTATGTCAAACCTGTGTTGGAAGGGTGGTCAGAGTCCAGAGGCACAATCCTGCTCTGCCTCTACATTCATTGATGTACACACATATAAGATGTGTACAATTCTTTACTATCATACTAAAGTGATTATGCAAATAAGTATCTCAATACCTCTTTGCAGTATTTTGTATTCACTGTATATTTACTGAATTCCCAGGAATTCTATAATAAGTTTTATACTATGTTTCATATGCAATTATGAAAAAAGAAAAATGATGAAGATTCAGGAGGAGCTTTAAGGGAGTGATCTTCTGCCCCCTAGACATCTTTTGGGGAGCCATAGGATCATTAGGATTCCCAGCTCTGAGGTCTGAGACAGTGCTCCGACGCTGGAGCTGGGGATCAGATCTCCAATCCCCCACACACCTGGCATGGAAAGAACTGCACTGGCTGCTCTCCGAGGCTGGGAAGGCAACCTCGGAGAGGCGGGGAAGGAGGCAGTTTGGGGTGGGGCAGGGAGGAGACTGGAGCAGGCAGGATATGAGGTTTCCTGATGGTGCTCCAGCCTCCTTCCCTCTTCCTCTGAAGCACCCCAGCTAGACAGCAAAAAATGGCCATCTAGCAGGAATGAAGAGCAGGAGGAGCGGGGAGGGAAAGACTGCATCAACTGCTCCTCCTGTTCTGCATAGGTTGCCCATAATCCTTTGAGTTCAGAGGCTTACAGGCAGCTCAACTGGATTGTGCCCTAAATTGCATACAGAGTCATGTGGTTTGACCTGTTGCAGAAGCCACAATTTAAACAGATAGATGTGTGAAGAACAACTTCAAAATTCCAAACTTCATTGTCATAGTAAATTATCTTCCTTGCTTGGTATGAGAAACCTACAGCCGGTTAATTGTCTTTATCACCACTTTTTGTCTTAATTGATTTATTAATGGCCAGATTGCTCAGATCACACTTGCAACAAAGAATCAAGTCTGTAGATCCCTGAGCTCCAGAAATGAATGCCCAAAGGTTTTAAAGACATCGTGACGTCTGATTCACACAGTACATTTCCCAAGCACAGCATCCTTTCTTTGTATAAGGGCAATATGATATTGACAGTTTTATTTTCAATTCCTTTCCTAATTATGCCCAACATGAATTTTGCATTTTTCACAGCAGCTGTACACTGGGTCGACATTTTCATTGAGCCATCCACCACAACCCCAAGATCTGTTTCTTGGTCAGACACCACCAGCTCAGATCCCATCAGTAGGTGAAGTTGGGATTTTTTGCACCAAAGTCCATCACTTTACATTTGCCTACATTGAACTGCATTTGCCATTTGGATGCCCATTCTCCTAGTTTGGAGAGATCCGCTTGGAGCTCATTGCAATCCTGTTCTGTTTGTTTGTTTGTTTGTTTGTTCTTAACCTCCCTAAATAGTTTGGTATCATCAGCAAACTTGGGCACCTCTCTGCGCACTCCTAATTTCAGATCATTTATGAACCAATGAAAAAGAACAGGTCCAAACACAGATCCTTGGGTGAACCCCCCTGTTGACCCCTCCATTGTGAGAATTTACTATTTATTCATAGTTTGGAGAGAGTGTTGGTTTAGAAGGGTTTTTTGACAGCCAATTTATGTGTTGTTCCTTCCAGGTTTCTTAGTACATTTGGTGGATTCCCAAGAAATCAGCTGTTCCATCATTTGGCCCTATCACTCCCAGCTAGATGTTTCTCCTCCCAGCACCACAAATCTGTAGTGAGAAACTGTAATTTGAATTGACATTCATAACTGGTAGCTAATAAGGCCACAATCTCATAAGTCCCAGTGCCAAATTAAGTAAGGGCACAATCCTATGGTCCCTGGGGAAGCATCTCAGGGACATAGGATTTTTCAGATTCCCCCTTCTGAAGCCATAGACACTGCTATGACTTCAGGAAGGGAACTTTAAGATCCAATCCCTCACCCCACCCTTTCCCCTACCCGCTCCAGCCACCATGGAAAGTACTCCCTTGCTTGCTTTCTGAGGTTGCTATGGCCTCATAGAGGTCAGAAAGGGGGAATTCCGGTAGACACTGGTATCCACAAAATCCTATGGCCTCTCCAGTCCTGGCTCCACTCCTCCAGTGTAACTCCTCTAGACAGGCTCAGAGGCCCGTCTAGAGAGGGGAAATTAAGAAGGAGGGCAGAGAGGGGAAAATTGCCTCTGTCTGTCACTCATCCTGCCCTATTGGCAGCAGCCTGGCAAGGCATAGGCATCTTGGAAGCCTCCAAGATTGGAGGCTTCCTTCTAGCAAGCAGCAACCCGATAGAGTTTTACCATAAGCCCCTGATGTTTGAAAACTATTTCATAGGCCTACAGAAATCATGTATTTGTAATAAATAAGAAGTGGCACACTTACAACTCGGTGATTGGGAGCATAAGCTACTGGTTGGGATTGGGGGTTCCTGGTTTAAACCTCACCTAAAGCATACAATCACTGGGTGATCAGAGAGAAGCTGCTGTTTTTCAGTCTCAGTCTCCTTCTGCTCCCAAACTGCAATAAGTATGCATTAATATGAGTTTATAATAAAGGCTTGTTGTAATGATTACTCAGATAATTCCAGCAGGCTGAGAGGAGGGAGATGAGAGGGAGAGCAGGGCCGCTTGACCAGCCCTGCTGAAAGGCCGCCCTCCTGAAGGCTCCTCCTCCCTCAACTGCCACCACAGCAGCCATTCCAGCGGGCTGTGCAGAGGGAGAGGAGAGGGAGCGCAGGGCCATTCCACCAGCCCTGCCAGAAGAATTAATTATTTTTCCCCTTCTTCCCTCCCCATTCCTTTTTCCTTGTGTGTCGTGTCTTTTTAGAATGTAAGCCTGCTGGCAGGGACTGTCTTATTTAATTGATTATATGTAAGCCGCTCTGGCAGCCTTTTTTGCTGAGGAGCGGCGGTATTAAAATATTTCAGATAAATAAATAATAAAATAAATAATGTATATTAAAAGCTTAGAGCAAGTATGAAAACTGGGATGATGATGATGATGATGATGATGATGATGATGATGATGATGATGAATTAATTAATGTGAAGTTCCATTTTTAGAAACTGGTGATGGGGGAGAATTTCATTTGGTCCACACTTAAGTGAACTGGCCTAATTCACCCTTCCTGGATTAAAATGTGTAGATCAGAACACAGTTATCCTTTGGACTGCACTCTTCTCTGAATTTTGCAATTCAGTTCTTGGCTCAAACATTGCATATATTATTTATTTATTTTATTTATTTATTTATTATATTTATACCCCGCCTTTTTTCCTGCCAGGAACCCAAGGCGGCTTACATAATCCTCCTCCTCCTCTCTGTTTTATCCTCAGAACAACCCTGTGAGGTACGTTAGGCTGAGAGTCAGTGACTGGCCCAAAGTCACCCAGTGAGTTTCATGGCCGAGCGGCCATATTAGGAAAAGTGACATACAACTTGCCATGAAAAATGTGTATATAAGGGGAATTGCATACAAAAACAAAATGTGTATATTCAGAAAAAATGTGTACAAAAATAAATGAGTATTTTTATGTGGGAGTTTTTAAAGAAAAATCTCAGACTGATACAGAAATTGAATATAATAGATTTATGACTGAATATCATAATGTGTCATACCTCACAGGGTTGTTGTGAGGATAAAATAGAGAGGAGGAGGATTATGAGTTCCTTGCAGGAAAAAAGGTGGGGTACAAATATAATAAATGAATGAATGAATACATGCAAAATTGACATAGATCAGAAATAGACTGACTCGTCCATCCCCACTACAGATTCCTGATCACTGGAAATATTGACATAGATTTCCTTTTCAACAAGACTAATTGCTTGAGGAAGTAGTATTACAGCACACAACTGCTGCATACAAGCCATAATCTGCATAATCCCTTCATAGGGACAAGAGTAAATATAGCACAGGTCACTGATTATGACACTGCATAAGGCATCCTTCATTGCAAACAAAATAAAGATAAAACAATGAATATTTCTCCTATAATGATGGCCTTCAGGCCACCCAACAATGACCTGGTTTACACAACATGAAAGCCCACCATCGCTTAATTTAGCCGTGGGGGCTGTCGTGTTGTGCCAGGCGCCCATGGGCATCCTGCCTGCCATGGTTTGCCTTCTTCTGCAAATCGAGTCTCATGGGTTGTTTGAGCGGGTAGACAACCCTCAAATAACCCTAAAATAAGCTATGGGTTATTTGAGGGTTATCTACCCCCTCAAACAACCCATGATGGAGGGTTAGCACTACTACACGGCAAGCTATGAGTGCACTGCTGCCGCCTGCATATTCAAAATGGTGGCCAGCATGCTCCGCTAATCTCCGTGGGGCAATTAACCCATGGTGGCTTAGCGCGTGCAAGCAGCCCCATTGCATCACCTCCCTCCCGGTTGCTCTGCAGCAGCTAGCAGCTATAACTAGAAATGACAGTGGAAACATTGAAGAGAACTTCTAAGGAACAAGCCAGGAAGTCAATCAAAGGCCCAGATGCTACTCTTGGAAACACAAATTGGAGAGCTTTCCATCTGGGGTCCTCTATCTGCCAATTTTGTCACATAAGTGGTCACAGCAGTTAGGTTCTCTGCTCCAGATGAGAGAGAAAGGCACCAAAGGGAACCATTTTCTACCCTGCAATCAGCAGGAATATGCTGTGCCAACTGAAATCGTAATTATATCTGCAGCAATGTGCTAATGAGCTTTGAAAAGATTTAGCTGAATAACAGAATAAGAGGAATTAAATATATTGTATAGAGGCATTAAACATGAAGTATTTATATTAATAAAAGAATTTTCATTCACTATTAAATGTTCATGAAACAACTCTATCTATCCCCAACTGTGTTACTTGCTGATAGCTGTGGAGTGAGAAGTTCTCTTTTGTAGATGGCTCAGCGCTTTTATTTAAAATGCTGATCACTGTGTGTAGGACTTTGTTTCCTCATTTTTCCCACCTGGATAAAGAGACAGATTTGTGACGTTTTGCATATACCTGTCTAATAATGCATTGCATTAGTATCTCCCCCCCCCTCTTTTCTTTTTTTAATTGGAATTGGGGGAACAGCAATTGGTGTCTGTAGAATTCTCTAGAGAAATTTCACTATTTGTTGAAGCTCCTTGGGCTTCCTTCGAAACCTGTCTTTGTCAGATGTTTCTCTTGGATAGAAACTTCCAAATTTGCTTTGAATTTATCTTTTGGCATAACCTGAGAGAACAACTTACTGGTCTTACTGAAGCTCTTTTGGCTTCTGTTGAAATTACTCAGATGTTTTGCTCAAAATGAAACCCCAAATCACATTACACATGTTGCTTTAGGCAAATTTTGGTGACTATAGCGGTAGATGAAGAGGGGATGTCCATGGGAGATTAAAGGGCAATAGGTTTTACCTACTGATATCCATGCTCTGGTTATCTCTTGTCTTGGCTCATATATAACATTTGTTTTGCCAGCCTTCCCCTCTGCATATCTCTCCTCTCCAGCTGATTCAAAATGCCAAAGCTAGACTCATTTATCTTCCAGTGCTTTGATCATCATATCCCTCTCCTATAGTACCTATTTCGGCTCCTTGTCTCACTTACAATCACATTCAGAGTTTTAGATTTCATTTTCTCCTCATCTCTGTACTACCACCCTTAGCACGCTTTCATATCCCCTCCCTCTGCCCAGCTCAAGCAGAGGACATCATTCAGGGATCAATAAAACAAACAAACCTGCTTTGCATGCAGAAGGCCTCAGATTCAATCCTGCTATCTCCATTTATTTATTTATTTTAAATATCACTAGGGTGGCACAGACTGTAGCTAACTTAACCCCTCCTGTGAACACAGCACTACCACCAAGTAGACATCATCATTATTAACTGGCTGCTTCCTCTAAGACAGCACGTTAATCGCTGTAACTGACTTACTGACCCAGCCAACTCACTGTACTGGGTAGCGAGGTAAAGCAATTAGGCATGGGGTGAAAATCAAGGCAACAGTCAAAGGTTAAACATCATCAACGACAGCAAAAATGATTTGACTAAAGCAGCAAACAGTAACTGAAATGCGTGAAAAACAGAACTGTCCTCCATTTTTGTACTTAGTTTGGTTTTAGGATATTATGGGGTTATTTATTTATTTAGAGTATGTGCTAGTCAGTTTAAACTAAAATATTAATAGTTTATTTATTTATTTTATTTAATACATTTTTATACTGCCCAATAGCCAAAGCTCTCTGGGCGGTTTACAACAGTTAAAACCATAAAATACAATATAAAATAAATATAAAATCTAAAACCACAGATTAAAAACAAACAGCAGAGCTAGCAGCAGCAGCCAGTTACAATAACGGAGTTAAAAACAACTACAAGATTAAAATGATTAAGATGAATTCCAAGTGGGTGGCAAAAGTGTGTGGATGCACTGCAGTGGCAAATGTGTTGATCAGTGTAAACTAAGAGGTAGTTGGAAATAGAGTTTCCTGCTTACTGGGGAGCTGCCATTCTGGATGCACATGGGTCCGGCAGTGGGAAAGGAAGGGAGCCGGCAAGTCCAGCGCCTACATAGCATAGCGCCAATAGGGCCGAGCCAATCGGAAAGCTGATTGGCTCAACAGGGGTGGGCGCCGGAGGGAGGCAAAGCAGAGTAGGAACAGCTGCAGGCTGTCCCTGTTCCAGTCCGCCTAAGGCCCATAAAGCAGAGCCTCATGAGACAGCTGGTGACCATTGTCATCTCTGACTTCTCCACCCATCCACACCTAGCGATAGTAAACCTTACAGTAGACAGAGGTTAGTCTCTGGTTATTGGGGCAGGGAAAGAATTTTACTTGCCCTCCTATTGGCAAGCAATGGGGGCAGGGTTTTTGCCTTCCCCATTGCAAGATTAGTAAATAAGAGGATCTATATATGAGTTACCGTTCCGGTAGAATTGTATTGTTTAAGCCAGAACCGTGTGGGCCATGATCCAGCGTTGGGCTGGATCAGTCAGGGAGGGCGAGAGGGATTGGGCTCCCTGCTATCCCGCAGTGGGATCCCCTCAAGGGATCTGGCGGATGTGGCACCAAGACCAGGACAGCACAGTGGCTGTGAACTAGGCATATCCAGGGTGGAGGGAAAGGATTCATGTTAGCAGTCTCTGCATGGTGGGCCTCTGCGCAGTCTGCTAACAGGAACCCCTTTCCCTCCACTCTGGTGGGCCTCTGACCCTGCCATCCACCACCAATGCTCCTGGCAGGTGGGACAGGAAGAAAAAGTGGACAGCAGCCAGGCTGCCTGATGGTGGGATCCACCAATCCTATTCATATGAATAAAGCTGTGGCCAACTTAATATCCCATTTAAGTGGTGCCTCTGGTTTGTTCCTTTCCTCAGCTGCAGGGACACAATTAGGCACTGCACCACGCACACAATGTAGAGGGCAGGGCATTGTGCTGAGAGGAGCAGGTGATTATAAAGTTCGACTTTAAACTTCAGCTATAAAGGTCAGAGGAAGAGAATGGTATTAACTCCAGAAATAGAAACTTAGTTTGCAGAAATGAACAAAAAACTACCATCCTGATTGTTTGGGGTTGGGAAAAGTAATTTTAGAGATACAAGCCAAAGGCAGAGAGGAGGAGAAGGAGAAGGAAGGAAAGAAAGCCAGAGCCCTAAATGAAAGAAAGAGTCTAGACTATTTCCCTACTTAAGACAAGACCCGGCAATAAAGCAACTTCAGCTCATCTAGCCCATTGGTAGCTAGCATAGCTTCCAGCCTTCTTGCTTTAATCTAAGCTTCTTTTGTTGCTTGACTCTGATTTCCCTGTGTCACTCTCCATCCTGACTTCAGATTTCTAGCTCTCTTTTCTTCTGAATTCTTTCATAACATTTCCCTGCCTGTTTTCTGATTTCACATATACACAGTGCTCCTCCCATCTTATTAGCCAATCAGAAGGCTGGTAGAGATTTGTTAAGTTTCTTTTTCCCATATCAATTAGGTTCAACAACCACTAGCTTTAAGTTTCAGTTTCTGGCCCTTAGAACCTGCTGGCAAGAACAGCCTCTAAACAGAAATCAACCAAGAACAAAATACAGCATGGCTGAACACTTTCATTCCTTCCCAGTTAGAGGGAAAGACCTCTCTTACTAAGACTCCGGAGAGTTCCTGCCAATCAGAGCAAGCAGTACTGGGCTAGATGGACCAAAGATCTGACTCAGTATAAGGCTGCCTTATATACGCAAATATTCAGGGGAGGGTGGTGACGCTTATGGCAGTGGGGCTCCTTATCCAGTGCAGCTTTTTGTTTGAGCTTTAGATGAGCTATCCTTGGTGCTTAACTCCATCCCCAAAATAGGTTCAATGCCATGGAGCACCCTGGATAGCTCCTATAAGGCTCCTATAAAGCTCAAAATAAAAGATGCAATGGATAAGGAGCCCCACTGACATAGGAGTCATCAGCTTCCCCTGCAAGTATTAGTTCAGCGGCTCCTTTTATCCAGTGTGTGTGTGTGCACT
This sequence comes from Shinisaurus crocodilurus, assembly GCA_021292165.1. Lineage (NCBI taxonomy): Eukaryota > Metazoa > Chordata > Lepidosauria > Squamata > Shinisauridae > Shinisaurus > Shinisaurus crocodilurus. The sequence continues at coordinate 234,780,714 of CM037876.1, forward strand.
ATCTGTCTTACTGCTGACAATGTCTATGCAATTCATTGGGCTTCCCCCCCCCCTTCTTCCTTCCTCTAAGTCTTTCCTCAGGACTCACATCTTCTGCAATAGATCCCTGCCAACTGAGGATAACACTACAAGCATCTGATGAAGTGGACTGTGGCCCATGTAAGCTTATACCATAATAAATCTGTTAGTTGTTAAGCTTCCACAAGTCTTTGCTGTTTTTGCAGCAACAGATTAATATGGCTGCCCATCTGGAAATCTTTTGCAAAGCCTTTCTTAACTACTCAAGCCATAAATTCCCATTGGCGTGATGTTCGCTTTGTTTCCCCCACTATCCATTTCATTCCCATTTATCTCATTCTTATCCATCTCACTTTCATCCATCTCATACCCATCCCCTATTCCAGTCTTTGTCTATTATTAGCCCTCCAGCCATGCCCCAGTAATAAAATTAATATGATTACAGTATTTTACTGGTCTGTACAACTCATTAGCATTAAGCAGAATATGGCATGTGGTTGCCATAGTTTTAACATGGTCAGAGATGGATGCAGCTAGTACATCATCTAGTCATGTTATATTTATTTATTTCTTATATTTATTAATCGCCCATCTGGCCAGTCACCCGGCCATCCTTATATATCTTTAAGCCTGTGCAACCTGAGGATCTGGACATGCTACTTGGAGGAGGCTTGAGGAGACTTGTCCTTTCAGTCCCTGCCCAATGTAAAAGCTGCTAGGACAGGTTTGAAGATCTGGACTTCAGAGGGAGTGAATCAATGTCTCCTTGAGGGAGGGTGTGTTCCATACTGCTTTTAAGGAGGCATTAATGAGACCTTTCCTAATGTATCTACACTTAGACATGATTTTCTGGGATAATTATCACCGTCTATAACCTTCACTTGCCATGAAAGGTGTTGGAATAGCTGGTGGCCTCTTAGTTCCATGTGGTCTTGGATGATACTGATTATCTGGATCCATTCCATTATGGATTCTGACACAATTTCAGGTCAGCATAATGGATGATTTATGTCATGAAATGAATGGGTTCTTTCAGGGCTCTGAGCAGCTTTTGATAACTGTGGTATCCTTCTGGGTTGGGCTTAGGAGGCACTGTGTTATGGTGATTCCAGTCATTCCTAGATGATAGATCCAAGAAGGTGGTGCTGGGTGACTTCTATTCACTCACTTATGAGGTGCCTAAAGGTTGCATCTTGTCTCCCATGTTTTTAAAATATCTACATGATATGAAACTGCTAAAGGTTTGGCCTGCAATGTCACAAATATGTTGAGGAAATGGAGTGCTACCTCTCTTTTTCATCCACAAATCCCAGGAGGGCTGTGATACTCTTGAATAGGTGTCTGGAGATGATTTTGCGATGGATGGGGGTGATCAAACTGAAATGTAATCCAGATAAGATGGAGGTGCTGTTGGTTGGGAAGTCAGCCAAACTGGATGTAGGTAAGCAACTAGTTTTGGATGGGGCTGAATTTTCCCTAAAAGACCAACTTTTCAGCTTGGGGGCTCTTCTGTACTCAGCATTATCTATGGAAATGTAGATGGTGTTACTGGCTAGGATAGCTGATATGCCAGCTGCAACCCCATCTAGAACAGTCAGACCTACTTTCAGTTACCCAAACACTAGTTCCCTCTTGACTAGTCTAGTGTAATTGGTGCAAAAACCTGCTACCTAGAGGTGGAGGCTAGAAAGTTAAAATATGTGCTGCCCATTTTGCAGCAATTGCACTGCCTATTGGTGTGTTTCTGGGCCTAATTCAAATCCTGATGTTTTTCTTTAAAACCTTATATAGTTTGGGGCCAGGGCGGAGGCCATGTTCAGGGGCAGCCCACTAAAGCTCAAGCCCAAAATCTTTCATCTAGAGCCCCAAATTTTTCATCTGGATCCCCAAATCACTGGGAGGCCCTGCAGTCCATGGGCACTTGCTGAAATAAAAGTACAGGGGCCCTGATGATCTCTGTTGCATCTGATCCCCCTGGACTAGCTGGGGTTTTGCCCACATCTGATTCATCTCCTGCTGTCCCCCCTTGAATCTTTCTGCCTGAGCTTTTTTTCTGAAATTAGGGATGTATCCGCGAATATCCGCGAGTCTCGGGGGCTGAAGTGAGGCCAAAATCGGCCCCGCTCGGGGGCCCCGAGGCTCACGTGCCTTACCTGCCTGCCGCTCGTCCCACCGCTCCACGCCGCGCCGGCAGTGCGGGCTCCCATCGTGACATTTCTGGCTTCCAGGAAGTGAGACGACAGGACCCCGTGCTACATTTTTAGCACAAAAACCAGGGCAACCTACCTTAAAACGGCCGTGATTTGCTATTCACGACCATTTTAAACTGGATTGCCCTGGTTTTTATGCTAAAAGCGTAGCACGGGGTCCCATCGCATCACTTCCTGGCAGCCGGAAGTGACGCGACGGGACCCTGTGCTGCTGGCAAGGTGGATCGTGTGGCGTGGGGATTCAGGCCTTCGGGGGGGGGCTCGCCGAGAAAAGGTGAGCAAAGGCGAGCACCCCCCCCCCCAAGGTAGGATGAACACCCCTATCTGAAATCAAATGCCCTCCTCTCCTCTGTCCATACATCCCTTTTTACCGGTAGGGTGTCCTTAGGAGACAGGGTCCTTTAAAGACACTCACACACATAATTTAGAGCATATGTAAATTAGCAAATGCAAATTTGTGCTTTTTCCCCCTGTGGGCCTGAGCCTCGGAACTTTTCAGTACCTAGCACCACTCCTGGGCTAGGATATCTGAAGGATCACTTCCCCCATATGAATCTGTTCATATGTTAAGATCAACTTTGCAGGCTGTTCTTGCAGCCCTGGTAATAAAACCAATTACAGTGGCAGGTATGAGAGATGGCCATCTTAGCCATGGGTCCCCAGTTATGGAATTCCCTTTCCACTTAGCCTGGCTTCTTCTGTGCAAGTTTGGTAAAATTATTGTAAAGATATGTGCAGTAGTAGTAGTACTTCCTTTCTCTCCCCCCCCCACTATAAATATTATATTAATATTTTTAAACAGTGACTGATGGGGGCGGCGGGGAGGTTGCTACTCTAATAAGCACTCTTTTCGCTTTCCCTAGAGTTCCTTCTGATACTTAGTGACAGAAGAAAAGTTCTAATTTCATTCTGGATTTCAATTTAGGAAACCTTAGGGCAACTCTAGCTGCATGCTCTTCAGGCACTAAATGTCATTTTGTTTTCACTGGTACTCAACAGATAATCCAAGGCTGGAGATAGATGCTGTGATCTAAGTGGAACTGCCACTGAAAATGGCAGCCATGTATCTAGTTCCTCCCACTCCCTCTGTAGCATCTAGTACAACTTAACTAATGCCCTGATGTGTGTTTCCCAGCCCACCCTCCACCTTTCACATAATTGGCTGCCATGGCAAAGGAGCAGAACAATGCATGATGCTGTTACATCTCAACACAGGTCCATTGTAGCAGATGTTATGGTGGGAAAGAGGGAAACCAGACACCTCGTTCTTCTTTTTTAGGCCTGGCAGAAGATTCATGAATGACCTAGGAGAGGAATTCTATCACAAAGTAGGCACTGCGAGTGAGAAACATTCATGACCTAATAACATTCACTGCCCAATAATCTCAGTATTCACAAGACAGTAAATGGCTTGCTCCAGCTGTCTTTTCACTCTGCATGCCTCAAAACAACGTTTCCTCTTTGAGTTCATGCAAGGCCAATGTTTAGTTGTATGTCAAGCTTAACGTCAGAGGAAACATACAACTAACATTTCATTATCTCAATTTCTTTATCAAACTCGATGAAATATACTATTCCCTTTACAGTCACATCTCTCTTTCAGTGTTGTTTATCTGAGCTATGTGGCATTTCAATATATTAGAAAAGTTAATTTGGCATTGATGGTGACTAAAGGCTCAGCTGAGACTTACAAGCACATATCTGCCTTGGGGACTATGTCAGCTTCATTTCATTTCACTTTTTTGTGTGTGCAAAGGGCAGTGCTTGTATTATTTCTTCAAAACTATTGTTTTGAAAGTTGAGAAAGGTATTCAAGTACATGGCTCCTTCATCTCATAGAAATTAGTGCATTGCTATCATATTCTATCAAGGAAGAAAGAAAGTAAAAAAAACAACAACATGTATTAATCAAGCTTGGTAATAAATCCCAAATAAAAGTATGCTCCTCAAAAAGATAAGAAGAGTCTTAATGGATTAGCTCATAGTCCATCTTGTCAGTCAGCCGTGCAACGAGACGAGGGCAGGAGTGCAAAACAACATCGGGGGTCCATTTATCTCTTATGGGTGTCCAAAAGTCGAAGCTTTGGAATGCCACATAGCATCTACACTCCAAAGTTCTAAGACACCAGTGTGCACACCACCAGCCATCTCTTCCAATTCAGCCAGAGCTTTACGTGTTGTCTCTGTTGTGCACATGGATCTCTCTCCCTGACATTTAAATGAAAGGAGAAGCCCCTAGCCATGCACTTCAGCACTGCAGGCTCAGGGCCTGTGTATGCAACCTGGAGAAAATTAAGTGGAACAAGTTAAGCTCTTGGGCACCATTGATTTTAGTGGGATTTAGGTAGCACAAGTATTAACATATTGTGGTGAAAGTTGTCACTTGAATGGAGGAACTACGTGTTACTAAACTAGCAACTAATATTACCAGCTTGGCAGAATGACAGTGGTATCCAATGCCTTATGTAAACTGGAGGATGGACAGATCACATTAGCTGAAATATTTAGAGGTACAGGCCTGAATTCTCAAGTGCACTAATTTTGTCTGATTAAAATAAATCTATGAAAACTATAATTATTTATCAATGGACATTTAAAAGCATGAATACTGTGTCCCATTGAACTCATCTGGGTACACATGAATAGAATCAAGCTAACAAAAATCAATCAGGGTCACACTATTCAGTCACTGGTATTTATAGGGATGTGTGTGGAACTCAGCAGGGGGGTGGAAGCTCAACGGGCTAGACTCCCCCGAGCTCCGCTCAATTTACCTTTCCCCGGCTCGGCTCGCATTCTCGCAAGCCGAGCCGGGGAAAGCTACTTCTGGGTGCTATGTCTTCTGCATAGAAAATGGCATAATATACACTGGTTATGTAGGAAATGGTGTAGTATTAATTAAAAACAGCTGCAATTTATGATAATTACAGCCATTTGTAAAGCATACTACGCCATTTTCTACGTAAATGGCGTGGAGCCCGGAACCTGGAAGTCCGGCGAGCGCCAGCTGACGCACGCCGGCACACGGCAGGGGCGCTCACTGAGCATCCTGCAAGTCGAGTGCCAGGCTCAGCGCCCATCCCTACGTAAAGCTGGAATGCATATTGTCCAGTATCCTTCTTTTTAGTGTAAATTTCATTCTATATTCTCCCTATCCCTGGGATTTAATGAATTATAGTAGATTAGAAAACCTGGGATCCAAACTGACTGGGATCCCAGACTTATAAGTCCAGAATAAAATATTTGGAATCAATATTTGAAAAAGGTATCAGTAGAATGGAACATTCATCTTTAAGCAGAGCATTTGCACATCCAAGGGAGGACAAGTGTTGGTCCTTCATCATTTTAGGTTGTAATTAGCCAAGCTGGCTTGCAGCAGTAGGTGGCAGAGCAAGCCAGGGAAGTTAAAAGAGAAAGACAATGACAGAAAGGAAAACCATCCAAGGAGAAGTTGGTAGGACATGACAAAAGACACTGAGTACTTGCTATACAAAGCCGAGCATGAACAGGCAGCCAAACACATATGCCATTGCCAAGGAAATGGAAGAGACAGGGACTGATCTCCATCAATTAGGACATGGAGCAAAGACAAATCAGCAGAAGCAGTGAGAGAACCAGACATTTATGCTAGGGGCACAATCCACTTCTCCCTTTCACATTCACACAAGTGCTGCTCTGTGTTCAAATGTTCCCTTACACTGACTTCTCCTTCCCCAGTGGCAACTCTCCCATGCATAGGGAGTTTTGTATACAGTATGTCCGAGAATGCCTGTTGATATGCATATATGTAGAGAAACAGGTGAGCTGGGTTCTAGATATCGCTGACCCACAATTTCTCAGAAGACATTGTTTTTCTGAAGGAATGTCAGAGGTTATCGGTAAAAAAGAGTACCACAGGCCTTACCCAGGTTGAATGATGTGGCTGGGCCTGTTTATGCCATTCAGGAAGGTCATTCAGGGAATACAGAAAATGAATTCTTCACATTTCTTTAGTTATTGCAGTCCTGTTCAATTCCTGCACGGTCACCTCTATTGTTTAATGTATATGCAGCTCATCTAGAGATAGGAACTTCCACCACAGACTGAAAGCTCTCAGATCAAACCTTTTTCTCCTAAAATCAAAGCAGGGCAGTGTCCTCTCTGATTGCTAAGAAAAGAGGCAACCCAGATGATACTAAATTGTTTCCTGATGAATCCAGAGATGATGGATAACGGTGATTTTGTCAAAGATGTTAAAACTTGGGAGGTGGTTCAAGACAAGCCTCTGATAGATATATATATATATATATATATATATATATATATATTCTCCTCTTTAATGAAGACTAATGTTTTGCTTAGAAGGATACTATAATTGAAAAATATTACAGATGATCATGTAGATATTGATTACTCAATATTTGGCATGTGGGTCAGGAACCAGGATGCATGTGGGCAGGGATAAACCTTAGTTTGGGGAGTGAAATGAGGCAAAGATAATGAGAAATCGGGAAAAACTGAGATGCAAGGATCAGAGTCTGTTTCTAGCCACCTATGAGAGTTCTCAATCTCAACATCTATGGGAGTTTCTTCATACTGGAAGAGAACATATTCCCATATAGCAGTTAGCAGTGGCTTATCTGAGCCTTCCAGGCACCAAGTATTTTGAAAAAGCATGGTTTATGATGTCTAAGTGCTTCACCTGTGTGGGGGACCTGCATAGGTCCTCTTTGAGCCATCATTGTCACTTGAGACTCAGGTGGCCTCAGTGGCAAAGAGTACCTTCTACCAGCTCCAGCTTGTGGCCCAGCTACACCCCTATCTGGACAGGGATAGCCTGATTTCAGTAATCTATGCTCTGGTAATCTCTAAGCTTGACTACTGCAATGCACTCTATATGGGGCTGCCCTTGAAGACTGTTCAGAAGCTGCAGCTGGTGCAAAATGCAGCAGCCAGATTAATAACTGGGACAAGGAGGTCTGAACATATAACACCTGTTCTGGCCCGCTTGCATTAGCTGCCTATATGCTACCGAGCCCGATGCGAAGTGCTGGTTTTAATCTATAAAGCCTTACATGGCTTGGGACCACAATACCTGACGGAATGCCTCTCCCAACCACAATCTACCTGGACACTACGCACAGCATCTGGGGCCTTCCTCCGACTGCTGCCCCCGAGGGAGGGGGAGGGCCTTTTCTGTGGTAGCCCCACAACTGTGGAACAGCCTCCCCACTGAGGCCCTCCTAGCGCCAACTTTACTATCCTTTTGGCGCCAGGTTAAGACTGCCCTCTATGCTGATGCATTTAACAGCTCCAAATAGTACACAGGGTGGTGGTGATGTCAACTTTCTTATCCCGTCTACTTTTTATAATATTTTCTTAGCTATTTAAGTAATTTGAAAATTGCTTTTAAAATGACTAGTGCAAATTTCTCAATGTTTTTATTGTTTGTATTTTTATATTGTATTTTACTATAACATTTTATAATTGTTGTAAACCACCCAGAGAGCTTCAGCTATTGGGCAGTATATAATAATAATAATAATAATAATAATAATAATAATAATAATAATAATAATAGATGAGCCTATTACACCACCTAGGAAGATGCTGATGCTGTACCCAGCCTCACCCAACCTGGTGCCGCCCCCAATGTTTTGGACTACAGCTGCCAGAATTCCTGTCCATTAGCCATGGTGACTCGGGCTGATGGGACTTGAAGTCCAAAACATCTGGAAGGTACCAGGTTGGGGAAGGCTGCTGTACCGTGTTCCAGATGTCCCAGTTCTATCCTCCTCTTTGCACTCTAATTGATCTTTGATGACCTATAACATGGTTATATCCAGTGGCTCCAATGTCAGGGAGGCAATGTATCCACTCCAAATCGTAGTCTGAACTTTTAAGGAGCTATCCGTGGTTCTGAACCCACTTTGGGAATAGGATTCAGCACCATGGATACCTCCTTTAACATTCAGACCAAAAGCCAGATTGGATAGATGGCCCCACTGGCATTGGAGCCACCAGCCTCCACTGGTTAGATCCTTATCATGTGTCTTGGCCTCTGACCAACAAGGAAAACAGGTAAAGGTACTCCCCTCACCATCTTTTTGCTTTCTGTGTCTGGAAGTAGGTCATCGCCCAATGGAAAGGCTGATTCCCCATATGACAGGATGCCATCCCCTTGGGCTTAGGAAAGGGTGTGGCTGCACAGTGTTATGAGTGATTGATCCTGAACTACCCCATATAAGGACTTGTCCCTTGAGAAGCTGTGTCCCTCCCTGCCAAACTGGTCACATGCAGCCTATGGGGATAATAGTTGGGGCCCTCTGAGGCTTGGGATAGCTGTCCCCAGGCTTTTTAAATTATGGTATGTGTGTGTTCGGGGTAATAGTGATTCCACTACCCCCTCTCTTCCCCAGCAACTCCCTTCTAGTCAACCCAGGACTCCAGCCCCACAAATGTCAACTCCAGGGGCTGTCTCCCTTTGCTGCTAGTAGCTACACTGTAGCGTCCACTGCTCTTCAGTCACCACTGATGCTACCACCATTTATGTTCTGGCCAATTGGGCTTCAGTGTCTTTTGAGGACAAGTCTTGTAGACCTCACACTCCACATTCCACAGTGATCTGCCTGCTGCTAGAGCAAGCATGTGGCTGAAGCCTGGTATAACTGGCTCCCCCCAGCCCTCAGAGCGATACTGCCTGGTTCTGCCGTGGCCCCACACATATCATGCCACGTGGCTGTGGGCTGGGTTCAAAGACACCTTCCTTCCTCACTGGTCTGTGGGTGGGGAAGGAACAATTATATGGCTATTTCAGCAACAAAGAAATGGTTCCCGTGATTTTTATTCCTAAAATAGCAAGAAATACATTAAACCCCCTGATTCCCTTAAATACCTCTTGGCTGTTAATTTCTTCATGTGCGTGGTCTCCCAGTTTCTGTTTAGCCACTCATTTACTGTCAGCATTACTGCTAATTTCCATTCTTTTGCCACCTCTATCTTTGCAGGGATAATTAAATTACCAACCTTGATTTGAATGTCAAAAGAAGATGTGTGGTATGTGGATCTGGATTTATACCCTTCTGTCACATGCCGTATTATGTTTGATATTAAGAGTGTGTAACCTCCTGACTTGTACAGCCTCAGACTGACTCCAACATAGAAGAAGCCTGTCAGAAAAGGCTTCTAAGAAATTGGAATGTGGAGTTTGCTTCAAGTTAAGAAGGCTGTGTAGTCTCTTCTGATCAAAATTCACTTTTAACTTTGTATTTGCCATCTAGAGATTAATCCAGTGCTTCCAGGTGATGGATTTAATGTGTGATATATAACTGCTCTTCTGAAAACTCCTGAACTTAGAAGTATACTATTAATAAAATAGCATTAGCTATTAGTTGGTAAAGGCATTTATCAACTTCTGTACTATGCTTTACTTTAAATACATTGTTTAGCCAACGTAGGGATGTATGAGAATTGTATTCTTGTTCACAAATCATGCAGACATGTCCCATTTGCAACCCCAAATTCAAGCAGGAGCACAATTCTTGGAAATTTTTTGGAAGTTCCCTGAGCTTGTGTTTGTGTTCAAAAGTGTGCACTTACACAAGTGCACACTTCCAAAAAATGTGCACCCCCAATGTGCATTTTCATGCTTTAGCCTATGGGGGGGGAGTGCACATTTTGGGTACACACTTTTTAAAATGTTCATTTTTCCTACTCAAAAATTCACATTTTTCCTGATAGAAAAAAAAAGACACTCATGTTCAGGAATGTGAATAAAATGAACCAAGTTTTGAGAAGGAATTTGGAGAAACTCAACAAGCTCAAACATCACATGTGCATCCATCCCTAGTAGTCAACACTGTTAATAAGAAATAGTATTATTTGGTTTTCTTACGGCTAGATGGGATGATTGCCATGTCCAGATTTTCTTCCTTACATTGTCAAATGTTTGCACTAGGTTGCAAGATTCTTAAAGGCATATGCACATAAAATGCAATACGCATAGGACCAAATTACAAAGTAAATTCCTGGATATTACATGGAATATCCACTGCAAAATTTGGATCTATGCACCATGGATTTGACACATATAGTCATGCCTTGGATTGAGAGCATAATTCGTTCCGGAAACGTGCTTGTAATCCAAAATACTCTTATATCAAAACGAAATCCCCCCAAAAAAATTGTACAGAGATTTTTAATTTAAGCCGTACTACAGTACTTGTATTGCAAGGACATCGCTTGTATATCAAGTAAATAAATAAATAAATAAATATTTAAAAATTTGCTTGTCTTGCAAAATGCTCTCAAACCAAGTTACTTGCAATCCAAGGTATTACTGTATATGCTTTTTAAAATGTTATGACCATGCATGTGTTGATGTCTAGCGGTGCTGGATGTGAAGCAGGCATGCCAATGCAGGGATAGAAAGCATGCTCACACATAGAGGAGTGGATCCAAGTAAGGGTATCATTCAACTTTGCCCAGGGTGGCCGGATGACTGATTGTTTCCTGCTAGTTCATCTGTCAGCATTTGTTGTCTGCTTTACTTCTTGTCATTTTTTTTTTTTTAAATGCTCTCATTTTATTGTTTTATTGTGATTTAATCTTGTTGTTAGTCACCTTGCAGGTCAGTAGGAATAACTGATGTGATATAAATATCTTAAGATAAATATGCATGGAATGTTAACACATTTCTCATGGAAGCTGAAAGTTTAAACTGGTTGTTTTAATAACATAAAAAACTGGATAGAAACACAAGCCAGTTCTGTCATCCATCTTTGTGACAGCATCAAGTTGTGGATAAAATACAGGTTCTGTGTCACACTTGACACTTGCATGTAGTCTGGAGTCTCTTTCTTGCCCTTTCATTCACTAGATTAGAAGTGGGACTAGGAGACATTGTGTCAGCAGCCTGGCCTACAAGACTAAGAGGTGCAATTTCTAACAAGTTTGGATAGAATTGTATTACATACACACAGCCAGCCCTCTTATGAGGCAGGGTGAACCCCCCACTTCTGGTGGTGGCATGGGGAAAGCAGCAAATTGCATGGTCCCACCAACCAGGACCACCCTCCACTGTCACCTTGCTCCAGCAAAGTGGCACTACAGAAGGTGCTCCAGAGAGAGCCCTGCCAGCTGCTGTCCACTGAGGCAAATGCCACAATGGGCCAGTGGCCAGTGGAGCTGTCCAGAGCAGCCACCCACCCTCTGATTTGATCTGAGAGTCTCGGAACAAGCCAGAAGGTGGGTGGGCTCTCTGTAGAGCTGCATCAACCAGAGAAAGTGGCCAGTGTGCCCCCTCAGAGAGCCAGCCAAGCCCAACTTCCTGGCTCTGAGGGGTCCTTCCTTAGAGCCAGGCATTGTGGGCTCTAAGGAAGATGGTACAGGTGAACTCCTGGGACACCCCTCACACAATGCCTGACAGGAAGGTCTCCCTCAGAGCCAGCCATTTGGGCCTGGCCATGACTGATTCTCTGAGGCAATGGCAATGGGCTGATGGGTGGGGATGGAGAGGTGAGGTGTGTAGCAACAACAACAGTGGCAACAACAATGGTGCTGGTGGCAGTCTCTGTGTGTGTGTGGGTGGGTGGGTGGGTGCTGGCATGCCTATGCTCTCCTGCCTCAGGCGATGGGAGAGCTTGTGTCAGCACTGTATATACAACTACAACTATTGTTTGTTTGTTTGTTTGTTTATTATATTTATACCCCGCCGTTTTTCCTGCAAGGAACCCAAGGCGGCTTACATAGTCCTCCTCCTCCTCTCCATTTTATCCTCACAACAACCCTGTGAGGTAGGTTAGGCTGAGAGTCAGTGACTGGCCCAAAGTCACCCAGTGAGTTTCATGGTGGAGCGGGGACTAGAACCCGGATCTCCTGAGTCCCAGTCCAACACTCTCACCACTACGCCACACTGGCTCTATTACTATTACAACAACAACAACAATTAGGATTTATGTAGATAAGTTCTTAGAGTCTTCAAAATCCTTTGCATTATCTCGGCAATAACTGAAATCAATCCTGTAATATTATTAGTTTCATATTTCAAATATCTCCATCTCCTCAGCGAAGAACTCCAGTGAAGCTGAATAGTGAGAGATGCAGGACAGACAAAAGGAAGTACTTCTTCACACAGTCCATACGGAACCTATGGAATTCACTGCCACAAGATCGTAGTGATGAGTTGGACAAAATCTAGAGATGGGGGAACCAGGGATGTCAAGCTCACTGAAATTCTCTGAACTTCACTTCAAAGCTTGGTTCGGCTCTCTCCCATTTTCATTTGTGACCTGTTTTTCGGTTCATTCAAATGAGAAAAGTATGCATTTTTGTGTGTATTTTTCAAAAGTTCATATGTTCCCCCATTGACTAAAACACACACACACACACACACACACACACACACATTCACATTTAGTCAAAGTGCACATTTTTTAAAAACAACAACACATGATTTGAACATGATTGCACTCCCCACTCATGTCTGGGGTTGCAAATGGGACAAGTTCAGGTGATTTTCTAACTGAAATGAAATTCTCATACATCCCTAAAAGGGCTACTAGTCATGGTGGCTATAAGCTACCTCCTAGGTTCAGAGCAGATACCAGTAAAAGGGGCCTTATTTCCATGATCGTAGGTGGAATCTAGCAAAGTTAAACCATTTAAGTCCGACTTATTTCAATGGGAGAATTAATCTTTCACTGAATGCTTCAGGGCACAATCCTATGGGGATGCTTGTAACCCTCCGAACTAGGAGGGCTACAGGCATCCTATGGAGGGCAGGAGGAGGGCAGAGGCAAAGGTTGCCTCCACACTCCTCTCACTCTGCAAAGTAATTAGATGGCTGATATTGGCCATCTAATTGTAGGCACTTCAGAGCAGGAGGGAAGGAGGCTGAGGCACCGCCAGGATACCTCATATCTTGTCATGGTGGTCTCCTTCCCTCCCCAGAATGCCCCCAAAAGTCTTTCTCTAAGTCAATTTTACAAGCTCAGAAAAGCAGCTGGCGGTTCTTTCTGCGTCGGCTCTGGGGGGTGGGAAGGGGGATCTGAGTGCAGATCTCCAGCTACGACATTGCAGCGATTTTCCGACCTCGTAGCTGGGAATCCGAAAAAGCCTATGGCCATCTAGACACTATCTAGGGGCCACAGGATTGCGCTGTAATTCTTATATTCAAATGAATATGACTCAACAGTGCTTGTGAATGGATTGCAGTTGGTAACATTGGGAGCATGGCCTAAATCAGCTTTAAAAGTTGTCCGCTTTAGGTCAACTGGTCTGTGGATTATGTTTTTTTCCTTAGCAATCAGAAACAAAGGCATATTGCAAGTGCTTAAAAAATTTTTTTTCTCCCACTATGTATAGTGGTTAAAGAGAATCAAGTGAACAGCAAGATAACAAGAGTTATCTTCAGACAACACAAGTTCATTTTAAACAATGTAGGAACAGAGGACTGAAATAGCAAGATGCAGCATGGGAAAATGTAATCTGATAATTTAGTCCTTACATAGGTAGCTTAATTGTCTGAACATACATCAGAATATTTGCTCTGGATAGAAAAGAAGTGACATCTGCTGAAGTTGAAAAAAAAGTGGTGCTCCCATTTTGCAGGAGCAAGCTTCTCCTGAGTTACCCATTTAATTAGACAGAAGTAGAGTACGCACAGTCACAGCATGAGTGCCTTTTGATTGGCACTCTGCGAGTGGGATTTGGTGAGAATATAGAGCGGCTGCTGTCATGCATAGAGTAATGATGTGATTTCAGACTGAATTAAACGAGTTATAAGAAAAGGCTCCTGGGGGAATGTTTGTGTCCAATTACCCGCTATGTACATTTAGGATTCCAAGAAGAACGATTTCTCCAAAAGGGGATATATAAAGGGGATATATATATATCCCCTTTTGGGGATATATATAACTCAGCTAATGTTGTTGATATTGTCCTATATGCAGGGATGGGGGAGAAATTGGTTTGCTTCACATTTTAATTCTAACCTACCTAATTCACATTTCCCAAACCAATACACAAACTGAAACACAGTTATCCTTCATTATTTGCACTTCTCTGAATTTTGTGATGCAATTCTCCAATCAAAAAATGCATCCCAAAATGTGTTTATTCGGAGAAAGACCATGCAAAAATGCATATATTAATGGGGGGAAATATAATGCAAATGCAAATATGCATTATATTACAGAAAACTGCCTGCAAAAAAGGCATATATGAAGTAGAATTGCACACAAAAATGCATATGAAATTTCCCACAAACTTTTAAAAAGAAATTTGCAAACTGATGCAGAAATGGGATAGAACAAACATAGGATTTGAAAATAATAATTTTAAAAATGGAGAGAAACTGAAATTGAGTGAGATTCATATGTGCTTATTTATAGGGGCAATCCACCTATATTGCAAGTTATGTCAGACATATGCCAAAGGGTGTGACCGTCTATTTTCTAGCTCAGGATCACTGATATTAGTGGCTTAAGCAGGGGAAACTGGAAACATTGGAACCTCTAGCCTAACTGCAACAAGTATGAAGACCAATGTGCCTGTGGCTTATGCTGGCTCAGCTTGTCTGAGTGTGCAAAGCTAAGCAGGGTCAGGCCTGGTTATTACTTGGATGGGAGACCCCTCCTCTAGTTGCCTGCATTGAGCAGGGGGTTGGACTCGATAGCCTTGTAGGCTCCTTCCAACTCTATAATCTATGAAATCTAAGTACTCTTTTGTTGATCAGGATGGCAGAACATGAATATGTGAGGTCTTCATGCAGCCTACCAATCACAAGGTCTGATGTTCAATCCCTTTATTCTATTCTGTGCCCAGAAGGGCCCATGTCCATGGCTGCTTACCTGGCTAGGGTCCAGCCTCAGACCCTGAGTTTCCTGGTTCAAGCCCTGGCTTCTCTGACAATAGGATTGGTAAGTTAAAATGTGGTAGTCCTGTTTCTGCATCTGTTGTCCATCCAGGAATGCAGAACTGGCACTTCCTTTTCTATGCCTTGTTCTCTACATGGAAATATTATTACAAGGTGTAATATCATAGCAGTGAAACATTTTTTTCCTTTTCTGTTCTTATATTAATTCCTCGCTTTACTGTGCCCTGCAATCCACTTCTCCAGAATTCTGGTTTTACTATCTGAATATGTAAATTTTCAGTTCTGGAAGTGGGCCATGCAGAGTTCGTCACAGCTTCCAGTTCCTTCCATTCATTAACATCTTTTGTTTCCTCTACATTTCCAAGGAGAACTATATATGAATAAAACTAGAGATGGATGAATCCATCAGTTTTAGTTTTTCTCACCTTGGGTTTATACAAGAAAAAAACAACAACTGAAGTTCTTTCCAGCCTGTTTATGAAGAAATTTGCAATTTTTGGTAAATTCCTGTCAAACGTTAATCAGACCAAATTCTCACCCATCTACACTGGCCAAATTCAATAGTTCTCCCAGGCATTTTAATCATTGTAATCATCGTAATCATTTTAATCTTGAAATTGTTTTTAATTCCATTATTGTAACTGCTGCTGCTAGCTCTGCTGTTTGTTTTTAAACTGTGGTTTTAAATTTTATATTGTATTTTATGATTTTAACTGTTGTAAACCGCCCAGAGAGCTTTGGCTATTGGGCGGTATAAAAATGTATTAAATAAATAAATAAATAAATAAAGCTATTCCAAGCATGGAGAGAACCATGTTGCACCTGCCTGCCATCTAGTTGTTAAAGATGAGGAATTTGACGTTTAAAAAAAAAAAGAAAGAAAGAAAAGAGAGGCAACCACCCTAATAGCACCACAAAAATGGTGCCATATATGCAGGGATTCAAATGCAGACTTTTAAGAATGAACACTCAAAACCTTCTCCCTGGATGGACAAATCTGTTAGTTTTGCATTTGCTCACATTCAGTTTTGTTTTTTGTTTTTTGTTTTTTTAAATCCCAAGTTCTTTCTGTCTGGTTTATGAAGAAATTTGTGAATTTAGGTAAGTTCTTATTTAAAAAATAAATTAAATAAAGGCATGAATAAAACTCTCACCTATCCCTGGATAAAACACACACACCAAACAATCTTGAAGTGATCCCTGTATTATTGTATCAAGATTTGTGTGATGTTTCACAGACATGTGCTTCTGCAACCATAGAGTTTGCCTTTTTTGGTGGCTTTTTAGCAATGCAAACAAGTACACATATGCACTGGAATAACTCTGTGCAAAAAGAATCTTGGTATGACTATGCATCAAATTTCATTGCCCCCTCCCCCCATGTACCTTGGTAATTTGGATTTTGGAGCTGGGAGACAAGACAAGAACTAAAGATGCAGACAACTATGCATGCACAGTTCAATGCACAAAATGTGAAAATTTAAAATGGAAGACCAGGTAATTCAGAACATCCATGACTCAGATAGAAATCAGGATGAGGATAATTTCAAAAGAATCTCTAAACACAGTGAGATTGTTGTTGGAGCCACCTGATAGAAGCTAACTTTGCTGGAGTAAGCTGGAGGCCAAATTGAAGGGCATTAAGTGATGTATAATAACCTAGCCCAAAGGATGGCTTAAAAATATGGCCACCTTCAGCACAACCCTCAAGGTCCTCTATGGATACAGACTTCACAGATGATTTCTCTTGGAGAAGCTGTTTGAGGTCTGAAGCTTGTAAATATTCCAGCAGCTCTATTAACCTCTCCTTTGTGTTGAATGTGGCAATACAAACTTAATGATGGCAGAGCAATCAATCGTTCCCTTCCAAATAACAAGAATGGTACCTATTATTGACTGCTTACTGACAGCCAAATTAAGCGTTGTTTTTCTTTTCAGGCCTCCCATATCCTATCTACCAAATGTTTCTTATTTCTTCCGATAACTGCTATGCACATAGTCAAGCATCCATCCTTCATGAAATGCTAACATTTTTATTAGGAGCATTTAAAATGTTCCACAGTAGCTAGACTATTCCTCTCGATTAGCCAACAGCTGTTAGATGTTTTTTAAATAATTTTCATAGGGTCTGCTAAAATGCTGGAGCTAATTACTTATAATTTCACATCAATTTACTAATTCCAAACTCAACAGGATGTCCCCTGCCATAAATGCGCCAGGATTTGCTTTTAATGGCCCCAACCCAGCTGGCTGTTATTGGGCCCAATCATGCCTAATTCAGTTTCAAATGTTTATTTGCGTAGGTTCCCCAGTGAATCAAGTGCTTCTGATGACCAAAATATTTTCAAAAAAGGATTTTAAAATCAGGTAAAGTTTGTCCTATATTGTTTCTCCTGTGGAAGGGGGATTGAAAAAAATAAGATAAAGCTGAGTAATGCTTGGAATGCAAAATCATGCTTAGGTAAGGATGGTGGAGAAATTTGTTTGGTTCACATTTTAATATGAATGTACCTAATTTCACACTTTTGAATTGATTTGTGAACCTTTCAAAATTCACACTACTCTGAAATTTGCAATGGGGTTCTCCCATCAAAAAATGCACACAAAAATGCATACATTACTGCACATAACATGCAAAACTGCATTATATTAGGAATATTGCTTGTAAAAAAAGTGTATATCAGGCAAAAGTGTGTACAAAAATTTCATAGATTTCATAGATTATAAAGTTGGAAGGAACCTACAAGGCTAGCAAGTCCAAACCCCTGCTCAATGCAGGAAACTAGAGGAGGGGTCTCCCATCCAAGTAATAACCAGGCCTGACCCTGCTTATCTTTCCACGCTCAGACAAGCTGAGCCAATACTTAAAGTTCCAGACAAAATTAAATTAAGATTAGTGAAATGAGAATCTGAGAGTAACCAAAATGGACAAACTTGCCATTCCTATGTTTAGGACACCTGCAAACCATAAATTTATAGCAAAAGCTAGAGAATTGAAAACAAGATATACTGGACTTGAATGACTTAATCCACAATGAGCATTATGAATGTTATAACTGGGTAGTGTCATGTTTCAACATTCTGAAGTTGGGAAATCTTGTTTAAGTTAGTAGCCAAATATTTAGACAACAAAGTCATCCAGATGTTTGAGAAGTACATGGTTCCATGGTTACTATCACTATCTGGAAATTTCAGTCTGTTTACCCAAAGAAGAAATTCCAGGGAGTTTCTAACTTGTTGTGGTTACCTTGGTATTTTATGTGTGTCTGCAAAGTATGTAGTTCCAAAATGGCAAGATACAGAAGGAATAATTACTAGATGTCTTGTACATCTAAATTCAGAGACACTGTGATACAAGCATCAACATCAACACCAGCATCAACAGTAGTCTGAGATCTGGTTGGTGTGCTTGGCAGCCCCCATGGAATCATTTTTGGCAACACAGCAGAAATGGCATGCCAATTGAATGAACAATGCTTTCACATGGAACTTTTAAACATGGCTGCCAAAATGTGCACAATTCTAGAGTCTTACATAAAGGAACAATGAAACAGATTCTCTTTTGAACATTGCCTAGAGAATTATGTTATGGGGTGATTAATAAATAGATGATTCAGCAGAAGAACAAGATCATTCTCTCTTTATCTCAAGAAAAATAGTTTACTAACAGAACAATCCTATCCACATCCTTTATATCTTAGAAAAATAATCAGTCCTACTAAGAATCAGTAGGATGTCAGTGAGACCCAGCTTGAAACACATAGGTACAATTCCCCAATAACACCATTTAAGTCCCCATTCCTTTTTCCTTGTGTGTCGTGTGACGTGTCTTTTTAGATTGTAAGCCTGCGGGCAGGGACTGTCTTGTTAATTGTTGTAAACCACCCAGAGAGCTTCGGCTATGGGGTGGTATAAAAATGTTTTTTAAAAAAAGGCCAGTTCTACAGAAGGCTGTGGCTTAATGTAGGCTTATTTCTTGATGGACAGATGAAGGTTACAGTGTGTAGAGGTTTATGCTTCAAGTAACTTGATCAAGGGTATCAGTGGCTGCCAAATTGTCCTGCCTATAGATGAGGGAGGAAGGTGTGTTTTGTTACAGAAATTGGATACAGATCAAAGAAATTAAACTTGAATTCTTCATATTTTCACTTGCCAATAATTAGCATGTAGAAAATAACACATCCTGACTAATGTTTGATCATGTCTATGTCATAACAGGGTTGTTCTCATTCATTTGTGCATTGTATAAAAGCCAGTTTTATAGAAGAGTGGACAAGTGATGTATTAGCATGACATTGACAGGTGCTGCAGGCTTGAACTGGGAGCCCTGTCAATCAGGTTGTCATTTATTATCACAAATAATTTGTGAGAACTTAAAAAATTAAAAATGGTGATTAGTTCAAAGCTACTTGGTAGCCTTCATGGCTCAGCATATATTTCAGTTTGTTTCTTCCATGTCCAAACCATGCACTACACTAGCCTCCATTTGATGTGATGTGGTCCTCCCGTCCCATTATAAAATAACACCCCCACCTTTATAGATATTATAAGGGAAGAGCTGTTGCTAAAACTTTCCTTTCATTCCCCCATATTTCTGCGAGCTGTTGTTTCAAGGTTACAAAAGGATGAGTGCTAAGTAATTCTTCTAGCAAGTCATGGTTTCCCATAACTACCTCATTATGTAGCAAACCAGAAATGGCAGAAATGTTTTCAGATAGAAGACATTCTGTGCTCCGTATCCCATATAATGGATAGGCAGTGCAATAAGACAGGACAAGACCTTTCATTATGCTACAAAGAATCATGGGAAGGTCTTTGGGTACCAGTAATGGACAATTGACTACCATCTACTTATCAGCCAGATGTAGAATGTGATTATCTATATTGTTATACAGTTCCAGTTGTACACAGAAGAAACACTGAACAATTTACAAGAAAATGAAAGAACTTAAGGCAAAACAGATTTGAATTTTTTCATGAATAAAATCTAAGGAAATGGACAAATCAACGGACAAATCAACATTCTTATTGGGCATTTCTTGGGGACAAGGGTCATAAGGGATTAAAAGCTACTTGGTATTGACATTTCCTAAATGTCTATGGTTGGTCACTTTTCTAGAGAGAACAGATATTTATAGGAGAGTTACTCCTGAACAACTCATTCAACCTTCATCAAAATATAAAAGCATGGTTTACCTGTTGCCAGATTTTGCTGTCCTCTCCAGCACAATCATGCTCCCACCTGCCCACCAACCAATTCAAGGGGGAAGATGGTGCATAGGGAGTGTCATCCCTGTATGCTCCTGATTTAAACTGAAATCCACCCACCCCGCCTAGCTAATTGAGGAATGATATGATACCAGTACACAGGGAGGGGAGGTTTCAGCTTCCCCATCCCTGCATGATAACATGGGGGGAGGGGGTGCCTCAGGGTATGTGTTTGTGAGAGTGAGAGAGGGACAGTTTTGTGTGTGTATGTGTATCTGAGAGTGGGGAGAAAGAGTGATGGGGGGGAGGATAACGCCAGCCCTGGCTATGTCCACTGCCAGATCAGGACACACCTCTGGACATGCCCACCACCAGCATGGAGTCCATGACCCACCACCCATCACTGCATGAGTCCCTTTGGCGGAAAAGCGCTGCTCACCCATGTATCAGCCTATGGGATATGGGTGAGGTGAGGTGATCACCATTGGCAGGCCTCGAATATGCTTGTCTGGCATTAGGTTCCAGGGAAAGATTGGGATTATGTTCATTTACCATCCAACCCACTGTTTCCAATTAAACTCCCTTCCTGAGCTTGCAGACATGATTTCTAGACTGTTGTTGAAGTTTCCTGGACTTGTAGTACATTTTTTATGCTGGTGGTGACATCCTGTATGTATGAATCCCAAATTCATGGCAATCAAGAGATTTTCCAAATTTATTAAATGGATCAATGTGCATGGTAGATCAGACCTGATAATTCATTCTGCATGGGCCAAGAATGTATTGATCAGAAATGTGATTTAACAAGGATGGATCATTAATATGGTTAAGATGCAGGTGGTGGGATCCAATTTCCTTTGCAAGGATAATAGATCTATTATGGTGACCTGCCACCAGATTTGTAGATTGACTTGGTTCCAGACAGACAGGAGCTGTCAATTGTTCATCTGTACCACTGATGGCCCTATCTGATATCTAGTGAAGGTGTCAATTTTCTTCCACAATGACCCTTAGAATGATGGTAGATGACAAAGAATCATTCCAGGGCATTCTGGTATAATTAAACATTGTGGCTGGCAGTAGCAAGGAACTGGTAGGAGTGCCTGTGAATTTCACACCTCCATCCTCAAAATGTGCCCCCATTACTCCCCAAAGAACTAAAATATCACCCATAAACTATCCTGTCCAGTTATATGTTTGGCCCTTGATCTTTCTGCCTGGTTAAATCCAGCTGGGTGAGACATGCCTATACTAATGGACATGATAAATGTCTCTTTCAGAGAAGGTTGAGCACCATCACAATTTTTAAAGATCGTTGTAATATGGCCTCTTTTAAAGAAACCATACTTTGATGCGGGGGCTTAAATAATTACAGACCTTTCTCTACTTGGTCAAGGTTGTCAAGCAGGTATTGTTGGATCAGCTTCAGAGATTATTGGAGGTAACTGATATGGATCTAAATAATCATGTTTGGCTTAAGGATAGTGACTGCCTTGGTTAGCCTTGTCAGTTATCTCCATTTCGAAGTCAAAAGGGGAGATGTGACCCTGTTGCTTTTTCTGGACCCCTGAGCTACATTTAATACAATACAGCAGCAAATCCTTCTAAGCCACCTTGAAGGAGGCGGAGTGGATCCTACTTGATGGGACAAGTTATTCAGATCCTACTTGATGGGGTAGTTGCGGAAAGTAGCATAGTGTGTCATCTGCTCCATTCTATGGGAATTTACACATTGGTGACTGCTGAAAGGCTTTATCTTGTCCCCAATGCTTTTTTTAACAGCTATATTTAGCTTCAGGGAGAGATTATCATTCCAAAGTGTAGTATTATCAATATGTTGGTGACACCCAGCTCTATTTTCCTTTAAACACACACACACACACACACACACTCACTCCAGGCAGCACTCAGAATCATAACCTGTATCTGAACAAACTGAAGCTAAATCCTGACAAGGCAGACATACTGATACATACACATATAATACATACATACACATTTGTCCAAGAGAAATGTGTATCCCTGTTATAGATAAGGTTATGCAAGTCCTTTAAAGTGCAGTTTTTATCCATGAAAGCCCTAAGCAGTTTGGGACCTGCATTTCTGAAGGACTGCCTGCACCCATAGGAGCCTGTCAGTGCACTGAGATAGGATCACAGGCTTCATAAGGCAATACAGGACCTGGACAGCATGGAGCATCTTATTTGTATTTGAGCTTGAAAGACCAAGGGAAATGTGGGTGCATGTGGACAATTTGTGACATTGCACAATGTCATTACTTATCATGGGGTGTGCCTGTTAAGGCGTCAGACTCAGCTTCAAATTTCCTGACTTTGTGGAATTTGAGCCAACATGTGATAGCCTTAATTCTTCCTTCCTTCTGAATTCCTTGAGTTACCTAACATGCTATTCCAGAGGGTTCCTCAACTCTATGGAGCAAATGGGGGGGGGCACACAGGGGCTGCAGAGGAAAGGGGAATTAGCAAAAATGACACCCCCTTCTGTTCACAGAAGTTTCTGCTGGATCAAACAGCCTTCCACGAATGGGAAGATACACTTATATACAAGCAAGCCTATGTGTATGGAGGAGGAAAGCATTAGAAGGATCAGCAAAAGGTAAGAACTGAAACATCAAAAGCCTTTTGCTACCACAAGGGACCTCAAGTCAACATGAGAAACCTTCTCCATAGCATCTGCCAACTGTGTACCTTCCAAAAACAGGGCAATAGACACAAAACCTCTCATTGGGACCACGAAGTACTGATGTAGGCAAAGCCAGGTTTGGGCTTTCCATGGTTAAATAAATAAATAAAGGCAGCAGATTTTCCATCATGAACCTATGACAGCTCCAAGAAAATAATAAACAAATGTTGTTGTTGTTGTTGTTTTTACATTGCCCAGCAACACGTGTCTTCCATCTCTGAATCTAAAATGTCCCAAAGACAATATGCTGTCAAATAATTGAATTAACGAGGCCAGCCATCTATCACCAAGACTCTGTGATTAAAATGTCCCTAGTTATCAACTCTATCATCCATTAGTCAAAGGTAAGATCCGTTTCAACAGAACATTATCATCAAAATGAGGTGCTGCAAATATGATTAATCAGGTCCTAATTACCTAAGACTGACACAGAACATTTTTTTTTAATATACCTAGCATGGATGTGTCAAAAGATGGCAATAATAAAGACCAATAATAAAGAGCAAGCAATAATGTGCTCTGTTGTTGTCAAACTTCAAAAGTAGCATTTGTACTCTTCGGTGCCTTGTCGAAACTTGGTCCTGTTAACCTTTTCTTAGCTTTTTGTATCAAGTGCTGGCTGGTCTACTCTTTTTTTAAAAAAAAGGCTTTTTTTTTCATTTGTATAGGGTGCAAAAGTTTTGTTAGATGAGCTCATTCAGTAAAAAGAACTCAAAGACAGTGAATGTTACATGTCAGTCAGTAGAGGATTTCAGATCCAGAAGAGGCAGAACTGGGTGAATTATACCAACAACTGAGTAAGCAGATTGGTTGTGAATATAGGCTTTTTAAAGCACATTGTGACTACCATCAGAAGAAAGGGGAAAAAAGAGAAAACTTTCCTTTACTACTGGTGCAATAATGAACATAATGACAGTTCATGTACATGCTTACAATGACCAGCTGCAACAAATCCTGTACTTTTAATTAGATCTGAACCAAATATTCTTCTGGTTAGAATTTTGGAAGGAAAATAGTGATTACAAGGTATATAAATATGTCATTAAAATAATTGATTGAGATAATATTCAGTTAATAAAAAAAAAACCTTTTGGTTTACCATGTTGTGTTAAGGTCTTTCCATGTTCACTGAAGCTATCATGCAGCTGAAGCTACCATTCCATGTTATAAGTACCCAACTGGCAACCAATACCATGCACGTAGAATGATATAAATGGAACTGTTTTCCAAAAGGTGCTGTACAAATGGAGAAATGTTACTACAAAGTAAACAAAGTAAAAGAAAATCAGATTATACCTGTCAAACTGCTGGTGGACACTTGTTAAACTCCTATAAATAAACAATTTCTTGCCCTTTCTACCTCAAAATAAACATGGATCATCCTCAAGCTCAAACCCACCTCTCTTACACTTCCAAGTTTCAGATCAGTCTGTTGAGGTGTTTTCTCAGTATATTTGGGCACAGAATTTACTGTCCCCTCCCCACACACAGAATTTCTGGCTATAATGGCAGAATGGGATTAGCCAACTCACTCTTAATTTACATAGGGCCACTACAATGGCTCTATAATTCATATATTTCAATAGGTATCATTGCTTTCCTTATATGTTGTTGCTTAGGCATAATATTTTCTCCTGTTATTACTATTTTATTCCTTTTGGATTACTCACATAATGACTACAACTTTATTCATTTAAGATTAGTCACATAATGACTTCAGCCAATCAGGAACTGTGTAATGAATCTGTTGAAGTCACATGAAGAGCTGCAAAGGATCCTCTACTTTTAATCATATCTGTAGCCAATCAGATTTGTCTGCTTGCTGTTATTGAGAGCAAAGTCAATTGACAATGTGGGCAATGTTTCCTGGAACAGTGATGTATAGGTAATCCGAGTCAGAGAAACATCACTACACTATGTATCCAATCAGATTTGGCAACATGAAATAAGGGCATATATATATGTGTGTGTGTGCGTGCGCGCGCGCGCACACACACACACACACACATATAATCAATTGAAAGAGATGGGTAGTAGTGAACATGAATAGGTGAACATTTCTGCAAGCATTACCAAAAATAATTGAAGGTAATTTCTGAAACAACTGAATATATATATATATATATATATATATATGGAGTAATTTTGTCTCAGTCCTACCTTTTAATATTTAATGCTTGCATAAAAGAAGAAATTTTGGCAGGTGTGGTATGATTTTACCATACATTAATGGCAAACTACATCTGACCATATGTAAAAAATATTTCTGAGTGATTTACAAAGAAAAATTGGCAGGGTGGAGGGCATTCCATAATGTGACACCACTGCAGAGAAGTCCCATTTCTGGGTTGCCACAAGATGGAAATCTGCAGGCCATGGTACAACAGCAAGGCCTCCTCCTCTGATGATCTCAGTGAACACACAAGTATATATTGGCACAGGTGTTCTGTCTGGTAACCTGGTCTCAAGCTGTTCAGAGCTTTATATGCCAACAGTAAGACCTTGAACTTAGTTCAGTAGCTAATAGGTAGCCAGTGCAGTTTCTTCAGCACTAGTGTAATGTTTGTAAGGATGTGTGAGGAGTTTGTTCAGGGGCTGGAAATCCAGCAAACTGACCGGGCTCAACCCTCCGAACTCCATCCCGCTTACCTCCTTCCCTGGCTCGACTCGTGTTCTCCCAAGTTGAGCCGGGGAAGCGACTTCTGGGTTCCCGGTGGGCTGCTTTTTACATAGAAAATGCCATAAGATATGCCAAAAGCAGAAGATCGCCAAGCAGCTCGGCACGCATCCACTTTTGGCTCCGCTCAGTGGGTGCAGTGGCAGCGCCCACCAAGCAGGTGGCAGGTTGGGTCACCATGTGATCGCCCACCACTAAGTGCAAAGCCAGTGCCCCACTCAGCATCCTGACCACCGCATTCTGCACCAGCTGCAGCTTCTGGACCAAGCATAAGAGTAGCCCACATAAAGCACATTGCAGTAATCTGAATGTGAGTTTACCAGTGCATAGACTGCAGTGGCCAGGTATCCCTGTCCAGGAAAGGGCATAGCTGACATACCAACTGGAGCGGAGCACCTCACCACAAAAGGACAATGGGCTTCTAGGGACAATGATAAATCCAGGAGCATCCCCCAAACTATGTACCTTTCCATTCTGAGGGAGTGAAACCCTGTCTAGAACAGGCAAACTCTGCAATTCCCAAACACAGGAACAGCCTACCCATAGAATCTCCATCTCATCAGGATTCCATCTCAGTTTGTTGACCCTCATCCAACCTTGGCACTTTTTTGGAAAATTCATGGTCTCTCCTGGAAGATTCTGATGACATAGAGAAATAGAGCTGTGTTTCAACCCTAATTCTCCTAATGTCCACCCCCAGTGGTTTAGTATAGATGTTAAAAAGCATTGGGGACAAGATGGAATCCTATGGCTATGGCACCCCACAGCATAATTGCCAGGGATCTGAGGCACAGTCGCCCAGTGCTACTTTCTGGAACCATCCCTGCAAGTAGGAGCAGAACCTATGTAGTGCAGTGCCCTCAATTCCCAACTCACAGAGATGATCCAGATTCCAGAAGAATACCATGGTCAACAGTATCAAAAACTGCTGAGAGATTAAACAGGATCAAGAGATTAGCACTCCCTCTGTCTCTCTACTGTAAGAGGTCATCCATCAGAGTGGAAGAGGTGATCCATCAGTCAATTATCTCCCAAAGCCAAGCCTGAACCCAGACTGAAATGGGTTGAGATAATCAGTGTCCTCCAAGGATGTCTGCAACTGCCCAGCAACCACTCTCTCAAGTACCTTGCCCCCAAAGAATTATTAGTGACTGGGTGGTAGTTGGTATAAAGCTCTGGATCCAGGGAGGGATTTTTCAGGAGTGCACACACCACTGCCTCCTCCAAGATGGTGGTCACCACTGCATTGTACATAGATGCATTCACCACTCCCTGGATCCATTCAGCCAACCCCTCCTAGATAGCTCAAATAAACAAGGATGGACAAGGGTCAAGAGAGCAGGTTGTAGGCTGGACAGCTACAAGCATCTTGTCTACATCTTCAGACCTCAAAATCTAAAACTGATCCCATACAGCTGTGCATATAGTGCATTGGACACCTCACCAGATGCTGTAGGGAGGAGAGCGAGTTTATTCTCAAAGTGCCTTGCAAAATTATGGCATCAGATCTCCGAAGGCTCTAGCAGCAAGCCCCCAAACCACCCAGAAAAGCTCTTCTGGATGGGCACTTGAAGATGCAATGGAGGTCTTCTTTGCAGCCTTCACCTCCATGCAGTAAGCACAATTATGCACTCTTATGCATGTCCAGATGACCTTACAGCAAGTCTTACACCACTTACACCTTACCTGTATCCCAGTCTTTTTCATTGCTCAGAGTTCACCAGAAAACCAGGGAGCATCTCAGGCTCCACAGTGCCGGAGAGTATGGTCAGGAATGATCAAAATTCCCTCTTCAATGCATCTAGTATGAACCTGTCTTTCTATGCATCTGGTCAACCTATGCATACCTCAGATGTCTGAGAGGGTTGAAGGTATAGTGTGTGAAATCATGAAATCCTATGAATAACTATACCCCCCTTTTCATCCTCAAGGAATGATACCCTATTTACATTTGTAAAGTCACAAATGGTCATTAGGCATCCAGTTTCAACTGATTTGTCAATGAGAATTAGGCAGCTAACTGCCTGTAACTGCTTTCCCCCATGAACAAACACCCTTTTCAATCATGTTATAATTGTCAGCACATTCTACCATGAGTAGACTGCTCTTCACCGTATCAGTCTGCCTCAGTCCATGCTCTCAGGGCTTAGCTGTCAAAGCAGATATGAAGACAGAGCCTCAGAACAGGTAGTGTGCCTTTATCTCACCACTGACTAGATCTCCACACATCTGGGGTTTAAGGGCATGAGTTTTGGGTCAGAAAATGGGACTTCCAAGCTGACTTGATCCCCAATGATTCTTTTAAGGAACAACCCTGCCTGATCCCGCCAAGATGTAAACCCAGTATACTCCTTAGGTAAACGAGTTACCGGTACTCCTCCCCTTGTAATCTGCCCTCACTCAAATGTCCTTGCCTCCTGCCCCCAAGCACCAGAACTTCAGTCAAAATGCTCCCAAAATTACCCCCCAGAGGAACACCATTTGCCTTGATCCAAACAAAGAACGTGATAACAGTGTTTTTTGCTCCTCCTCGTGTTGTGCGCTGACAATGCTGTCAGAACAGGCCCAACATATAGTGAAGTTGACTATCATGTTCCTAGGTCTCCATTTTAGGCAGGTGGTTTAGCTAAAAAAATATATATCTACTGTTACCAAATAATTATAAGACCAATAAACGTGTGCTTCAAAAATCTAATCTTCACCTAGCAGCTATTTTCCCCACATTACTGGAGGAATAATGTTATTAATTCCAAAATGACATCAGAGCTTACTTATTCTTGTTGCAGTTCATGAGCCTAATTTATTTTAATTGTGATACCAGTCATTTTAATCCCACAGCACACCTAACTTTGGCTCAACACCTCCACATTGCCCAGTGTTACATAACTTTTCAAAGATGTATTCTTCAATTGGAAAACAGTGCATGAGGCCACAACATAATTCAGTCAGGCCATAATTTTCCCCCAATACAAACACGCAACAAAATCTATTGCTTGAATATTGATGTGCTCCAGTAATTCACTGAAACATGTCATTTATGCTTAGTACTATATTATACCCCACTTTCCTATTCAGAGTCCTTATATGAACCCTTTGTCAGTGTCAGCTCTGCATTTACTACTTAGTACCAAATACTAGTACAGTGATAATGTTAGTGCCTCCTGTCATTTCAGTAAATCCTTCTCCCACTTTTAATTTAATTTCCGCCCCCGCCCCCCATTTCTGTTGGGCTTTTACTCTCCCTGAGTACTATATATTGAAAGAAATCCTATTAGCCAGGGGAAAATAAAAGTAGTTGATATATGTCCACTGAAGTGTGGGCATTCCAATGGGTAAGATAAACTGTACACTGTATCCCAAAACTTGCCAGTAAGCTTGTATATTCGCAGCTTTCTGCAGCCTGTCCCTTTGTCTTCATATATTGTGTAGACTCATTTCCCCCCCCAAACAAAGCTATACATGCAAATTCAACAAAACAAAATGGCTCTTAAGGAAAGTGAAACTCAAATGATGTTCCAAGTTGGGCTGTTGCTAGGCCTGGACCCAGAGATCCCTGGCCCCAAATCTGTTTTCCAGGGCCCAGATCTATTTCTAAGAGCACTGAGTATCCATTAGTGCCAACAGAAGGTTGTTTTTTCTAAACTTAAGTCCCAGCCAGGAGTTGGCGGTGAGGGCGGATTTTAGGGAGAATCACAGCTGACGAGGGAAGGGTCAATACTCCCTATGTGTTGCATAAACCCCCAGATCACCCCCCCTCCACAAAATGTGGCAATGCAAGCTTAGGAAAAACTTGTACTATTGGAATGTTTGTACTAAGCTTAATTGCCATGTGAGTGAGGGGGAATTTCCAGATGGGATTGCACTTTAGGAGGAAAGGATGAACCCCCACCCATGTGTCAGTTAAACTTGGAAGAAAAAAACCCACCTTCCATAGGTGCCAAAGGAAGCTTTTGTTGGGGTGATTTGGATGGGAAATTCATTAAATCCTTGTAATCTCTAAATTACGTACACAGATATGAATTAGCATATGCAATTTATTTATTTATTTATTTATGCAGAATTGTGCCTTATGGGCCTGGGATCCAAATCATTTGAGTGCCTACAAATGCCCCTATATCCAACTTCATAAATCTGAAGAGCGGGTTTTGCACGGCATACCCTATTTGTTATGTGCACTATTGCTCTTCTCCAAGAGGACAGGCCAAGCAATATAGCTGTCTTTCATGCCATTGTTGCCACACACACACATCTCTCTCTCTCTTCTCTGTGGGTAAGTGATGTTAATCACATTCTCTTCCTTTCCATTAGAGTAATTGTTTATTTCTCCCTCACTCCAGTGGATGATTATTACGTCTACAGTCTATCTGCGTAAGTGTTATGGGTTGTAAATGGATATCTTCTCTCCGGGTGGCTGCTAGATATATAATCTGTTACCTTTTCCCACCATTTAGCTAATGAATGGTTGACGCACCTGATTAGAACAACCTGGCATCTCAAATTATATCTTAAAAGCCAGGATTGAATAAATAATTAAAGAAAGAATGAAAAATGTTTTAATGTTGATAATGGTTCCGGCAGAAGGTGATGGAAAGCATCTGGTTTCTAATCAAAGACTTCCAGCAAAATGTCTGGGGAGTGATTGAAAAAGGTGGGTGAAACATGTTTCTTACGTTATAGTGCTACTTTAGCCATGGTAAGCAGACAGGCCACTGCAGTCAGCTGGAGTGAAAATAGTATTTTATGTAATCTTAGCATTGATATAAAATAGGGTTTGTGCATGATATTTGAGGCAACAATCTTGTAAAATAAGGGATATCTGGCTGTCCTATGTGTTACTAGTGAGAAAGATGGCAGTGGCACCACAAATCAAACTATGACAAGAGATTATTATTAAAAAAAGTCCCTCGCCAAAGGCTCTTGAGCAAACTTAGCAGTCATGGGCTGTGAGGACAGGACATTTTATGGATTAAGAACAAGAAGCAGAGAGAGTTCTCACATCAATGGTTGTAAAATTTAGGCTTCCTCAAGGATCTGTATTGGCAATAGTGCCATTTATAAATTTTTTCATTTATAAATTTTTTCATAAAAAATCTGGACTCAGGGGTGAGCATACTGAGGCAAAACATCCTAACTTTATTTACAGATGTACAATGGGTCTATGGCATAGGGCTATCTCCCTATGCTGAATTCTCTTAATATGTCTCCTTTAAAGATCATCAGCTCATTGGAAGTGGGCCCAGTATTTCTCCTGTTAATTAACAGCTGGCCCCCCTTTTTTTTCTGTTCCAGACAAATTAGGAGCAGATGTGTCACTCTTTTGCCCTCCTCTTGTGGCTAGCTCTGATAAAAGGCTGTAGAGGTTATGCTTCCTTTAGACTGGGGGTCTGTTGGTAGCTGGATGGACTGATATTCTGGACCCGGGCTCCACTCTTGACCAAGGAGGTGGACGATTGTGAGGCATTACCTGGAGACTGGTGTGAGGGAATAAGTGCAGGGTTCAAGCAGGATATATAGAGTAAATGATTAGGTTTTCTTTCTTATTGATGTATCCTCTGTTTCTCTTCTGTTTTTGTACAAATTCTTGGATTAATAAATATTTGCTTTTCTACTAATTTGGTTGGGAAGAGCTTGAGGTTTCTGACCAAGACCCTAGGGAGAGAGTTGTTCTTTCCCCACATGGCCTAACCATTCTGGAACACAATCAGGTTATTTGATCTGGACTTTGGATAGAGGGTTCCTGTATAAAGGAGCTTGTGTAAATCTTCGAGCTCTGTCACAGGGTCTATCAGTGGTCATTAGTCAAATTGGCTATTTGGAACATCTAGATTCAGAGGCAGTGTGCCATATGCTGGGGAAACAACAACAGGGGAAGGCTGTTGATTTCATACCTAGCCATGGTCTTCCTTGAAGTGTCAAATTGGTCACTGGGGGAAACAGAATGCTGGACTAGATAGACCATTGGTCCGATCCAGCAGGGCTTTTCTTATATTCTTATGAATGCAGAAAAATGTTTATGAAAATGATGGTCAGAAAAACCCAACCTATTCTGAGTTAAAATTAAATATTGCGTTAATGAAAATCTTTCATGTGATCTAGAAGGAGTTATACATATTTCTTTCCTGGTGCTCTCTTAGCTAACCATGTTAGCTAACCACTTTCAAATCCACACTTGACTCTTAGCATATCACATCTCCTGGTGGTAGTATTAGTCCTGATGGATACAATCCACTGTACAGTTGTGTTCTCCTTTTAAAATTAACATGACCGGGACATGGCAGCAGTTTTGCTCCTTACACCAAGGCAGTTTTAAGACCCACACTATCCATGATTCATGTGCATCTTCAGATGGGAGTCTGCCCCAGTCAGAAGAAGAAGAGATTGGAGGGGTTAAAGTATCAAAAGGACACACTCAACTCTTATTCCACCCAGAATCTTTCCCACCACAGCAACCACTCCTCCCTACACACAATTTTTTCTGTGATCTTATGATGAAGCAAACTCATAGAAAAGTACTATAGGGGTTGACTGTGGGGTTAAGAGCACCAGGTAGGGGAAGGTAACACATGTCCAGGTAAGGGACATATGATCCATCCGGTGGA
This sequence comes from Shinisaurus crocodilurus, assembly GCA_021292165.1. Lineage (NCBI taxonomy): Eukaryota > Metazoa > Chordata > Lepidosauria > Squamata > Shinisauridae > Shinisaurus > Shinisaurus crocodilurus. Next base: position 234,812,985 of record CM037876.1, read on the forward strand.
ATATTTGATAGAATGGGAAAAGAATAAGCACTTGACTTAATTAATGAGCAATCAGAGAGAAAGATGAGTAACAGAAGCAGTGGCTTGAGGTTCATGAGGGTGAATGTGACAAAAAATCTGGATGAAGATAAAACAAGGATAAAACCAGGGTGAAGGAGAAGCCAAGGTTTGTTGTAAACCTCCCAGAGAGTTTCTATACAGCTATTGGGTGGTATAGAGATGATGATGATGATGATGATGATGATGATGATGATGATGATGATAAAACATGTTTTGTCAAATGAGAATATATTCTCTTGAAACTGGGATGGAAACACAGCCCCATTGATAAATTCACCAGGAGACAGCACTGAAATTTCATTGTGAAAGAGCAGCATGGCATGAGTCTGTTCCATCCCATGTGAGCCATGATTTCCACATGAATGACCAATGTCATGGGGGACCTGGCTACACAATTTCTCTCCCCCGCCCAATAATGATGGTAAAATGTACAAACAGGGCCTTTGTAAAATCAGGTGTGTGTTGTTGCTGTTTTCTGTTGATTCACACAATGTGTTATTTGCATGGAGGAGGAGTGGAACTAACACCACTCACCTGACCACAACACTGATCCTCAGTAACACAAAGCCTCAGTAAATGTATGATGCAGAGCAAAGAGCCAAGGCAGGCACAGGGGGATCGGGACCCTAGAAATCAACATGGGGTGATACGAAGGAGAATCAGTTTTACATCATGGTTTGAAATTGTGAGCAACATTTTGGTACAGGTCTCAAATATATAATGAATAGATCATGCAAAATCCCATTAGCGATAGGCACAGATGGCTCATAAAACTGACCACTGTAGAGCAGAATGTACATAAAAATAAAATCATACTGCATTATGATAATAAGAAATTTATTCTGGGGAAGGGGGAGATTTGATATTCTAAATTAGATTTTTTTTTAAAAAAGTAATAATTTCAAATGTGATTCAGAACCTTTTCCCTGACCCAACATTGTCTTAAGTGATGATGAAATACCCCCCCAAAGGTGGGGGTGGATTTCATTGCAACATAGAAAGTCCACTCATTCCCTAGTTCTCCTCATCCCACCCTATATAATGAAACTTCCTTCTGAATACTTATCAGCCAAACAGCCCAGTCTCAGAATGACAAGGTTAAAACACCAACCATAATCTTGAAGTCAGCAGATGAGGTTATCTACAAAGTAATTTTTGACAGAAGGTGCATGCCAAATCTTTCGATCAGCAAAGGAAATTAAAGTACAATGTACTGCATTACAGCTCCGATGAAACCTTCCTCACATCATCTTACATTTTCCACATCACACTGTGCTTCTGCCATTCAGTCCTGAAAACACCAGTGGAAACTTAACTACACAAAGTAGGATCAGTCTGTTGTGTCTTAAGATCCTTGGCTGAAACTAAGGGGGCTCCCATAGATTTTCCCTTAGCAGCACCAAATTTGGCTAAATCTAGGACTTTTGCCTGGGGAATGGCAGGTCCACTCTCTGGCCTTGGCCTATAGAAATCCAGGTTCAAGAGAAGGGTGATATCCCTCTTAGCAAAATGTCCTCAATGTCACATCAGATCAGTCACAGAAGCTCATCTAATCAATGGAATTATTAGAACATAGATATCTGTGTTGTGCCATATGCATGGATTTACATATGCATGGCTGTGGGGTTGGTTTTTTTTAAAGCACCATTGCGGCTAAATATGTTTTGCAGATAACATCAGCAGTGGCTGGTGAAGTAGGAGCCAGCAAAGCAGGTGACTAGCAAGAAGCGTGACTGCAGGGCAACTGAGGCTATGGAGAATTATTACCCATTACAGGTAACCTTTCAGAGGTGGTGGTGAAGACAGGAAACTGTCAGTCAGTTTTGTGTAAACATGCAGTTGCTGATTTTAGTGATACTGATATTCCCTGAGACTCGTATTTCCAGGCTCAGAAATATGAGTCTCTTTGATGAGAGACAGTGTGATGTAGTGGTCAGAGTGTCAGACCAGGACTCAGAGCTGGATTCAAATCCTCACTCACCCATATGAAGCTCACCGGGTGATCTTGAGCCAGTTATGAGCTCCTAGCCTACCTGACCAGATTGCCGTGAGTCTAAAATGGGGGGGGGGAGGAGATTTTATGGGTAGGGACCATAAATCAGTGTTAGAGCACATGCTTTGCATGCAGAAGTCCCCAGGTTCAATTCCCAGCATCTCCCGGTAGGGTTGGGAGAACCCCTGCCAGAAATCCTGGAGAGTCACTGCCAGTCAGTGTCGACACTACTGGGCTAGATGGACCCACAGTCCGACTCAGTATAAGGCAGCTTCCTATGTTGTCAGCATATCATCTCAGTGGTAGAGCAGCTGCTTTGCATGCAAAAGGTCCCAGGTTTAGTCTTGGGCACCTCCAGATAGAGCCCTGCTATGAAAGAGCCCTGCCTGCAACCCTGGAGAGCCACTGCCAGTCAGTGTCAACAATACTGGGCTAGATGGACCAGTGATCTGACTCAGTATATGGCAGCTTCCTGTGTTCCTATATGGGACTTGTAGTGCTTGGATGCAAGGCAAGCACTATGACTCCTGAAGTCTTGTCCAGCTTGAATTTTAACCATAGCCAGGGAACAATTCTCCTCCTACCGCTCTTGCCCCCAGCCCCAAATTCCTCTAGGTCCTACTTGCCACACGGCAGCCGCACACTAAATTTTGGAAATGAACCTCCTTTCCTTTTTGCCACTTGCAGCCACCCGGAGTGCCAGCCCAACAGGTATGTGGGGTGGGAGGGAAATTGTGAGGGGCTTTTGGAGGAGCAGTCGGTGGTGGAAGGGTTAAGGACGTAGATTTCATAGATCATAGAGTTGGAAGGAGCCTACAAGGCTATCGAGTCCAACCCCCTGGCGGGCCCCTGCTCAATGCAGGAAACTAGAGGAGGGATCTCCCATCCAAGTAATAACCAGGCCTGACCCTGCTTAGCTTTCCACACTCAGACAGGCTGAGCCAGCGTAAGCATGTTCAAATCCAAATTCAGATAGGCTCAGACATAAATTGAGCTATATTGTCTGAGTCTGAGGGAAATAGTTCAGTTCATTTCCAAGGCCATCCCATTTGAGCCAGTGGAGAACTTGCCTATCAGTTGTCAACAAGGGTGGAGCCAATCAGCAACTCCATATCAATCTTCACATTTTAAAATTATTATTATCATCACATCAAATCTCTCAAAAATGTTCAGAATTTCAAAATTCAGTACACACTGCCACGATAAGATCCGGACCTCTCGTTTGGATTACTGCAATGCGTTATACGTGGAGTTGCCTTTGAAAACGGTCCGGCATAGTTGAAGGAATTTTAACCACATAGTTGAAGGAAGTTGAAGGAATTTCAACTTCAGCTGATCCAAAATAGGGCAGCAAGATTATTAATCGGAACTGGCTGACGAGAACATATTATGCCAGTGCTTTCTCATCTGCACTGGCTGCCAGTCTGTTTCCGGGCCTGATTCAAAGTGCTGCTGCTAACATTTAAAGCCCTAAACGGCTTGGGGTCAGGGTATCTGAAGGATCGTCTCCTCCCATATGTCATCAGGCGATCACTCGTGACCGAGTAAGATTGTCTTCCGGGATAAAAGGAGGAAATTCTAAAGAAGATTGTGTAGACTCTAGCGATGGGTCCGTAAGTGACTGTGGAGGCCAATTCTAGATCCACACAGCTTCCCACAGTGAGGACACAGGTTACCAGATAGAAGATGGTCCTGTAAAGGATTCAGTTGACGTGCTTTTCGCTTAGCACGTTTCTCCCTTTCACCTTGCACTCGGGCTTCTTCAAAGTCCATGGAACCTTTGTGAAAGGCCAACCTCCATTTAGATCGTTCACGGGCCAGAGCTTCCCAGTTTTCGATGTTTATATTTAGATTAGCCTTATGAACATCTTTAAACCTCTTATATTGACCACCGATATTCCGCTTTCCATCCTTGAGTTGGGAGTAAAGTAACTGCTTTGGGAGACAGCAGTCAGGCATTCGAACAACATGACCGGTCCACTGAAGTTGGCGTTGAAGGATCATTTTTTCAATGCTAGTAGTCTTTGCTTCTTCCAGTACACTGACATTTGTTCGTCTATCTTCCCAAGTAATTCGCAGGATTTTCCGGAGGCAACGTTGATGAAACCTTTCAAGGAGGTGGAAGTGACGTTTATAGATAGTCCATATTTCGCAGGCATACAATAAAGTTGGTAATACAATGGCTTCATAAACCAGTGTTTTGGTCTTCTTACAAATATCCCGATCCTCGAACACTCTATGTTTCATTCGAGAAAATGCGGCACTTGCGAATCTCAAACGATGCTGGATTTCACTGTCGATGTTAGCTGTAACAGAAAGATAGCTGCCAAGATAGAGAAAATGATCGACATTTTCCAGTATTGTCCCGCCAAGCTGGATAGATGGCATCACCAAAGGGTTAGCTTGCACTTGCTGATGAAGCACTTTGGTTTTTTTATGTTAAGTGAGAGACCAAGTTTTTCGTATGCTTCTGCAAAAGCATTTAGGATAGTTTGGAGATCATCCTCTGAATGTGCGGAGACCACATTATCATCAGCATACTGAAGTTCCACAACGGAGGTTGTAATTACCTTACTTTTTGCTTTCAGCCTGCTGAGATTAAAAAGCTTTCCATCTGTTCGATATATAATTCCCACACCGGTGGGAAGTTTCCCCTTGACAAGATGTAAAACCATGGCGATGAAAATGGCAAATAATGTTGGGGCGATAACACATTCCTGTTTAACACCTGATCCCACTTTAAATGGAGCACCATGAGAGCCGTTGTTGTCCAAAACCGTTGCAGTCATGTTGTCATGGAGAAGTCGCAAGGTATTCACAAATTTTTGGGGGCATCCAAATTTCATAAGGATAGTCCAGAGAGCTGTACGGTCTACAGTATCAAAGGCCTTAGCCAAATCGATAAATGCCATATAAAGGGGTTGATTTTGCTCCCGGCATTTTTCTTGGAGCTGACGTGCAGTAAAAATCATGTCTACTGTCCCTCTAGAGGGGCGGAAACCATATTGAGTTTCAGGAAGGATCTCTTCTGAAATAGATAGAAGACGGTTTGCGAGAATCCTAGCAAATATTTTACCTGCGGTTGCTAAGAGAGAAATGCCCCGATAGTTTCCACAGTCTGTTCTATCACCCTTCTTAAAGAGGGTGATAATTATGGCATCCCTGAAGTCTTCTGGGATCTCTTCTCTTATCCAGATTTTTTCAATGAGTTTATGAAGATGTTGTACAAGTTCGGGGGGCCCTTCTTTAAAGATAAATGCCATGTACCTGCCCGGACACTAAGATCTTCCTCAGCGGTCCTTCTCCGAGAGCCCCTGCCAAAGGAAGTGAGGCAGGTGGCTACTAGGAGGAGGGCCTTTTCTGCTGTGGCACCCCAGTTATGAAATGAGCTCCCCAAAGAGGTTCGCCTGGCACCTACTTTGTATTCTTTCCGGCACCAGGTGAAGACATTTCTGTTCTCCCAGGCATTTTAATCATTTTAATCATTTTAATCCTGTAATTGATTTTAATTCCATTATTGTAACTGCTGCTGCTAGCTCTGCTGTTTGTTTTTAATCTGTGTTTTTAAATTTTAAATTTTATATTGTATTTTATGATTTTAACTGTTGTAAACCGCCCAGAGAGCTTCGGCTATTGGGCGGTATAAAAATGTATTAAATAAATAAATAAATAAATAAATAAGAGCCTAGCTACATGATCAGACAGCAGCCTCATGTGGTGTATCTGTTACTGGATGGTTTCACTAAAGGGATCTGCTTAGATGTGGAGCAGTATAGAAATGTTGTAAATAAAATAAAATAAAATAAAGGTGAACACTCCCACAAATCAAAATCTTAGGAACATAGAAACGTAGGAAGTTGCCTTACACTTTACTTATACTAAATGGGGTCCATTTAGCCCCACATTGTCGGCAGTGACTGGCGGTGGCTCTCTGGGGTTTCAGGCAGGATTCTTTCCTAGCTCTACCTGGAGATGCTGGAGATTGATCCTGGGACCGTCTGCATAAAAAGCATGTGCACCCCAGCTTCCTTCATGTATGAAACTAGCAGGTCAGGGAAAACATTAGGTGCATCCGTTTTGGGATACTGATATGGCTTCCAAAGCTCATGTATGCACAGGAAAACACTCACGCCAGCTTAACATGATAGCACACCTATTTCCTACATTATAGTATCTATAACATGTTAGCAATTTTATTTTTGTATGAGCTTTCAGAAGCAAGAGTTTCTTCATAATATCCATGACACTGAGGGGCAATGACTTGTATGAGGTGGTTCTTAGCACTACATTAATTCGTTTGAATTTATGAAAATGCCTAGTTAATCAAACTAGTACTACAGGTGAGGTTAATAAATTTCATCTGGGAAGGTAACAACATGTAATACAACCAAAGTTAAAGTCCCATTGATGCCAATGGAAGAGACTGAAGCATCTTAACTGAGTCTTAAAAATGCTTAACTTTGGCTGAATAATTCCCAATAATATTTTTTATATGAAACAACAGGTTGAGAAGGCCTGTGGCTTACGCTGGCTCAGCTTGTCTGAGCGTGGAAAGCTAAGCAGGGTCAGGCCTGGTTATTACTTGGATGGGAGACCCCTCCTCTAGTTTCCTGCACTGAGCAGGGGGTTGGACCCGATAGCCTTGTAGGCCCCTTCCAACTTTATGATCTATGAAATCTACGGAGGAAGCAACTAGCCGCCAGATAGACATGCCACCTCATGCTGTCATGTCTTTCACCTTCTATGTTTATCTGTTTTACAGGCAGGCCACAATCCTGTCCAACAGTTAGGTATGAGCAGGGGAGGCTGGTGACTCCTGTGTCCCTGGGGCTCCTTATCCATTGCATCTTTTTGTGAGAGCTTTATAGGAGCTCTCCATGGTGCTCTACTCCATCCGCACAATAGGTTCACCACCATGGAGCACCACAGAGAGCTCCTATAAAGCTCAAACAAAAAGATGCAGTGGAAAAGGAGCCCCACGGACACAGGAGTCGCCAGCCTCCACTGGGTATGATGAGTAAACCCAGTTTAATAATTGGGCTTAAATGCACTTCACTCTGCATTGGACTGTGGCCTCAATTTATGGCCAGTCTGGATTAGGTGTAAGGTGACTGCATCACATGACACCTCCAGATCCTCTCCTCGCCAGCTGATCCTATAGCCGATCCAGTTCAATCAATACTCACTAGCTGCAGTATGTCATTATTCCCTAACCCTATATTTTATTGAATGTGAGCAGATGAGGCAAAGCATAATAATCTTGGCTCTGACCTGCATCCAGAACTATTTAATATTCTTTTCATGTGGAAGCTGTTGTCTGATCATTAATCATGTTTAGTTGCACCTGCAATTATTTTTTCATATCCTTAATATGCCAATTTTATTACAGTGACTGTTCTCAGGAGGTTTATAACAGTGATTAAAGCTCTGTTAATTGTTGCATGCATTTCTGGATTGCTTCAAAGTCATCATGATCAAAGAATGGATGGGAGCTGGATAAATGGCAAGGTTACTACCAACTGTAGAAAGTTTTGATTTATATTTATAAACATGCTTTCAGTATGGTACACAGGGGGTCTGTCTTTACATTTCCAAGCTTGGGAAATTGATGTCTTTCACATTAATACCATTCACTTGGTACCCAATCAGGCTTGTACATGTGGATAAATGTGTGATGTGGGTGGCTGAGTGGGATGGAGACAGTTCCCAGAACATGCTGTGCTATCCCCGCGTGTCTGATCTTCCCTAACACAATACTCTTTTTTTGTCCTTTTACAAGCAGCAGGTAATTTCAGAGCAGACACAATGATTCATTTGATAAAATCATTGATCCCAGATGGAAACAAACCAATCTCTGTTGGCAAAAATAAATAAATAAATAAAAAGTCTAGTATTTTATTTGCAAGTGTTAGCAACATACCAGTCTACCTTTGGATGTCCCACCGCCTAATCTGTCTTCCTCTTTCCTCCTCTCAGATAAAATAACTGCCCAGTGCTGGCTCCATGTTTTGAAGGCCCTTGTGTGTAAGATACCCTCAATGCCCCCCTCCCTCCACCAATCTACCACCACCACCCATTGTCACTACCTCTATTGCTCCTCATCCTCTTTCTCATCATTTCTATCGCTTTCTTGACAGGCAGAGACCACGTCAGCAAGTAGATAGTGGCATCCACTGCTCCTCCTCCTCCTCCTCACAATCACCATTGTCTGAGCCAGAGCAAGAAGACCCTGCTGGGTTGTGGGCCCTTGGCAGTTCCTCACCATGCCTACCCTTGACGCTGGCCCTGTCACTGCCATACCCTAAGTTAACCTAGGCCTTCTCCATGTGATGCAAATGGGAGGGGAGGAGATGGGGGGGGGGAAATCCTAGCAATGCTGTAGCTTTGATCAGATAACAAGGCAATGTACACTGAATGCTGGGCCTGTGTATCATGATAGCATGCCCCACCTCTAGCTGAACATCATATACACACAGGCTCACTGTAGCCAGTCTGTCCCACAGCAGCTCTGCGATTGGGGACAACAGCTGCTGTGCTGCTGCAGAAAAACAAAGACATGTGAAGTGAAGTGGCAAAAAGTGGCTGGAGCCAAGACTGTCCTGGAGGGCAGGTGGAAAGGCATTACTTTCCATCTGCCCTGTGTGAAGTTTCCTTCTCGCTGCAGGTGAAGAAGCAGGGCAAACACAGCAAGCAGGAGATCTCTGCTGCCCTGTATGAGCAGGGGGAGGAAAAGTGTGGATCAGGGCAAGAGGGGAACTGACTGAGCTTGTTTCCACTGACACTGGATCCTCCAGGCATTCGCTAGGGATGGACAAGAAATTACTCCCTTTGCACTTCAATGCATACTTACCAAATTTGCATTTCCCAAACCTCAGCACAGATCAGAACACATTTAGAACTCAAATCCGTTATTTTATTCAACTCAAATGCTGAAGGCTCTATTCCTGCTATTGTCCTTCCACCAATTCCTTAGAATTTATTGGTCATGAGAATAAGGCCATTGGGTTGCTATGCTAAATAAATAATAGAGTCTGCCTCATTTTTGGCTGGGAGCACTGATGGTTGACCTTGCCAGATCTAGTTTTGCCAAGAGGTACATCTCTCTCTCCCAACTGGGTTTGCAAATGATGCTAGCTTTAGCAGCAAACAGCACCCTCCCGCCCCCAGCCAAACGTAATACCTTGCCTCTAATGCTGTGCAAAAAAAATCTTCTGCATTTTGTTACTATTCTCATTCTGTTTAATGGAAAAGAAATTGCTTTCCCTAAAAAAAATAAAATCAAAGGAGAAGGAAAAAAAATATGAAATTCTCATGACTAGGGTACAGATTTCTTGCGGTTCCCTTAGTTACATGGTGGCTGAGGGATGAGTGTGAGTGTCCTGTCCTTCATTGTAAGATCATTTCTATGGCAATCTGCAACCACCACCACATAATGCCCTTTGCTGCCTCACAGTAAGTTAAGCTCAAAAACACTACCAAAAGACATCCAAAAGAAATTCTAAGATGCCCTGAGAATGAGGCAGAAAAACAGAAGCCTCTTTCACATGAGAAGATGTTTTGGAAATTGGAGGACAGCTTTTGGCAGAGCACTAGTCCTGTGTGTGTGTGTGTGTGTGTGTGTTTAGTTTTCTCCCACATTCAATTTGTTAAAATCTCAAATTCTCAAGTTCTCCCAATTATGGCAAATTCTTTTCATAAATAACGGAAATGAAAGTGTCACTCATCTGTACTGGCGAAATTCAATGAATAGGTACACAGCTATTCCCAGCATGGAGAGGGTCATGATGTACCTGCCTGCCTGCCATATAGTTGTTAAAAGAGTTGGCCACCTTCATCAAGCACTAACATGGTTGAATACACCAAGATCAAAACCCAGACTTTTAAGAGCTAAGCACTCAAAGCCATAGGCCTGGATGGACAAATCTATCAGCTCAAGTTTCTCCCACTTTTATTTTTTAAAATAAATAAATACATAAATCTCGAAGTTTTTTTGTCCAAATATGGAGAACATGGTGAATTTTGGTAAATTCTTATTAAAAAAGTGAACTGAAATGAAGTGCTCATCCATCTAAAATGCCACCATCTCATTCACAAATAAGAAAATGGTCGTTTATACATCTTGCTGCTGTTATGCTAATACCATTCATTTAAAGGACTGAGTGCAAGACCAAGATGACTTAATATGTGTGTGTGTGTATGGGTTGTCAGTGACTGCTGAATTCCAACAGAACAATAGCTTTGATATTGTCTTCCATTTCAAATAAAACACCCCACTTAATGTCTCAATATCAACAAATATGTTTTCCCCTCTTTCCTTTTTGTAATGAGCATGAATGCTAATTGTTCTTAATTTGGTTTTGATGGGTTCTTACTTAATTAGCACTTAAGGCATTTTTACAAACTTAAAGATATGTTCCAATGAAGAAGACTAATTACCTTTTTTCACATCAGCACAAAAAAAAATATTCCTAGCGACAGGGAAAATCATTTTCATATTCCTGCCTGTTCCATCAAGCACTATGATTTTCAGATCTCATTTCCCCCATTTGAAAGCCTTCAACCCTTTGGTTTTTGACATCTTTCTATTCTGAAGAGTTGTGCTTTGATTGCTCTGACTGCTAATTAATCTCTGTAATTATAACATTTTCCCAAAATAATCGAGATCAGTAGAAGGGTAATAGTGGTTAAAATTCCTTCAACTATGCTGCAGATGAAAACATTATGATTTAGTGGAAGCTGGTGTTAAAAGAAGTCTTATTTTGTAATATTTTCCTGATACTTGCAAAGATTTTATTCGATTTGATCACCTTTCCCCCTCTTTTCTCCTTACTCTTTTTACTGAAAACGTTAATCATTCATATGACTATGATGAAGACTTATTTCATGTTCAATATGACATGTACTTTGGACCAGAATATTTTCCCATTGTCATTTTTCTTTCTTTTTGCAGTATGCCATCAACACCTGAGCTACTGTGGGCCTTGCCTCGTGTTCTCGAAGGCCTCTGTCACACAAACTGAATGGCAATATTGCCACTCTCTCAGAGCACCAGAAACCTCATAGCCTTAAAATGGCTATGATATAAAACCACCAGGACCTCGGGGCATACACAGAGAAGCCTAGGTGGCATCCAGACTTAGTCTTAATTGGAAACGATCCATTGAAATCAATAGGACTTAAGCCAGTCGTAACTAACTGAAGTCCCATTGATTTCATTGGGTCTGCTCAAAGTATGACTAAGTCTGGACAAATTTATGTAAGTCACCAGAGCTGAAAATGCAATAAATACGTTAGAGGCTGACGGCAATGTCGTTATCGGGTCCTGGAACAAGCCGGGCTAGAAGAACCCAATAACTATGGCGATGGAATTAAACCCTCCCAGAAATCACATGTGTCAAGGGTTAAAATTCCAAAATCAGCAGCCAGTAGCTTCATCAATTTATGAAAAAAGTGCCGGAACAGTAAAACACAATCCAAAGGAATAAAAGCGAACAAGATAAATGAAATGTTACTTGTGGAGAATGGTTGGGCCTCGGTGCAACACCCATTGGGCCCAGACATGTTGCAGTGTGCACGGGTCAGGAGGCATAATAGAAAGGTGAAGCCAGCCTGACGGATCATCTCTCACCCCAGACAAGAATGTTGTTGGCCTGTACCCAGCTGCAATGAAGTGGCCTGTAATGCCCAACAGCCAGATAACAGCTAGCGCGACTAAAGGAAAACACCATTAGTCAGCTGAATGACAATAGGCCCAGTAATAATAGCACCTTAACAATGCCACAGCCACAGTGTTGGGTCAACAAAACCCCATCTTGGCACTGCAGCTGGCCCCGCCAGGCACCACATGTAACATGCAAACTGGAAGTGCCGTTTAAATGCCTGCCCTATAGGGCCGGCTTATGGGATCGTAGTGAACGCCCTGAGCGTAGGACTGCTATTATTGCAAGGGAGCTGAGACGGTTTAGAATTGACATAGCAGCACTTCAAGAAACTCGAAGGGCAGGAGAGGGACAGCTGAAAGAAGAAAAAGGAGGTTATACCTTCTTCTGGAAAGGACTACCTGAGCAGGACCGACGAATACATGGTGTAGGCTTTGCCATCAAAAATGAACTAGTGAACTCTTTGTCAGAAGTTCCTACTGGCATTAACGAACGCCTGATAACTCTTCGATTAAAGCTCGCCAATAACCAACAGGTAACTATTTTGAGCGCTTATGCACCAACATTAGATGCTGATGATGACATCAAGGAAAGTTTTTACAGCCAGTTGGACACTCTCCTGTCAGAGATACCTAAGGAGGATAAAATTATCCTCCTGGGCGATTTTAACGCAAGAGTCGGGCGTGACTTTGATTTATGGCCAGAAACTATTGGAAAAGACGGAGTTGGTAATAGCAACCCGAACGGACTCTTACTTTTGTCTATATGTGCAGAGCATAATCTCACTATCACAAACACGCTCTTTCGACAAAAGAATAAGTTTAAAACATCATGGCAGCACCCACGGTCAAAGCACTGGCATCTTCTGGATTATGTAATTGTCCGTGTTAGAGATCGCCGCGATGTACTTCTTACTAGGGCCATGGTGAGTGCCGACGACTGCTGGACAGACCACCGACTAATCCGGTCCACAATGGTTATCAACATTGCTCCCCAACGTAGGCTTCAAGGAAGGAAACCAAGGCGTAAAATGAACATCCAAGTCCTTCAAGATCCTATTAAGCAAACTCGTCTTCAATCACTTCTTAAGGAACATCTACCTACGGAACCTCCTGACAACATTGAGGACCATTGGTCTAAGCTGAAAACCTCCATTACTGCAGCTTGTGAACAAACTATTGGATATGAAACTAAGAAACATCAGGATTGGTTTGATGAAAATGACAATGAGATTAAATATATAATTGACCAAAAAAGGAAAGCCTTCCAAATATGGCAAAATGATATTAACTGCGCTGCCAAGAAAAAAACCTACGCTAGTGCAAAGGCTGAGGTCCAGAGAAGAACAAGAGAACTTAAGAACGCTTGGTGGAAAAAGAAAGCTGAAGAAATTCAACAACTCGCAGAATCTCATGATGCACGGGGCTTTTTTAAGGCCACAAGGGCCATTTATGGACCAAAAACCTATGGTACAAACCTATGGTACAAACCTATGGTACAAATACTCCCCACTTTGGATGAAGTAAAAAAAGCCATTAACCAAATGAAGAACAACAAAGCTAGTGGACCAGATGGGATTCCTGCTGAAATCTTTAAAGAAGGGGGGCCCGAACTTGTACAACATCTTCATAAACTCATCGAAAAAATCTGGATAAGAGAAGAGATCCCAGAAGACTTCAGGCATGCCATAATTATCACCCTCTTTAAGAAGGGTGATAGAACAGACTGTGGAAACTATCGGGGCATTTCTCTCTTAGCAACCGCAGGTAAAATATTTGCTAGGATTCTCGCAAACCGTCTTCTATCTATTTCAGAAGAGATCCTCCCTGAAACTCAATATGGTTTCCGCCCCTCTAGAGGGACAGTAGACATGATTTTTACTGCACGTCAGCTCCAAGAAAAATGCCGGGAGCAAAATCAACCCCTTTATATGGCATTTATCGATTTGGCTAAGGCCTTTGATACTGTAGACCGTACAGCTCTCTGGACTATCCTTATGAAATTGGATGCCCCAATAAATTTGTGAATATCTTGCGACTTCTCCATGACAACATGACGGCAACGGTTTTGGACAACAACGGCTCTCATGGTGCTCCATTTAAAGTGGGATCAGGTGTTAAACAGGGATGTGTTATCGCCCCAACATTATTTGCCATTTTCATCGCCATGGTTTTACATCTTGTCAAGGGGAAACTTCCCACCGGTGTGGGAATTATATATCGAACAGATGGAAAGCTTTTTAATCTCAGCAGGCTGAAAGCAAAAAGTAAGGTAATTACAACCTCCGTTGTGGAACTTCAGTATGCTGATGATAATGTGGTCTCCGCACATTCAGAGGATGATCTCCAAACTATCCTAAATGCTTTTGCAGAAGCATACGAAAAACTTGGTCTCTCACTTAACATCAAAAAAACCAAAGTGCTTCATCAGCAAGTGCAAGCCAATCCTTTGGTGATGCCATCTATCCAGCTTGGCGGGACAATACTGGAAAATGTCGATCATTTTCTCTATCTTGGCAGCTATCTTTCTGTTACAGCAAACATCGACAGTGAAATCCAGCATCGTCTGAGCTCCGCAAGTGCCGCATTTTCTCGAATGAAACATAGAGTGTTCGAGGATCGGGATATTTGTAAGAAGACCAAAACACTGGTTTATGAAGCCATTGTATTACCAACTTTATTGTATGCCTGCGAAACATGGACTATCTATAAACGTCACTTCCACCTCCTTGAAAGGTTTCATCAACGTTGCCTCCGGAAAATCCTGCAAATTACTTGGGAAGATAGGCGAACAAATGTCAGTGTACTGGAAGAAGCAAAGACTACTAGCATTGAAAAAATGATCCTTCAACGCCAACTTCAGTGGACCGGTCATGTTGTTCGAATGCCTGACTGCCGTCTCCCAAAGCAGTTACTTTACTCCCAACTCAAGGATGGAAAGCGGAATATCGGTGGTCAATATAAGAGGTTTAAAGATGTTCATAAGGCTAATCTAAAAAAATGCAATATAAACATCGAAAACTGGGAAGCTCTGGCCCATGAACGATCTAAATGGATGTTGGCCTTTCACAAAGGTTCCATGGACTTTGAAGAAGCCCGAGTGCAAGGTGAAAGGGAGAAACGTGCTAAGCGAAAAGCACGTCAAATGAATCCTTTACAGGACCATCTTCTATCTGGTAACCTGTGTCCTCACTGTGGGAAGCTGTGTGGATCTAGAATTGGCCTCCACAGTCACTTACGGACCCATCATCGCTAGAGTCTACACAATCTTCTTTAGAATTTCCTCCTTTTATCCCGGAAGACAATCTTACTCGGTCACGAGTGATCGCCTGATGGTAACATGCAAACTGGAAGTGCCGTTTAAATGCCTGCCCTATAGGGCCGGCTTATGGGATCGTAGTGCTCCCCCCACTTTCCATCCAGGGGTCACGAAGCACAGCATAATACTTTCCTAAGGTAACCATGACAGATTCCCATCATCAATGGGTCATGCACAAGCCAAAAAGTGCTGCCTGAGCAGTAGGAACACCAAATAAGGGGGCCAGGCCCAATGAATGATAATTTCAACAATTTGGCTCATATCGCCTACTCCGGATTTTTAGTGAGTGGTATATTATGTTCTGGGTCCCAGAAAGGAATCCTGAAAACGAACCCCAAAGCTACCTGGTGTCCTCCCCAAATTGTCCATGGCACAAGTTTGTATAGTAACAGGCCTGCTTAGGGTAGGGGATTGCCACCTGCTCCCGCTGGGCTGACCATAATGGAATTGCCTCGGGCAGCCCGCTGGCTGATCCCAGGGTAGGCAGTAAAAGAACATTACTGTCACAGTGTACATTCCATAGATTTAAGCAAACCTGTTAGTGATGGCTCTGAGAGTAAACCCAAGCTCAGTGGTTAGCACATTGTGGCGGTTTGTATTTAGTGTAATTGTTTTATGAAAATAAACTTAGAACTAGAATTACCAGCCTGCCTTAGGCTAGATTAAAACTAAAGAAATGCACCTTCAGCTTAATGCATGAAGTCAAATTCAAATTCAAGTCAAATTCAAGACTTGATAATCATGAGTCCTATCGCAATGAAAAGGCTGCTACATGTTTCCATTGTCAAGGGAACGTTCCCCAGCACCTGCTAAACTTATATGAAAACTTGAGATGTTCCAAGGACATAGCAGAAGGCACACGAGGCCGCCACCACCCTGAAGCCAAGAAGACCTGGGGCAGGAAAGCACCAAGAGAGGAGACTACCCAGGAACCATGCATGTACCCATAGGTCCATGAGGGAAGAAGGGCAGGACACTAATGCAACCAATAATCAATCTCCCCAGACCACACAGGCTGAAAACTCTAGCAGCATTTGTTTGCAAATATGAAACAAATTGAGGTATGACCCAATCAAAACTAAAGTGAACGAAAAAGGGACGGCTCATTCTTTTCATGCCTACCTAGAAGTAATGGGGTATGAAAGAGGACTGTCCTTCATTATGAAAAGTCCAAAACAAAACAGCTGGAAACTGCCCCTTGTGATTGTTCTGTGCCTCAGAAGGAAGAGGGGCATATGAAGCTTAGCCGGTTGCACCCACACTGTCAGCTGGGTGAAGCCTAGACATGTGTCCCAGCTGTATGTAGGTGGTGGGGAGGTTGATGACCATCACTGAATCTTGAGCATGGGAACCTGGAAGACACCTGGCCTAACTGGGACCAGAACTCACCTCAGCAAAGGAACCGATGTCTACACTACTGCAAATCCAGAAATTGTCTTGAAGCGATCGGAGAAGCTCGAACTACCTGGAAGAACCCATGGCTTGACAGCACTGGGACTCACAATTGCTCGTTGAGGCAGCACCGGTAGGGATGTGCGCAGCACTTGATCGGGGGTGGAAGTGGGGAAAATTCGTCCTGGTCGCCCCCCCCAAGCTCCGCGCGACTTACCTTGCCCCGGCTCGGCACATCCCCTCGTTACAGCAGCTGGGGAAAAATACTTCTGGGTACTCGGCGCTGCATTTTTTCCATAAAAACCAAGGTAACCAACCTTACAACAGCCGCAATTTGCTATTCGCAGCCATTTTAAGGTAGTTTACCTTGGTTTTTACAGAAAAAACACAGCGCCAGGGACCCGGAAGTGACGTAATGGGGACCCAGAACTGACGCAACGGGGACCCAGAAGTCTGCCTCGCGCCTTGCTGAGTGCTGCGGACCAGATTGTGCGGTGGGGGTGCTCAGCAAGCACCCTGAGAGTCGGGTCCAGGTAAGTTTGCGCATCCCTAGCAGTGGATAGATGATGAAAATTGCTAAAATAAAGAACATAATATCAATATCAATAGAGGACATGGGAGGAGACCAAGCCACCCAAACGGACACAGACACTGTAAGGCACAGGCGGGACTGGGTACTGGCCGAGGATCAATGCTCCATCCCCTCACATAAGAACAGGCAAGGGTGAAGCCCCAAGCCACCCAGAGCCCGGGGGGGCAGAAGAGGTGCAGCGGCAGAAGGCAAGCTGCCTCAAACAACGAAAGATGCTAAAGGGGGGTCACACTCGGCTGTCAGGGGCATATCAATTAATGCCAACTTACCTGCAAACAAGAACAGCAAGAAGATTGTGCAGCAATCTCCAGCACAATTCAAGACTTGATAAGAATTGCTCTTGCAAGATTGGGACATTGACTTGGTTAGCTATGCAGGAAACAGCTCAGATTAATTAATGTGAACCGAATTGCCCAAAGCCATTGTAAAAAATCACAAGTGAAGCAAAATCTGGATTCAAATAAGCGTACGTCACCATATTCTAGTTAATAAATGATATCCTTCGAAGAAGAATAAATAGGGGCACACATGAAGTCCCTTTGTAATTAACATGCCAGTACACATCCAACCAGGTAAACTGAGTCAGACCATTGGGCCATCTAGCCCAGTATTATCGATACTGACCAGGGTTTCAGGCAGGAATTTTCCAGTCCTCCCAGGAGATGCTGGGGATTGAACCTGGACCCTCAGCATGTAAAGCCGGTGCTCAACCACAGAGCCACAGTCCCTTCTGGCAAGCTGAGGGGAAAGAGGGACAGAATAGGGCTCCCTCTCCCCCCCCCAGCCCATCATGGTTCCCCACTGCCTGCAGAGCTCATACGTGCTGGTATCATGAAGGCAAAGAAGCCTCCAGCTTGGGCACGGCCACCCACCAAGTCGCCATGCCCACAATGCCGGGGTGGTGGTGGAGGTCAGAGCAACAATGTGGGATCAAACAAGCCATTTCTTGCCAAAGGCTATAAATGAGACCCCAAGCCACAGCCAGGCTACCGAAACCCCATCCCCCAAGGATCCCGAGAGTGAAAACACCCTGGAGCGGAGAGGCGCTGGGGTACAGCTGCACGGCTGACCATGGCCAGCCAATCAATCCACTGCAACGAGGCACCATTGGAGCAGGGGAGGACAGCCCCTACAAGCGGGCAGGCACCAGGGTGCCACCGCACCGCAGATTGCGCCCAGCCCTGCACATTAAAGTCTCATGGTGCCAGACAACGGGGGGAAGGCTGCTCAGAGGCCCAAAGGCTCAGGAAGAGCATGCCACAGCCGGAAGCACAAGCCTCCATAGCCCAAAAGGCAGAGGCTCAAAAACCCATGGGGAAGGGGGCACAGCCATGGGCAGCAAGCCCCCCCAGGCCCGATAAATGAAGTCCCAAAGATACTGGAGGAGCGGGCTGCAGCTGGGGGTACCAGCCTCCCCAGCCCTCCCAGAAGTAAAGGCCCAAAGACCCTGGAGGACCAGGTTGCAGCTGTGGCCGGAGGCACAAAGCCTCTCTAGCCATCCCCACATTAAAGGCCCTACACTGCAGTGCCTGGGCTGCCTGTCATATGCGGTCACATGGCAGAAGCCGCATGAACCGGTGAAGGAGGTGCTGCTTCGGGTGGCCGCTCGCAGCATGACGGAGCAGCATGATGAGGCCCAGCTGAGAGAACTGGCCAGGTGTGGCAGTGCCGCTGCAGAAGCAGCCACCCAGGAACCAGGGAACCACTGAGGGGTAGGAGACCTGGATAGCAGGCTGCAGCTGCAGCCATATGGACAAGGCCTCCCCGAGCTGAAGCACGGCTGCATGAAGCAGCCGCCAGGAGGGTGCCCCCAGCAGATGATCATGCTGGCCACTCAGGGCAAGGTGATATTGGGGGAGCAGGCTGAAGCTGTGGGCAGAAATAATAAGCCTCCCCCAGACCCTCCAGCCCAACCCGTAGATGCCGGCTCCTGTGTGCAGAGCGGGCAGGTGTCGGGAAAGGCAGCACTGCCCAACCACATACCGGGCAGGAAAAGTTGCCCCCAGGCCAGAAAACCCAGGGACGAGGCCGCAATGGCAGCCAAAGGCACCTCACCACCCTCACCCAGATACCAAACTGTGAGCAGGGGTCAAGGCAGGAGAAGTGAGGTAGGAAGTGGAGGACAACGTGTCAGGCATGAGAAGCTCTCCCATGAAAAAGCTTCTTTCTTTCTTTCTTTCTTTCTTCCTTCCAGAATCTGCTTTCTTTCTTCCAGCCGCAAAAGAAAGAGGCTGAGGGTGGGGCAGCCGGGCCTAATATTGTCCCTGGTGCCCCACCCTCATAGAGCCTTATTGGAGGGTGAGATCATCACCCCATAGTGGTCTCACTCTCATTCCCCCCCACGCACAGAATTCTCCCCAACCACAGCTACGCGTGGTTGGGGAAGGGTAATATGTCTCCTCAAAAGTGAGCCCTGATGAGTTCAATGGAACTTACTTCTACATAAGTGGGTACAGGATTGGAGCCTAAATTACAAGGTTGCCCTTTGTAGTTAAACTGGGAGTTATCAGCAGGCGGTTTTTACTATGTCTCTTTGGTAGTTATCCAGCCCTTATACTTAGGGACAATTTTAAAATCATAAGTGTCTGCCTATGATTAATAAAGCCTTCATAAGAAATAAAATCATATGGACCATTTTATTGTGGGAAAGAGAAAAATCAAAATAATAATAAAGCTCATGGATCAGAACATCTGGTTAGATGGTAAATGCTATGTCATAAAATGGTACTGAACCTACTGGAATGGCTAAATGACTCTTTCAGTGTGATGAGAGGTACCACTATGGGGGATACCATTGAAAAGACATGTACTCATCCAGGTTTACTTTCACTTCAACACTGAACATCAATTTTGTGATTGGAATAGAAAGAAACATGTTCTCAGAAATAAGGGCCATTTAAATGAGTTTTCTTCCTAGGATTTTAAATGTTTTCTTGCTAGGGTTGCAATCTGTCCATTTTTGACCTGGACAGTACTGGAATCAAAGATTCATATTTGGTGTCTAGAACCACTTTTGACATTCATAATCTAGAAATGGCTGTAGATAGGAACTGATTGGTTAGGGCAATGTTTATTCTTATTTTATTCATTTAATTTATCTGATATATACCTCACCTTTCCAGTAGGAAATGCTGCTCAAGGTGGCTAACAACAATAAAAGGAAAAATGAAAATAAAAAACATAATGGGCAGAGCAATCCATTGCCCCCTAGGCAGCACCTAGTGAGCCATAGGACTGTTTGGATCCCCAGCTCCGAGGTCAGAAAATTGTTCCAGCTGCTTCTCAGAGTTCTCAAAGTGACCTTGGAGAAGGAGGTTAGTGGGCATCCTGGGGGGGGGGGTGAAGAGGGGAGGAGACCAGCGCCACTAAGTTACGATGTAAGCTGGTAGGGCCTCAGCCTCCTTCCCTCCCCCTCTGAAGCACCACAGTTAGACAGCCAAAATCGTCCGTCTAGCTGTCTTGCAGGGTGAGAGGAACACGGAGGCAACCTTCGCCTTTGCACTCTTCCCACTCTGCATAGGATGCCCATAATCCTCCAAGTTCAGATATCCCCATAGGATTGCATCCTACGACAATTGTAGGTATCCCCATAGGATTGCATCCTACGACAATCATAATACAAAACACAACAATAAAAGAATAAGGATAAAAAACAGTACCCAACCCACCAAGGCAGCTTATATGTCAAAAGCTTGTTTGAATAAAAATGTCTATGCCTGTCAGTGGGAGGACAGCGGCTAGGGAGCCAACCTAGCCTCCTTCAGGAGGCAGTTCCACACAGCCTGGATTAAGTGAAGTGAAGTGTCTCAACATTCTTCAAAGGCATGTAGAATGCATTGCAGTTGTTCACATGAGATGCAGCTTATTTATTTATTTATTTATTACATTTATACCCCGCCTTTTTTCCTGCAAGGAACCCAAGGTGGCTTACATAGTCCTCCTCCTCCTCTCCATTTTATCCTCACAACAACCCTGTGAGGTAGGTTAGGCTGAGAGTCAGTGACTGGCCCAAAGTCACCCAGTGCGTTTCATGGCCGAGCGGGGACTAAAACCTGGATCTCCCGAGTCCCAGTCCAGCACTCTCACCACTACGCCACACTGGCTAAGGCATTTGTGACCTTGGACAGATCTGACAGCTCCAAGAACAGGCACAATTAGTGCACTCCCTTACCTGTGCAAGAGTCCTCCTTGCCACTGCCGTAATCTAGGTTCAGTGATGAATCCAGGAGTAAACCAAACTGCAAACCTGCATCTTCAAAGGGGATTCAAAACCTATTCAATACAGGTTGAACCCCTATTTCAGGATCTGTCTTACTACTGACATATGTGTTCAGTTTGTTCACCCACATCCAGTTAATTACTGATGTCAAACATTGATTATTCCAGCCTCTTGGTTAGTTGAAAGGCAAATCAGGTAATTAGGATTCAGCATTTGCTGGACAGGGATACACTCCCCTGGAAGACTCAGGCTCGCAGTTTGGACATACTTCTGGATTCAGCCCTGAACCTGGTTCCCCATGTTTCAGTGGTGGCCAGGAGTGTGTTTGTGCAGTTAAGGCTAGTGCACCAACTGCACCCATTCCTAGCACATTCCCTGCCGAAGGAGGCTGGGTTCGTTCCCTCTCTGCTGTCCTTCTATTGGCAAGCAAAGACCTTTTTATTCAAGCAGGGCTTTGGCATGTAAGCGGGTCTATTGGGTACTGTTTTTCGTCTGTTATTGTTGTGTTTTTAATAGTGTTTTAACGCATTTGTTTTATTATTGTTTTGATCAAGTTTTATTTATGATTGTAAGCCACCTTGAGTGTCATTTTTCTTTGCAGAGCATAAATAATTGATCCCCCCCATCCTTTTATCTACACCCTTTCCTGAATCCTTCTCCTTATAGCAGGTGGGAAAGATGATAGGGTAGGAGAGGGTGCTATTGTACTCATGTCCTACTTGTTGGCTTCCCATGGGCATCTAGTTATCTTCTGTGGGAACAGAATGCTGGGCTAGAAAGCCCTAGAGTATCATCTAGCACAATGTTCTCCAACCTTGGGTCCCCAGATGTTTTTGGCCTACAACTCCCAGCATGCCCCAGCCAGCATGCTGGGGACCCAAGGTTGGAGAACACTGATATAGACCTACTTCGTACAGTCACAGGGTGTTTAACAAGCCCCCGCGGCTGGCTGGGGCATGCTGGGAGCTGTAGGCCAAAACATCTGGGGACCCAAGGTTGGAGAACACTGATCTAGCATGTCTCTTATGTTCTTGAGGACCTGGGGAAAAATGGGTGGGAGAAACCATGGCAGCCTCTCCATTCGATGGAAGATTGAAAGGTCCCATGCAGTTTAGTGGGTTCCAGTCTTACAACTCCAGTGTGCATTTGAGTGAGAGTAAAGGAGAGAAAATATTATGTCAATTGTATAATGTGACTTTGGAGCATCAAAATCAGTTTCCATTTCTCTTAGCAATAACAATGTCTATACTGAGTCATATTATCTTTCACGTGTGCTAGATATAAGAAATAACTCTGTTAATAGCTATCATAGATTCCACAGCTCCAGGAAAGGTAATTTTTGGTGCTGCCAAGTTCCGTTCTAGGAGATCCTAATTTCTTTTCAGTAACTCTTAGCCTGTGTTGCTATTTATTTTAGATAGTGACTTCTTTTTTTAAAAAAAAAAATGCTTATTAGATAAATGTCAACAGTTCTACTATCACAACAGTTAGCATGAGTTGCTAATTAATTCTTAAGCAGTTAATCAGCTACAAGTGTATTGTGAAACCAGATGGCCTAAGATTTTCAAGATATCTGGCAGATAAAAAAAAAACAACCCTCATTATATATTCTGTCCTCAGTCCAGGTCTGCTAATAGCCATTCAGTGTGTGTTCTGATTCAAGGTGAATTAAATAACTTTGAAATATGAAAAATGGGGGGAAGCTTTTGGCAGCTATGATTCACTGGCAAGGGCAAGGGATTGGGAATCAGAAGTCCTGGTTCACAAGGTAATATTCGGAAAATCACTTTGTCTCTCTAGTCTGCACATATCTGTCCTTGCAACACCGGTATAAGCGGGGACAATTTTTAGAGCAGAACTGAAAAAAAGTCACAGAAAAAAATCAAACAGTTCACATCAGCTGTTTCAAATGGCCTAATTCGGGATGGTAAGCCATCTTGGGGTTTACCAGGAAAAATGTTCATGAATGCTTACATCATGAGACGATTGGACAAAATGCGCCAAATGACTGAACACATGAGCTAAGCTGACCTAGATGCATTATTTTCCATTAATGTTACTTATCAAATGGCCAGGCCACAGAAGATACCACTATTTACTACATAAGGAATTAATCCCAACATAAGAATCAAAGAAGGTGAATTGAAGGGGTAAGGCATATTGTCCATGAGTTTAAAATGTGAAGGTTATGATGATGGGCGAACTTCCCTTAGCTCAATCCACCTCAGCTTCATATTCAAAAGCCTTTGGTGAACTTTCATAAAATCAATGGGACATAAACTGTCATGCTTAACTTAAGTCCTATTGATTGCAATGGGTCTACTCTAAGTATGACTAAGTCTGGGTCCAACCTTATCTTTATTTTTGTTACAACCCACCAGGACATTCTGCAAAGCCCAATTAGCATGAATGGCATCTATCTATCTACCTAAAGTCTAGGCTAGCTTTAAGGCTGTGCAAGAGTACTACCCCTCTTTGCAATAACATCCACCCACAGTGGGCAGCTGGGATAGGCCCATATATGAGTGTAAAATAAATACATAAAATACATAGTTTCCCTGTTGTTGTTGTTATTATTATTTATTATATTTATACCCCGCCTTTTTTCCTTCAAGAAACCCAAGGCGGCTTACATAATCCTCCTCCTCCTCTCCATTTTATCCTCACAACAACCCTGTGAGGTAGGTTAGGCTGAGAGTCAGTGACTGGCCCAAAGTCACCCAGTGAGTTTCATGGCCGAGCGGGGAATAGAACCCGGATCTCCCGAGTCCCAGTCCAACACTCTCACCACTATGCCACACTGGCTCTGCTTACTCATTTTTTTAAAAAAAAAATCTTTCCATTCCTTACCAATTTTCAGAAAGGATTCATCATTCTTATGAACTCCTCATGTAATTGACTGAAGTAAACAAACAAACCTCTTCATCTGGGCATTCTTTAAAAAATCTGACACCCCACTTTAAAAAAAAAAAAAAAGGTAAACAGGACAAAAGAAACACATTTCTGTATGTTTGACTCTGTCAGCAAATCCTCAATGAAATTTAATCATTGAATGCAGTTTAATACTGAAAGGTTATATCATTTTGTTCTATTTGAAAGATAATGACTCTGGAGTTTGCTGACATGCAAATAAGACTTTCTGAATGTTTTTTGAACACAACATTATATATAGTATTGTCTTTAGAAAAGGAAACTATATATCAGAGTTTTGATTAACTTGTGAAATTAAAAAAGTGATAAATTCTAAAAAGTAATTATTGTATGACTTCACAGCTTAGAAGCTATTTTTATTATATTTTCATTATAATACTTAAAATTAAAGTTCAGCGTTCTGTGAACTTTCATTCATCCATCATCACTGGATGGTTAGAATGTCAATTATCCTCTGCCATCCCTAAATAAAAAAATCCGAAATATCTTGGATCTAGGGATGGGTGAATCAGCAAACGTCCAGCTTATCCCAGTTCTCTGAATTCCACCTTGAAGCTTGTTCTGACTCATGTGCATATCAGATCAGGATCAGCTCTGGCATTTTTCTTTTAGCATGAAAATCCCTGCTTATTTTCATGCACATTTTTCCAATGTATGCATCAACTGTGCACATTTTTGAATTGTACACATTTTCTTCCCATTGTTCAAATGAACACATTTTTCAAACGCATTTTTTGTCTTGTGAATTGCTGAGAAATGTACAATCTTCGAGTTCAGTTTATGTTCAGGCCCACGTGTGTTTTCTGGGAGCTGTTAACTGAGTAAATTCTGGACAAAAATGAACTGAAATGAATATGCTACCATAAAGAAGTTCCAGCGATGCTATTAAAGTTATCCTCCCAGATATCGATGGGAACATATTGGGAGTTGTCATTGAATGGCTGGTTCCTAGGAACACATGAAGGGTGATGAAGAAACAGGGGACTGTGGCGGAGTGACAGGCAGAAGCCTGGGGAGGGGCCAATCTGAACATTCCAGAGGCTCTGATTGGTTGAAGCAGAGAGCATAGAACCCCAGGGAGTTGGCAGTTAAAGGGGAGTCGGTTGTCAGTTGGGGAGAGAGTGGGTTGGAGTGAGAGAGGGAGTGGGAGGTCAATAGAGTAGGTAGGGAAAGGTGGTACTGAAGAGAAGAGTTCAGACAGGAAATCTAGTACTAAGTTGTGAGAAAGCAAACATGAAGGTGTTAGTAGAGAACAGTTCACAGGAGTTTCTGCTTAGGGAGTGAAGGACCTTCTGTCTGAGGAAGAAGGTGAAGCTCTGAACTAGTGAGAGGCACAGTTAAGTTCCCTGGTCTGATACTGTAACTTCAAGTAACCAAGCCAAGTTGATACAAAGAGCACTGTATAACATCTGCCTGCCTTTAACCTGAATCTAAGCAAAGAACAAGTTTGAATTAACTGTTGAAAATCCAAGTTATCTGTGCCTGAGTTGAATATCAGTTTAGAGACTTTGTTAGAACAATAAATCAATCTTTTTATTCAAAGTTCTAAGTGTCCAGAGTCTGACTGGTAGACAGGAAAGTTACAAGTGAATTAACGGAGGGGCACCCTACTTCAAGTAATCAAATAAAACAAACTGCTCTTAATAAAGACAAACAAATGTGGATGAACAGCTACATATAAGACCTAAGACACATAATCGGCCAACACAGTTTAAGAAGACAGCTTCAATTCTGAAGTGACCAATACAAGGTGGCACTTGGTGAGAGCGAAGTACACATTGAGGGTGTGGGCTTTGGAGTAAGGGGTCCCGTCCGCTACAGGGACATCCCAGGAGAGAAGTCAATATTGGTGACAAAGATGGGAATTTCTCCAAGGGCACCCAATTAAATTCAAAACTGCAGGAATGAACTTGGGGATACCCTGTCCAAATCTAAGACCTGAGCCACACTAGCTCCCAATAGATTCACTTTTTCAGTATTTTGTCAGAATATATTTTAAAAAATCAAATTTCAACCACCCAAAACAATTCCTTTTCAGCATATTTCTGCATCTGTGTAGAATTTATCTTAGCTATACTTCTCTTACCCCAAAATAAGCTACCTGATGTTTTCCTAGGCCCTCATCATCTATTGTCAGGTAAATGAGATCGCATGCCTCTGTGTGTGAGCATAGTGAGTTTTTAGTATAGATAGCTTTATTCTGCAACTTTTACTTATACAAGTAGTGATTTTTTTTCAAATCTTTTCTTTTGGAGACAAACCCCATTTACATCCAGATATGGAGGCTCCTTGCAAATTCAGCATTTTATGTGTTACAGCACAGATATGCTTTGCTATCAATTAATAACATGGATTTGATGTATTAATGACTTCATTCATGTGCTTTATTGGAAGCAAGGGTCTTTATTGGCAATTATATAAGAAAGAAAAAGAATAAAAACAGATGAAGTGAATTTAACATAAGAATAAAATGTAAATGGAATTACTCTTGCAAGGATATATTCCATTATTTCTACACTTCAATTATCTCCCATTAGTTTATTATTAAAATAAAATGACTGGTTTGCCAGTGGTGGATCACTGAAGATTAACTATTATTAACATTCTATCAGTCAGGGATGCTTTAACAATAGGAGCCTAGCTATGCATGGAACTTTTAAATTTCAGGCATACAATATTTTATATTTCTTCAAGAATACCATCTAACAACAAAAGAAAAGAAAAAAAGCCAAGCTGCACAATTTGTCAGGGGTGAGATCTAGCATTTCTAAAACCAAAGACAGGACATGGAAACAATGTACTCCAACCAGAGGGCTCAACTTTTTTTCTTTTCCAGATGGAAACCTGTGCCTTTAAGAGCATGGTAGGAAATAACTGGAGATTCTTCCATCACTTGTCTGAATCCGAAGAGATACTGTGAGGATGCCCAAAGACTTCATTCTTTTTAACGGCAGAGTCGTCATATTACAGACTGTCCTCATTTAAAAATGAGAGCCAATGAGTCTTGCTTCACCATTCTAACATTTCTGCCTTCATCGATTTTCCACCTCCCACCCCATGGTGCCACCTTAAGCAGGTCTCTTCAGCCTGCTGCATGGCAGGGATAGTCCTGGCTGTCAGTGACAGAAGAGAGTTTCACATGTAGAAAGTCTCAGAATTAATTTCTAGCACATCTGGCTAAAAGATCTCCAGTAGCAGAGCTAAAAAGATACCCTTCTCAGACTCCTTGCAGGACCACTACCAGTGAGACTACAGTGGGCTAGATCAGGGCTCTCCAACCTTGGGTCCCCATATGTTGCTGGCCTACAGCTCCCAGAACCCCTTGCCATTAGCCATGCTGGCTGGGTATTCTGGGAGCTGTAGGCCAGCAACATCTGGGGACCCAAGGTTGGAGAGCCCTGGGCTAGATGAATTGAATGAGATTAAGGTGGTTCTTGGAGCTCTGTAGGCTACAGTGCCCATGGTTCCACAGGCTCGCCTGGTTAAAGGCAGCCGCCGGCGAGATCACATCACTCCAGTGCTCAGGGAGTGGCACTGGCTACCAGTTGCTTGCTGGGCCAAATTCATGGTGTTGGTTTTTATTTATTTATTTATTATATTTATACCCCACCTTTTTTCCTGCAAGGAACCCAAGGTAGCTTACATAATCCTCCTCCTCCTCTCCATTTTATCCTCACAACAACCCTGTGAGGTAGGTTAGGCTGAGAGTCAGTGACTGGCCCAAAGTTTTGACCTTTAAAACCCTATACGGCTCTGGTCCAGCTTATCTCAAGGAGCGCCTCCAGCAACATCAAGTAGGCCACTCAACAAGGTCTGTCACGGATGGCCTTCTCCTTGTCTCATCAGCCAGAGCAGCCAGGCTGGTGGGGACTAGGAAGAGGGCCTTTTCTGTGGCAGCCCCCAAGTTATGGAACTCCCAAGTTATGATGAACTTCCGCCGGGCTTTAAAAACATGGCTTTTCAGGCGGGAATATGGGGTGGGTTAGGATTTTTTAAAAAACACTCTTATATTGTTTTAATTGTGTTTAAATTGTGTCTTATCCTAATTGTACATCACCCAGGGTGGTCGGGTGACTGGCCAGATGGGCGATTTCAAAATTTAATAAAATAAATAAAAATACTCCTCCAATATCAGTCCATCACTACAATTTAATACCTTTCTCAAAAAACTCCATGGCTGCGACCAGTGTACCTGTAACAATTCACTTTTTTGAGGCATTGCAACACCTTCCTTGAGTAACTAGCCAGTTCTTAATCTTTTCACAAGATGTCAGAATCAGGAGTTCCATTGTTAATTAAGGGTAATTTGTACGCTGTGATTTTGATAAGTAGTTCCAGCTTTTGGCCTTTTTTGTGGCTCCAGAACTCCCAAGGCCTCATTATTGAGCCATTAAACGCACTGTGTTTCTGGACCACTGACACTGCTGGGCATTTGTGCAGCTTCAATTATGACAATGATTTACAGCTACTTGACCTTTTCAAGAGAGACAAAAACTTGGTTGCTGAAAGCTCTGCTGCTTATGTTCATTTCAAATTCCATTTCTTAACAGAATATGAAATTATCTCTGACACAGAGACTAATGACATTAGCGCTGCTGAATTGGAAGCAGATGATATCTAAGGCCTGGGTAACAATAGTAATGATAATACTGACATGTGGCTGATGTTCCTACAAGTGAAAAAGCACTGGGAACATTCTCTCTAAGTTTATGTGTTTCTTTTAAACCTGAACTGCAGGAACAACTATAGAAATATGTGAAACAAGTATTGTAAAAACAATTGTAGGAGTGTGTAGAATCCCACAGAAGAATTTTGGTAGTATTACTGACATACCTTTGGGTTTCCCTTTAGGTTTCTTCTGAGGTGGAACCCCCAAAATTAATTCCTAGTTTCATGTTGGGTGAAATTTGTGGGGCAACTGGCAACTTCCCTCATTCTATGACATTATAGACCTTCCCCACCCACACTTTTCTGGTGAACCTAGAATTTGTGTTTCTATTGCCAGCCATGAGAAGGAAAGATCTGAGTGTACAGACTAGTTCTTGCCCTTTCTATTGCTATGATCTTCGGGATCATGGCCTTCAAACAGCATAGTTGAATTGCTCCTTTACCACCATCCAGATACAGAAGAAGACCAGCTCATAGTTTCTCCCCACAACAGAGGAGAATTTCCCCAACAAAGAACAGGCACTCCACAAATAAACAAAACACAACAAAACAAAATCTGTTCTCATGAATATCTGTGAATAACAAATATGAAAGAAGCCGAAATTTGGTCAAGAGGAGCAGCTGCTCAGAATTCAAAAGGCTGCTGATAATTTTTTTTCCTTTTACACTTTTTCTGGTTAAAAAAAATGATTGAAAAGTATCAAAGGAGGGGAGATAACAACGAAAGATCTAGCATGCCAAAAGAGAATGTTGGTGTTTGTCCGTCATCTCTTTGGCTACATCAGTGGCCAGTGCAAAACAAGGATAGTCCACATGTTAGGCAGTATACATTTGCTCAGAGCAAAAGCCTGTAAGGATCATATTTTATTTTTAATTCATTCTGTAGTGGCAAAATCTCAGCAGCTTGATTTTGCTTACTCAGGTAGCAGCCCTTGTACTTCCTCTGCGCTGCTCCATCAGTTCCTGTGCCCACTTGCTTTTCCTGACTATGGGGCAATCTATACCTAACAGTTATTGCAGTTCTGGATTGCTTCTGTGACTTGCGGGGCACACGACACACTCACTTTTCAGTTCCGGTTGCGTTTGTCTTGCATTCTCATTCTTCGTTTCTTCCATAATTTCTTAGACTACCTTTATTAGGACCTTCCCCCCGAGCACACGCAGCTGTGGGCGGGGAGAAACTTTGCGGACGTGGGGGAGGAGAGTCGAGGCTTACCTGTTTACGCAGGTAATTAGCTAGCATGGGGGCGGGGCTACAGGAGCCAATATTAGGCCCGGCAGCCCCAACCCACACCCTCTTTGTTCTTTGCAGCTCCAGAGGCACGGATCAAGAATTCATCGGCTGAGAAGAGCAACACGTGCTTCATGAGGTCAGCTAAGGGATTGAAGAACGGAGGGGAGGGGAGGGTGAGGGATGGGGGAGCACAGGGGACGGCCCGTGCGGCCTCAGCCCCAGCGGGGGTGGGGGTGGGGCACCCCCCCCACGCACGGGCGTGCCTGCTCCCAAAAGGTCCTTGCCGCACCGCCATGATGCGGCGCGGCGATCAATTCATCCGGCCGGGCCCAGGTGGATACCGGCCGGCCTCGGCTGCTCCCGTTGCGGGGGGGTGGAGGCGGCACTTCTCCCCCCCCAGAGGCTTCGCCCGGTGGCTCCGCCGCGCAGCCGTGGGTGGCGCAGCGATAGGCGGCCCAGCTGCCTCCGCCGCAGCGTGGGTGGGGGTGGCGCCTCCCCCCCACCCCCACAGGGCCCCCCTCTTACCCGAGGCTCCCTCCGCGATGCTGCGTGGCGACCAATTTGCCAGGCCGAGCCCAGGCAGATGCCCGGACGGCCTCGGATGCTCCCATTGCGGGGGGGTGGAGGCTGCGCTTCTCCCCCCCCCAGAGGCTTCGCCCGGTGGTCCCGCCGCGCCGCCGTGGGTGGCGCAGCGATAGGCGGCCCAGCCGCCTCCGCCGCAGCGTGGGTGGGGGTGGCGCCTCCCCCCCCTCAGGCCGCCCACCTCCCGGTTTTGGATGCTCCGCCCAATTGGACAATTGAGTGGCCTAGGAGGCCAGATTAGAATAACCCGCACTCCATCCCTTTGCAGTTCATTGTATGCAAATAAATGTGGCCCAGTTAAATACCAAACAGGTGTCTCGGCTCGTCATTTCCCCCCTTACGTTCGCAATGATTTTTCCTGTTATTGCGATTCACCATCGCAGTATGTGGCTATGTGTGTTCTCACCGGGCGCTGTCATTGCCTTGCTCAGTGTGGCTATGAAATTGTCCTAAGTGGTGTTAGCCAGTTGTTTTTGAGGGGCGGGGAACATTCAGCTTTTGTCTCCCAAAGCTGTATCGGGGTTTTGGCAAAGCAGAGATTGCTTTTCCGCCTCTCTCCCTCTCCCCCCACAGATTCTCTCTCTTGCATAATGAACTGAAGAGTAAGTGCTTCCCCCTTCCCACCCTTTAAAAAATAAAGTTTTGAATGCTCCTTTCAACCCCCTGCCCCAAGTACAACTAGCTGTAAATGAGCCAAAATACATGTCTACGCAGAAGAAAATCACATTATCTTCAATGGCTTTACTCAGAAGTAAATCACAAAGTGAATAGGACCTATAGGGGCTTTGGCAAAACAGCAGCAACTCCCAGATTGCTTTCCCGCTGCCCTCCTTTTCCACAGCTTCTCTCTGCATGTCTACTCAGAAGTAAATCACATTATCTTCAATGGCCTTACTCAGAAGTAAATCACATTGATTTCAGTGGAACCCCCTCTCTTCCCTTCTCCTTCTCCATGATGTTTTGTAAGTGAGCAGGGGGCAAGAGGAACTCCCCCCCCTTTAAAAAAAAAACCAATTGTCCTTATTTGCTCCTTCACTCCTGTGCATAGATGATGAACCAAAAACAAAACAAAACCCCTTTCTCTTAAAGGGCTGTTTCCCCTGCATCTGCAAGGCAACACCCAGTATTACTGCTATGGACTTTAGGTGTGGGGTGGCAAAACAGAATGACTGCGGTACATTTAATGAAAGTGTATGCTGTGAGTACAGACTGTGGGACCTGAATATAGCAGTACTGTAATGCTAACTTGACAATATACCATGTAGTGTAGATCTGGCCTATGATAGTGTTTTTAAAGGGAGGCACCACCTCCTCCTGTAGAAGAACTGGCAGCTCTACTGTATAGAGTCTGCCATCTGACTCACTCTGTTGGGGTACTCAGAGGGTGAGCAAGTGCTGGGGCTAGGGGGTTCATGGTAGCTGCAGTTTGTGGTGGCGGCAGCAGTACTTGGGGGGGTAGCAATGGTGGCAGCAGCACCTCTTCTCCTGCCCCAGACAGTAGGAGAACATGCACTGCTGCTGAAGACCAGTGTTCTATGCTCTGCTAAGTACATACCAGAAAGCAGTCTGGCTGCTGCATTGTGCACAAGGTGCAGTTTCCAAAGAATCTTCAAGGGCTGGGCAGCCCCATGTAGAGAGCATTGCAGTCAGTGGTGCAATATAGTCTAAATGTTTTGCTTAACATGGGCTGGTGGGCTGTCACTGAAAGTTATGAGCTCTTCTTCCCTCTCTCCCTATAATGTTTAGATATGATTACCCATACTGTGATATCATTGTACTGCATCATTCATCTCCCTGTCCCACTCCAAACTACAGGCAGCAAATGTGTGTCTCTCTGTGTGTGTGCGTCTGTGTGTGTGTTAAAGTCATTCTTGCTCCTGGGAACGCCTGGCTTGATTCTTTCTCTCCTTTTAAAGATATATGTATAAAATCCAGCAGTTTCATGTGCACTCCCAGAACATTTAGACCATAGATGTGCAACATGCTGCCCAGGAGCTGCACGTAGCCCCTGCTGTGGTCCTGCTATCCCACCTGAATGCATATGTGTGTGTGTGTGTGTTCCTTGCAGGAAAAAAGGTGGGATATAAATATAATAAATAAATTTGTAAAGTCTATGGAGTGTGAAAAGAATCAAATTTAGCTTGTCTGTAAGCTAATTTTGACCGTCATAGTGCCCCGTAGCCGCTACAGATGCCATTAAAAAAAAATTTTTTTTTAAGTTTTTCAGCACCCATAGTGGGGGGGGGTGGCCCATGAGCAAGTGAAAATGCCCCCTGGACCTCCCACATTGGCCACCCCTCATTTAGACCATTGTGTGTGATGTATTTGCCATGAAAAGTAGAAGCAATGAATCATATGAGCAGATGGGTACATGCACAGGGAGGTTCATTGGGGCCAATCATGTATATTATTGATTGCACAAACTTGAAAATGGCTCATTTGTACCACCATTTATGGTTACACAGCAGGATTCAATCACTTTATCTTTCACAATTATTATGGATTCTTTACTCATGCAACCCCTTGCATCCATCTTTCAGTATATACTTTCATCAGGCTTTTCTGTTACAGGAGCTGTTACAAAAAAATGTGAATTTGCATTGGTGGGAGTGTGGCATCTGCAATCACGTAATCATTACATTTTATTCATCAGTTATACAATTCATTATCTTTTGATATTTAAAACTTTAGTCATTGTCTTTGGTAATGGCACATTTGAAAATTTGACAACACAATAGTTTATTTAAATATCATTGCTTGCTATTCATTAACCTTGTTCTTCAGACTGTAGCCTATACCAATATGATGAGATGACTAACATTTTAAATTGCCTGTTTCTATTAAAAAATAAATAAATAGCACATTTGTGTCTATAGAAAACAGTGATGGCCAGAGTCTACAGTATGACTGTCCTATCCAAACCCTTATATAAACATATGAACAGATCAGTTAACACTCCAAAACTTTCAGTAGCCATGGAGTAAACTGTGGTTTCTGTTGCATCAGCTAAATCAGTATACTATCATAGGCATGAGTACAGAGACATCTCAGATAGTATAATGTGGTGCAAGTGTTCAACCCGTGGTATTAGATCTGTAGTGGCAGAAGTTGCAGTCATCGGATAACAAATGTGCTTATGTGAAGTGACACTGTTTTTCCTATCTCCTGATCTAATGAATGATTCAATGTTGGTGTTCAATTAAGACCGATATGGTAGACTACTGTAACACATTCTACCTGGACTACCCTTAAAAAGCATTTGGAAACTTCCATCTGCACTGGCTACCTTTTGTTTCCTGGGCCCTAGGGATGTATGAGAAATTTGTTTCACTTTGGTTTTGATCAGGATTTACCCAGTTTTCAACTTCCAGACCGAACACGGACTCGGACACAATCTGCAGTCAAAGTCCATACATTTCCAAGCTTACAATAAAATGTGTGCCCCCCCCCCAAATGCATTTGACAGCATGAGTACATTTGAAAAATACGCATGAAAAATGTGTACTTTTGAAAAATACACACAAATATGCTTTAATCAAAGGAAGAATAATGCATACATTTCAAAGTTGTGCACAAGTGATGTGCACACGGATTTGTGTGCAAAAAGAAAAAAAAGTTTGCAATCTGATAGGGACTGAGTCAGAATGAGCTTCAAGATGGAATTTGGAGAACTTTGACGAGCTTGAGTTTTGCTGATACTCATATCCCTAGTTTTTGACCTATAAAATGATAAATGAATTGGGACCACTTACTTCCATCTGTGCCTCTGCATGCCGTTTCCCCTTCCAATTAGGGAAGGGAGTGATGAATGAGGGGGACATAGGAGAATCCACAGTTAGCAAGGATTCCTCTCTGTGCTCATCACCTCCAGGGGGAGATGGCTTAGCAAGGGAGAGGGCATCCAGCTGGATGGGGATGGTCCATAGGCCAGATTAAACTGGTGGGCCAGAGATTCCCTATTCCTGCTGTATATGCTCTGTTCAACATCTGAGGCTTTGCTCTGGGTGCCACTGCTGAATGAGGCTCAGAGGAGACCTACCAGGATCAGGGCCAACTTTACGAATACCTTACCCAGAGACATCCATCAGGTGCCAACATTGTGCTCTTTTGGGTGCTATGAAAAAGTAGGATATAAAAATAAAGTGTAACACAAATGAACACACACACACACATTTAGGATAAATATAGATCTGATTACATAATCAAACTATCAGTTATAATTGTAGATCTGAGTTTACATTTGAAACATTATACTATTTGTTTGATCTGAAAAGAAACTCCTTTTGATCACATAAATAATGTATTTCTGTCATGACATTCTCTGCCTCCTCTCCTTGCTATTACTGAATATCAGTATCAAGTGATTACATATAGCTTTTCTTCATAACTGTGTGCAGGGTTCGTTTTGACTAGAAATCAACAAGCATCGTGACACTCTGTGCTTGCGGAAGAAGAGTTCTGAATATAAATTCTTTAGCTGTAATTAATTATGTCTTTTCATACAGGCCTCTTTTTTTCCAAGGAAAGGTGCTTTTAGATTACGCCTAACACATTTCACCCTACATGTCAGCTTTTAATATCAGAGGTATGTGATTTAAAGTGAAAGATGAAAACTTCAGCTGCCATGTTCCTGGAAACCAGATAGTTCATGTCCGCATACAGGCTTCTGTGACACTGCAGGTAACTTAATATGCCCATCTCTCTCAAAATGTCCTTTCCCCCTTACAGGATATCACTTACTTTATGTCTAAACTTATAAGTCTTCTGCACAGTTGTGTTGCTCTTTTAGTATTACCAACCAACATGGAGGAAAAAAGCCCAGCTGACTGCATTAGTTTTTGTTTTCCAGCCACTTGGAAGAAAAGTAAGTGATAAGTCCATTTTTCTCTCTAATTTTCCGCATTACGCTATTGGGTGAATAGCAGCTTTTGCACTGTGCTTTATCCCTTGATCCACTAAATACTCAGGTTTCTGCCTGTCATAGCCCACCCTCAGTAGGGCCTCAAGCTTGCCCTCCTTATTGGGATATCTGGGTGTGCTTATGTAAGAGTGGGGGTTTCTTTTCCTCTAACCCTTACCCTTACACCTCTCACACTGACTTTGGGATGTTTAATTCCTACTTTATACCTCTTTGAGCAGTACAATAAGCACAGCATCCCCCCCCCCCCGACTGTTTCAAATAACAAAGAACAGTTTATTTTAAAACACAACAAGTTCTGGAAATAAGTTTCGTAGGGATGTGTGCAGATCTCGTTCGGGGGATGGAGGTCTGGCAAACTCGCCGGGCTGGACGGACCCCCCCCGAACTCCGCTTGACCTACCTGCTTCCCCGGCTCAACTTGCGTTCTCCCAAGCTGAGCCGGGGAAGTGACTTCTCAGTTCCTGCCCCGGCAGAGCGCTTTTTACGTAGAAAATGGGCATAAGATAGGTTACGAGTTTGCGCAAGTTATGCAAATCATGGCCGCTTTTAATGTATCTTATGCCATTTTCTACGTAAAAAGTGCTCCGTTGGGAACTCAGAAGCCCAGTGAGCCACTTGGCCAGCGTTCGCTTTCGGCCTGGCTCAGCAGACGCAGTGGCAGCACTCGCCAAGCACCCAGCAAGTCAGGTGGTGGGAGGATCACCCACCACTAGTTTCATGTGTAAGTTTCAGATAATCTTAAATAATGTACTATCTTATCCTAGTACCAATCCTCCCTCAGCAACTGTTGCCAATATCAATCCCTGCACTCACTAGCTAAACTCTTAATAATCCCAGTATAATCGCTCAACTCTTTCTAGTCAGCTTCACAGTCTCCCAAACAGCACTTCATAATATTCCACACACTCCTCTGACTCCTGCACTCCCCCTTCACAGAACCCTCAAATCTCTCAAACCTAAACCCTCTCACAGAAAAACCCTAACCTGCCTGTTTATATAACACAAGCTCTACCCCCTTCTCACTCTCTCAGCCAACCATGTCACATGTGTAAATATACACCATTCTTCCTGCCCATCCTTTCTCACTCACCCAGATACACACAGATACAGCAGGAATACATGTTTCTAAATCATATACTCTATACAATAACACATCATACTTACGATCTATACACTTTAAATTTACACCCAAATAACATAACATCACACTGCCCATCAAGCACTAAATACCACTGGGTTCCATGCCTATGACTACCAACGTAGCCTCTGCCATCAGACCTACCCAGAGAACTTCACCATTATATCCAACCCAACTGTTTTAAAGAAAGGTGGCAACCATATGACCTCTTAAAGATGTATTTGAGTTTATGGTGGTGGCGGCGGGAGTGATATTAAAAAAGAACTAATCACCTAAAATTAAATTTTCATCCATAACCCCCACCAAACAGCCTATTGTATACCACATTTCCCATACCTACAATCTGTGGACACAAAATTTATGTATATATGCAATGTCTGAAAACCAGTTTAAGACTTTTTCGTAGTGAAGTCTGGTCGTGTTGGAAGAATGGCTATCTCATTGTACCATACTTGCCCTCCCCTGAAACGCAGTGATTGGAAAGCCTCTGATAAAACATTCCCTAGTATCAGAAGATGCACCTGTCAGACATTCAACCACATTACCTTCCCTGCTCCTCCTGCAGTATTAAGAGCAAGGGTGGGCAACCAGAATGGAATGTGGGGAGCTGATGATCCCACCCAGCCCTCTGTGGCCCGAATAACATAAGGGGGCATGGACACACCCTCTGATGTCAATAGGGGCATGTCCATGCCCCCTTACATCATTTGGTCCTCAGTGGGTGTGTCGGGAGGATGATCTTCCAAGTGTGTCCACCAGGAACTGACTCTGCTGCATGTGGATCTTCTCTCATTGCAGAAAGCCCTTGCACAGTGAGTGAAGCCACTTCATTTGCCCCATGTCTTCTCCCATTGGGGAGAGGAGACAGGGGGCAGGAGAGAATGCTGCTTCCCAAACCCTCCTGTTATCTCTGATTCTGCTGTGTGCTGCTCATCCTCCATTGGCTTGGGGAAGATGCCATGCAGGTGAAGCTATCTGACTGAGCCAAGTCAGTCAACAGCTGGAAGAGCACTCCTTCAGCACCCAGCTCATCCATGATGACTTCATCTGCCCTGCTTCCTCTTTCCAATGGGAAAGAAGCTGGGTCCTGCTGGACATGCTGGGAGAATGATCCTCCAGACATGCTCGCTGGGGATCAAATGATGTCAGGGAGCATGACATGTCAGTCAGCCTGTGGAGAGCTATCCACATCCCCACCCCATTAGGGTTGTCCTCTTCTGGACTTGAGATTAGCAAATGTAACACTAATATTTAAAAATGTATCCAAGGGGGAAGTAGGTCTAGAAGAATTACAGTCTAGTTCACCTTTTTTTCTGGCTAAATCGGTGGAAACCATTATGAAATATAAAATTATCAAGCATAGAGAAGGACCAGTCCTGCTGAAAAAGAATGGACATGGCTTCCACAAAGGTATGTCCTGTGTCACTAACTTTTAGAGTTCTTTGAGAGTATCAGTAAACATGTGGACAGGGGGATCTGGTAGACATTGTCTACTTGGAATTCCAAAAGTCTTTTGACAAAGCCCCTCACCTGAGCAAACATAGCAGCCATAGAATAAGAGGAGAGGTCCTCTTATGGATCAGTAACTGGTTAAGGAACAGAAAGTAGGAATAAATGGTTACCTAATTCTCCCAATGGAGGGATATAAACGGTGTGTGTGTGTGTGTGTGTGTGTGTGTCCACAGGGATCTGTGTTGGAACCAGTGCTTTTTAATTTGTTCATAAATGATCTGGAATTAGGAGTGAGCAGTGAGATGGTCAAATTTGCTGACAATGCCAAATTAGTTAGGGTGGTTTTAAAAAAAGGATTGCGAAGTGCTCCAAAAGGATCTCTCCAAACTGGGAGAATGGGCATCAAAATGGTAAATGTAGTTAAATATAAGCAAGTGCATGTGGGGTGGGGTGGGATCCCAATTTCAGGTATACACTGATGGAATCTGAGCTAGTGGTGACTGACCAAGAAAGAGATTGGGGTTGTGGTGGACAGCTCAATTAAAATGTCCACCCAGTGTATGGCCACTGTGAAAAGGCAGATTCCATGTTTAGGTATAGTTAGAAAAGGAATCGAAAATGAAACTGCCAATACTATACTGCCCTTACACAAATCTATAGTGTGATCACACTGGTACAGTTCTGGTCACTGCACCTAAAAAAGATATTGTAGAGCTGGAAAAGTAGCAGAAAAGAGTGAGCAAATTTATTAAGGAGCTGGAGCAACTCCTCTATGAGGAAAGGTTACAATGGGCCAGTCCCCATGTCATGATAAGCCATGCTGTCAATAAGCCACCATGGGTGGTTGTTCGCTCACCAACCCATGTTACTCCCAACAGATGTTTGGGTGCTCTGTGGCTTGCCATAACTTGTTTTCCCCTTAGTCTCCTGCCTACTCCCAGCATGGACTCCATGGGCCATTGCAGTAGAACATCTCTTGTCCCCTCATCCCTATGGAGGGAAATTTTTCCAACTTCCTGCCCCACTCTGATTGCTACCCCTTTCAAAATTATTTTTTGCTGCCTCAGAAGTATGCAAATGGTTTTGTGGGTTTTTCATTTTCTTCCTTGTCATTTGCAAGTGCACAATTGCACAAATTTGCCTGTCCAGTATTTGCTTTCTTCAGCAGTACAGATGAATACATGTACGTGTTGAAATCCCATTTGTCAATTTCATCTTCTCAGTGTATTACATCTTGATTTGACAAGATTCCTTGTCAGTTTCCTTCCCCACTTTAATATTTCCCTTGACCCCGAACTCCTAAAACAGCAGCTGAATGGGACAAAGCTATTGGCGTGGGTGTGCTTTCTGTGGAAGTATGGGTGTATTTACAGCAAAAATGGATTAGGGAGATGTTCTGTCCTTTGCAAGTGCACATTTGTGGACTTATGAAGGACAGAAAAACAAAAAAACACATGTTCATGGTAAGTACACATACTCCCACAGTAAGTACACCCACCTGCCCCAATAGCTCCATCCCGTTCAGCCACCTCTTTCAGAATTTGGGCTTCCCGCAGGCAGTTGATTGGTCACTGTGTGAACAGAATGCTGGACTTGATAGGCCTATGGTATGATTCAGCATGGCTCTTCTTCTCTTCTTAACATATCTTCCGTAGAAGAGTCTGACTGGAATTTTTGCACTTCTCCCTTTCCAGTCTAGTGTTTTCAATTAGTGCATTTCTCAGTTCCTCTCAGCACCTTTTCACACCCTTGACACTGTTATGAGGTGTGTGTGTGCGTGTGTGTGTGTGTGTGTAAATGTTACTTCCCTCCTGTATCAAAATCCCTCCCCAACAAAACTGAGGGGAATGGCTTTTTAAAGTTTATTTCTGCTTTCACAATTTAATGACCTTTAGAAGGAGTGTAAAAGAAAAAGTAACAAATTTTAGGACCCTGCTTGAACCAAAATGCACTGCCGGTATAGCAGAATAACATTTGGCATGTATTCAACTAATTAAACTGCCTGGAATAGCTTGAAGGAGGAGAAGGCCCATCCCAGCATTCAGAAACTGAAGGCAATCTGTGAGATTAGTTTCCTTCAGAGGAGAAAGTGATGGTGATTTAGGAGATGCTCCAATAACTGTAGAACTCAACCAGGAAGGTAAGAAGTTTATCGGGGGGGGGGGGAATGACACTTTTGTCCCTATGACAACCATTAGGATAATTTGAGCTACATGAAGTCTTTCCATCTAACTCTGGAAATTTTGCAGAAAAACTGAATTTTTCCATCAGGGATCCATCAGATTTCCAAATTGCATTTGGAATTTCAGCCTGGAATTCCCCCTAAGTCATAACAAATATGTATGGAGGACTCCAGAATATTATACATGTATATTGTGTCATTCGCCTGCATTGCTGTATGACATGCTATATGCTGTGCATACAAAGTCTGAAGTGTAGACATTTGACTGTAACAGATCTGTGATTGTTTTGGTAAGTCTTATTCCAAGACACTCTTTCAGATTCAGTTTCCTACCTCTGTCTGTAGTTGAGTTTGACTTTTCTGCATTTCCTTCTAATCTGTGGTTGTTCAGAATAAGTTCACAAGAGCTAGACTTGAAAATGTGATAAGATATATCTCCTAAAAATCAATTATTTTTTGCTGATGAACCTAAATCCCCACAAGCTATGCTAGGCAAAAGGTGGAGAAAGTCTGGAACACTGAAAGACAAGAGGGCCTTCTTCACTGGGCCAATTTTGAAAATACTGTGGTACAGACCTGGTGAGTCTAGAATAAATTTTCATTAGTATGAACAGTGTCATATGATTTAATATTAACTATTTAATATTGAGATATTCCCCCCTGCCACACTTCAGTCAAAAAGGCTCCCAGAGTAGCTTACATATATAATCAATAAAGACAAGACAATCCATGCCTTGTCCGGGTACTGGCTAGATGGGCGATCTAGAAATACAATAAATAAATAAATAAATGCCCACAGGCTTACATTCTAAAAGGCACAACAGAAAAGGAGGAAGGGATGGGTAGGAAAGAGGAAAAAAACAAACACATGAACCAATTCTTAAAGTTAATTAGTAGTTCTTATAATGACCACCTGGAAAGAGTTCAGGGAGAGGAAAAGTCCAATGGATATGGTCTTTCAGCAGAGCTGATGAAATGCCATTGCAACCTGTGGTTTTATCCCTGTGGTGCAACCTGATAAAATGGCTGCTTCCTGGTGGCAGTTGAGGGAGGAGTCGGGCCTAGGGATGTATGAGAATTTTGTTTCAGTCCACAAATTATTTGACAGTGCCCTGTTCACAATCATAAATGTGAATCGGAGCACATTTTTTTCTGAAAAAAAAATCACTAATTCCCAAGCTTCTGATCACATTTGAAAAATGCCTTTTTTTGAAAATGTGCACTGTAAAATGCACATTTACCCCAAAATACACATTTCACACTTGAGTCAATGGGGGGCATCAATGCACACTTTTGAAGAAATGTGCATGGAAATGTGCACTATTCCCATTCGAAATGTGCATGCTTCCCATTTGAACCAAAAGAAAAACAAGAATAGGAGCAAGACTAACTGAGCTTCAAAATGGAGTTTGGAGAAACTCTGACTTGAGCATCCCTGGTTCTTCCGTTGCTACTATGGAATGGCCCTGCTTCTCATCTCAATTCCTTCTGTTGTGGTCTGCTGGAATGGCTGTTGCTTGGTGACAGTTGAGGGAATAGATCTGGGTAGAAACTCTAGAAGAAATTAAAAACTAAAGGTGTGAATTTAATCTGGCCAGAGACATCTGACATCCATTGGCAGCTGTTGGCTGGTACATCATCCCAGTTGTTTCCAAGTCAGGTTTAAAGCTCTTTGGAACTTTAATTGAGTTTGGGATTGTAAAAAAAAAAAAAAAAAAAAAACCTACACTTTTTTTCTGCTACTGGTTTTCAGTTGAGACTGAACTGGAAGATCTGTGATAAAAAAAATAAAATTAAAACAGAAACAAGAGCCCCCAATTCTCTTCCAGTGTTACAGAAATGTGTTTATGCATCTCCTCCGAGAACCAGGCAAGTGTCTGATAAGGCTCTCAGTGGACTTTTCTGTCTGATATTTTCAACCACACTAGAATATAGCAATGTTACAGTTATTACTTTTCTTTCTTTATCTTCCCTCAGCCCCCTTCCAGCTTAACACTACTTATAAAGCTAACACATTCATTGCTGGTCTGGTCTTGCAGCTTATTTAGGTATGTGTTCAATAGACAATGATTATATTTATGGTCCAGACCAGAGCCCCATGTGCACACAGTACACACAACATGGAGATCCTAAAATCAACTCAATAAAAGGCATAGTTCTTTCTCCAAAGCAAGATGTGTGTGGTTGGCAACTATATTAAAATGAATGAGCAGGTCTTATTAGCAGGAGATTCTACATGTACATTTGAGGCCCAACAAAGCATTAGATTGGGGTGGGTGCACTTTTTATTTATTTAGATATGTCAATGGCCCTGTACTGGGGCTTGGGGTGAATAACATAACTTGAAACCACTTAAATCCAGTAGAATAAAAATACGCTGAAATATAAAGTACAGGAGAGTATAAAGGAAACTAAAATGATTCCATAGTGGCTTAGCCCTGGACACTAAAAGTAAGGCCCAACTACTAAAAGACTCATAGTGCTTTTGGAAAATGCTTAGACTGACACCAGCAAGTGTCCAGGAAAAGTGGGTTCTACAGTCTAGGCATAATTTAGATGGTTTGGCCAAGAGGTCACTCTTGGTTAATCTCAGATTTTATTTTGATCCATTAAACTAACACTTTGTAAATGCATGCTGAGGCTACATGGAGTCCTTTCAACTCGTAGAGCTCCAGTGCAATCTCTTAGTGACCAGAACTCATCAGCAAGCAGTTCTCTGCACCATCTCCAGTTTGTGTACCATCTACATGTTGCTTCACACAGGCAAATTGGGAATTGGCAATGGAGATCCACAAGGAAAGTTCAGTATCAACTGGGCTGCCCACAGTGGCAACCAGCTGCTATTTATGTGAAAATGGTGATGCATGCACCCAGGACCGGTGCAGGGCAGTTTGGCGCCCTAGGCTAAACTATATTTAGCGCCCCCCCTCTCGTGCCATGGGGGGGGCTCCGGAAAGCAGCCCTGCTCTGCAACCTCCCGCCCCCCCCCGCACGCTGCCGCTGCCGCTCCCCACCTACCTTCCCACGCCTCCTCCGAAAAGGGACCCCCGCGCTCTGCTTTTGGCCGGGGGAAACCAGAGCAACAGGGCTGTTTAAGCCCTGTTGCCCTGGTTCTTCCCGCCAAAACAGAGCGCGGGCGGGGCTCCGGAAACAGCACGGAGAAGGTAGGTGTCAGGGGGGGGAGGCAGCGCGGAGTAGAGGCGAAGCGAGGGGGGAGGCGAAGCGAGGGGGGGTGAGGCGAGGCGAGGCGAGGCGAAGCGAGGGGGGAGGCGAGGCGAAGCGAGGCGGGGGAGGCGAAGCGAGGCGAGGGGGGGAGGCGAAGCGAGGCGAGGGGGGAGGCGAAGCGAGGCGAGGCGAGGGGGGGAGGCGAAGCGAGGCAAGGCGAGGGGGGGAGGCGAGGCGAGGGGGGGAGGCGAAGCGAAGCGAAGCGAGGCGAGGCGAGGGGGGGAGGCGAAGCGAGGCGAAGTGGGGGGGAGGCGGCGCGGGGGGGAGGCAGCGCAGAGGCGAGGCGGGAGGCGGCGCGGAGCGAGTGGGGGGGAGGCGCCCAGGCTCCAGCTCGGCATCACGGCAACCAATCCCTGGCAATCTGTGCGAGGATCAGCTGCTCGTCGCAGCCGCAGCAAGCCCCGGCAAAAAAGACGAGCGGCCGCCAACAGCTAAAAGGCGGACGCTGTATTAAACACTGCTCGTCCCAGCGCCCCACCACTACTCCGGGCGCACTGACCTGGCTTTCTCGGAGAGGCGGGCGGGCGGGACGGCAGGGCAGGGCAGGAGCGCGCCGGCAGCGAAGAGGAGCGCAGCGTTCTGCGCCCTCTTACGCTACGCGCCCTAGGCAACAGCCTAGTTGGCCTAGCGGTAGCGCCGGCCCTGCATGCACCTACAAAGCCATTGGCTTTGAGTTCCAGCTAAATGTTGAACAAACATCTCATGTACTCATGTAACATTTTGTGCTTGGGAAGAAGTTGGGGTAACTGGCGTTGTATCTGTAATGCAATCAGTCATTAGAAGTTAGAGACATTTACAGTAATACCTTGGACTGAGAGCATAATTCATTCTGGAAACGTGCTTGCAATCCAAAACACTCTTATATCAAAGCGAGTCTCTGGCGGGCATGAGCGGGGCCCGCTTGAGGCGAGCGGTTACATCCATACGGACTTGTCTTGCAAGATCTTGCTCGTTTATCAAGTAAAAAAAAAATTAAAATTTTTTGCTTGTCTTGCAAAATGCTCTCAGACCAAGTTACTTGCAATCCAAGATATTACTGTATATACTAACCGAGATAATTATGAGTTTTGGTGCCACTAATCTTCATTCAG
This sequence comes from Shinisaurus crocodilurus, assembly GCA_021292165.1. Lineage (NCBI taxonomy): Eukaryota > Metazoa > Chordata > Lepidosauria > Squamata > Shinisauridae > Shinisaurus > Shinisaurus crocodilurus. The sequence continues at coordinate 234,857,642 of CM037876.1, forward strand.
CAACAGCTAGTCCTCAGGCTAACATTGCCCATGCAGCTGCTGTTGTCACCACCTGTCCCGTCTGTGCCCAAATTGCCCAGCTCTAGTGGTGATGTGTTTCTACAATCACCTGAATCCAGAGCCAAGCATTTTGCTAGACTGCAGCCTGGTTGCTGAAGCTGCTTTACAGTGTTAGGCACTTGGTTAGCAGCACTATGGGTGGGCAGCGATCTGAAGCATTATGCACACATCCAACAGAACAATGCATGCATGTTCAAAATGATTTTTTTTTTAAAGGAAAAAAAAGAAGCAACAACCTGTGAGTTCAGGAAAACCAGACAGGACGGGGAAATATTGTTTTCCTTAATGTGTGGGGACTGACTCCACAAAATTAGCTGGGCTGGTACTTTTCTAGCAACCATAATTGAGGAGAAAGGCACTGTCTTGATGAGAAGGCAGATTTCTTGAGGCCTGCTAAATAAGCACAAGCATAATTTATATGTAATATTAGTCTGAGATATAACGGAAAGAGAGAGCAAAAATGAGAGTTGTCAATTTGCATTAAAAATCCATTTCCAATCCATTTCAGTATCTGTGCTTGATGAAAAACACTTCCTGCTGTGGAAAGCCTAAGAACACAGTGCTGACATAACATAGGCCCATTTCATCCTAATTCATGTATATAACTATATTGGTTTCAGATGACTTAACAGATAGCCCAGTACTCCAGTCAGCCATTCATGCATCTCATTCACATGTTAAATACTGTGTCGAGTATATAACACAGTGATAGAGGACATCCTTGGATTGTTGTCAAACATCTTGCTTCCTTGTGTTTCACTATGGTTATTGAATGGGAACTACCGATTAAAAAGGAAGATGGTGATGCTTATTATTATTTAGAAGAATATTTAAAGAAGACCATTTTGCTCTTTGGAAGCAGGGGTCAATTTACATCATAGATGAATGTGACAAATTCAAAGTTTGTTCATGGTTAAAAAACCAATGCCATGCTTTGTCACAGACTAAATGGTGAATTTATATTTTCCTAAGTTGTGCAGTTCATTCCTTTGCAGTAGTTTTACAGTCTTAGAAAACATTATTTGTTTGGCTAGAGTACATTAACAAAACATTCAAATATTTGTATCCAGCTTGGTTTGAAAAGATGCCCTGTATAGCATGCCTTCTAAATCAAAATAGCCAAGTTTTCTTCCAAGCTAACCTAAATCCTGCATCAAGGAAAGCAGAATTATGTGACTTTAATAAATGATGAAGATGAATATCTAATATATCTACTTAATATGCATAAGATATAGGGCTAAATTCAATGATATACAAACAGACTTTGGGTCACACAGTGAGAGTTGGTCTCCCCTTCCTCTCTCTTACACCCTCCCAACACACACAGAATCCAAATCTGCTCTAGAGGTTCCCCCAATGATACTCATTCCACTGGCGGAAGGACTGAAGCTCCATCACTTAAACATTGCAGATATTGCTTAGGCTTCTTTTTCATTCAAATGTTTCAACATGTGTGGCTCACACATTTTATAGCTTAGGTCTGGAATCACTGGGACCAACAGCTGAAATTCCTATGTAGGTTGGTGAATTCTGAGCCAGATATCAGTTACTATATTTCTGCCATGCAACCACAGGTGTATAGAATATACAGAATCTTCTTCATAGAATTAGGCATACTGGACCAGCAGCACAAGGGCCTACACTGGTATTTGGACCTTTGGAACTATTGTGTCAGTAGTTGCTTCAGTGATTGAATCGCACATGAAAATGCAGGCAGACATAATCCTGATTCTATGCTCCATCCATGCCATAATGGCAACCCAATAATAACCTTCATGATTTAGTCCATTTGGTCTCATTACAACCATAAATGCAAACTTATTCATATAAATATACCTATTCATTGTGGGAACACTACACTGTTCATCAAAGATCCCATCCGCTACCTAATGGAAGTTTAGCTATAACCACAACTCATCAATTAGAGGTTAATGTATGATATTAAACAATTATGCTTCAGCAAGCCCAGATATATTCCGTTGCTTTTGGCCAAGCCACTGCCATTAAACTAGCAATCAGTAAGACTTGCTGTATTGAGTTTTGAATCCAAAATAGTTTTCGGAAACAAAGCCACACTTCTGAAATAACTGATTAATTAGTACTCATAGAATGTGTTGATGTGCATTTCTGAACACATGCCTGCAAAAGACATATTATTACTCTGTTTGCATTTATGATATATGTGCACAGTTAAATACAGAAAGCACTTTTTTAAAAAAGTTTTATTATATTTGATTAAAGTTTCATTATTATCACAATAGTGGAATTCTAACCTTATGTGGCAGAATACACTATGATTCCTATACCTTTATAAGCCATGTTCCCCAGTCCCTGGAGTGACCCACTGGAATCAACTTGGAAATTTCAGAAGGGTCTCACTCAAAAGTCCTTTCAAGACATTTGATGCACTCATTGTGCATGCCAAGGGGGAGCAGGATCATGGCTTTAGCGCCCATGCCCAACCTATGGATGGACTAGAACCAACACATGTACAACTCTAAGTGCATAGGCCTCTTTCCAGGCAACCAGAAACCTAGTAGCCTAAAATACCTGAAATGTAGCCTAAAAAAGGAGCATAAGGGCACAATTCTATGGCTGCTAGACAGAGTCTAGACAGCCATAGGATGATTTGGAGTCCCAGCTCCAACCTGAGAAATGTGCTCCAAGGTTGGAACTGGGACTCCAAATTTGGAGCGCCCACCTTCCGCCCTTGCAAGCAGTGCAGAAGAACCACACCAGCTGCAGCTCTGAGGTCACAAGGGCAACCTCACAGATGGGCTTTTGAGGGTGGGGGGGGAGAAGACAGGCTTCCCCAGCATACATAGTATCCTGGTGGCAGCTCAGCCTCTAACCTTGCGCTCCAGGGCAAAAAAAAAAGACTTAAGATGGCTGAAATTGGTCATCTAAGTGTTTTGTAGGGTGGGAGAAGTGTGGAGGCAACCTTCACCTCCATGCTTATCCCGCCCTCCTTAGGATGCCCATAATCCTCCAAGTTTTGAGGGTTATGGGGCAGCCTCATTGGATTGCACTGCTCAAAACCTAAAATAGCTCCAGAAGTTCAGTGGGAACAGTGAACTAAAGTAATAACTCATACAAATGGTTTATAATATAGTCTAATCATTGAGAGGGGGGGGGAGAGATGATAGTGCCTCTGAAAGAAGGTTTCTATTAAAAATGCATTGGGCTCAAGGAAACATACTTCTGTGCACCGGAACGTTTCCTCCCTTCTTCTCTGAGAATCAAGATAGTCGAGTCCCAACTATCCTGTTCCCAATACTGAAAAGTGCAATTGTCAATGGCTTTGAGGACAAATTCATGATGGCTACTGCATGGATTTTTTGGGGGCCACTATCCAATACACAGTCCTAAAGCAATCTCTGTGCACTACTCAGTGGGCAATGCGGCCATGCCACTTTCTCAGCATCCTCAAACTGACAGGAGAACATACTGCACAAGAAAATTTGTTTTTGTTTTTAAACCATCTAAAACATCTATGAATTCAGTAGTTCATGCAGGTGTGTGTGTGTGTGGGGGGGGGGTGCATGCTTTTCTTCTTTCACTCTTTTAATTATTTCATATTAGCTAACTTTTTGTTAAGCGTAGAGTTTTCCTGGCCAATTTCATGATCATGACAAATGTTTGGGAATTGTTAGTCCCTTCAGGCAATATGTTTCTATGCTTCCATGATTGTCAACTCTGGGGGTTCTGGGAAATGAACATGGAAAGTTTAAACTGCCCAGGGCCAATTGGACACAGTCATTCTATATTTATTAAGATACAAGACCCACCAACCACATCTACCACTTACCACCATCTTGAAATGTTTATTGTGTGGTGAACAAAATACTTATGTCATGAACATTCACCCATTTGGCCTGATCCTGGGTATATCTGATCCATCTCTGGTACCATGAAAAAAACAGAAATCCCAGATTGGCCCAGAGCAGCAGGTTCTTTTATGTGGAGGTAGTGAACCTGGAGTATATCCAAAAGTACCTCTCATGAAATCTGAAATGTGAAGGAACTTGGGTTAGCTCCCAATTGCTCCATATGGTTATTCTGCCTTTTCAAACAATGCCCCTTCACTGATATGAGGCATGATGCTGTTGTCTGAAGTGATCCAGCCTTGATATAATCTGCAGTGAGCAATGGGCAGAAGCTATGTAAAAAGCCACTGCTATTATCACTGTCAGAGATTACCATAATAATACGAATTTAACTCAGTATTACAAGGCTCACAGCACATCTTTATCACAGCATGTTCAGAAATCCTGGCAATCCCTTTGGCATCAGGACTGTGTGAGATAAAGACAGAAGGGCCATGCAAATAAACATGTAAGTGCAGCAGGTGGAAGAAGAGAAGGGAGGAGTACTTGTTGTTACCCACCCCTCACAGTATGCCGTAACACTGGAGGAAGCATCCCACGAGATACAGGGGGAGGAGAGCTCTGCCTTCAGCTCACTGCTATAGTATGTGTCAGCTCGACAAGTACAAGGTGTCCATTGTATTTATAGAAATAGCAGCTCTGACACAAGCAAGTTCACCATCTATGCAACGCTAGAATACTAGAATATGTATCTTTAGTTTCAGCTTTGCTATTTAAGGTGTCTCTCTCTTCAGTCACTGATTCCTTCTCACCTTCTCTCGCTTCTTAAATTCAAGCGAGCCTAATTAACTCCTTTAACTATTGTTAAAAATGTGTTGAAATGTGAATGCTGAAATTTATTTTATGAGGCAACCTAAATGATACTTCCCTGCCTCTCCTAAGTTTGCTGTACCTACCATCATAGGGCTGTTTAACTGATAGACTTGTATGTTTAATTAGAAATTTAGGGTGAAATCCTAAGTCCCCCTGACTTTGTCTAGGGGGCCATAGGATGGGGCACCGACCTCAGAAATCCCTTCTGAGGTCACAGCACTGCGGAGATCCCCCCACCTTGTAGTCAGCACGGTTCTTTCCACACTGGCAGGGAACCGAACATGGAAGACCATGTTCAGTTCCCGCGTGTGTGTGTGTGTGTGTGTGTGTTCCTGGGGGTGGGGAGGAGCGAGGCACCACTGGATTCCTCGGAATCCAGTGGTGTCTCAGCCTCTCCTCCTTGTGAGGGGAGGAAAAACATCTAGATGGCCGAAAACGTCCGTCTACATGTTTTTGAGGGTGAGGGGAGCACAGTGGATATCCAGCTGCCATGCTTCTCCCACCCTCAATAGGATGCCCATAATCCTCCAAGTCTGGAGAGTTAAGGGAAGCCTCACTGGATCACACTGCCTGAACCAAAAATGTAGTAGATAAATGAATCATCTTCCTTTGGCTTCTGCTCTCCTCTTTTGGCTCCATAGCCAACTGTTTCCCAACTTGCAAAATTTCATTTGCATAGTCACCTCACTCCTTGAGCACAGCATAATGGAACACATTCTGGCCCAAGGTTGTGTGTCTTTTTGAAGTCAATGGGGCATAGGTTATTCATAGACATGTCATCTTTGGATGAGCAACCAGGGCCAGGTTCAGTGTCTAGGAATTATTCTTCTTTTGTATTAAGCTCTGGCTCAAGCACCCACCCAGAAAAACCTGGGACCCCAATTTGGATATCTGCGTAGCATTCTCTCCCCTCCCCATCACACCCACCTATGATATGGGCAAACAACAATATTTATTCAAGTTAACAAACAACAGTGCATCAACAAGAGATTAACTATGTAGACAGAACCAGAAAGATATTCCTAAATTCAAGACTTCTCACATCCTCCCAAGGTCTTGATGTGCCAATGGAAGTTGATTTCCTTTGGCTTTACTCAGTTCAAAGGTTCATTATTTATTTATTTATTTATTTAATACATTTTTATACCGCCCAATAGCCGAAGCTCTCTGGGCAGTTTACAACAGTTAAAATCATAAAATACAATATAAAATTTAAACTATAAAACCACAGATTAAAAACAAACAGCAGAGCTAGCAGCAGCAGTTACAATAACGGAATTAAAAACAATTAAAAACAATTACAAAAATGATTAAGATGATTAAAATGATTAAAATGCCTGGGAGAACAGAACCTGACGCCAGAAAGAATACAAAGTAGGTGCCAGGTGAACCTCTTTGGGGAGCTCATTCCATAACCGGGGTGCCACAGCAGAAAAGGCCCTCCTCCTGGTAGCCACCTGCCTCACTTCCTTTGGCACGGGCTCTCGGGAAGGACCTCTGATGCAGATCTTAGTGTCCGGGCAGGTACATATGGGAGGAAATGATCCTTCAGATACCCTGGCCCCATTCATTAACTCAGCCAATGAGTAAGGGTCCCTTGCTCGATCCAAAAAGATGCAGAAATTTGAAAGCATTGCAATATATTCTGTTCTAGCAGATAGCAGCAAATTGGATGCATAACAATATGGGCTCCAACCAGCAAGCAGCAGCAGAAAGGCTCCTTTTCATTTCTGTAGTTCCGAGCCAACCAGAATTGCTAAAGCAGATCCAATCTGCTAGTATAGCTCGAAGCCTGTCATCATAGTAGGGACACCTATTTCTGAATCAAGGTTACAGCATCGGATCTCTATGGCAAAGCTTCACAATTCTCTATTTCAAGCATTCAGCATGAGGATAATTCAGCAGGAGCAGCAGCAAGATCTAGCACCAGTCAGCTCTCTAATCAACACACCATGGAGGGAAAGAGCAGTTCCCAGTCTTAACCACCTTTCCTGACCAGATGCACCCCTGTGTTCCTAGTACCACTTGTGTTCTGGGTGGAACCTACCTTTTTACTTACTGAGGATGGCTGGTGAGAAGGCACAAGTGTCCCAAAAACCCATTTGTTCCTAAACATATTCCAACAGTTACAGTAAATCATATGTTGCAGCTCCACTTAACATGCAAATTGCCCCTCCCAGCCACGTGTAGCTGTGGCGGGGGGGGGGATAATTTGCGTGTGGGGAAATGACGAGTCAGACCACAATGGCCTGATTCATTACCCACCAATCAGGAGGCAGAGTGGGAGGGGCGGTAGAGCCGTTATTAGGTTTGCTCGCCTCTCCTCCTGGTTCTTTTCTAGCGCGGCTCCCTCCCTCCCATCCCTGTTTGCAGTGTAGGTTTTACTGATCGCCTGTTTCCAGGGGCCAAGTAGGAATTTTGGTTCCTTGTCCTAATTGGCTGGGGGCAATGTTCGTGTTTCACCTACTCTACACTGTATTTCAGGTTTTGGGTGCTTAGTGGCATTTTCAATTCAGCCACATTGGCGGTTAAGTGTGGGATTAGGCAGTTTTAGGGGCTCAGTGATCATCCTATGGCACCTTTCAGGTGAGAGGCGTGCCCAAGGCACCCGCTGCCGATGCCTCATGGCTCAGTTTGGGGAGAAAAGGCATGTCTCTGAGGTCTTCCTTCCTCCCCTGTATCGGCACCTCACGGTCTGTACGAGGCTGACTGAGGGAAAGACCTTCCAGCACCGTGTGGTGTTAAGCGAGGAGGGATCACTGATGGCGTCACCCTCCTTTGCTGAATGTTTCGCCCTATAGCAATGGCGACCGGCTGATAGCCGGTGTAATTAGCACCCGCACTTTTCCCTTCGTAGATCTCCAATTGATGATTCAATAAATGTGGCCCATTAATTTTTACCTCAATTTGTACCCTACAACTGTGTCTGAGTCATTATTTCTTCTCTATGTGCGCAAATGTTCCTTCACACTGATGAATTTGGGTTTTTTTCCTACACTAAGAGTGCACTAACTCCTTCCACCACTTGGTGGCTTTTGTTATTTTTCTTCAGCTTTACACACACACACACACACCTTTCATCTGTGAGCTACAGATGGAATAATCCATAGTTAATAAACAGGGATCAATCAATATTGTTGAAAGCACTAATGCTCCACTGGACCTAAAAAGGACTCTGCTAAATTTACTGTAAAAGCTTCTGTGGAATTTATGCAAAAGAGGAAAAGTTCTACAGAGTTGCTTAAGCCACCTCATAGACCTTAATAAAAACATGTCAGCTATAGATTTCTGCAGACTGCTTTTTATCATTGTTATTGAGAGGATGAGAATAATTCTATACTGAAATTATAAAAGACTTTTCTCAAAAGGTTAGCTTTGTTCTCCTAGAGATAAAATATTTCCAGCAAGTGTTATCAAAACTTAGGGAGAGCAAGTCCGTGCTAATTCCTTTCAGCATGAATATTCCATGACTCCATTTATTACTGGCAGTATAAAGATACAAGGAATACCTTTAACTGTTCAATTCCCCAAGGTCTTCAATGCAGACCAGACTATTTTGTTGTTGTTGTTGTTGAAGCAAAACAACCTTTCATGGAATATAAACTAGACTCAATTCAAATGAAGATTTCATAGATTTTCATAGATCATAGAGTTGGAAGGAGCCTACGAGGCCATCGAGTCCAACCCCCTGCTCAATGCAGGAAACTAGAGGAGGGGTCTCCCATCCAAGTAATAACCAGGCCTGACCCTGCTTAGCTTTCCACACTCAGACAGGCTGAGCCAGCATGAGCCACAGGCTGCTTGGGTGTATGTTTTATTGACATCAGTGGGAATTACTTCCAGATAAATATATTTAGGGTTTCAGACAGTATTAGTCTAGATATGGTTACCAATTATTTAGGTGTGCTGAATATTATTCATCCTTTCTGTAGGGCACAAATGTTTACACTTTTTGTCTCATTTATCTGGCTTGCAAACTGATGGAGGATTTGAACCGGGGTCTCCATTAGTTAAATTCTATATACGTACATGGCCCTCAAATTCTAATTAGATTCTTATAAACTGTCATGATGTAGATGTTCCAGAGCATGCTAGGAAAAATGAGAAGGTGGCTGCCAGGCCAGAGAACCAGAAGAACAACAGAATTTTGCCCTATCCCATGATCTAGAAAAATGCTAAAATGGTCCCAGCTTCTTTTGCCACCTACAAATGGGACTGCAAAATCATGAAAGCCATTTCAACCATTTGAGAAAGGCTAGTTTCCTTCCACTATTGTCATTGTGATGGAATAATTCTGTATTATAAGCCATATAAACTCTAAAATAATAGTTTGTATAGCCAATGTATGGCTTGTGACATAGCATATACTGTTAATACTATGACATCTTAAGTCATGCTGTGTGCACTATATCCATTCCACCTGTTAGGAGAGAGTTCAGCAGTGAAACTAATAAGAAGCTATCCTTCATGTTTGGTAAAGGTCCAAAATAGCTCTAGATCTTTCCAGATCTGCAATATATAGGGTTGGAGTAGAAATTCATTCATTTTAATGTGCCAGTGTGGTGTAGTGGTGAGAGTGTTGGACTGGGACTTGGGAGATCCGGGTTCTAGTCCCCGCTCAGCCATGAAACTCACTGGGTGACTTTGGGCCAGTCACTGCCTCTCAGCCTAACCTACCTCACAGGGTTGTTGTAAGGATAAAATTGAGAGGAGGAGGATTATGTAAGCCGCCTTGGGTTCCTTGCAGGAAAAAAGGCAGGGTATAAATGTAATAAATAAATAAATAAATGTGAACTGAACTAATTTGCACATCCTAAACTAACCAATACACAAACCAAAACACAGTTATCCTTTGGTATTTGCTTGTAAATGTAGGGATGAGAGAGAAATTTGTTCAGTTTGCATTTTAATGCCAACGTACCGAATTCTGCAATGTTTATTTATTTATTATTCATTTATTTATTTCATTTTTATACCATCCAATAGCCGAAGCTCTCTGGGCGGTTTACAGCAATTAACAAGACAGTCCCTGCCCGCAGGCTTACAATCTAAAAAGACACGACACACAAGAAAAAAGGAATAGGGAGGGAAGAAGGGGGAATATGAATGAATACTCCTGGCAGGGCTGGTGGAATGGCCCTGCGCTCCCTCTCATCTCCCTCTGCATGGCCTTAATAAATAAACAATATGTGAACCAAAACTCAGTTATCCTTTAAAATTCAAACTTCTCTGAATTTTGTGATGCAGTTGTGATGTAATCATGCCCCCTCCCCCATTCTACCACTTCAAGGCCAAATATAAAATAAAATATATTCTCGAGAAAAGTCCAGAAGTGTGTTGCTTTGTTGTTGTTTTTCCAAACAGAACCCACATTATAGTAGGATTTGAAAATCCCTAGGAAATATTTATTTATTTATTTATTTATTTGTGTATTATCTATTGTCATGGTGCCTCCAGAGCCAATGTCTGTACTTAACTCGAGGAAAGCTGAATTCCCTGCTCCAAGTTCAACACTGCGGCAAAACATTTAGAAATTTCCAAGAGGAATTAGATATTAATATAAAATTATCTTGCAGAAAGTTAAATTATGGAACTCCTTGCTACTAGCAAAAATAGGAGCTGCGGCATTGATTGTACTTTAATACACATATGAGTTATTTATGCTGTTGTGGTTTTATTATACTGCAGGGGTGTGGAACCAAACTGTGGGCCTTTTTTAAAGTATAAATTAAAAGTTAACACATTCTGCAGTCTGTCTGTCCCAGATTTTTTTCCCTCCACCCAACCACTCCTTAGGACTGTATATGGAACAATATGTCTTAATTGAACCTCTAGGATTCTTGTTTGAGACAGAGAGCAGTGTGCCTTCCTATGAGATATATATTTTTTAAAAGAACTGCATATTCTAGAGATCCTTAGGGAGCTGGAACTCCACACTTGGAGCACCCTCCCCACCCCAGTGGAGACTGGTGACTCCTATTTCAACGGGGTTCATAATCCATTGCAGCTTTTATTTGGAGCTTTATAGGAGCTATCCAGGTGCTGAACTCCATCCCCAAAATATGTTCACCACCATAGAGCACCATGCTTTATAGCTCCTATAAGGCACCAAATAAAAGCTACAAGGGATTAGGAAACCCACCGAAATAGGAGTCACAAGCCTCCACTGCCCCACCCTCACAGCCAGCATGGAAACAACCACGGCAGCTGCTTCTCCAAGGTTGCAAGAGCAACCTCAGAGAAGGGCTTTAGGGGGCAGGGAGGGGAGAGGAAGGGAGGGAAGGAGACCAGCACCACCAAGATACGACATATCCTGGCACTACCTCAACCTCCTTCCCTCCCGCTCCAAACCACCGCAGTTAGACAACCAAAATCGGCCATCTAGCTACTTTGCAGGGCTGGAGGAGCGTGGGTGGAGGCCTGCCCTGCATTGGATACGATGCCCATAATCTGAGTTGGAGGGTTATGGGCTCCCCATAGGATTGCACCCTAAATAAGCTATCCTTAATTTACAAGTTTATAAACCTATCAAAGATTTATGGCAGTGGGAATTTGTGATAAAAATTCTTACAGAATTCTGGACAACTATGGAGTAGTGATAAATTTCCTGAAATAATCATCTGTTCATATTAAAATGCATGCATTACAATATCCCTTTGCTTGAAATAAATGTGTGTTTTCAAAATGTATGTTAAAGTACCTGTATGTAAATCGCTACCCTTCTAAATTGTGTTTTGAGCGCCAAAACAGACATTACTTTAAATATGTACCTAGATCACTTACAGCTTTTTAAAAGTCTTTACTCTGGAGTAGGGGCAGGGCCTCCAATCTCAATTGGGCCCCTATCATGGGAGCTGAAGGGCTTTAACCCTCCCCCCTGCTCTGGCCTGAACCCTTCACAGATTTGGGTGCCCACCTTCAATTTCTGTTGCAAAATATTGATTGCAAGTTTGCCTGATCAGAGTTTTACACACAGCTTTGTCAAAATGTAATCAAATTCAAGGTACAAAAATCTTTTGGTTTAACATTCTGGGCCAGCTTGCACGATCAAACAAGCCACCATGGCTCCAATAAACCACAGTGGCTTGTTTTAATCCCCAGCACATGCCAGGAGGAGCTATTTCCCTAATTACCCTCCCGTGCGCAGCTTGTTGTGTCATCCGAACCTGGGTGGCATGGTTTATTTGAGGGGAAACAACCCCTTCAACATGCTGAAGGGTTTTTTGAGGGTTGTTTCCCCCTCAGATAAGCCATGTGTAGTGGACGGGACCCCTCGCTCCAAAGCCCACACCCTCGATGGGTACTTCGCTCTCAACAAGTGCCCCCTTGTATTGATCACTTCAGACTTTAAACTGTCTTCTTAAGTTGTGTTAGCCGATTATGTGTCTTAGGTCTTATATGTAGCTGTTCACCCACGTTTGTTTGTCTTTATTAAGCAGTTTGTTTTATTTGATTACTTGAAGCAGGGTGTCCCTCCGTTAATTCCCTTCTTACTTTCCTGTCATCAGTCAGACTCTGGAGAATTAGAACTTTGAATAAAAAGGTTGATTTATTGTTCTAACAAAGTCTCTAAACTGACATTCAACTCAGGAACAGATAACTTGGAATTTTCAACAGTTACATTTAAACTTGTTCTTTGCTTAGATCCATGTTAAAGGCAGGCAGATGTTATACGGTGCTCTTTGTATCAATTTGGCTTGGTTACTTGAAAGTTACAGTATCAGACTAGGGAACTTAACTGTCCCTCACACTAGTCCAGAGTTTCTCCTTCTTCCTCAGACTGAAGGTCCTTCACTCCCTAAGTGGAGACTCCTGTGAAGGGTTCTATACTAACACCTCCACGTTTGCTTTCTCACAACTTAGTACTAGATTTCTTGTCTGAACTCTTCTCTTCAGTACCACCTTTCCCTACCTACTCTACTAACCTTCCACTCCAACCCACTCTCTTCCCCAACTGACAACCAACTCCCTTAACTGTCAACTCCCTGGGGTTCTATGCTCTCTGATTCACCAATCAGAGCCTCTGGAATGTTCAGGTTGGTCCCTCCCTGGGCTTCTGCCTGTCACTCCGCCACATGTCCCACCCTTAAAGTCATTGCAAAAGGTGAGGTTTTTTCAGACCTTGCCTGATCAATGAAGAATCATGCAGGTGCTTATCCTGAAATATATACAATAACATAGTTACAATCATATATAATGAAATGCAAACATTTGACTTATCTATATATCATTAACTTTTAAAACCATACACTTTTATTTTTTTAAAAAAACATTTTGTGTGGTTTCCTTTACTGCATCTCCACCAGCTCACATTATTCTGGAAAGTGCATCTGCCATTACATTTTCCTTTCCACTAATATGTACTATGTCAAAGGTGAGATCTTGGAGTTGCAGACTCCACCGTACAAGCTTACTATTTGTACTCTTTACCTGGTAAAGCCATCTCAGGGGCGAATGGTCTGTGCATAGTGTGAATTTTTGCCCCCACAGGTAAGGTTTCAATTTACTTGTGTCCCCTGTGTTGATTTTATGTTGGGCCAGATTAGTTCTCCCAGGCACATTGCCACATCTGCTCTTTATTTAGCTTAGGGGATATGTTTACTTGTTGTACTGTACTTCCCTTAGTGATTTTCCCCCACCCTGTCAAGGATATGGGTTTAGTATCACTTCCACTAGTGGTTAACACTAAGTGGCCCCTGTTATAATAGGGTTTAAGCATGTTTATGTGAAACAGTTTACAAGGTTGCTCTTCATCATTTCTTACATTGACCAAGTAGTTCACTTTGGAGACCTTGGTTACAACTTCGTAAGGTCCCTCCCATGCGAGCTTCCGTCCTTTCCTGGGCTTTAACACAAGGATCTGGTCTCCAGGCTTAAAAACTCTGTCCCGAGCCTTGGAATCGTACCAGGTCTTCTGTTTCAGCTGGGCCCTTTGCATGTTGTCTGCAGCTGTCTTTCTTAACTCTTGCAGGTTCTCTTGCATCTCTTGTAGGTAAGTGACAACATCTTGGCTTTCGATAGTCTCTCCTCCTGTCCACGTTTCTTTTAAAATGTCCAGTGGACCCCTTGGTTTTCGTCCAAACAATAATTCGGACTGAAACCAGTGCTTGCTTGAGGCACTTCGCGGTATCCGAACAGGAAATGCTGTAGTCGCTGGTCCCAGTCATTCAGATGTTTTGTTGCATAGGTCCTCAGCATATGGCATACAGTCGCATTAAATTTTTCAGTCAGGCCATTGGCCTGAGGATGATACGCAGTGGTGGTTACATGTTTAATGCCACACGCCAGTAAAAGTTCCTTCATCATCTTCACCATAAATGTAGCTCCTAGGTCAGTGACCATTTCATCAGGATAACCTAACCTGGAAAACACGGATAGTAATGCCTGGGCTACTGTTCTGGCTTCTATATCTCGTAGTGGTACTGCCACTGGATATTTTGTTGCATAGTCCACAATAATCAAGATATATTTATTCCCTCTTCTGGTCATTCTAGAGATTGGTCCTATGATGTCCACACCGATTTTCGAAAAAGGTTCAGTTACTATGGGTATGGGTTGTAAAAATCCTTTTGTTTTATCCCAGGCTTTTCCTACTAGTTGGCAAGCCTCACAGGATTGACAGAATGCTTTAATGTCTTTACCCATCCCTGGCCAATAGAACCTTTCCTGGACTCTATCTCTTGTCTTATTTATCCCCAAATGTCCAGCCATGGGGTTATCATGGGCCAATTGAAGGATTTGCAATCTGTATCTTTTTGGGATCACCAATTGCTTTTTGGTCTCCTACAGAGCAGCAGATTTTCGTCACTTGGACATCCGGTACAACTTCTGATTCTTAATAGCCATTATGCAGGGATTTTCTACTGTCAGTTCACTGGGAGTTTTTTCTAGCTTGTTCCCAGAGATCAGCTAAGGATACATCTTGCTTCTGCTCATTTTGAAACTCTGTTTCATGCAGTTCTATCAGTTCCACTGCATCTTGCTCTCTCTCTTCATCTAAGCTGGTCTGCTGCTCCGCTACTTCTGTCTGGCTTTCTGAGGCCTGAGGCCTACTCCTTGTTATTATTTTTACTGAAGCAGCTTGCTTGGCCAAATCGTTCCCAAGTAATATGGGTACTCTTATTTCTTGCCAGACTGCCATAACAATGTCTCCTTGAAAGTCTCTGTACTGGAGGGGAATCCTTGCTAGCTTCACTTCAAACTCAAGACCACTAATGCCTTTGATCTTATAAAAACTGCCAGGTAAGTACTGTTCTTTGTTCACAAACTCTGGCTGGATTAGGGTCACCTCAGCTCCTGTATCTCTAAGTCCCATTAACTTTTTGTCATTTACTAACACCTCTTCCCTATAGTCTTGGTTTAATGCTTCTTTAACCTTCCAGACCTGTAATACTCTTGATGGTTTTCAGTTAGAATTGGTTCTTCATTGGGAGAGTGTAGTTTAGACTCAGTTTGCACTGGTTCTGGCTTGTTCACCAGCTTTACAGTTTTGGCGGGAACATTTCTAACAGGATTTTGGTAACTGGGTTTCACGAGTTTGGGGCACCGAGATTTTACATGCCCCTCTTGGTTGCAGTAAAAACATATAATCCCTCCCATTCTGTTGGGCATAGGATTATTTCTCCTCAGAGGAATAGCTTGATGGTGTTCTGGTTTCTCTGGAGAGCCCCACTCTTTGCTTTTCTTGAAGGAGGGTGGAAATAAGGTTCCCCCCATATCTCCTTCTATCTCATCAAGCAGTACAGCGGCTTCCCCCACAGTTTTTAATTTCTTGTCCCTCAGAAACCAGCCCGGTTGTGAGGGTGCATGCTTTAAAAACTGTTCCAAACCAATCAACTGTTGTAATTGTTCAAAAGTTGTCACCTTGCTTCCCTCAATCCATCTCCTTAGAGCTCGGCCCAACCGACAACCTAACTGTGCGAATGTTTCATTAGGTTTTCTTTTTAGTTCTCTGAACGTTTTTCTGCTTTGTTCAGCAGTCAGCCCAAATCGTACCCTCACTCTGTCCTGAAATAAAAAATAATCTGAGGTTTCTTCCTCACGCATCTCAGAATAAACCTCACTGAGGGCTCCACAGATTTGTGGGCGTAAATACATCATTTTTTCCTCATCAGGAATATTTAGATCTTTACATGTTCTTTCAAAACTAAATAGGGACGCTTCTACATCATCACCCCTTTGGTAACGAGGGAATCTCTTCTGATCTCCTGAGGTATTTTCTCTTGGTCTAATTGGTTCTGGATATTGTGACCTTAATTGAATCATGTCTCTCTCATGTTCCATCTTAACTAATTGTTGTTCTTTCTCTGTTTGAATTCTCTCTCGATCCCTTCTCTCATCAGATTGAATTCTGGCCATCTCATTTTCTGCCTGAAGCTTAGCCTTCTCATTTTCTGCCTGAAGCTTAGCCTTCTCATTTTCTGCCTGAATCTTAGCCTTCTCATTTTCTGCCTGAATCTTAGCTTTCTCGTTTTCTGCCTGAATCTTAGCTTTCTCGTTTTCTGCCTGAATCTTAGCTTTTTCTGCTTCAATTCTAGCCATCTCAAGCTTGATTTTCATTATATCTAACTCTTGGTTAGGAGTTTCCTCAGAAACTCCCTCAAGGGATGTTCCCTGAGCATTTCCCCGTGCTTCTGCTGTCCTTCTAGGATTAGGCATTTTCTGCGAGGAAATTTGTTTTATTTCTTTTTAAACTTTACAAATACTTGTTTGTATTTGGGTATTAGCTTTGTGGGTATACTATTTTGTGGGTTATTTCGAATCACGATGCTGCCACCACTGTAGTGGATGGGACCCCTCACTCCAAAGCCCACACCCTCGATGGGTACTTCGCTCTCAACAAGTGCCCCCTTGTATTGGTCACTTCAGACTTTAAACTGTCTTCTTAAGTTGCGTTTGCCGATTATGTGTCTTAGGTCTTATATGTAGCTGTTCACCCGCGTTTGTTTGTCTTTATTAAGCAGTTTGTTTTATTTGATTACTTGAAGTAGGGTGCCCCTCCGTTAATTCACTTCTTACTTTCCTGTCACCAGTCAGACTCTGGAGAATTAGAACTTTGAATAAAAAGGTTGATTTATTGTTCTAACAAAGTCTCTAAACTGACATTCAACTCAGGAACAGATAACTTGGAATTTTCAACAGTTGCATTTAAACTTGTTCTTTGCTTAGATCCATGTTAAAGGCAGGCAGATGTTATACGGTGCTCTTTGTATCAATTTGGCTTGGTTACTTGAAAGTTACAGTATCAGACTAGGGAACTTAACTGTCCCTCACACTAGTCCAGAGTTTCTCCTTCTTCCTCAGACAGAAGGTCCTTCACTCCCTAAGTGGAGACTCCTGTGAAGGGTTCTATACTAACACCTCCACGTTTGCTTTCTCACAACTTAGTACTAGATTTCTTGTCTGAACTCTTCTCTTCAGTACCACCTTTCCCTACCTACTCTACTAACCTTCCACTCCAACCCACTCTCTTCCCCAACTGACAACCAACTCCCAACTGTCAACTCCCTGGGGTTCTATGCTCTCTGATTCACCAATCAGAGCCTCTGGAATGTTCAGGTTGGTCCCTCCCTGGGCTTCTGCCTGTCACTCCACCACACCATGTCACCTGGGTTCAGATGCCATGACAAGCCACTAGGGCGGGCAATTAGGGAAATGGATCCCGGCATGTGCTGGGGACAAAAACAAGCCACATTTGCTTGTTTGATCATACGAACCACGTCGTTGTGTTAAGGGTTTTCCATGTTCATTCATGTTCCAAAATGCTGGGAAGTTGAAGTTGTTAAGGGACGTGCCCTAACTGATGCTTTATTTAGGCAATATGGCTGGCAGAGTGGCAGAATGGTGCCAAAGTGGCAGAATACATCCCAGATTTCCCTGTTCACTGGAATAGACACATGGAATAGACACATGCCTGTGGCTCATGCTGGCTCAGCTTGTCTGAGCGTGGAAAGCTAAGCAGGGTCAAGCCTGGTTATTACTTGGATGGGAGACCCCTCCTCTAGTTTCCTGCATTGAGCAGGGGGTTGGACTCGATAGCCTTGTAGGCTCCTTCCAACTCTATGATCTATGAAATAACTGAAGCTATCATACAATTGAAGCTACCATTCCACACTGCAAGTACCCAAATTGAGCGCGTGCGTGCGCGCACACACACACACACACACACACAAAATTGTGCTGCCTAGCAGATACGTAGAAACTTGAAAGGGCTAAAATACAGGGTATTTTGTAGGCCTGCTTCCAACTTTTAAAAATACATCTATCTGGCACCATTTATAAAGACTCTTCAAATCAATGTCAAGCATGTCAGTCACTGAGCAATGAAATCTGGGAAAGAGTGATATATGTCCTCTAAAATGCTCTTTTCATCAGAGGAAGTGCAGCGTGTCAGCATTCGATAAACAAAATGTAGTTCATTGATAGCAAATTAAGATATAGCCATTGAACTGAAGCTAACAAAACCAACACGAACAGAAAAAGTCCCATAGCCATAGCTATTCTCAGCTTCTAAGTTCTTTGCTCTTGTTTGTCATTAGTTCTCTCTCTCTCTCTCTCTCTCTCTCTCTATATATATATATATATATATATATAATTTTCATCCTTCTCAGTTAGCTGTTTCAGCACGAGATGCTGATAGCTAACAGAGTAAAGTTTTTAACAAGAACTATTTTTGTGATGAGAAATTCAAGGCATTCAGAGTTCTGGGTCCCCCCCCCTTCTGGAGGGGGAAAGTATCAAGATACGTAAAGAAAAATCGCACTATACCGTTCTTGCAGTCCTTGTGGGGTTCATGTACTTTAAACAGCATGACAGAGAGCCACAGAATTCTCTCCATTCTACTGAGTTAACCTTCTGAATGTAAACACTCAACCCCACTAATGTATTTCTATCGTACAGTCAATTTTCCATTCGGGCTTATTTTTACTAGGCTAACCAAGCATAATTCTTTTGGCTATTGCATACATTTATGACTCTTCCACAAATAAGGAAAAGTATTGTAATGGGAGTGCTGTTGTGTTTGTCAAGTGAAAATATGGCTCTCTCAATCTGTGCTTTTGCATAGTTTGATCTTGCTTAATGCTGCCTAATGGTGTTACTTGCTGGAAACGAAAGAAGGGACATTTTCTGACCAACAATCAACAGTCTTATATAATTCAGGGCAAAATGAAAAACAAGACACAAATTACTACAAGCATACAAGTATATTATGGCAAATATGTTATTGGTCACATTGCTTACAAACACATAACATAAATGACATATCACCTTAACAACAGTGGTGGCTGGTGACGCCTGTGTCAGTGGGGCTCCTTATCCATTGTATCTTTTTGTTTGAGCTTTATAGGAGCTATCCATGGTGCTCCATGGTGATGAACCTATTGTGGGGATGGAGTACAGCAGGATGGACAGCTCCTATAAAGCTTCAATGGAGTTTACTCTCAATAAAGTGGTTATAGGATTACACTTAGTTGGGAGTAAATCCTATTGAACTCAGTAGGACTTACTTCTGAGTAGACATGCATAGGAGTGGATCATAACAATTTTAAAATTAAATTTAAAATAACAATTTCCCAGGTGAATTTGGACCACAAAGGTCCTCTTTGGTGGCATAAACATGCCTGTGGCTTATGCTGGCTCAGCTTGTCTGAGCGTGGAAAGCTAAGCAGGGTCAGGCCTGGTTGTTACTTGGATGGGAGATCCCTCCTCTAGTTTCCTGCATTGAGCAGAGGGTTGGACTCGATAGCCTTGTAGGCTCCTTCCAACTCTATGATCTATGAAATCTATGAAATCTTTCATTTCCAGATACAGATACCTGTACTTAATTCATTCACTTAGATAGTTCCAGAAGCAAAGTACAGCTCCTCAGGCAACTAATCTGCTTGTTGAAATCTCAGTACTAACAAATAGGGTTTTGCCTGCAAATAGTCACCAACAAGCTTCAAGAATTGGCAGCTAGTCCTTCCTATTTTACCAAGTCTGTTTGGCTGAGGGCTGAAGAAAACAGTTTGAGAATACCGTTGTCAGAACAGTTTGGTCAGAGAAGAAAAGATAAAACTGAGCATTGTTGCTGGCTGGCTAGAAGGAGCCTTGAGAAGTTCCAAGGGTAAACTGCAGCCTTTAAGGAACTGAATCTGCTTTATAGACTAGCACTATATTTCTGGGTGCTTCCCATTTTCTCATGCTCAATTTGTACATTTATAAATAAAGCAATATGACAATGTAAAACGCTACTTTCCTTCCTCTCTGAAAGCCTGCAGGGCCACTGCCAGTCAGTCAGTGAAGGCAAGCATTTTGGGCTGTGGGCACATTTGGCAATTAGAGGAGGGGCCTGAGCCTCAACATTCTAAACAACTTATTTGAACCCACACTTTTCAGCACCAGCAGAAACCTCTTTAAAAAGAGTGGGAGGGCACCTTGATGGGCACCAATAAAAATTGTCCAGGAGTGCCTTGGTGCCCATGGGCACCATGTTGCCTACCTCTGGTGTAGACAATAGTGAGTTAGATGGACAAGTGTGGTTTGACTTGTAGAAGGCAGCTTCCTATTTTCTTACTGTTTCCCTATGAGGAAATGGTGTAAAAGACTACACCTCCAGATTCCTATCACTTAGTAGGAACAAACTGGGGATAGCAAAGCAGTCCTTTTTTTTACTTGGCAACGTCCGACAGAAATGGATAGTTTAATACAGGGGTGCACAACCTGCGCTCTGGGGCTGTAGGTGTTCCCCCCAGGCCTCAATTGCACCCAACAAGGGTGCCCCAATCACTGCACCACTGAACTCCCTCCCCTAGCAATCGTGCTACAGATGGCTTTCTCCTTGCTGCTGCTACCAGATATCCTTATCTATGTGTATGTGCATGTGTTCGCATGCACACATGCAGCCAGTATCACATGCAGTCCTCGAGACTAAAATAAGTTGTGCACCCCCTGTTTTAACACATAAGAAGACATCATACCCCAATATATTTTTCAGGTATATAAACAAGGGAAATATTTAAAGCACATTTTATTTAATATTACTAATTTAGATGTGAAATGCTGACAAGTTTTGCCATCTAAATTAGAAGAACCTTTCCTACTGATTAATTCAAATATCCAGTTTAATATCAAATGTGGTATCAGACAGATGATCAAACACAAATACTAATTTATGATATCAAGTAGAAAAGTTATTCAAAAAATATTATTAATATCTGAACCAGAATATTCTGTTTGAATCCAATGTACAGTGCTGCAACAAATGACTGCCAGGTGCCGGCAATGATGACCTGAAACCTGAACAATTAATTAAGTCTAGGGGAATGCAAGGGGGAAAATAAATGTTTCATTTCTCCATTTGTTTTCATTTTCAAAATTTTCATTTGTTTTATTTTATGCAATTGAATTTCATTAGTTTAATTTTAAATTCATAATTGCTTAATTTTCATTTCATTTTTCCATTCATTTCTAGGGATGGGTGAATCTGTCCATTTCATTTTTCCCCACATTCAAATTTTTAAATCTCAAATTCTTTCTCTCCCGAATATGAACTTTCCATTTTTTAAATAAATTCTTCTCAAAAATGAACTGAAATGAGATTCTCACCCATCTGTACCAGCCAAATTCAAAACATACAGCTATTCCCAGCATTGGGAGGACTATGATGTTTGAACACTTTCCAAATTGTAAGTTTCACTGCCCCCCCTTCCTGTACACTGTGTTCCAGATGTTGGAGTGAATCAAGACTTAGTCATGCTTAGAGAAGACCCATTAAAATGCTTAGTCATTACTAACTTAAGGCCCATTGAATTCAATAGATCATCTCTAAGTATGATTGCATGAATCTAAGCCTATGTATCCAAGGCAAAATTGTGCCTCCAATGTAGAGATTATGAGAATTATGTTTGTGGGGTGAAGTGAAGACTGGACAGATTATTCTGGTTTGGCCCTGTGGATTTTGTTCTGTTCCACCACCACCACCACCACCACCCAGCATCAACTCAATTTGTAGCAAGCAAGTTGCACCATACACAGATTCTGGGTGGGCTTGTTTAATGGTGGCAATTTCTGCAACTTTGGGAGGGGCTTGAAATTTGTGGAAATGGTGTCCTAATTTTTTTTAAAAAAATATTGGCGATCTTGTGCAAGTGCGCATGATTGTAAGTCTGCCGGTCTGCTATGTAGCTCCACAGAGGCATAATCCCCTCTTGTAAATATTGTCAGTTTCATCCTCTCCACACACTACTTCATTTAGCCCAGCAGAGCCATGCACAGTACTGTACTTACCAAAGAACATATCAATTTCCACCCCTGCCCTTCTCTCAGGAAGTGCCACAGTGGAAGATGACATTGACAAGTTCTTTGTCAAATATGGAATATGGCTCTGCTTGGTTAAAAGAAGTACAGTAGTGTGTGAAGAGGATGAAACAGACAAGGATATTTACAAAGGGGAAATAGGCCTCTGCAGGCTACATAGAGGATAGGTGAACTTGCGATCATGTGCACGTGCACAAGATCATCAATAAATCAATTTTTAAAAAATATTACAATACCATTTGCACAAGTTTCAAGATCCCCCCCCCAAATTGCACTAGTTATCATTTGTGCAAATGGCAGAACCCAGAAAACTTTTCTGACATTGGGGGGAAAAATCTGCTACAGTCATAGGTTCATAGGATTATATCACAGGATCATAGAGTTGGAAGGGGCCTACAAGGCCATCGAGTCCAACCCCCTGCCCTGCTCAATGCAGGAAACTAGAGGAGGGGTCTCCCATCCAAGTAATAACCAGGCCTGACCCTGCTTAGCTTTCCATGCTCAGACAAGCTGAGCCAGCGTGAGCCACAGGCTTGTAGTCCACTGCCACTTACTGGAAGAGAAACTCTGCAGAATCCCATTAGGCTTAAACAGAATGGAATTCCCAGCATTATACATCCCTACTCCAATGAAAAGTAATGAAAACAAATGGGGAAAAGGAATTATTTTCTTAATTTTCAGAATAAGGAGTTAGCTTTACATTTACAGAAGTTCTGTTTTGCTAGACTTGTTAGATTCTGTATCTTTTTTAAAATACCTTGCCTCTGAGATTATCGAAAGGAAACCCAAGAATGATTGCTATGGTTTAAAAGGTGATCACCTTTGCAACCCATGAATCTTCAATGTGTTCCTTGATAACATGTCACTCATAGCTCAAAAGATTGTATCATTTGATTTTTAAACTGAGTAACAAAAATCTCTACATCCTATATAAATTGTCTTTTAAAAGAGCAGTACTGTTGCACTGTAGTACCTAGCTATTCCCATCTTAGTTTTCTAAGGCTGTGTACAGAAGCATGAACTAATATTTAATTAATGATAGCTACTATTTACTGATGGAATAACAACCATTTTTAGTATCCCCCCCAGCATTTCCTCTTACAATAGTACACTAGAACCAAAATAGCTTAAAAAATAAATATGTGTGTCCTTAACTCTCAGTCCTAGTGATGAAAAATGGCCTTCGGTGATTAGCCAATTAGATCTTTGGTTCAAATTTGTATTCTTATTATTTATTTGCATAGAACAATAATATTATAAACTAAACTGACATAATAATCACTTTATTAATAATCATAGTAGAACTTTTGGTCTTACTAAACAGACATGAGCAGATATTTAAAGTACAGTATTCTGCTAACATGAAGATTATAATAAACTGTAAGAGCTGGACCTTATGCATGGATTCAATAAGACTTACTCCCCAGTAAGAGTGCATAGCATTGCAATAATAGTATTATAAACCATTGAAAAAGAATAAGGAAATGATACATCATACTCAGTATTTTGTATAACAGCAATAATACTCCCATTTAATGCAATAGAAGCCATCTATCAGGTTTCCTAGGAGTGGCCAATGATAAGAGAACAATGAAACAGTTTAAAATGACAGGGTCTGTGTTTGAAGAACAATGATGATCTAAAACCAAAGCTGCTTCAATTGTGCATGCTGGGAAATGAGAAAGCCACTGCTTTTTGACAACAAGAAAAGACATTCTGAAACAGGACAATCCTGAGGGAACTGAAAATCACAAAGCAACAGAAGAGATTAGAGACAACCCATTCCAAGACATGGCAGAGAAGATGGCATTGTGCACCATTAATAGATTCCACTGGAGCAAAGCAAAGCAATAGCTATGGGTGTAACAGAGTAATTATTTTGATTCTTTGAATATGCCAGTGCTAAGGGTGAATGTCATAAATCAACATTTATAATTTCATTCAGCCATCTGGTGTCTTTCTTTGTTTTCAAAGCTCATAGAGATGATAGGATTTCCGATAATATCCAAAGTGATTAAAAATTAGCCAGTGTCCTTGTTGTTTCTAAACAGGTGTTATCAAGTCCAAGGCACTTTGCTGATTGCCCCCTTTATGTGCCATACTTCTTCCGAACAGAAATCTTCAAATTTATTTAAAAAATGAACTTGGTTCCAATTAAAAGGGTCGAAGCACTACATCATGGGTTAAATTCAACATTACACTAGCAGATGTCTGATAATGCTATAGGACTTTTCCCCCTCTCTCCTCCTCCCTGCAGCTCACTGCATCACACAAAACTCTGCTCCAGGGGGTTTCAGGTTCAGATGACATGACAAACCATGGCAAATCCCTGCTGGGGTTTCAATATTCAAAATGGCTGCCGCTGGCATGCACTGCAACTCACCATGGTTTGCAACCCAGCCATTTTTGCTGGCTGCTGTGATCATGCAAACTGGCCCTATATTTGCAAGATGAAACATTGAGAGACCATTTTAGTTTCCTAGAAAACAAACATGCATTATGTGTTTATCCTTTTGAATGGTAGCAAAGGAAGGCAATGAAATCCTTTCTACTTTTCCAGTCAAATTAACCCCGATACGGAAATCAAGATGGGACCCCTTGCATAACTTCAGGTTCAGTTAATAAATATGCAGACTTTAGTCTTCTTCATTTGCTGAATTTCACTCAGTTTACTTTAGAACTGAGGAGTAGAAGGCAATGTCAACATAACATCTGAATGTTAAGGAACTTCCAACATCATGTAGGCAGACCCTATCTGTGGCATTCCCAAGGCCTATTCACAATAGATGTTTGTACATTTTCCTACAGAAGTAGTCTTTGAAGGGGGCATAGTCCTACATTGAAAAGGCAGCTTCCTAAACCTTCTCATCTCCTGAAATTTCCTCCTACATCACAATTAAAGTACAAGAGCCCTCTTCTCCTTGCACCATTTCACCTGGTAGTAATTCCTCTTGATTTCATTTGATCTAACTTCAATTTGAGTGTACAAATGGAACCTCAACTATTAACTTTCCTTCCTGCAGGCACCCTGGTAAATAGCTATTCTGAGATATGGTTTAGCTTTATAGCAAAATGCATGGATTTTATAAGTTTTGCTTTTTAGCAAACAAAGCAACTATTTAAAATGGTACTGACTTTTGTGGCTCTGCATGAAACTTTGAACCATACAGAAACCATATCAATCATGACAATAGCTTCTACTCCCCGAACAGCTACTTCTTGTTTTCCCCTCTTATAATAGTTAAAAAACCATTATATTGACTGCATAAGCATTGATTTCAGTGGGGTCTAATTTCAAGTGCACATAAGTTTTGCAGCCTCAATTCTCCCCCATAGCTGGGCTCATGTGTTGCATTATTAACTTATAATCTGCTCAAATGGGCTGACTGGATCATGTAGATCAGCCTTTCCCAACCCAGTGCCTTCCAGATATTTTGGACTACAATTCCCATCATCTCCAGCCAGCATAGACAATAGCAAGGGATGATGGCAGATATATTCCGAAACATCTGGATGGCACCAGGTGCGGGAAGGCTTATGTAGTTACTTTCTCACCAATTAAAGTGGCTCCATTGGAAGTCTAGTGCTAATGTAGAAGTAACTATATGATACGGGTGACCCATGAATGTGTGCCCATAACATATCAATTTGACAACACTGGAATTAGTTCTTAGCAGAATCTGTGTCTCTCTATTAATAAGACTTGTGAGGATTCACATAATGGAATAAGTCTCCATAGAATCCCTGCACATATAAAAGTCCCTGAGAACTGGTTTTCTATGTGCAGGAATCCGTGTGTGTGTGTGTGTGTCTGTGTTGTGTTGTGTTGTGTTGTGTGTGTAGCTTTCAGTTATGTGAGCCCTGCCCTACAGTCTGAAGTAGTACAGACACAGGTATACTTCCTCATCGGGTCTTAACCCAATTATCAGAGGGCCGTTTCTGACAATACCTAAAAGGGCTGGGTTGATCCACCATGGGGAACCAGAACACTATCCCCACCTTTGCGTGGATGACCTTTCCAAATCCAACTGTATGCACTTAGGACAGGGTGAGCAGCATGTGGCCTATCATCCCCAGAAGAAGAAAAATAATAATTAAAAAATGGCATCTGGAGCACTACAGAGGAACAAAAAGGTCAAATTTAGCTTGTTTGCAAGCTAAATTTGACCTTTTTTGTTGCTTCATAATGCTCTGGACTACTTTTTGTTGTTGTTAAAAAATAAATTAAAATGTTTGGGTTGCCTGACAGCCTGCAGCCTGCAAGGGGAAGGGGAATCTGGGGGGCAAAAATGACTTGAACTTGCCTACCCCTATCTTTGGACAAAATCACACCATTCCTGGATTTTATCTGTGAATTAATCCCATGATGTTGGCCTACACAGAAATGATTTTAAATATGTATGGACGTATTCAGACAGGATGTCCCTGTGCGGAAGGCCAGGATAGTAGAAGCAGAGAGGACAAGTTTCTCTGTGTGATGGTGAACTAAAATAAATTTCTTGTTGTACATTGCTAACCTGAACACTTTCTTACACTCTGCCATTCCTACATCCTCTCCTTACATTCCCTACATCTTCTATTATTAAATGCATGGATAAGAATCTCAGTCGTTCCTGATTGTGCCCAGGGGAGAGACCCAGTTGACTTCTTAATAATAGGGAACATTTCTATGATTGCACCAGCAGTGATAAGGCATTATACTTTAATATGCTTTATACTTTAATTTGATATAACTTTTGGCATCCTTGGAAGGAAGGACTTCAATTTCTGTTAACAGACATTGAACTCACTGTTCAACTAATGATGAGACTGGCAGAAGCCTTGCCCCAGAGGAGAAAACACCAGGCCACGAGGCCCACTCGGCCAGAACCAGTCCACGCCACGCAGGAGACACGATAAGAATGGGGGGGAGACACCCATATCAGCAGGCAGAGGCCTGTGCCAACACCAGCCGGGGAGACCACAGGGCCAACGACCGGCCGTCTCCACGGGGGGGGGGGGGGGGCGCTACCCGCAATCATGAATGGTGGCATGCAAATGTGGCCGATACTGCGCCGAGTGACCCCTCAACCACAGGCCAGCCCTGAACTGGTCTGCAGGTCGGGTGGATGGGGCAGGCCTCGCTGAAGCTCCACAGGCCTCCACATGAGGCTGCCAGCTGCCATGCAACGATCCGGCAGCACCACACAGCCCCGCTTTCAAAGGAGCTCACTACAGGCAGATGCCTGATAAAGCAGGGGGGCTGCAGCCGTGGCAAAGTCGTTCCCAACACACACACCCTTAATCAACCAGTCCACCATCTTCGGGGCTCCTAATGTTTCCAAACTGCGGGCCACGTGTCATCAAATGATCAGGCATGAGGATCCTCAGCTCTTCCGCTCGTTCCCTCTTTCTCTGCAGCCGCAAAAGAAAGAGGCCAAGGATGGGGTGGCCAGGCCTAATATCGGCCCTGGCGCCCCACCCTCCTTGAGCCTCATTGGTGGGTGAGATCACCCCATGGTGGTCTCACTCTCCTTCCCCCTCACGTGCAAAATTCTCCCCGCCCACAGCTATGTGTGACTGGGGGAAGGGAATTAGTTAAATACATACATACATGCACAGGATGGCAGCCCCCAAATTCTGCATCCAGAATGAAGACTGGGGTACCAGTTGCTGGGGAAGGCAAAGACCAGGAGAAATCTTTTTTTTTTCCCCTGTGCCCCACTTGTGGATTTACCGGAAATATCTGACTGGCCACGGCCAGAAACAAGAGATCTCATCTGATCCAGCAGGCTTCCTCTTATGTTTTTAATTAAGGCAGATCTGAAATTCTTCCTTATCCCCCTAGATAGTTATATATTCTGATAATGATTGAGCCATTTGTCTACTGAGACATGTGAGCCCTTCACAAAGAAGGATCTCTTTACTAGCATTGTCCTTTGTATTTTACTACCACTGTTTTCTCAGCAACACAGGCATAGCAGCATGTTTCACCAGCATTTTTCACCAGAGTTTAATTTAAGCCATATAGCCATGGCATGGTATACTAAAAAGAAACCAAAAACCTATTGGTTCAGCAGTCACATTGAGCATTTGTATAAAACACAACAATTACAGTGCAAGTTACAAGTTAACACACACACACACACACACACACACACACCTCCCCGCCTGCCTTCCTCCTGTGGTTTGCTACTGCTGGGGGCACATCCACTGGCTGCACAAGCTGATTAAGTGGTATTGAAGCGAAGGGGTATTTATTTATTTAAATTTGTATAAGACACCTTTCTGGGCCATGTCAGTGGGAGGGAGTGCGGTTGGGGGCTGGCTGGCTGGCAGAGTTTGAAGGGAAATTATTTTCTGGTCCAGATTAAATTAGTGATGGGTGACCCCAGCAGAAATCATACTTTGCTTGTCAAGTTATGAATTCCTCTTGCCAATCTCAGAGACAAACGTTCTCCATTCTGAGATCTCATCATATACACATTGTTGCACAAACACATCACCAACGTGCTTCTTGGGAACTGTAGTATGGCATCATGCCATATGTCACGATGGCATGCATCACTATGTTATGTTCTCCCTTCTGACTGGCTGCTTTCATGTGCTCTCCATTTACCCTATAGAAGGTATGGAGCCAGTGTGAGCAGCTGTGGTATGAGTGGCAGTAGTGTGCGTGGCCGTGCTGTGACTGTGAGCAGTTGCAGTGCAAGTGGCACGAGTAGGAGTTGTGGAAGAGGCACTTCCATTTTCCAAAATCCAGATCCCCTCCTCACCCTCCAGACACCCTGGGCTGCACTACTCTCCTTATTAATTCATTCATTTATTTATTATATTTATATCCCACCATTTTTTCCTGAAAGGAACCCAGGGCGGCTTACATAATCCTCCTCCTCTCCATTTTATCCTCACAACAACCCTGTGAGGTAGGTTAGTCTGAGAGTCAGAGACTGGCCCAAACTCACCCAGCAAGCTTCATGGCCAACTGCGGACTAGAACCCGGATTTCCCAAGTCCCAGTCCAACACTCCAACCACTATGCTACACTGGCTCTCTTCTGACCTTCTCCTCCTTGGATCCCCTTTCCTGTATCTTCAGAGTGCCACCCACCACCACCCAGGTCCAAAGGAAACTTTTACTTACCAAACAAGAAAAAAAATCTGACTGATGCTAGAGAGAAATGGCCTCGGCTGATTAGCTGGATACAAAAAGGAAATGAAGCCACAAGTGCTGAACAAGTGGTGCATACTAATCTACATGGCACTTCCTTCAGTTCAAATGTGATTTGTTTGTTGAAGGATTTCAAATCAAAACTTCTGCACTGATTGGTTTGGAAGACAGTAACTAAAAGGTTAAGTGACATCATTCCACGAGCATGAGCATTGCTAACAGGATGTTTACATTTCCTTCAGAAAGTAAAGGGTTAAACAAACCAACATCAGGACATGCACAGAAGGGGCAGAGTTTAGATGCTTTAGTTATGCAGACCCTGCTGGTGCTTGTCGTCAATTTTCAATAATGAAAATATTAAAGTTCATCCAATAGCCATCCAAGCTCGGTATACATATAGGTATTACAAACATAATAGATTCTACCAATGAATGCCTACTTTCATGTTCTGGCAGTGTGCCTAATTAAAATACAAACCAGAGAAGAATTGGGGGTCTGTAATACTAGTCTGGTATTTGAGGTGAATAATAATATGCGCCTCCTGAAACTTGCACATCCAAGTCTGCAATTTAAATAGGGTTCGGGCAGAATCTGACAGGGCACTTATGCCACCACCCATTCCTTTCCACCCTGCTGATTCCCTTCTGCAAGTGGTGGGTCCTGCCAATCCCGTTGTGTATGCAGGACCCACCACTGATGCAAGGGAGATTTAGCGCTTCCTAGGAGAAGTCGTGAAAGAAGCAGAAACGTTCATTTCTGGAAGGAGGCAGGTCAGCGGGGCTCCCTTATGTGAGCTCCATTGACTTGCCTCCTTCCAGAAATGAGCATTTCTGCTCATTTTGGGTTGCCCCAGAAGCTCAAAATGGCCATTGCACAAGTAGTGGGGGATGCTTGCACAACAGAATTGGCAGGGATGGAAGTGCTCCATTGGATTCTGCCCTTAGGGACATTCAGTAGCTATCACACAATATCCATTGCTTTACTGTCTTGTAATGAGGAAATGATCATCTTGAATTTTCACAGCTCAGTGAAAGACCACCATAGCAGGACAGTTACTTGTACTACACACACACACACACACACACACTATGTAGAGTACTTGGCATTGTATAAGTTGGCCCTATGTGCACATGTGGACAAAACAATATTAAGATGCCAACCACTGTCTAATTTACATGTGTCACACACTATTCAAAGTGATAAGGGCCATAATTTATAATCCAGCTATATCTGAGTCTATCTCTCTATTCAAGTCAAAAATTGTGAGGAAGGACATGTCCCTTCATGCTGCCCAATGGCTGCAATTATTCAGATTTGAATTGGACACTAGGCCAGAGAAGGCCCGTATCTCATTATCAAGCCTCTCAACTGTAAAATTGCCTGGCCCCTTGATTCCAGAGGAGAAGGAACAGATGAGAAAAGCCTATGGGCAGGCTGGAGAAAGAGCAGAAAATCTAATGGAATTAATACACAACATTCCAAACGCATTTGCAGTTTTCAGAGAAAATGATAAATCAGTTTCATACACCCTTTTTGCTGAGAGCAAAGAAAAGAAGTGAAACTACTAATTCCCCAAGTCTCTCCTCTGCCTTTTACACATACACAGAACATCGCACTAGCAACTAAGGAGTGCAGTTTAGCATGGACAATGATCACTCCCTCCTCCCAGCAATTGATTTAGTGCTGATTGGCAGCTCGTCAACTATGGGGTAGGAGATGGGGGACCTTGGAAGAGTCAAAACTTAGCAGCAACCATGTATGAGGTTAAAGTACCAGTTTTCTGTCTCATTTAAAATCACCCAGATTTGTGTAAAAGTGTTCACTGAGAGTCAGAAGAGCGAATGATTTTTAAATGGTCATGGAATTGCTTGGCCACACCACTTATAGTTGCCCACTTGTTTTTGAACCGGTTTTGTGGCGCCATGGTGAGTGTTCATCCAAATGTCTGGTGAAGCAGTCAAATAATCACCCCAAAGCAAATCTAACACCATTAGCTACAAGGAGAGCAGCTCCTCCCAGCCTCACCAACATTTTGCCTGCCTTTTGGGATGGGTGAATCTGTGGGTTTCACTTTCTCCCACATTCAGATTTTGAAAATCTCAAGTTCTTTCTCTCCTGAACATGAAGAACGGTATGAATTTTGGTAACTTTTTGCCATAACAAATTGAAACAAAATTCTTAACTGTCTGCTCTGGCCAAATTCAATAGGTACAGATACTCCCAGCATGGAGAGGTCCATGATGTACCAAACTGCCATTTAGCTGTTAAAGATCAGGAGGCTGTCAGAAAAAAGAGGCAGCAACCGTAATTCAGCACAAACGTGGCTGAATACACAGGGATTCAAACTCAGATTTTTAAGACCAAAAAACTCAAAGCCCTGGGCCTGGATGGATGAATCTGTCAGTTTCGGTCTCTCACACATTCTTTAAAAAGAAAAAAATAATAATCTTAAATTCTTTTTATCCCAGATACGGAGAACTTTGTGAATTTTGGAAAATTCTTATCAAAATTGAAATTAAATGAACCTTTCACACATCCCTCCCTAGCCTAAAGTAGTTGAATCCTTGGGTAAAGATCTCAGTGCTAGGAGACAGTGGCTTCATATAGTACCTGAGGGACCTATGGAATTTTGTAGTTTCTTATTTATTTATTTGTACTATTTTTATACCGCTAAATATTAAGAAAAATCCCTTAGTGGTTTCCATATAAATATTAAAATCACAATTAAAATCATGTTTAAAATACAAGTTTAAAAACAACACAATCATAATCATAATACACAGCAATACAGGAGCAGTAAAATGGGACAGCATGGTTAATTTAATTATGGGACAGGGAAAGCCTGGGTGGACAGGTGCATTTCCAGGAGGCATTTAAAGATGCCAAATTTTCTCCCTCCTGAACTACATGTGGGACTTTTCCCCACAGGGTGGGTGCCACTACCAAGACGGCCCGCCATTGAGGTATTTCCCATTGACATTCAATAATTTTGGAATGACAAGCAAGGCCTCCTCTGATGATCTTAATGGTCAGTTCGGTGTATATGAGTGAAGCCAATCTGCTAGGTATCCTGGTCTTAAGTTGTTTAGGGATTTGTATGACAATACCATAACCTTGAACATGGCTCAATAGCTAATAGGCACCCAGCACAGTTCTTTCAGCACAGGTCTTTGGTGGGCATGGCTGATTGGCTGGATGTCCCAGTAAATACCCTAACGGCTGCATTCTGCACTAGCTGCAGCTTCCAAACCAGGCCCAAGGGCAGCCACGCGGAGCAATGTTTTAAGCCCTGTTGCCCTGGTTTCTATGGAAGACGCAGCGCGGGATCCCAGCGCGCCAGCGCAATGTCCCAGTGTGACAGGCGCGGGCGGCTCATCACAGAGAGGCAAGCAGGGCCGGGACCCAGTAAGGCCCACGAGTCTCGGGCGGGCGTGAGCGGGGCCGATTTCGGCCCGCTACACCCAATCAAGGCGAGCGGTTACATCCATACATTTTTGCACCTTCCCAAGCACCTGGAGCAGGGCTCTCCAACCTTGGGTCCCCAGATGTTGCTGGCCTACAGCTCCCAGCATACCCAGCCAGCATAGCTAATGGCAAGGGATTCTGGGAGCTGTCGTCCAGCAACATCTGGGGACCCAAGGTTGGAGAACCCTGGTCTAGAGGCTCAGGAAAATGTGCAAAATGTGCACCAGCATGTGGAGTACAGTAGCTGGGGGGGGGGGGGGAGATGAGGATCTTGCTATGAAGGGGGTGTAAATCCGGAAACACCCCCTTTTGTGTGCAAAGATGCCTCATGCCTTTGACAGCTTGCCTTTTGACAGCTGTCAAGGGAAACCAAGACGGGGAGCAATTTGGAGCCCTTCTGGGCGATGTCCAGGGTTTGTACATGCTAAACCTTTGCAGCAGGCACCCCCCCAGAATGTTGATCCAGCTGAGGTTTCAAAAAATCCCCACAGTCATGCAACTGCAAAAGGTTTGCAGTTGCATAACTGCACCTAAAAATTTAAAATAAAATAAAATAAAAGCACTATTTTTTGCACAAAATAAAAGCACTATTTTTTTGCACAATCTTTTTTTTTTTTTTTTTAAGATTCTGTCAGTCACTGATAGCCCCTCCAAGGTGCCACTCAGGCACTCTAAAGGGGCTGTCAGTGGCTGTCAAAATGAAGATTGTGAACGCCAGCTGTCACACTGGCTTTCGCGATCTCCGGGAAAAAATGGGGGGAAGGGGGAAAAAAGCTGCAGAGAGCCCCAAATGGCTTGCAATCACAGCGGGGAGGGGGGAGCCAGTGCCAGCTGCCCTCAAGGGCTCTGTAGACAATTCTGCATACCCACAATGAGGTCAGTTGCTCAGGGTTGGACAACATGACAACTGATCGTGGGTACAACAATCGCTACAACAGCCCATGGGTTGTTTGGGTGGGTGGTTGCCCATGAACACAGCCACTCTGGAGAAATCAGTCTTGGTTTGCATGACACAACCCATTGTGGGTAGTAACCCACGATGGGTTGTTATGATGTGCAAACCCAGTCATTGAGATCAATTCACCAATCCCTAGTCTCTACTTTTTGTTGTATTTGTTTCCATCTCCTTTCTCCTGGATGGGACTACTAAGTAAATTGGAGAGAGCTCAGATTTTTACTGCAACACCTACGTCAGGATGCTCCTGTGGCATCTGAATGGTGCAAGCATGTTTATACCAAAATGAATTATTTCATCTCAATGTGTCATTCCTACATGTTAAATTACCCATTTTTCTACCACATGAAAGATTTCAGTGTAAGGGAGCACCGTACGACTTACAGGTGAAATGGAAATCAGTGGAAACTGTGCCCGTGGAGAAAAGCAGTGATGGCATTTGGCAACAGAAGACATGTTGGCAGGTGGATAATACCAGGACATATGTCACAGTGGGAGGACATGTTAGTTCTGCCATCTTTACTGTCTCCAAAATAATCCTAAATATATTTCCTGGCAGGAGCTGTGTAAAATAAAGCTCATCCATTATATCAGGAGCCCCTCCGTGTACAGACTGTGGAATGAGGAAAATGAAGGGCTGAATAGCTCAAATTTGAAACCTCTTATGTGTTAATGAGCGGGCGAGAGCGTGGGTGGGAAAGGAGAGCCTCTTTAAGCAGGGTATAAAACCGCAGGTCCTTGAAAATGGCTTGACTGCTGATCTACATCCAGTAAGGGGTGAGCCAAACACTGGGTGACTGTCAAGCTTTTATTAAGTTTAGGATTTCACTGAGTTCTGGCAGAGGTTCCTAGCATTCCCATGCTCATTAATTTGTTGGATTGGGCAGCTCTGGAGATAGAATATGTGATCTGCATTTCCATGGTTTCCTTCGTTCTAGGATGGATCCAGAAGCATTTCATTAACATTAGATTCATGGACTCATATTGAAATTGGGTAGGTAGGAGGGACCCAGAAAGACTCAGTGTGATAACCCACAAAGACAGGGGTGGGGAATCATAATGGGCAGTGGTGCAGCTAGGTGATTTCAGACACTGGGCTTAATGGGATTATGTGGAAGGACTGCACCACTGATAATAGGAAACCACACAGGTTTCCTAAACTTTATTTTCCTGGCATGTCTTGATGCAGTTTGAATATACTAGCTCTTCCACAGGAAAACAAAGAGGCTCCAATTCAAAATATGCTATCTCTTCAGATGAAACGTGTCCAGTTCCAGCTCCTACTGTGAGGCAGGACTGTTCATTCCCTCTGCTGCCACCACCGTCCTGATCAACACAGACAAGAGTGTGTCCAAAAACACAGAAAGCAGGTGCACTGCAAAAAGACACTCTGTCATGTATATCACTCCAGATGGCTCAAGCAAGTGAGCCAGCACAACGCAAGCTGCAGGGAATGCGCAACAGCTACAAACTGAACAAATAAATGAAAATGGACAAATAGGACTGGGACAAAAATTCATTCCCAAATCCTACCCAGAGTGGAAATTCAGAGTGGGGCATTTCTAGTCCACTTTACGAGCTGATGATATCTTTGCAGAATGCCTGGTAAAGTTCTGTTTATCCATGTTGAGGAATGATTATTTCCAACTGAGAAGTTATTTCCAACTGAGAAGGTTATAAGAAATGACTTCCGGAATGATTACGGGAATAAATAACTTCCATGCAACAATTAAAGAAAGCATCATGTCCATGTTAACATGATGGCACATAGATAGGAGAGCTAATTAGTAAATAAGCTAAAAAAGATTTCAGTTGATTTTATTGCATATAACTATAGGCTCTTACAACTTTCCCCGAAAGAAACAACAATCACAAGAGAAGGTACTAACTACTAAATCCTGTTTGTTGAATGGCTCCACATCATTATTAGCATAAAACAAATATTTATAAATATCTTAAGCTTGTTGAATTTACCAATTCAGTTCTTGAATGAGATATTTTAAAGCAACTATGAATTCACTTTTTTGAATGTGAAATTTTAATTCAAATTTTGAATGCTCTGAATTTGTCAACAGCTCTTGATTGCTAATATCAAAACAGTGGCAAGTAGAAGTGGCAAATAGAAATTTCGTCTTTCTTATTCTGCTTAATGGATACCCTTCATTAACATCAGAAATAGAACTCTTTTATTAGCATAGATTTTCATCATAAGCTTTTCAGTAGCCTGGCTGTCTCTTGTTATCTTCCACCACATGAATGTGTCAATGTATTAAGATCTTCTATATGCTTGCTTTCATGGTTTTCTTCCTCTCATTGATTAGATTACATTTTAACTCCACATCTCTTTTGCCATCTCCATAACATCTCCAGATCTGAATGATCTTTCAATCTGCAAAGATTCTTAGATGATCTTAATGATTATTAGTTATTTTTAACTCATATAGAATCATAGAAAAGTAGAGTTGGAAGGGGCCCACAAGGCCATTGAGTCCAACCCCCTGCTCAATGCAGGAATCCAGGTCAAAGCATCCCTGACAGATGATTGTCCAGCTGCACCTTGAATGCCTCCAGACTGGGAGAGCCCACCACCTCCCTAGGTAGTTGATTCCATTGTCTTATTGCTCTGACAGTCAGGAAATTTTTCCTGATGTTTAGGTGGAATCTAGGTTCCTGTAACTTGAGCCCATTATTCCGTGTCCTGCAAACTGGGATGATCGAGAAGAGATCCTGGCCCTCCTCTGTGTGACATCCCTTCAAGTACTGAAAGAGTGCGATCATATCTCCCCTCAGTCTCCTCTTCTGAAGGCTAAACATGCCCAGTTCTTTCAGTCTCTCCTCATAGGGCCTTGTTTCCAGTCCCTTTATCATCCTTGTTGCCCTCCTCTGAACCCTCTCCAGTTTGTCTACGTCCTTCTTAAAGTGTGGTGCCCAGAACTGGACGCAGTACTCAAGATGAGGCCTAACCAGTGCCGAGTAAAGGGGAATTATCACTTCCCGCGATTTGGACGCTATACTTCTATTAATGCAGCCCAAAATAGCATTTGCCTTCTTTGCAGCCACATCGCATTGCTGGCTCATATTCAGTTTGTGATCTACCACAATTCCAAGATCCTTCTCACTTGTAGTATTGTTGAGCCAAGTGTCCCCCATTCTGTAACTCTGCATTTGGTTTCCTCTCCCTAGGTGCAGCACTTGGCATTTATCCCTATTAAATTTCATTCTGTTGTTTTCGGCCCAGCGCTCCAGCCTATCGAGGTCACTTTGAATTTTGTTTCTGTCTTCCAGAGTATTAGCTGTTCCACCCAACTTTGTGTCATCTGCAAATTTGATAAGCATTCCCTGTACCTCCTGATCCAAGTCATTAATAAAAATGTTGAAGAGCACTGGGCCCAGGACTGAGCCCTGTGGTATGCCGCTCGTTACCTCTCCCCAGTTTGAGAAGGAACCACTGATAAGCACTCTTTGAGTCCGATTCTGTAGCCAATTGTGGATCCACCTGATAGTTGTTCCATCTAGCCCACTTTTAGCTAGCTTGCTAATCAGGATATCATGAGGCACTTTGTCGAAAGCTTTGCTGAAGTCCAGATATATGATGTCCACAGCATTCCCACAGTCCACAAGGGAGGTTACCCGATCAAAAAATGAGATCAGGTTAGTCTGGCAGGATTTGTTCTTGACAAATCCATGCTGGCTTCTAGTAATCACTGCATTGTTTTCAAGGTGCTTGCAGACTGACTGCTTTATAATCTGCTCAAAAATTTTCCCAGGGATTGATGTCAGACTGACTGGCCTATAGTTCCAGTATCGTCCCATATCTGTATGGGATGAATATTAGAAATGGTGAGAATATTCATTCCCACCCCAGTGTTGTGGGCTGGTTTTCCCATTGTTCATAATTTACATATCCTTTGCCCTTTGTGACCCCCCAAAAAGACTTCACACATTCTTGCATTAATTTGACTTAATGCAGTCCTTGCAAATTCTGTCCAAAATGAAAAAGTTTTACTACTTTTTCAATTCATTCTTCTGCATTAGCCATTTGCAAATTTATCATACTTATTCCTGACTCCAAATGTACAGAATTAGAATGTGCAGTGGCTGCACAGACTAGTGTTATTAAATCTATGGGATCTACAGAAGAATGTGATTGTTGGACTCTTGCTAACCGAGAAATTTCAGTATTCTTGTTCAGGGGTACTATCTGCTATTGATTCTGCTTGACCAGGGGTCCTCCTTCCAGTTTTTATAATGTCTTCTCTTTGAATTCCCTTTTCATCATCTAACCTTCTATTAACTGTTCCTTCTACCACTGAGCTACCACTTGGATCTTCTGTGTTTGTGGTTCCCACTACTCCAGGGTAAATGGAGTTTGGGGGCTGGCATCTATGGACATATTGTGTTCACTGTGTGATTGAGGAAAGGCTGGAGATTCAGTTAAATTTTCCACCTTTACTGCTGTTGCAACTGAAACTTGTGTAAGGCATCTTTGATCTATTACAATTGTGCTGCCTCTAAACGTTTTTTTAAAAGAAACATGTTCAGATTTCGCTAAGCTAGCCTCCTGTTTAGCTTGATCCCTTTCTGTTTGCATATCACTCCAAGAAGCCCATCTACATTTCTCATCAACAAAATTAAGTCTTTCTCTTTCCCAATCACTTCCTTTTTTCCTTCCATGCATGCATCAGCCTCCCCTAGTACTTCTAACCAGGGCTTTTTTTCTGGTGGAACTCACCGGAACTGAGTTCCAGCACCTTTTCTTCTATTAATTGCATTACAATTTAATCGCCATCTACGCAGGGCCGGATTAAGAGCATTATGGGCCTGTGCTGAGGATTTTGGTGAGCCTTTTTATGGAAATAAATAAAATGAAGACGCAATTTTATATTAAAACAAATTAAATATTTTAATTACCATTAAAGTGCCAAAACAGAAACATATTGAAAATATTTCTTTTTTTGTAAACAATAAGCTTGTTAACTCAATAAAACCGTTATAAATAGAACATTCACAACAACCATTTTTAAATAAACATAAACCATATAAACAATTTAAATATAAGTGTATGATGTTTGGCTCATAAAAATTTGTTCCTTAAATTATTATTATTATTATTATTATTATTATTATTATTGCATCATAATCAATACAGCCTGCGTTATGATTATGGTGCAGAGAGTAACTCTTGAAATAAATAGCAACCACTAGTTTTAAACACACAAACAGGTTATTCACTGAACTCTAACCTGCATTTAAACTAAATGAATCAAGCTGGTAGATTAAAATAAAATTACACATTAACTTTTCTTGCTTTTTTACTTGCAAATTCCTCAATTGTAGAATCAAGATTAAGCTCGTTCAGCAAACCATTTAGGGTCCCACCAGTGGCTTCAGCAGTTGGGAACAGACAGCACAGAGAACTACAGTAAGCTAGTTGCCTGATTTGCAATTCAAATTGCAACGCTGATTTCTAGCACCAGAGCCCAAATATGGCTTGCTGCAGGAAAACATACTTGCTATTTTCACGGCACGTTTTCATTTGTGGAACTTGAGGCTAATAACGAAGCGAAGACATGTAGTTTCTTGATACACACATTTTTTTTAAGGATAATTACGGGGGTGGCGGTTAGGCGAAGTACCAAGGGACAAACCGACTCCTGAAGGCGGGAGGCACCAGAGTCCAACCCAGTCCCTCCTCTGTTTTTCCTCCCGCGCTCCCCTATTCCATTCCCTAGTATAGAAGCGCTTCCGGCAGCGTGGAGCATTCTGACATCATCCCCCGCACCCCGGTGACGTCAGCGCCGGGAGCAGTTGAGTGACGCTAGTGCGTAGGGGAACGTGGTGACGTATCCTATTTAAAGGTCCCCAAGTGGAGGATGGAGACAGAATAAGCAGGTGCTGCTGCTGCATGGGGGAGCGTGGCTGCAGAGTAACCGAGGGAGACTGCGCCGCGCAGCCCCGCAGGGAAAGCTGGGCCTGAGTGGAGCGGTAGACAGAGTGCCCCGCTCGGGTTGTTCACACGCCGCAGCAGCGCACCCGTTCTCTCTCCGCTCACCCACCCACCGACCCCGCAACATGCTTTTTTCCTCTCTCCCTCTTTTTTTTTTTTTTTAGTGGCTGCGGGTGCCTGCGGGTGCCTGCGGAAGGGAGGGAGCGAAGCGACAGCAGGGTGCCCTCTCCCCTCCACCTGCGCTCCTCTTGCCCTCTCAGGCCCCGAGTGTGCGGGGAGTAGGCGCGCTTTCCTGTTCAGTGCCCTGCGCGGGAAACCGGCAGAGGGAGAGAGTGAGGGAGCGACTGACTGAGGCGGAGGCATGTGTGTGGGTGGGAGGAGTGGGGGAGAGGAGGTGTGAGGAGGATGTGAGCGGGCGGCGCGGAGAGGCTTTCGGAGGAGAGGCGCTTGGGTCTATTTTGTGGAAGGGGCCTGGAGCTGCAGCTCCAATAGCCCCTATCTTAATCCGGCCCTGCATCTACTCCCGAGGAAATGTAATCCAAGAGTTCTGGTACCCTTTTCTCCAGAAAAAAAGCACTGCTTCTAACATATGCATTCTTGCTTTACAGGCTTGCACTTTTATTTCATATTCCTCCTCATGTTCCTGAAGTCTCTTTTTATACTGTTCTTTACATTATTGCAACTCATGTTCACGTTCATCCAGCATCTCCTTAGTGTCTAGAAAAGCACAAAAAATAGTCCACATTGCCCCATTTAATTTTTTAGATTTGTTAGGCAGAAATTTTCCACAATTATTTTTTTTTTGGCGGGGGGGCAAAATTCTGCATAACATTCTTTTGCAGTAGCTACTGGATCTGAAGTTTTAAATGATCCAGCCACCCAAGAGCATTCTCTGTTTTCTTACAAATTTTTCTAGCTTGAAAGTCCATTCTTTGGTTTTAAAGTGGCTCCTATTGAAACAAATCCAGAAGCCATTCTATCTTTTTCCCAGCTGGAATGAGTTTACTTGAACTTAGTACTACCCAGCTCAGGACCGGTGCAGGGCAGTTTGGCGCCCCAGGCGAATAACTATTTAGCGCCCCCCCCTCTCCAAAGCAAAAAAAAACAAACCCTGCACCTACCTTCCCCCCCCCCGCCCTGGCTGCGGCGGCGGCTGCTGCTGCTGCTGCGGCTGCTGCTCCTGAAGTGACGCGACGCGACCCCCGCGCTGTTTTTTGCCCGCGACGAAGGTAGGTGACGGGGGGGTTGGGGGTGACGGGGGGGTTGGGGGGGTGGCGATGGCGGTGGGAGGCGCAGCGGCAGCGAGCGAGCGGGAGGGCGGAGGGCGGGTGGAGGGCGGGTGGAGGTGCAGCGGCGGGCGAGCGAGCGAGGATATCGGCTGGGTGGGCGACCCTCGCCTCGCGCCCATCACCGCCCGCCCGCGGGAGGGACGCACCGCCCTTTGGGCTGGGGAGCCGCGGCGCTCCAGCCGGCCAACCACGGCCCGGCCGAGGCAACTCCTGCGGCGGCGGCGGCGGCCGGAAGGGAGGCAGGTGCCCCACGTGGCGCTCGGCAGCCGCACCGGCCCGGCAGAAGAGCCGCAAGTGAGGGCGGGAGGCCCCCACCCCACGCCGAGCGATCCGGGAGCGGAGCCGGGAACGCACCCACGGCTGGAGGAGATGCCCGTCGAGGGCGTCTGGCGAGGGCTGGCTGGCTCTCCTCGCCGCTGCCGGCCTCCACGGATTAGGATCGAGCTCTGCTCGCTCGCTCGCTCGCTCGCTGCCTCAGTGCTGTGCGGCGCTGAGCTTCCTTCCGCGGCGCCTCCAGCCCGGACGCGGCGCCTGCCCATTGGAGCGCCCGCCAGCCACGCCGGCCGCGCGCACCCCGCTGCCGGCCTCCACGGATCCTCTTCGGCCGCGCGCCCTAGGCAACCGCCTAGTTGGCCTAGCGGTAGCGCCGGCCCTGACCCAGCTGCCAGAAGGGGGCAAGTACTAGGACTAACTTAGTTACTAAAGCAAAGGAGGGGGGAAAGGGGGGTGCAGGAAAAAAAGAGGACCCTTTAAAATGATGCTCGCCTGCCCTTTGCAAGGGAAATAGGGAGGGGTTGACACAGGCAGCTCAAAAAATCTTTAACCAGCAAACCAAGCTTTAGGAAATTAACCAAACTCTACCTTTTTGAATACAACAAAGCCAGAAATAATGCACTTATGCAGCCAAGATTTTAAAACACTGGGATCCTAAAACTCCTTAACAATTTAGAAGCTGCAATCATAGAAAAATACAATAGCCACTGTGATGGGAAAAGGGAACTTGTGTACTTGAAACTAAGACACCTTCTTGAAAACAATTTAATAATAACAAAATAGAACAGGGAAACTTGCAATTCTTTTAGTATCTTGGTGCTACTGCATTGTGCAACACCCAAATACCATTTAAATGAGAGTGTCCTACTAGCTTACCCTAAAGCAACTAGCCAAGATCAATTCTAAAACTCAGAATGCCCAATATGCACAATGAACCAAAAATTCCCTGTTGCTTTGCCCGTAGGAGAAACCAACCAAGGCAAGGATGTAATTTAAACTATGGGGAGAGGGAGAGTGCAAGATTCTAAAGACCCCCTGCACTAGGCTGGGCACCAAACTTAAAGGCAAACTTGAATGCGGCCACAATCACTCATAGGAGCTGCTGCCATATTTTAATATTCTGCTTGATTTTACTAGCAACTCTAACAAAGATATAAATATATTTTGGGGACTTCCCGCCCTTAGTTCAGGTCTGAGGAAGAATGTGTCTTGATGAAAAGCACACTCTCTACACTAAACCCAGGACTGGTACAGACCCCAAAAGGCACCAAATCTTTCCTTATACTCAGGAACCCTTCGCACAAAGAAGTTCACAAACACAATTTTTTTCTTTAGCACAAAGCAGGGTTCCTTGAATGCTTCTTGCCATTCCTAGATCTAGTGTCTGGCTGCTGATTTTCTGGGCCCATGATTGGCCAGTTTAGAAATTTAGAAATGTATACATTGAGAAAAAAAAGTGTATTTTGTGAGAAAATATGTTTTAAAATATGCATTTGAATCTGTATTTACATGCAAATGTTCATGCAGACTTTTAAAACTGCAGATTGATTTGGGAGCAGAATGGAATGTACTTATGATATGAATGAACACAAGTAAAATTGAGGCAGACCAGAAATAGACTGATCCTTCCACCCCTAGCTGAAATATATTGTGGCTCCATTTCAGTGAACTAAGTAGAGACATGAAATATTACCCAGGCAATATCGTCCACCCCGCCACTTAAGGTCTTCGGAGGGCCATCTGCTGCAGCTGCCTAATGAGAGACTGGCAGCTACTCCTTGGAGGTCCTTCTCTTTTGCTGCCCCTCAATTGTGGAATGGCCTGCCAGTTGAAATACACCTGGTGACTTCTTTGAATATCTTTAAGCAGGCACTGAAGACTTTGTTATTTCAGCAGGCCTTTCTTTTATAATATTCTATCATATTTCTATGGAATTTTATTGTTTCTATGGAATTTTAATGGAATTTTTATACTGTTTTTATGTTTAACAGATGTTTTTATTGCATATTTATTTGTTTAATTGACTGTTATTCTGTACGCCGCCT
The DNA here is from genome assembly GCA_021292165.1 of Shinisaurus crocodilurus. NCBI lineage: Eukaryota > Metazoa > Chordata > Lepidosauria > Squamata > Shinisauridae > Shinisaurus > Shinisaurus crocodilurus. The sequence continues at coordinate 234,900,822 of CM037876.1, forward strand.
AGAGTAATAGTATATAGGCGGGATATAAATTGAAATAATAATATCATCATCATCATCATCATCATCATCATCATCTTATCTGATACAAAACATGAAGTTTTACTCTCAATGGGAAAGCGGAATTTTGGAAATCTGATAAAAGCTCTTACACACATTGCAAAGACCTCAGTCTTCTTCACCAGTTACAGAAAGTTCTAAGTTTATTGATTGATTTGGCTTGATTTGATTTGTACCAGGCCTTACTACCAAAAAAAATAAAAAATGGAACTCAAGGTGGTTTACAGGCATAATTAAAATTGATTAGAAAAAAAAATACAATTAAATTTAAATAAAAGCATAACCATTACAGAATAAAATTGTGCAAGCAGACGTTCCACTTGCACAATGGGATTTCCCCCTCCTCTCTTCCCACCCTGCACCCCACCCCACATCCCCAACATCTGCTCCAGAGGTTCTTCCAACCCTTGGAAGAGATTCTGAAGGCTCCTGGGTAGCTTCAGGGGGCAGGGAGAATTGCCCCCTTCCTATTCCACTGACAGAAGCTGTTCTGTCAGTTGGAGAGGGTAACTGGATACAACCAATTGCAATTTCCCAGTGCTGGGACCTGTTTATTATGCTTTGGCGATTCTATACAAGCCACAACATGGCGTACAACAACTATCCTGTATAGAGAATGATTTTACAAGCTCTGTTGACTTGCACAGTGTTTTTGTACGCCTGGGCATTGGAAATTTGAGTTCAACAGCACATTTTCAAAACATAGTTAACAGCAACACTTCTGGCAGGTTAAGCCTAGCAAGATGTGTTTTACACTTTTGTGTTTTACTTGATGCTGGTCTTGCTATACCAAAATGTGTCGGAAAATGTTTCTCCACTTCTTCTAGGACAGCACTTTGAAAGTCTTAGGAAGTCACATAAAAGCCATTAGATGGTTTTAAGACCCACTGGGGAAGAGAGGCAATATCTAATTTTGCCACATGAAAACCTGCAAGCTACCATACAATAATTTGTGTGCTTCTTCTACTGTAATAACTTATTTATACTGGGAACTATTCTGATCTCTGAACTGTATGTAACAGCTCTGCAAAAGGACAGTAATAAATGCACTTTTATTAACGAACAGCAGACTAGCATAAGCGGCCACACTCCAGGAAGTTGAATATCTTTCCGTTTAGGAAAAGCCTGAGGCCAGCTGGTGAGTTTCACTGCTGGTCGTTATGGTTTGGACACCACTCTAAGGCCTCACAAAAGACATCATAAAGGTCTGTGAGCAGAAACTGTTGACAAGGAGGAACAGAGCACTAATGGATAACAAGGTTTGATAAAGAGCTAGGAAAGACATTTCCCTTTCCCTCAGACCTTAGAGAGCCAGTGAAAGATTGCTGGGCTAAATGGACCAATGGTTTGCTACAGTATAAGGCAGCTACATAGGTTAATAAGGCAAAGGTAGTGGTGAGTTTCGTACCTTTGGGGGGGGCATCTCGCCTCTCCTTGGCGAGCAGGGCCCCCCCGATCCTTGGATTCTCCGCAGCACGGAGGGGCTCTCCACCCACTCTCCGTGCTGCTCAGGCAGCTACGCTGCTCGCGTGGGCTCCCGTTGTGTCACTTCTGGCTGGCCGGAAGTGACGCGACGGGCCCTGAGCCAACGCGGCTGAACCCTGCGCTGTGGTTTTGGCGTAGAAACCAGGGCAACAGGGCTTAAAACAGGCTGTTTTAAGCCCTGTTGCCCTGGTTTCTACGCCAAAACTGTGGCACAGGGTTCAGCTGCGTTGGCGCAGGGCCTGTCGCATCACAGCCAGAAATAATGCAACGGGAGCCCGCACAGATGGCAAGGTAGGCCCGCGATTATCAGGGGGCTGCGAGCGGGGCCAATTTCGGCCTCACTCCAGCCCCCCAATATTCACAGTGATATCCCTAGGCAAAGGCAATTGACCCCTCCCAGTTGGAAAATGGACCTATGTATGCAGTAACTATGCTATACTTTGTACATTATATCAACTATAATAATGCTTTTGTTGGACAGGACTGTCACTATCATGGATATTCTTGGATACATACATTATGGCCACTAAGCATGCACAGATATTTCAAAATGGTGCCCAGTAGTGCTCAAATTATGGTGGGAAGGAGGGTAGGAAGATCATGATGAAATCCACAAGCCCCATTGCCTGACTTCTTCCCCAATTTTAGCTGAATTTTGCCTCCCCCTGCTGCCTTCTAAAAATATTAGCTAAGGGGCCATCAAAAAGTTTGGGTCTCCCTTTTGTAACTTAGCATTGGTAGCCCAGTATGCGATCCATCAGCATCTCACTAACAGATTCCAGTGAATGTGCCAAGTAAATTGCCATTTGCCATGCAACTGTCAGGACTGAGGATTTCTTTTTGTGCTGAGATGAACATTCTCAAGTTAGAATTTTTGGCTTGAATTTTGACTGTAGGTGGCAGATGTAGGTGTGTAGGTTTGGTGGTTGCCCTATCAGCCTGTCCTTGGGTCTCTGGATGCTGCTTCTAAATGCCAGATTAGTGCAGAATAAGACCTCCCTCATCCATGATCTAATAGTGGATGAGGTGGCCGATTTGGCATGCATTACCAAGACCTGGGTGGGCAAACAGGGAGGAATAAGTCTCTCCCAGCTCTGCCCACCAGAGTACTTGGTGAAGCATCTGGGTAGACCTGAGGGCCGGGGAGGGGGGGTTGCTATGCTCTATAGGAACTCTCTCTCTCTCTCTCCCTCTCTCTCCAGGCTCCCTGTCTGTCTGACTACTGGTTTGGAGTGTTTGCACCTTGTGTTGGGCCAGCGGGACAGATTGGGGATTCTGTTGGTGTACCGCCCACCCTGCTGCTCAACACACTCCCTATCTGAGCTGACGGAGGTGGTCTTAGTTGCAATGTTGAGGTCCCCCAGGCTCTTGGTCCTGGGGGGACGCTAACATCCATGCTGAGGGCACCCTATCTGGGGCGGCTCAGGATTTCATGGACTCCATGACGACCATGGGACTGTCCCAACTTGTCATCGGCCCAACGCATGTAGCAGGGCACACTTTGGAATTGTTTTTTTCAGCCGGGCATGGGGATAGTGATCTGAAGGAGGAGAACTTTGAATCAGTCCCCTTGTCGTGGTCAGACCACTGCCTGCTGAGATTTAGACTAATGGCAACTTTCCCCCTCTGCAAGGGTGGGTGACCTATTAAGATGGTTTGCCCTTGAAGGCTAATGGATCCGGATGGTTTCCACAGCACCTTGGGGGGTTTCCGGCTGATATAGCTGGTGGTCCTGTCAAATCCCTGGTCGATCTCTGGAATAGAGAGATGACCCAGGTGGTTGACACGATCGCTCCTGAACGCCCTCTCTGTAGTAGAGCTCGTATCGCTCTGTGGTATACCCTGGAGCTGAGAGCAATGAAACAACACAGGAGATGGCTTGAGTGCAGATAGAGAAAAACTCCTAGTGGATGCAATCGAGCCCTGGTATGTGACTACAATCAGGTATATTTAGAAGCAGTGAAGACGCCAAAGAAACAACACCTCACTGCCTCTATTCAATCCTCCATTTGCCACCCAGCGGAGCTTTTGTAGGGTTGTCCAGGGCCTGTTATATGCTGGCCCCAAGAACATCCTGGATCCATCTGAGGCCTGCTGTGGTATGTTTGCTAGGCACTTCCAGAAAAAATATCTTGCATCCGCCAGGACTTGGATTCCAATGTTATGGCAGGTGAATCAGGTGAGGTTCCCAGAGTACAGCCTGGCCATGTTTTCTTGGATGAGTTTCAGTTGGTACGGCTCGAGGATGTTGACATGGTGCTTGGACAGGTTTGTGCAACCACATCTACATTGGATCCTTGCCCCTCTTGGCTTATTAAATCTAGCAGGGAAGGAACAACCGGCTGGGCCAGGAAGGTGATCAATGCCTCCTTGCAAGAGGGAGTGGTACCATGCCACTTGAAAGAAGCAGTGGTAAGCCCACTCCTGAAGAAACCCTCTCTGGACCCGGAAGATCTAAACAACTTTAGGCTGGTAGCTAATGTTCCTTTCCTGGGCAAGGTCCTTGAGCGGGTGGTGGCCAACCAGCTCCAGGTGCTCTTGGATGAGACTGATTATCTAGATCCATTTCAGTTGGGGTTTAGGCCTGGTTTTGGCACGGAAACAGCTTTGGTCACCCTGTGATGACCCATGTCAGGAGAGAGACAGGGAGAGTGTGATCCTGTTGATTCTCCTAGATCTCTCAGCGGCTTTCGATACCATTGACCATGGTATCCTTCTGTCTGAGTTGGGAAGTGGGGGGCACTGCATTGCAGTGGTTCCGCTCCTACTTGGATGGCCAGCTCCAGAAGGTGGCACTTGGGGGATATTGTTTGGCCCCGTGGACTCTCCAGTATGGAGTTCCTCAGGGGTTGGTCTTATCCCCCATGCTATTCAACATGTACATGAAACCTTGTGCAACTTGTGCAAATTGCGGCCGCTTTTAATGTATCTTATGCCATTTTCTAAATAAACAACGTAGCGCCGGGAACCTGGATGTCCGGCAAGCACCTCAGCTGGCACTCACTTTCGGCCCAGCTCAGCAGGCACGGCAGCAGTGCTCAGCGGGTGCCTAGCGAGTCGGGTGGTGGGCAGATCTCCTACCTCTACTTGTCCACATATGGCTGGAGTGTGACGGTCTCAGTTCCCTGAGTGCTTGCTTATCACTTACCCTCCACTTACCTAGGGATGTATAGATTTTGTCAAGTCTGTTTTATCTGTGTTTTGTGGATTGTGTCAGGCATCTTTCGTTCCATGGCAGCTGATTGACGGAATCAGATTTTATTATTATTTCATTAGTGGTAAAGCAGATTAGCACAAGTGTGAATTCATGTGAATTCCTCCCCCCCCCCATAAAAAAAATCAGTCCGCAAGTCCACAGAATCCACGTGACTCAGAAAAAGCTGGTCCACTGTGTAATCCATAGGTCGGATTCACAGAAATCCAAATTCATTTGAATCTGCAGTGGATTCCTCCGTACACCCACATTTTCCCTTGATCTTTTAGGCCCAAAACAGATGCGAAGAATGGAGTGCCTGGGACCAGCAAAGAGGCCCCACATTGTCCTGGTCCTGTATTGCATTATGACACATCTGAACCTTACCTTATTGCAGAGCAGGCAGCACAGATGTGCTGAAGGAGGGAGAACATTCACAGACAGAGTAAGCAGAAGGAAAGACTACACCTCTCCTTCCAGAGGAGATACCCATTTGAGTAGGCTAGACTGGAAGAAGAGGTGGGGTCTCTCCTTCTGCTCTCTCTGTCTGTGGATGTTCTCCCTTTAGCACTCCTTTGCTGCCTGCTCCGGCCCCAAGTCCAGTTTGGGGAAGGCCTTTCTACAGTGTTGAGACATCCACACATCAGTATCATCAACACTGTACCACTTCTGTAATGCTACCCAACCCAAGTCAACAAGATTTACTTCTAAATAAATATGCACATGATCAGGCTTTGCAGACCTCCAAAGGAAAGAACATTACCTAAGCTTTTACAACTCACAGTAGGAAACAGCCTTTCCCCTGAAATTCTTTGGCTGCCATGACTATACAAATAGTTAAACACGTTTATACTTCAGAAAAATAAGAATGAATTGCTAATAGAAGTCAAACGGTTTTGTTCCATATGAAGTTCATAAACTGGTCATATATCAAAACAGAGAAACTTATTTTACCGTATCAACCATATTTTATGCTCACTCATGAAAATATTACTTGATATGTTAACCTCTGCACATTACTGCCTGAAGTGAAGAGGAGAACAATTAGACGTGCTAATTTGTTTCCCTTTTCACTTACATTTAATGTATCTGCAGCAGGAGAACTCACCAGAAGCCATAGCCACAACTCCATCTAACAGTTATTAGCAAATTACACATTTACACTGAATATTCAATTACCATTAGCATAGAGATTAGAAAGGGAGAAATCAATTTGTTTTGAACCTCAAGTAGAAAATATAAAATATTTTAATTAAAAATATGCTGACTTGGAACTTCAAGTGCTTTTGAAGCAAGGATGTCTGGAAATAGTCCTACACTATGTTACTTATTACAGAACATCTGCCAGAATTAATGCATAGGGGAGCAAATAGGTCACTTAGACGCAAAGGTCTTGATCCAAAGACATTCACAACAAGATGTGAAGTATGGCTTATTACATTACATTGTTTGGCTGATGAGCAAATTGTCATGTCTCAAGTACAATTCAGACAACTTGCTGAGTTTATTAATCATTTATTTATTTACTGTATTTGTATACCACTCCATATCTAAGCAGATTCCAGAGCGGTGATCAATAAAAAGATAAAAAAAGATAAAAGAAACAAAAACAATACAATGGAAACAAGGTATCATTAAAATGGTGGTTGGACAGCAGAGATGGCTTCCCTGTCAAAGAGGAACTGAGTGAATAAGCAGGAACCCACTAGGAGCATGCTCAGTAGGATGGTGGGGGAAGGGTTCCCACCTAAAACTCCTCCGCTTTAGAAGTTTCCCGAAGAGAATCAGAACAGGCACAGAGCCCATGTGTGTGATGCACAGAGACCATGAAGAAGAAGGAGGTCTTCAGCAAGTGCCAGATTGCAACACACTGTCGGAATCTGCCTGACCTCCAGAGGCAGGGAGTTCCATAGAAATAGAGCCACCACACTGAAGGCTCTTCTCCTGGTGGGCTCCAATTCGGACCATGGGTCCAAGAGGAACCACCAGGAGAATGTCCTCCGATGACCTCAGTGACCAGGGAGGTTGGTAAGGGAGAAGGCGCTCTCTCAGGTATCCTGGTCCCAAATTGTTTCGGGCTTTGTACACAAGTACCAGAGCCTTAAACCTGGCCCAGTAGCGAATAGGTAGCCAGTGCAGTTCCTTCAGCAAAGGAGTTGCATGCTGAAAGGGGCAGCTCCCAACAACAGCCTAGCTGCTGCATTCTGCACTAGCTCCAGCTTCTGGAGCAGCCTTAAGGGCAGCCCCACATAGACCGCATCGCAGTAATCCAGTCTTGAGGTTACTAGCACCTGTGTCACTGTGGCCAAGCTATCCCTGTCCAGGAGAAGCCATAGCTGGTGAACCAATCAAATATGGTAAAAGGCACTCTGAGCTAGCGGCATAAATAAGGCTGGGCGCGCTGCCCGAGCCTTATTTGCCCCCCGCCCCCTCTCCGCCTTGTTTTTTCGAGTGGCGCACAGCGCTGCTCAAACGATTTCCTACCGTGTCTCGGAGGTGTTCGGAGGTCCTGTCGCGTCACTTCCGGGACCAGAAATGACGCGACGGGGCCTCTGCGCAGGCGCAGATCGGTCCCGTTGCGTCATTTCCGGTCCCGGAAGTGACGCGACGGGGCCTCTCGAACCCACCGGCCAGTTCTCCGCTGGATCGGGCGGCTGGGGCGGCTCTCTGCGGAGCGCGCGAGCCGCCCCGAAGAGGAGGTAAGGCCTCGCCGGGCCGCGAGCGGGGCCATGTTCGGCCTCGTTCTGCCCCGGCGAGGCTCGATTTTCAACTCTACAAGCTGCCACAGTCACTTGGGACTCCAGTGACAATGATGGATCCAGGAATATCCCCAGACTAAGAACCTAATCTTTCAAAGGGAGTGCAACCCCATCCAGAACAAGCAATGAGACTATCTTACAGGCATGTGGCTTACGCTGACTCAGCTTGTCTGAGTGTGGAAAGCTAAGCAGGGTCAAGCCTGGTTGTTACTTGGATGGGAGACCCCTCCTCTAGTTTCCTGCATTGAGCAGGGGGTTGGACTCGATAGCCTTGTAGGCTCCTTCCAACTCTATGATCTATGAAATCTATGAAATTTCCTGGACTTGGGAACCACTCACCCACAGGACTTCTGTCTTGCCAGGATTCAGCCTCAGTTTATTGGCCCTCATCCAACCCATCTCTGAGTTCAGGCACTGATCCAGGACCTCCACAACCTCTCCTGATTCAGGTGACACAGGGAGATAGAGCTGTGTGTCATCAGCATACTGATGGCACTTGGCTCCAAATCCCCTAATGACTGCTCCCAGCGGCTTCATATAGATGTTAAACAACATTGGGGACAAGATGATACCCTGTGGAACCATATGGTGCAATTTCCTAGGATCTGAGGAATAGTCACCCAATGTTACTTTCTGAAATCAACCCCGCAGGTAGGACCAGAACCACTGTAACACAGTGCCTCCAATGCCCAACCCGTGGAGCCAATCCAGGAGGATACCATGGTCAATGGTATTGAAAGTCACTGAGAGACCGAGCAGAATTAACAGGGTCGCACTCCCACTATCCTTCACTCGATAAAGGTCATCCATCAGGGCAACCAAAGCTGATTCAGTCCCATAACCAGGTCGAAACCCAGACTGGGATGGGTCTAGATAATCAGTATCCTCCAAGATTGCCTGCAGTTGCTTTCGCCATGACCCTCTCAAGAACCTTACCTAAGAAAGGGGTAATTGCAACTGGGCAGTAGTTATCAAATACCGTTGGGTCCAGAGTGGGTTTTTTCAGGAGCAGTCACACTACTGCCTCCTTAAGAACAGCAGGAACCACCCCTTCACGTAGAGATGCATTTACCACTCCCTGGACCCACCCAGCTATGCCCCCTCAGCTAGATTTTATCAGCCAGGAGGGGCAGGGATCAAGAGGGCACGTGACCAATCACATTGCTGTAATCACCTTGTCCACATCATCAGGCTGCAGCAACTAAAATTGATCCCACAAAATTGGGCAGATGGTGGCATCAGATACCTCAACTAGAGGTGCGCTAACAACAGCGTCAAGTTCACTGCGGAGACGAGCGATTTTGTCCTCAAAGTGCGATGCAAAAAGGTCACAGCGGAACTTTTGAGGGGGCCAGGGCCCCATTCACTGGGGAGAGTGTTGACACCCCCTGGGACACGGGCCAAAAGAGCTCCGCTGGATGGCTACTCGAGGATGCAATGGAGGCAGCAAATTAACACTTCTTTGCTGCCCACACCACTGTGCAATAGGCATGATTATGCGCTCTAGAGAGTGCTCAGTCATCTTCTCTTCGAGTCTTATACCAATTGCGCTCTAGCCAATGTCAGCATGTTTCATCGACCACAGCTCCCCAGTATACCAAGGAGCAGAATGGGCTTTACCGCGCCAGAGAGGGCACTCAGGAGCGATCGAGTCAATCATTCCATGGCGAGACCAGGGCCTCAGCTGGATCACCAGCTCTTTCCACTGGAAAATCCCCAAGAGCATTCAGAAATCTGTTGGATTCCATCAGTCTCCTGGGGTGACCCATCTGAGTGTCCCCCCTGCAGGAGGAAGGTAACACCATGAGTTCATATCTCACCACGAAATGGTCTGACCATGACAATGGGGTTACTTGGACCCTCCCCCAATTTCCAGACTACTCATCTCACAGTCTGGAGCAAAGACCAAGTCAAGGGTATACCCCACTTCATGTGTTGGGCCCATGACAAACTGAGACAGCCCCATGGCTGTCATGACTCATAAAGGCCATGAAGTCCTGAGCTGGGGCTCCAGAGGCAGCCTCAGCATGGAAATTAAGGTCACCCAGGACCACTGTCCTGGGTTCCTCCAACACCACATCCAAGATCACCTGCCAGCTTGGTCAGGGAGGATGCTGGACAGGAGGGCACATGGTACACCAGCAGCACCCCCAATCCCTCTCTGTAGCCCAACACCAAGTGCAACTCCTCAAGGCCCACTCCATGGTGGAGTGGTTTCCTGGTGAAAGTGATGGCAGTTTTGTGAATCATGTGACTCCACCCCCTCAGCCCTCCAACCTATGCTGGCACTGCACCAAGTACCCAGGTAGGTAGAGCTGGGTCAGGTCAGGCCCACCCAGCTCACCCACCCAAGTCTCAGTAATACACACCAGATCGGCCTTCTCATCCACAATTAAATTGTGAATGAGTGCAATCTTATTGTGGACCAATCTGGCTTTAAATAACAGCACTGCAAGACAGGAGGGCTCAGTGGATGAGCTACCCGATACATGAGAGCTAGTGGAGGGTGGTACGGGGAACAGTGTATAAACATCTATAGCCCATTCTACTTTGGTGTCCCAATCCCCTCCTCCTGCCCCAAATTACTGGGATGACAGCACCACCTCCACAGACCCCTGTGTCAGGATCTTCCCTGCACATCCTGCCACACCAACACTTTCCACACACTCTCAGTTCTCATTCACAACACAAACAAATCCAGAGCCACTCAAAACCACTCATACAGCATTCATCATCCAGTCATACACAATCAACCCAGCACAATAAAGTAAATAAATATAAAACTAATCAGGCTGCATCACAAACGGACACACAGGCATCTGAATCAAAGGAGGAGATGGGGGGAAGAGGGGTACCCTCACCCTTGTGGTACCCCAAAGCGGCAGCTCAAAGGGGCATGCCCCCTTTGGGGACACCCCTGCTGGGTTCAGCTTGCCAGCCCACAGCAGGCCTGCTTATAAGCCCAGGAGGAGGCCGCTGGATTCCTAGGGCCAGGTGTTTCCAACTGCCCTGATGGTGTTCTGCGAGGCCAGCGTTTGTATGGAGAGATCTCTCTTAATTACTTGAAAGTTTTGAAACATCTTGTGTTCCTTTCCTTTAAACAAAGCGAAACTTGTAAGGCGACGGTGTATACCAGGAGGTAGGCAACCTTTTTGGGCCCATGGGCACAGCTGGCAATTTGGGAAACTGCCCTGGGCACCAGCACAAAATGGCTACCATTGGAGGCGAGGCGTGGCTAGTCACAAAGGACAAGTAACCCACTCAAAAGACTGAGTACAATGCAGAGGTGGGGTCTGAGCCCCAACACGCTAAACAACTGCTTTGAATCCAGTTTTCAGTACCAACAGAAACCTGTTTCACAGGAACTCTACCCAAGCTGACTTATTGCTGTTCTTCCTAGCCCCCTTGCCCCCACTGCTCTTCTTAGCCCCACACTTCTCTCTTTTGCTCCTACCCCAGCTTACCAGACAGAAGTGATGGGAGTCTTCTTTTTAAATTATTTTCCCCTTCTTTTTCTTGGTGGCTAGGAGAATCCGGCCTGCAGGAAAGGATTGGCATGCCAACACACACCATCTTCATTTCCTAAGAATGTCTAAAAGCCCCATGTGTGGGCAAGAGGCATTAATGGGAAATGAAGATGGCAGTGGCTGGAGGCCCTCCATTTTGACCCAATCCCCGCTGCCAGTAAGAAAATGTTTTTTTTTAATATATAAATTGAGAGAGGTAGGGCACCTTGGTGGACACCAAGAAAGGTGTCTGGGGGCATATTGGTGCCTGCAGACAACACATTGCCTAGCCCTTTCTATTCCGTCTTTATTTTTTATTTTTTTAGAAAGGCCAACAACTATACATCTAGTTAATGCAATGGTTTGGGAAAAAATAATTATGTACCTTTTACTATTTATTATTTCTTAATTATATTTCTGCACCACTCAATAGCCTCTCTGGCTGGCTCACAAAACAGAGGCCAAACTATAAAATACAAGAATGATAAAGTAAAACATAAAATCTAAAACAAATTATAACAGCTGCAGAATAAAACCAACAGCAGAGGACAACAGCAGTGCAAGGATCTAGAAAGCACTAACACATTTTTAAAACTGAGCAACTAAAAAGACTGGGAGAATTTAAAGGTCTCCATGCAGCACTGAAAACAAGGCCACAACATAGTCTAGTTTTATTGATTGGAGTTATAGATTTTGACGGTGTACAACAGATTCTGTCAAATTCAGTTTCCCATTTTTCCATTATTAAGTTCATTCTGTCCCATTTCCACATCAGTTTGTACCTTTTTAAAAAGAAGTTTGTATAAAAATGTACATTTTCGTAAGTAATTTTCCTTAATGTAATGTTTCCCCCCCCCCACTAATATACATTTTGGTGCACATTTTGGCCTAATATATTTATTTTTGTCTGATTCTTTTGATTGGATAAATCCATAGCAAAATTCTGAATAGTGCAAATGCTGAAGGATAACTGCATTCCACTTTGCAGATGGATTTGGGAAGTGCCAACTTGGTAAGTTCTTATCAAACTGCAAACAAAATGAAATTCTTCTCCATCTTGAGTCATAGAATCATAGAAAAGTAGAGTTGGAAGGGGCCTACCAGGCCATTGAGTCCAACCCCCTGCTCAATGCAGGAATCCAGGTCAAAGCATCCCTGACAGATGGCTGTCCAGCTGCACATTGTATGCCTCCAGAGTGGGAGAGCCCACCACCTCTCTAGGTAGTTGGTTCCATTGTCTTATTGCTCTGAGTCAGAAAATTTTTTTCCTGATATTTAGGTGGAATCTGGGTTCCTGTAACTTGAGCCCATTATTCCGTGTCTTGCAAACTGGGATGATCGAGAAGAGATCCTGGCCCTCCTCTGTGTGACAACCCTTTAAGTACTGGAAGAGTGCGATCATATCTCCCCTCAGGCTCCTCTTCTGAAGGCTAAACATGCATTGCCCAGCAGGGATGTAATGGTTCGCCCCGCGTGGGCGTAGCGGGCCGAAATCAGCCCTGCTCACATCCGTGCGGGGTTCTTGCGGGCCTACGGGCCTAACTTGTCCAGTGGCAGCTCGCCTCTCCATGGCACGCCGCCTGCGCCAGTGCCATCGCGTCAGATCCAGCCCCAGAAGTGACACGACAGGACCCTGCGCAGGCACGCTGGACCCGCGTGTGACATACTGCACCTGCACGGGGTCCCTGTTGCGTCACGTCCGGGGCCGGATGTGATGCGACAGGACCAGCGACAGGACCAGCGCCGGCGGCTCGAGCAGCGCGGAGAACTGCTCCGCGCCGCTCAGAAGACCGAGGCGGGGGGCTGCCCACAGCGGAGAGGCAAGACCCCCCCAGGTTCTGTTGGAATATGGGTCCCACATATTCAGGTTTTGCCTTCGGACTAGAAGGTAAAAGAAACCAACAAGCCTGACCAAGGTCAGGAAGGAGAAAGATTCACCTTTGTCCCAGTGAGGGTAAGGTACAGTTTTTGTGTCCAGTGTAACTGGAGCAAGGGTCAAGCTAAAGTGGATGCAGCTGGGGTGACATCATGCCTTGATGCAGCTGGCATTACCTCATTTAGCACATGACTGTACCATAATGTATATAAGTGTGTGAAGTCTTTGTAAGCTTGTTGGGAGAAGGAGTATAGGGAAATATATGGTAAGAGAGCATTCTGGTGAGATAAGAGTTTGTATGTATGTCATGACTGTGAACTGTTTTTGTCTGACATGCTATTCTGTTTTTTCACTCTTGTAAATATATCACTCTTTAATCTGTTCGTGTTTTACAAGTTTAGTTTAGTAAACTTTAGAGTTTGAAAGAAAAACTGACTTGTGGTTTTGCTTTTCCACCTACTGGCCTTGCACACGGTTTTTTCTCAAACTACCCAAACGCCACAACTCGAATCTGCAACCACTGGACAAAGTTGCTTAGCTTTGTTTTTCCCCCAGTGGTTCTGTATTCCAACAGGTTATGGGCCCAGCTGTGGCACATGGGTATTGAGATCCGTGTAGTTTTGTTTTTGGCAAAGGTCCAGTGAGGTGGTTTTTGTTTGGGTGCTGAGAAGTTTTGATCGCTACAAAGTTCCTGGCTAGGGCTTTGTATCGCTGGTCCTTCTCTGGCAACAAACCCTGAAAAGCTGGAAGAACAGACGGTGATAAAGAGTGATCCTCTGGAGATAGAGGAGGGAAGAATTCCAGAACCAGCTCCCCCTGTGCAGACCGTGGACGGCGTACCGATGGCGGTGGTGCAACAGTACCCGGGAGTGGTGGTGGACAAGCTGACGGGTGAGAACTACCTGGCTTGGGAGTTCAAAACCAGAATGCTCCTGATGCGGGAGGATTTATGGGACATAGCTGTTGTCAATCCCCCGAACGACCCAACCCCTGAAGAGAGCAGACGGATGCAGAGAGCTCATGCAATGATTGTGCTGTCTCTGTCTGATGCACAACTCATGCATGTCAGAGCGCTGGAGAATGCCGCCGACTGCTGGGCTACTCTCAGGAGGATACATATTCGGGACTCTGCAAGCTGTAAAATCCTGTTGGCACGGCAACTGTACAGAAAGCAGTTGCTGCCCGGGGAAAAAGTTTCTGACCACTTGCAAGCGATACAGGAGCTGCTGATGAAGCTTGCTGAGCGGGGTCAGAGATATGAAGAAATCCATCAAGTCCAGATCGTTCTGTCCTCCCTGGATGAGAGCTGGGACTTGCTGGTCAGTAGCGTTGCTTCGCTCCCAGAAGACGATCTCACCATGGATTATCTGGCTGGCCGTCTCCTGGAAGAAGAGGAGAGGAGGAAAGCGAAACAGCAACAGCAGAAACAGCCGGCAACTCCCTCCATCCGAAGGAATTCAGGCCGAGGAGTGGTGAGAGTGTCGGGTTACAGCAACAGCGCAGAGCAACCGAAAAATGCCGGAGAAGACACGGAGGCAGCTTTGAGTGTCAGGAGGTGCTACAGATGCGGGCAGCCAGGACACTACAAGAGACATTGTAAGACGGGCTTGCAGAAGGGCGGTCCACAGAGGAAGAAACAACCCCAGGAAGATGGACGTTGTAGTAACTCTGTGTCTGCCACTGTGAGGGTGAATGTAAGTCAGCCTACATCAAGGTGGATTCTTGATAGTGGGAGCTCCAAGACAATTTCTAACTCGTCTTTGCCTTTTGTATCATTTAACAAAGTGTCTAAAGAAAGTAGTAGTCACACTGTAACGTTGGCTGATGGGAGCACGTGTCCTATTGTGGGTGAGGGGAAATGCAAAGTACCCTATCTAGAGGCAGAAATGGAGAATGTTCTGTGTGTCCCCAATTTAGACTATAGCTTATTGTCTGTATCATGTTTGACAAATGATGGGTATGAGGTGGTATTCACAAAAGCTGGTTGTGAAATACTCAAAGGTGGGAAGCTTGCTGCCAAAGCCTCCCTGGTAAATGGGCTATATGTGTTGTCTCCCCACATTGCCATGGTTAATAATACACCGTTACACGATGGATGTTTACACACATTTCACAGAAAATTAGGGCATTCCGGATTTGGTGTAATCAAGAAGACTGCTGAGTCTTGTACTGGGGTTACATTGAAAGGGTGCAAGAAGTATCTAAACTGTGCAGTGTGCAAACAAGCAAAATCTAGGGTGCAGCCAATAAGTAGAAAATCAAACAGGCACGTAAATGAAGTGTTTGAGTTGGTGCATTCAGATGTGTGTGGTCCCTTCAAACCCAGTGAAGGTGGTGCAAGATATGTGGTACTGATTATGGATGAGTATTCCAAGTTCACATGGGTGTATCTGGTGAAGCAAAAAGCTCAGTGTTTTTCTGTGTTCCGTGACTGGGTAGCATATGCAGAACGGCAGTTTAACACAAAAGTACGTACTCTACAGACAGACCGGGGTGGGGAGTACTTGAGCGGAGAGTTTCAGAAGTTCATGAGAACAAATGGCATAGTGCACAAACTTGCGAACCCCCATTCTCCGTGGGAAAATGGTACAGCTGAGAGAAAATTAGGGGTTCTTCAACAAATAATGAGATGTTTGTTAACTGACGCTGGTCTAAGCACAAACTCGCATTTTTGGGGTGAAGCAATCCTTGCAGCTAACTACCTGTGCAATAGAACCTGGTCTATGGTGATTGATAATATACCGTATACAAAGCTATTTAACAGGGCTCCGGAGCTTGGCCACCTTCGAGTCTGGGGTAGTTTTGCATACGTGCATATTCCCAAATCAATGAGAAGGAAGGGAGAACAAAGATCACAAAGGTTGCGTTTTGTGGGATATGCTGGCACTGGGAAATCCTGGAGGTTTTCACGAGGGAATGCCAGGGTGATCATATCTCAAAATGCAGATTTTGTTGAAGAAGGTTGGCAACGTATTCATGCAAACCCCGAGGTTTTAATTCCGGTAGAGGACTCTGAGCCAGTCAAGCCGCAGCAGCTGGCGAGAGAGGGGGGCCAAAGCCCAAGGAATGTAAAACAATCTTTACAAGCCGATTCAAGTGGGGAAGGGCAAGCCGGTGAAGGCAGTACTGAAATTGAGATCCGAAGATCTCAAAGGAGTAACAAAGGTGTTCCACCCCATAGGTTTGTGATAGGAGGGGCAAGAGTTTGCAATGTCACATATGTTGAACCAGAGAATCTTGAACAAGTAAATAATTTGCCTAATACTGAAAAGCAACAGTGGTTGGAGGCAATGAGAAGCGAAATGGAATCATTCAAACGGAACAATGTATATACAGAGGTGAATGCACCAACAGGAGTAAAAGTAACTGGCTGCAGGTGGTTATTCAAACGGAAGGTGTCAATTTCGGGAGAATTCATATTTAAATCAAGACTGATCGCCAGGGGTTTTTCGCAAAGGTGGGGGGAGAGTTATGATGAAACATTTTCACCCACTGCAAAGGCAGAAACAGTTAGGTTACTACTGTCACTGGCTGCGAAAAGGGATTTACAGGTGCATCATTTGGATTTCACAACTGCTCATCTAAATGCTCCTCTGGAGGAGGAAATATACATGGAGCCGGCTCCGGGGTTTGAATGTAAACAGGGAAAGGTTTGGTATCTGAACAAAGCGGTTTATGGGCTGAAACAGTCAGCCAGAGCCTGGAACATTTGTCTTAATGAAACATTGCTGGCATTTGGTTTCAAACGTGGTGTAGCTGACCCGTGTCTGTACACTAGAGGGTCAGGAAACAGCTACATGGTTTTAATCACGTTTGTGGACGATATTTTGTGCGCTGGGTCAAACAGCAGCCAGATATCCACATTTGCACAGCAATTAGGGCAGAAATTCAAAATAAAATCTCTGGGTGAAGTCTCACAGTATCTAGGTGTGCAGGTGGTCAGATCAAAAGAGTCTATTTGTCTGAACCAGAAACAAAAGGTGGTAGCATTACTTGACAAGTTTGGTATGCTAGAGTGTGCACCGGTCCTGACACCTATGACCACAGATTTTGTTAAATCAGTCACAGCAACAGACAAAGTGTTCCATGAGGTAGAAAGATATCAGTCCCTGGTTGGCAGTCTGCTGTATCTGGCTCAGTGGTCACGACCAGATATAGCTGCCAGTGTGGGAGTTTTGTGTCGGTTCACAGCACAACCCACTGTTCCTGCATGGAATGCAGCAAAGAGAGTACTGCGGTATCTCAAAGGCACACTCGACATTTGTTTAAGTTTACCGGTAAAGGGATCTGAAAACTTACAAATATGGGTGGACTCTGACTGGGGAAACTGTGTATTGTCCCGGAAATCAGTCAGTGGCATGGTAATGCAATTTGGTGACACCATTGTAAACTGGGTTTCAAGGAAGCAAACAAGTGTAGCCACATCCAGTTGTCAGGCCGAAATGGCAGCAGTTTCACTGGCATGTGGGGAGATAACTTGGTTTCTGCAACTGTTCAAAGATATGGGTATTGATCAACAACTGCCGGTAGAGGTGTATTGTGACAGTACAGCATGTATATCTTTGGCCAACACAGAACACTTGAAAGCCCAGACTAAACACATAGCGGTTAAGTTTTGCAATGTAAGGGACCACATCCAAACTGGTGTAATCAAACTGATGTACTGCCCATCAGAGGGGAATTTGGCAGATGTCATGACCAAGGCTCTGCCCATGCCCAAATTCCATGAAACAATAGCAAAGTTTGGAATGTTGTAAAATGAATGTGTTTAGGGAAGCAAATGTAATAAAGCTTCAAGCCTCTCAGGCAAGGAGGGGTGTTGGAATATGGGTCCCACATATTCAGGTTTTGCCTTCGGGCTAGAAGGTAAAAGAAACCAACAAGCCTGACCAAGGTCAGGAAGGAGAAAGATTCACCTTTGTCCCAGTGAGGGTAAGGTACAGTTTTTTGTGTCCAGTGTAACTGGAGCAAGGGTCAAGCTAAAGTGGATGCAGCTGGGGTGACATCATGCCTTGATGCAGCTGGCATTACCTCATTTAGCACATGACTGTACCATAATGTATATAAGTGTGTGAAGTCTTTGTAAGCTTGTTGGGAGAAGGAGTATAGGGAAATATATGGTAAGAGAGCATTCTGGTGAGATAAGAGTTTGTATGTATGTCATGACTGTGAACTGTTTTTGTCTGACATGCTATTCTGTTTTTTCACTCTTGTAAATATATCACTCTTTAATCTGTTCGTGTTTTACAAGTTTAGTTTAGTAAACTTTAGAGTTTGAAAGAAAAACTGACTTGTGGTTTTGCTTTTCCACCTACTGGCCTTGCACACGGTTTTTTCTCAAACTACCCAAACGCCACAACTCGAATCTGCAACCACTGGACAAAGTTGCTTAGCTTTGTTTTTCCCCCAGTGGTTCTGTATTCGAACAGGTTCGTGGCACATTTCCATTCTCTCCTCATAGGGCCTTGTTTCCAGTCCCTTTATCATCCTTGCTGCCCTCCTCTGAACCCTCTCCAGTTTGTCTACGTCCTTCTTAAAGTGTGGTGCTCAGAACTGGATGCAGTACTCAAGATGAGGCCTAACCAGTGCTGAGTAAAGGGGAATTATCACTTCATGCAATTTGGAAGCTATACTTCTATTAATGCAGCCCAAAATGGCATTTGCCTTCTTTACAGCCACATCGCATTTCTGGCTCATATTCAGTTTGTGATCTACCACAATTCCAAGATCCTTCTCACTTGTAATATTGTTGAGCCAAGTGTCCCCCATTCTGTAACTCTGCATTTGGTTTCCTTTCCCTAGGTGCAGCACTTGGCATTTATCCCTATTTTTAATAAATTTCATTCTGTTGTTTTCAGCCCAGCGCTCTAACCTATTGAGATCACTTTGAATTTTGTTTCTGTCTTCCAGAGTATTAGCTGTTCCACCCAACTTTGTGTCATCTTCAAATTTGATAAGCATTCCTTGTACCTCCTCATCCAAGTCATTAATAAAAATGTTGAAGAGCACTGGGCCCAGGACCGAGCCCTGTGGTACCCCGCTCGTTACCCAGTTTGAGAAGGAACCATTGATAAGCACTCTGAGTCCGATTCTGTAGCCAGCCGTGGATCCACCTGATAGTCGTTCCATCTAGCCCACTTTTAGCTAGCTTGCTAATCAGGATATTATGAGCCGCCTCCACTACGGGCGATGCACGTTCCTCAGGGGCCCCATTTGTGGGTTCCTCAAGGTGAACCACTGCTGAAGGGCCTGGTGTAGCTTCCCTTCATAAGGTCAGGAGGGCCCCACTTCAAAAGCCCCCTGACCCACTGGTAGAGTATAGGCTGAATACAGACTGTAATTGTTGTTGTTGTTTTAGAGTTTCAAAAGATGGCATGAGATAGACATTTTTATTGGGATATATCTTATGTTGGCTTCCCATAAACAAGTTCTGCAAAATTTTGTACTGCTCCAGAAACCTGCAAAAACTCTGATCAGAGATGCACAATGGAACAAAAGAAGTGTTCCAAGAGCAACATTGCCACTGGCATACAACTTATTTATTTGAAACATTTCAACAACTTATTTATTTGAAACATTTCTATACAGCTCTTCATTAAATCAGCAGAGCCAAAGTCAAGCAGAGGCAAACAGTTGAAATTAAGTGCAATCCAAACAACAGGGTCTTAGCAGCAGTCCAGGAGTCAGCAGCACAGGAGATCAGCACAAAGAAGACGCGGGGTCAGGAAAGCTAGGTTGTAAGATACTGATAGCTGAAATGAAGGTGGTGTTCCGGCAAACAGCAGGTCTCAACTGAGAGCGTATATAGTCAGGTCTCCCAGCCTACATCCAGGTACAGCTGCAAGCCATTAATCTTCGCTTCAGAGTACTCCCTATGTCTGAGGAGACTCTTGTTCTTGGGGAGCCTTGTTGTATTGGGCCTTGAGGCATGCACTTTGGCTCTGAGTGGCAGTCTGTGCCCACACCTTCTCTCAGGTTTTGGTGGTTGCTGAGCCTTCTCCTCTGACACCACGGGTGATGCACATTCCTCAGGGGCCCCATTTGTGGGTTCCTCAAGGTGAACCACTGCTGAAGGGCCTGGTGTAGCTTTCCTTCATAAGGTCAGGAGGGCCCCACTTCAAAAGCCTGTTTGCTCCCATGATGTCATCTGCCCCACCCACTTTTTTTTCTCCATGCAGACAGAGGCATGGAGCTCCATGGCTTTCTCTTCATGGACAAAGAAGCTCAGCCAGGGTTTGCAGGAGCCAGCTCCTGCAAGCCCCGGCCAAGTTGGGTGGCTCCTTTCCATGCCACTCACATCCTGATTGGGATCCAGTTGGTGCTTGCAGGAGCTGGCAAGTCCCAGCCATGTGGTGCGAGGAAATCCCCAGCTTATCCCCAGTCTCTGTTGTATTATTATAATGTCATATAAATAGAACAAACCTAGGTCTGGTTCGTACTGTGAAATTCCTCCATATGACCCTCTACATGGCTACACAGCCATGTGATAAAATGCTAGTGAAAACCAGGCCATATATGAAGGGATCTGGCAGCATTCTCTGTGATCATGACTTCTGGAAAAAGGGCAGTTTTGATCTTGGAAATAATAGCAAGTTCCTCATGTGTCCCCACATTAGCCTTTCTCTAGCAGTGATGTACCTGCGTACATGATTGCCTGGCAGAACCTGACATTTGCGAACTGGTCTATGGTCTCACATTTCCAACAACTGAGCAGGGAAATCTCAGATGCTGCATTTCTGGCTGTCTGGGCTAAACACATCAAAAGGCACACATCAAAGAAAACCACAAGGTTAAAGATGTTGAGGTGAACATTCTAAAAAAAGGTCGTTACCATCTCCAATGACTGCTGAGGGCAGTATCAGATCAGCTATGGAGGTTAGCAGCAAAGAAGCCAAGATCAAAAAGATGAGGCAACCAGGGTTTTATTACCACTTCAGTATCAGACTCCTGCTGCTTAGCATTTCAATCACAGGGCTTCCTTCACCTCTGCATTGCCCTCGTCTCCTGTGGGAGAGCTTTCTGCAGCCCACACTCCTCTGCAAGGTGAGGATAATCCAAATTGCAGCATGAGCCAATTGGCACCACACAAAGAACCAATGCATCTGTATATCAGCTGTCCAGTTCTTGCTGTTCCCTTCTGCATGCATTCTCTGTTGCTAACGAACATGTACTGCGTACACTCTTTGCTACATTCTTACCACATTCCATTTCTAAATGTATGCTCAAAACTCATAGCAGGAGGTACCATTTGGCCTACTCTTGGATATATGCTCTCCTAAAGATCACTTGTGGCTGTTGAGGGTTTTCAACAACTTTTCATCACCTTTGGCTATATGTTTGGGGGAAAGAAGCCAGTACCGCTGAGCTAAACCTTATAATTTGACAGAGCTCTTATTTTTCTCTTGTGCCTAACAGGAACAGATCATAAGGGCCTCAGTATGATTTTTTTTTTCTTTTTTTAAGAATACTTTTTTTTTTTTTATGTTTTAATGTGACTGACACATATATAAAGAGAAAAAAATGTTCTGGCTTTAATAAGACATTTTCAGCTATACCCTTGGATAAGAGCTTGTTGCAGAAGAAAGACTGAGTAAATTATAGTAAAGTAGATAGGCTTATGAATGCTTCTGTGCACATGCTTGCAGTGCACACACATACATCTGCCTGAAGATGATAGACTTGTTTCTGATTTCATTTTGGAAATAAAATGTGGCTATTTTGGCTTTAGCTGAGAAGAATATTTTATAGGCATGACAAGCTTGGCTCCTAAACCTTTAGTTGATTAAATTAATCAAAGCACTGGTATGTGATGATGATGATGATGATGATGATGATGATGATTTAAAAAATAATCAATGGGTTACTTTCTCTTCTGGGATGCCTGGCACTGTGTCTAAAAAAGTGAGCTGTTGATTGCCATCATGCAGTTGTGCCCAAGAAGTTGGGTTTTTCTCTTCTAGAACATGTGACCTGCATCTCTCATCTGCACCATGATTTTCAGAGATTCGCAAAAGGGGAGGCTTCTTTAGAAATCATGTCATTCATGCACACTCTTAGCCAGTTCATAAGAATGCAATAAGAAATGTGCTGGATCAAAGTTGGCAGAGATCACTACCTGGCAGAGATTCCACTTTGTGAAGAAGTACTTCCTTGTATCTGTCCTGAATCTCCCACCATTTAGCTTCATTGGATGACCCTGGTTCTGTTATCCTGAGTATCCAATTTTCTCTGCCCCATGCATCATTTTATATACCTCTATCATGACCCCCTTATTCACCGGTTTTCTATGACAAAAAGCCCAAATGCGATTACTTTTATACTTTTATTACTTTTTTTACTTTTATTACTGGAGAGAACTATATTATGCGGAAATTTGCTAAGTTCTCTTGGAGGCTGAATCCAGACCTCAATCTAGGTCATGAACATGTGCTAAAAGTTCAGCCTGTTGTAGGATGTGTATGTCAGTGTGAGAGGTCAAAGAGAGGTGGGGATTAGGTGAATGGGAGCAGAAAATAAATGTATAGGATGAGTGTTAGAGTTTGGGGAGCAGGAAAAGGGTTTGAGAGAGGTTTTTGCTGACAAGAAATGGTGCAATCAGACTAGTCCTGATACATGATCACCATAATGAAAGGGGATGAGGGAAGGTGGTTATCTAAAGCTCAAAATGCATTCATTCCAATTCATGCTGCTTTGTGTGCTTCCCTCCTTGTTTCTCCATTTGTTTGTTTCCCTGGATGCCTTTTCCACTAGGTATGTAACCTAGGTTCATAGATTTCATAGATCATAGAGTTGGAAGGGGCCTACAACAAGGCCGTCGAGTCCAACCCCCTGCTCAATGCAGGAAACTAGAGGGGGCGGTCTCCCATCCAAGTAATAACCAGGCCTGACCCTGCTTAGCTTTCCACACTCAGACAAGTTGAGCCAGCGTAAGCCACAGGCCTGTAGGTTGTTCTTTGAAGAGTGCAGATTACCCAGTGAACAAACAATACAGGAGTAACAGCTACAATCCCTGTCACTGGAACATCAGTGGTTGGGGCTCTATAAAGTTCAAAATTAGACCACACCCAAGCATGCACACCATAGAAAACAGGGTGTACGGTGGAGGCTACACTTTATAGAAAGACCTCCGAATATAGGAGAGGATTCCAAAATACCTTTCCTTGGGTTGGTCTGACCCATTCCTGAAGCTGAAGATTAGGGGCACTTTGAAATTCCTGAGTCTCAGTGGTGAAGGGGGGGAAAGTGTTTGCTTTAAAAGGGAGCAGCTGTGGCCAGGTGAGGACCTAAGCATGCAGCTTAGTCTGGGCAAAATAAGCACCAGATGAGAGACAGAATAACAGTGCACAGCACCAGCTTGTTCTCTTGGGCAGTGTTCTCCAACCTTGGGTCCCCAGATGTTTTTGGCCTACAACTCCATCAGCTGGTCCATCAGCTATGGTTGGAACCAATCACAAGCCAGCACACTAATCACTAATTAAAACTTGGGGTTGTTATAATTTTAAATGAAAACCTTGATGTCATGTCTATCAGCAGCAAACACAAAAGTTGCAGAAAAATTTCTCAAATACTGAGAATTGCAGTTCCTGACCGAAAACAATGGGGTTGATCACCCTACCATCAGAGAGAGTCCTTATTGGGAATGGGCACTATAGGTATAGTATATTTGTCCAATAGGTTGAGCTGTTTCTCAGCTTATACAAATTTGTGAAAGCTTTTACAGACTAAACAATTCCACTTCCTGACACCTTAAGGTGTTTCCTCTCATCAGGAGGGGATATTACTTCAGGACTAGTTCTTTATGTATTTGATTTTTTTTTTTTTACTTGTTGCCTACCTTCAAGCTTTTGAATATATAGATAGATAGATACTGCTTCAATTGCTTTTGCAATGGTGGATCTTTGCCTTGCTTATGTGACCTGAAGCTGCTGAATAGTTTCCTTTGTTCCCGCTAAAGTTTCAAGCCAAACTTTTTTAAAGACAGCATACCCATGACGGCCAATATCAGGGAGGGTGCAGGACCTGCCCTATAGCTGAGCAGTCTGCTAACATTGGTTTTTCTTGGACATGAATGAAATGAAGAACACCAACCTGGCTATTTTTCTGTAACTGATCATTACAAAAGAAAAAAAGCAATGTGTGACAGGGCCATTCTAAAAACACTTAACCTGCTTAGGCTTTGTTTCATACTGCATGCAGCATTATGCAAGACAATTTCTGTTATTCTCAGCCTCTTATTCTCTGAATTTTTAAAAGTGTCCCTCTGCTCTTTGGATAAATGAGATTGTGCTGTAGATGTACACGGTGAAGCTGTCCCATCGGGAGAGATTAGACTGTGGTGAGTACAGGTTCTTATTGCTGTTTCATGCTGAAAAGACAAGAAAGATGGAACATGGTAGAACATAAACAGCAAATACTTTTTTGCTGCTGCAAGACCATTATATGTACCCAAAGCAATTATCACCAATGCCACTATATGAGAGGAAGAAATAGAGGTTTTTTTAGCTATAAAGAATGGATTTTTTTTTATGACAACAATTAAATACATAGAGAATATCTCATTGCATTTTGCTATGAAACATAAATAAGCATTCATGCTACGAGTCATTAAAATATACCCATTCTCACACCTTCTGTACCTATTTAGGATTTTTTGTTTTAGAAAGGAAGACAGATTTGCTATTATTGTTGCAAATACCATTAGTTTGGTTGAACACGCTGTGACTTTGTTGATCCTAGACACAATCCATAAGTGTATTTTTTAATTTTTTTATTTGCAGTTATTGCCTGGATTTGAGAATAGACCGTTCTGCTGGATTTGTTTCTAAACTAATATTCTATCTTGATGGAAACATGTAGGTTGTTCAAGGACTGGTAAAAGATGCAACACAGTGACACCTACTGTTGCATCCTAGCTTTACAGGATACAGCATGGGTGCTCCCAAAACCAAAGACAAACTTAAAATACTGACACTCACTGACAGAATACAACATTAGCCTTGCTAAAGAATAAACTACATGTTGTATGCAGAAGGTGTAACAAAGAATGTTACAAAGAATGGAGAATGGCCAATGCACTGCAAATTTTTAAAATGGGATCCTGGAAATTATAGGTCAGTTACTAGCTTAATGTCTGTTCTGGGTAAATTGGTTGAAAGCATTATAAAAGATAAAAATTAGTAAGCATATAGAAGGGCAAGCCCTGCTGAAAAAGAATCCACATGGCTTCCGCAAAGGTAATTCATGTCTCACTAACCATTTAGAATTCTCTGAGTGATCTGGTAGATATTGTTTACTTCAGCCTCCAAAAGTCCTTTGACAAAGTCCCTCACCAAAGTCTCCTGAGCAAACTTAGCAGTCATGGAATAAGAGGAGAGGTCCTCTTATGGATCAGTAACTGGTTAAAAAACAAGAAGCAGAGAGTAGGAATAAATGGTAACAACTCCCAATGGAGGGATGTAAACAGTGGGGTCCCTGGATAGGGATCTGTATTGGGACCAATGCTTTCCAACTTATTCATAAAGGATCTGAAATTAGGAGAGAGCAGTGAAGTGGCCAGTTTTGCTGATGACACCAAATTAATTAGGGTGGTTAAAACAGAAAGGACTGCAAAGAGCTCCAAAATGATCTCTCCAGACTGCGAAAATGGACATCAAAACAGCAAATGCTGTTCTTGGGGTTGTGGTGGACCGCTCAATGAAAATGTCGACCCAGTGTACAGCTGCTTGGAAAAAGGCAAATTCCATGTTAAGCATCATTAGGAAAGGCATTGAAAATAATTGTATTTTCTACTCAAAGGACGGGTTCTGCAGTGCTCCCAATCATTAAGGTGTTTTTAATTTTTTTAAAAGCATATATCATACTGCCCTTATACAAATCTATAGTGCAACCACGCTTGGAATACTGTGTACAGTTCTGGTCCCTGCACCTAAAATATGATATTGTAGAAAAAGTGCAAAAAAGGACAACTAAAATGATCAAGAGCCTGGAGCAACTCCCTTACAGGGGAAGGTTACACAACACCTGGTTTTGTTTAGCTTAGCAAAAAGGCAAGTAAGGGGAGAGATGATAGAGGTGTGGAAAATTATGCATAGTATGAAAAAAATGAAAAGGGAGACATTTTTCTACTTCTCTCATAATACCAGGGTCATCCCATGAAGCTGAATGGTGGGAGCTTCAGGACAGATAAAAGGAATTACTGTAGACAGATAAAAGGAATTCTGTACATAGTGCATAGTTAAACTATGGAATTCACTACCACAAGATGTAGTGACAGCCACCAGTTTGGACGGCATTAAAAGTGGATTGGACAAATTCCTGGAGTATAAGGCTATAAATGGGTACTAGTCCTGATGGTTATATGCTACCTCCACTATCAGAGGCAGTATGCATAGATACACCAGATGCAGGGGACCTTGGGTGGGAGGGTGCTGCTGCACTCATGTCTGGCTTGTGGGTTTCCCATGGGCAGCTGGTTGGCCACAGTGTGAACAGAATACTGTACTAGTTGGACCCTTGGTCTGATCCAGAGTGGCTCTTCTTACATTCTTAAGTCCTGATTAAGTCCTGATAGCTTGTTTGTTTAATAAAAAGCTCCCTTGTAGACACGAACCTGGGAACTTCTGGAAATGGAGAAAAAGTAGCTGGTTTAAGCAGTAAAATGGCCTGCAGGGAAATGGTGAAACACCCACTTCCCACTCACCACTGCTCCACTCAAAAACCTAAAACCCCTGAGAGAGCAATTATATGGGCTCAACAGCCAAGCCAAATGATGGAGGACTCTGATGTTGAAGCCCTCTGTCCATCCTAAGCCCTGCCAGGCTCTTGCCAGGTGGTCAGGAGAAGCAACAGAGGCTATTTTTGCCTTTCCCATCCCCCAAAATTGCTTTTTTTTTTTTTTTTAAACATTACATGGGCCTCTGAGCCCCTCTTACATTTCATCCCTGCTGGGAGCAGAGATGGCAGCTGAGAGGCCTTGGTCCAGCAGATCCACAGTCTCCATGCTTACCCACCCACTGGCTTACCCCCAACACACTTATTCTCTCCCTTCCTGAGGTCAGAAGGAGTCAAGGAGAAAGAGCCAATGCAGAGTTATCCATAGTGGTGGAGGTGGGGTGAAATCCAATTCTCTCACCTACATTTTAATTTTAAAAAATATTAAAACTCACATGATGGAATACAAATAAGAGAAACAAACCCAATGTGCCTTTGATCCTGTAAATTCACCCTTAACCATAGCTGAAATCTAAGTAAAATCCACCTATATTTGTTAATCATGCAAATATTTCAGTAGGTAGATAGTGTCTAGTTTACAACTCTTTAGCACATCAAAGAGATGTTGAAAATAAAAGCTTACCCACAAGGATGTTGGTTTAAGAATATAGCTCCAGACGAATCATTCATTTTCATTTAAGCTTTCCAAACTATGCAAATCTCCTCCACAACAATGCTGAACTGCTGGCTCCGACATTTTAAATAGATGTTGCTAGAAAAACAAATCAAAATTATCTGATTATTTTCTACTCAAAGGACGGGTTCTGCAGTGCTCCCAATCATTAAGGTGTTTTTAATTTTTTTAAAAGCATTTCTTCATTTCTTGAATTTTTTCGTTTGTTAATTAATTGTATCGATAATTGTATAGTTACTGCATATATTTCAAATATGTAACCCATTGATCTTTTTTTAAATGAACAATTTTTAAAGGAATGTAGACATAATAAAGATGTGAACAGGACATTCTTTGTCTTTTTGAAAGGTCAGACATGTAGATTCATAATTGTGAGGTGAGTGTTTTCCATTTTAAGATGAACAATTAAAAAGTGTGATAAAAATCTTAGAGCTATCATTTGAACAGGTGTGGGGAAAGCGCAGGAATGGTTAATACAGTGGAGATGAACATTGCACTGGTGTGGATACGCCACTTCAAAGTATTGTGAAGAATTGGTCCAGATTTGGAGCAGCTTGAGAAATTATAAAAACAAGCCAACCATATGCCATATGGTGTCCCTCAAATAATTAGTACTGCACACCAGGAAACAGAGTAAGGTTGTAGCCTCAAACTATTGTGCTGCTGAACATTCTTCATTTCAGCCCTGTGAGAGAGGCAGTTGAAGACTAGAGCTGTGTGTTTGCATATACACACACACACACACATATATACAAACATGTATCCCTTGTGGCTAATTAGTTTTTGTTACCGTATATCTCAAATTCTACTTTTTTAATACAATGTAATGTCAAAATGGAATATAACATTTTAATGTCTCTACTCTGCTTCTGTTAATTATAGCCGTCTTCTCTTCTTTCAATGATTTTTACATGCAATTCACCAAGTACAGGAAAATGCATGGTTATTTACAGAAGCTATTCTATTATTGCCTGTTACAAACCACTCCCATTAACATGAACGAGATAACTCTAAAACAAGTAGCATGAATATCATGAGCTGAATATATCAGTCAAGTTCTTTTTTCTGAGTACAAATTGTGACAAATTGCTTATTCATAAGACAGACAAAGCAGTCAAAGGTATATTCTAAGGCAATATCCATCTCTTAACCTGTAAGAATATGACAAAAGGGTTGCAATTAATGCTTTTTTGTGTCTTAATACTCAAACAGTGTGCATGTCCAGAAAAGAAGAATCTTTCATTGTTTCCTTTCCTTATCTCTGGACCTTCCTTGTCGGAGTTCTTTCTGATACATTCTCCTGCTTTAACGTCAGCTCAGACTACTCCAACATATCATTAATTATCTACATCCCATCCTGATAGTGAAACCTGTTTCACACAGGCATTGTAAGGTAGACCTGTCCTTCTTACAGATAGCTCCCTGTTCTAAAATGCGTACTCATCAGCGACAACAGGCCACCTAACACAGGTACACAGAGACCAGACCCCACAACAAACCTAGATACCAACTCTGTCCATATATTCAGGAACTGAACAACATAAAGGGTTCATTCATCTGCTCATCCTTCAATGTGATATATACCATCTTTTACCAACTATGCAAAAAAGAATGTGGATAGCGATGATCCAGTAGGCATTGTATACTTTTAAAAAGCTTTTGACAAAGTCCCTCATCAAGGACTCCTGAATAAACCCAGAAGTCACGGGAATAAGAGGATGGGTTCTCTTATGGATCATAACTGGTTTAAGAATAGGAAGAAGTTAGACAGTTCTCACAATGGATGGATGATAGGGATTTATGAGAATTTTATTTTTGTTCACAAATCATGTGAACATGTCCTGTTTGCAATCTTGAACATGAGTAGGTGTGCTTCACTTCAAGAAATGTTTGCAAATTCCCAAATTTGCAATTGTTTGAAAAATGCATATTTTTAAAATGTGCACTTTGAAATGCACTTTGTTTTAAAAAATGCATTTTGATGTTTTACTCAATGGGTGGAAAGTGCACACTTCTGAAAAATATACACAGAAATGCACTCTTTTCCTGTTTGAGTGAGCCAAAAACAGGTCAAAAACTAAAATGGGAGTGAGCTGAACCAAGTTTCAAAGTGATTTTTGGAGAATGTAGGCAAGCCTTTTTAACCTGTTCATAAATGATGTGGAGTTAGGGTGATCAGTAAGGTGACAGCACCAAATTCAGGGTGGAAAAAACAACAAAGGATTGAAAAATATAACTCCAACTAAACCCTGTACAATTTAGGCAATAAAAAATTATTTATTTATATTTATTATATTTATACCCCGCCTTTTTTCCTGCAAGGAACCCAAGGCGGCTTACATAATCCTCCTCCTCCTCCTCTCCATTTTATCCTCACAACAACCCTGTGAGGTAGGTTAGACTGAGAGTCAGTGACTGGCCCAAAGTCACCCAGTGAGTTTCATGGCTGAGCGGGGACTAGAACCCGGATCTCCCGAGTCCTAGTCCAACACTCTCACCACTACGCCACACATATGAAATGTGGTTCACTGTCAGTAAGTGTAAAGTGATGTACGTTGGGGCAAAAATCCTAACTGCTAGCACACTGGAGCCTTTTAGTGAAGATCAAGTGTGTGGGCGTTCACTTGTGCACTTGTGAAAGACCGTAAAATAATATTTTTAAAAACTGAACCCATGTGTGCAGGAAGTACACTCATACTCCCACAAGTAAGTATACCTGTCTGCCCCATTAGCTCTGTGTCATTCAGCCACTGCTTTCAGAGTTTGGGGTCAAGGGAAGCCCCAAGTGGGAATTCAACACTACAGAGGGAGTATTGATCTGTACTGCTGATAAGACAACAAAAGGAAGAAAATGGCAGACAGGTGAATGTGCACACTTGCGAAAGAAAGAAAAAGAAACCCTGGACACATTTGTGTACTTCTTAAGCAGCGGAATATATATATATATATATATATATATATATTTAAAAGGTTGCAAATGAGTTACAGAAATGACACTTGGCTGGGAACGTCTATATGGATGGTGGACAGCACTGACAAGGGAGGCAGCAGAAGTGACATGGTGAGGAGCAGCGGGGTCTTTTGCTGCTCCTGCCAGGCAGCTCTGTAGCCACTTGGGACAAGCCACTCACAAGCCATTGCTCCGGGTTCATACATCATGACAAGCCACTATGAAAAAAAGCCACCCTGAATAACCGAACAACAAGTCATGGGTTCTCAGGGTGTCTTTTATGTGGTTGACAAACCATGCTGAAGAAACTGCGCTCAGTTTGGATGTCACGATAAAGCCACTCTGAAACAAACAAGGGAGATAACCCGCTGTGGCTTATAGTGTCTTGCGAACCAGGTCGCTGGGTGGGTTTGCGCATAACGACAAGTCACTATGGGGGACTGTTGCCACAGGGCTTCTTCTTGCCACATCAGCCACCATTTTAAAGATTCAAGCTGTGGCGGGGCTGTGCTGTACCTTGTCGTTACATGCAAACTCAGTGAAGGTTGGTTGTTGGGGTACTTGACAAGCCATCTGCAACCCTAAAACAGCCCATGGGTTCTGGGTGGCTTGTGTATCAGTGAATGACCAGGAAGGAGATGGTGGGGCATGCTCTTTGCTGGGAGCACATCACAGTAGTACTTAGCATCACAAGCTAAGAAAAGTTGCACATCCAGATATCTAGCTTTCATACAAACTTAAGGTACAATTAAATTAATGGAATTTGAGTAAACATTACCAAGTACTGTATTGCAATCTGTGCATGATGCCATAGACAGAATGTAATGAAAAGTTGAGTGACTTCTGTGTAAATGTTTGACCAGAAAATGTATAGGAATCTTTCTGCAACTATATTTGAAATGCAAAGCAAAACTAAGAAAATACAATTCCTATCATAATGAACCTTGAATTATTCTACATTTAAAGATTACCTCTGGCTCTGAGGATATAAGCTTGATATAAATCCAGTGCTATCACTTTCCATTGATCTGAATGGCTTTGGACTGCACTTGTCTTTTACTCATCTCACATAACGGTAGTTAGATAGAAGTTGTTTTTGCATTAAAATAGTTTTAAATAAATAGCTCCCTTGCTTACCAAAAAAAATAATAGATATTTAAACCTTCATGTGGACCCACTTTTAATATAAAGGTCCTAGAACAACAGATGTGTTTCTAATTGCACTCTTAAAATGAAATGTTTTTATTCTGAGTCTGCAGCACAGGAAATATCCTTCAGCAAAGGGCACCAGCTGCAAAATAATAAAAAGAGCTTTAAACGTTTATCCAGTGACTGGCAGGTTTTTTGCCCTTAGACTTTTAAAAGTTCATATTTGTTCATGCAAAACATCAGAGCTGAAGTTTAGCCGTTTTAGGTTCTTTGTGCAGTAAATTGCGCAAAATCCTTTGCCGAAGAATTATGCACCTGCTGAGGTTCACAAGGTACTGAGCAATTCTTAACTCATACTGAAGTCAGCCAACTCTCAACATTCCACATCCACAGTAAAATCAGAAACTAAATAAGTATCCCAGCTAAAATAATAATTTTAAAAAACTTGAATTATGAGTTAATATTTAAAATGACAAGAAAATACTAAATCTGCATGTTCAAAGTGATAGGAACAACTGTTGAAAAATACCGGTATGCCAGTTATCTAAATATTGTTCATATTTATATCCAGGCATACAATCTTGGCAATTTTCTGCCAGGAGGCAGAGCTGGGCTTTTGCTTTATGTGGTGCTGGTTAGAGATAATAAACCAGCAGTAATATGACTATGCCTGAATTAGTTACCCAGCAGCCCACAATGGATGTGACTTGAATCATATTATCAATAGGAAGCAGGGGCATGCTCCTGGCTCCACCTTGCATTTAAGGTACACTCCTGGCTCCGTCTCCAGATTACTATGCATTAGCATGGTCATCTGCTGTGAAAATACCTATGGGAGAGGACATATGCTGACGTGTAGGCTTCTATGCAATCAGGACACCTGATTGTGCCAGCAGTGTCACAATTACATTGAAGCCTGCACACAAGCAACTGTTCATGTGTAGGCTTCTTCCCTGCAGAGGACTAACAAATGGATGCCAGGACCAGGAGGCGAGGCCATCAGTATGCGCGGCGTTGGGGGTGGGGCTAGGAGCACAGCTTGGGAGCCCATACTTCCTAGTAATTGTAAGATGCCTCTTTCATCATCATCATTATTATTTATTTTATTTCTTTACCGTCCAATAGCTGAAGCTCTCTGGGGGATTTACAACAATTCATAAAAATGCAATATAAAATACAAACAATAAAAACATCATAAAAATTCTACTACTAAAATTTTAAAAACGAATTTTAAAAATGACTTAGATAACTAAGAACAAGTTAATAAAAACTAGATGTAACTGCCCCCCATGTACTATTTAAAGCTGTTAAATGCCTCATTATAGAGGACAGTCTTGACATGGCACTGAAAAGATGTTAGAGCTGATGTCCGGTGGGCCTCAGCTTGTTCCACCATTGGGGGGCTACCACAGAATAGGCCCTCCTCCTTGTTGCCACCGACTTAGCCTCCCTTGGAGGTGGCAGTCAAAGGCACCATATGCTGAGCATAGTGTCTGGGTAGATTTTGGTTGGCAGAGGTGTTCCATGAAGTATGGGCTCCCAAGCTGTGTAGGGCTTTATAGGTTAAGACCAGCACCTTGAATCAGATTCAGAAGCATACAGCCAGCCAATGCAAGCGGACCAGAATTGGTGATATATGTTCGGATCTTCTGGACCCAGTTATTAGTCTGGCTGTCACATTTTGCACAAGGTGCAGCTTCTGAACAGTCTTCAAGGGCAGCCCCACATAAAGTGCATTGCAGTAGTCAAACTTAGCGATTACCAGAGCATAGATGACTGAAACCAGGCATAGCTGGGCCATTGGCCGAAGCTGGCAGAAGGCACTCCATGCCACTGAGGCCACTTGAGCCTCAAGTGACAAAGATGGCTCAAGGAGGGCCCCCAAGTTACGAACCTGCTCCTTCAAGAGGAGTGCAACCCCATCCAGAACAGACTGAACACCCTCCATCCAGTCAGAGGAACCACCCACTAACAGCTTCTCAGTCTTGTCTGAACTGAGCCCTACATGACTTTCATGCAAGTAATATATGAATGGGACTAGTAAGGTAACATCTCAAAAGCATATTAGTCATATTAGTATAGCTACCATATTGAAGACCGCAGTGCTATACAGGTATGTGTATTTTCCTAGCCATACTCTATAGGACCTGTTTCTCCAACACACACTAGGATTTGGGCATTATAGATTCTCAGTATGCTCTTTTACTCTTGATGGAGTTATGGGGATTATATAATACCTTATCATCACTTCTAATTATACTTCAGCAAGATTCTGTTGGCATGAGACACACTGTGATTAAATGAACTTTCATTCCTTTCCTTGAAGCAGGTCACTTCTCTTTATGGCACCATAAACTTCCCTCTCTCCTAGGCTTGTTGCTGCCGATTTCAGAGGAAAGAAGTTTTATTACAACACGGTAATCTGCACAGTGTTAGGGTACAGAGGCTGTATTTTCATTATTTCCAATGCTGATATTCTACCTGAAAGTTAGAATCCAATTTAGTCATAGAGCGACTGTATATTTTTATAGACACAAATAGAGCAGCATGAGCCAGCCAATAACAATATCTAGGCCACCAGTATTTCCACATGAAGGGCTTAATTCACTCCCTAAGCACAGGGACTGTGCAGTGCATATTAAAGTTAAGCTAAGTAGTTGCAAAGCACATCTATATACAATTTAGCTGACTCACACAAGCCATATCTAAATAAAGTCCCTTCTGGGCTTCTGGCATGTCCCTTTCATAAAGTGCTCATTGTCCCCTAACAAACCAAATGGTTAAATGAATAGAGTGGAATAGACAAAAAATTAACATCAAAGACCATTTTTGCTTCTACCAGTGCAAAAATACCCCCCAAATTCTTGCCCACGGTTTCAGTGAGACAGTAGGCATGACACTGGAGATAATGTTTTCCAAAATAATTCTCTTTTTGCGGGGAGAGGGAGAGCTCAAGGAAAGTAAAATGTTAACTTTATATTCTCCAAATTTGGATGTTTTAGAACATATTCAATTCATGCATTCTTTGAAATTTGGGAATTTTAGAAATGTGCAGTACACACTATTGGATTTGGCAGCTTAAAACAACACGTTCTTGCCTTCAGGGTGTCAGGCTTTTCAGCAAGGCCAATATTCATATCCTTTGGATATAGTATCCTTTGGATCAAACTTTAACACTGAAATATTAATAGACCCACACATTCAAGTTTGACCAAATTATGAATTTTTACAATACTTTGTTTCATTCTGAGTGGACATTGCCATTCCCTGCACACAGTATCTTTTTCTTTTTATCAAGTTAATGGCTTAGTGGATTGTGGGAATGCTCCTGACATAATTTATCTTGATTTCAGCAAAGCATTTGACAAATTCCCTCATGATAATTTGGTTAACAAACTGATTATATACAAGGTAGATGATAATACTTTGAAGTAGATCCACAAGCTGGTTGAAAAACTACTCAAGGAGTGTCCAGCAATAGTTCATCAAACATGAGGGAGGTTTTGAATTGGGTGCTGCAGAACTCTCTCCTGAGCCCAGGACTCTTCAAATTTTAATCAATTACTTAGATGAAGTGGGAAGGGAATACATCAAATTTATGGCTAGAGTTGGATACAAAATATGGATTTGGATGCAAAAACTGGGATGGCTAGCTTACACTTCAGAAAACAATACAAAGAAAACAATATAAAATTCAAAATGACCTTGATAGAATGGAAAAGTGT
This sequence comes from Shinisaurus crocodilurus, assembly GCA_021292165.1. Taxonomy (NCBI): domain Eukaryota; kingdom Metazoa; phylum Chordata; class Lepidosauria; order Squamata; family Shinisauridae; genus Shinisaurus; species Shinisaurus crocodilurus. The sequence goes on from CM037876.1 coordinate 234,935,926, forward strand.
GCGGAAATGCAGAAAATGAAATTCAACAGAGACAAATGCAAAGTTTGCATTTAGGCAGGAAAAAGGATCAAATGCACAGATATAGACAGTGGATACCTGGCTTGGTGGCACTAGATATGAAAAGGATTTCAGGGTGGTTGTCAATCACAAACTGAACATGAGTCAGCAGTATGATGCAGCTGCCAAAAAAAGAAAGAAAGAAAGAAGAAAAAAGGCTGTATTAATAGATTTCAGGGATGTTGAAGAGTCCTTGGTCTCGAGTCACGAGTCGAGTCACGAGTCTTTGGACCTGAGTCTCGAGTCCGAGTCCTTGGTCCAAAATGGTGACTCACGAGTCACGAGTCACTCCCAAAGCTGACTCCACGAGTCCCTATTAAAATCAATGGGTTTTTTCCCAACAAAATAAGGCTACTTCAGATGTGTGGTTTAAATAAATTCTAGGCCCAAGTGTGCCTTTTTATTTCAAAACTCTGCCACTGATTTTGGCAAGAACAGACCAGGCAGAAAAACCCAAAATAACCAGGCAGGCAGAAGAGGCAGGGAACCCCAAAGCAGGCAGGCAGAGGCCTTTGTCTTGGACAATTCAACTGTTGAACTGGTCAAGAAGAGACCACGCAGGCAGAGGAGGCTGGGAACCCCAGACAGGCAGGCAGAGGCAGCCAAACCCAAAATGTCTGAAAGGTTGCATTTTAGAAAAATGATTTTAAAAAATAAACTTGCTGTACTTCCTAAAACTTATCCATGTTGCATTTGAGGAATATGATTTTTTCTAAATGTTTGGCCCCCATTCTGGAACGGTGAGATCTCATCACAATTCCACCCTCACTGAACACCCGCTCCACTGGTGATGAACTTGCTGGAACCAGAAACACACTCAGAGCAGCCACACAGAGTAATCTCAGGTCCTTCTTCTGCCTCTCCCAAGTATGCAACACATCAATCAAAATAAATCTTGACACACTGTTGGGGCTGCACTCCTGGTAGCCAGTCCATAGTGGCCGAGCAGCGGCACACCTCGCTTCCATGCGCTCTTTGCCGGCAATCACGCTCCTCTCCACTCCTTCTGGCACAGCCCAGGGATGTTGAAGAGTCCTTGGTCTCGAGTCCCGAGTCGAGTCTCGAGTCCCATTAAAAATATTGGGACTCGAGTCGAGTCGAGTCAGAGGGGGGACTCAGTCCGACTCACGAGTCGAGTCCTCGAGTCCGAGTCCCCATCCCTGATAGATTTTAGGCACAGAAGTAAGAATTACACTTTATTCTGCAATAGTCCATCTTTATCTAGACTACTGTTTTGGATGCCACCCTTCAAGAATATAGACAACAGATTCAGCAGAGGGCAACACAAATGTCAGGGCTATGGGAGAAAAACACCATCTTATGAGGAAAGATTGAAGGAATTGGGTATGTTTAGCCTGAAGATGATAATATTGAGGGGGGACATGATAGCACTCTTTAAATACTTGAAGGGATGACAGTAGAAGAGCACAAAGGTTTACTCTCTTCTGTGTCAGAGAGCAGGACTAGATTTATTGGGCTCAAATTACAGGAGGGTAGATTATTGGGATACATTTCTTGATGGTAAGACCAGTTCAACAATGGAATCAATTACCAAGGGAGGGAGTGGGCTCTCCCTCATGGGAGGCATTCAACCAGAGGTTGGACAGCCATCTGTTGGAGATGCTCCATCTCTGGATTTCCTGCACACTGAGCCAGGGAGGTGGACTAGGTGAGCTAAGAAGTCCATTCCACCTCTTTGATTCTGTGATCATAGAAACCTAGGAAGTTGCCTTACACTGAGTCAGACCATTGAGTAAGAATGTTTAGAATTGACCTGTAAAACTCTTTGTAGAATTGGTGAATACTGCTAAATCTGAGATATAAATAATGTAAACCTGTTACCTCCATACAAATGACCAACTTCTTAAGCTTAACAAAAATGCATGCATAATATTCAAGAGACAAATGAAAACGTATGGATCTGAAAAACAACAACGATAGAGTGGAAAGGGGATATAGTACATAAAACGTAGATATGAAAGCTTTCCTAATACTTTTTGGAGAACAAACTGAGATTGTATAATGTCCAGTTAAAATCAATACAGTTAAAGCCTCAAGTGGATAATTTTATTATTATTTCTAGGGGGGGGGGGAACACGCAGCACCAGGGACCTGGAAGTAAGTACCTCTTCCCGGCTCCTCTCCGGGGAGATGTGCTGAGCTGGAGAAAAGGGAGTGACTCGGGACTCGTCAGTCACCATTTTGGACCAAGGACTCGAACTCGGACTCAGGTCCAAAGACTTGTGACTCGACTCGTGACTCGAGACCAAGGACTCTTCAACATCCCTGCAAAACAACAACTGAGAACCCACGCTAATCTGAGCTAACAACCAAGAACCTACACTAGTCTAAACTAGCAACCAAGAACTTACATCAGCATACCCAGGCACTCCGCTTGGGTGTTGAATGTCTTGGCTGGCCTTAGCCGATGACCCACTCCGTGCTTCATTGCACCTTGATTCAACAAAGAGCAGTAGGCACAGCTGCCCGTTTATCCCTCTCCCTTGTCTCCCCTTGATAACCCGACCCCCCCTTTCTCAGGCAGGACAAACCAGTCCAGATGCATTCTTGACCATGACCCATCAAGGGTGCTTGGGGAGGCGATTGAGGGTACTTGGGAAACCATTGAGGGCACTTGGGGAACCCATCAACATGTGAATGTGTCACAGACTCAGAGGCCCCCACCTGGCCTGCTGGGAGGAAATGCAAAGTTCACCAAGGCTCCTCCGCCCCTGGTGGGGATTATGCAGGTGTTATGTGGGACAAAGTGTATGCTCCATCGGGCTTTTTCTCCACAATACCCCTTGTTCTTTGTTTCCTGTTTCTCTTTTCAGCCACCCCTAGTGAGCCTCTTTGCCCCAGCCTTGTCTCTCTTTTCTTTCTCCTGAGCTTCTAGCATTCAGGCTTTTCTCCTGTGCTTCTCCCTCCTTCTCCCTCAGAGTTCTTGAGCCATTTAAAGAGCCCTTGTCCTGATTTCTTTTCCTTCTGTTTAACCAGCCTAAGCTGTGGCTGTCTATGGTTGCTGGGCAAACCAGGAACAGCTGGGGGAATTGCACAGTGACCCCTGATGATTCTTCGCACATCAATACAGAAGAAATTTCAGTAGATCTGATTTTATCAAAATTGAATTTCACTTAGTTCAATTAACTATTAACTAAACACTAGAGGCTAAATCAAGGGTGGCCAACTTGTGGCCCTCCAGATGTTTTGGCCAATAACTCCCATGATCCCTCACACTTGGCTATGGTGTGAAGGGTTGATGGGAGTTGTAGACCAAAACATCTGGAGTGCCAGTGCCACAAGTTGGCCACCCTTGTGTCTTTCATATTAGCAAGAAGAAAGAAAGGAAGAAATCAAATAAAAGGAAAAATATGTGGATTTAAGAAATGAAGGGTGTGGGGATAATAATGACAAGGAGGTCACAGAGATTAATCACCTACATTTCCATACCCATAGTTATCCTTTCTACTTACATAGTTTTGTGAATTACACATTTTGCCACTTTAGAGTGTGGCTGAACTATCTTAAGTAATCGTTCTTGGATCCAAGATGCAGTATGCATGATTACCAAACCACACACACACAAATGATGCCACACTGGTGTTTAAACATGAATAAGAGAATAGCTGCAGAGAAGGGGATTTAAGAATATCTGCAAGGCCCAGTGATTTGAGAATTCACAAAATCTGAATGAGGCAAAATTTCTTCCTGGCAGTTGTATTAATTTTTCACATTGGAGGCAGTATAAGAACTGAGGAATCTATACTTGGCAGTCATGAAACCACAACAGAAAGAAAACACATATTCTATTGGTGAAATCCAGAAGACATTTTTGTTTGCAAGAGTTGAAATATCCTAATGTCTAGATGTCCCCTAAGCCTCTAGGAATTAATAGAGCTGAGCTGACTAATTACATGGTAAGGAGAAAAAAAATATTACACCTTTGCTTTCCTAGGTTTCTGATTGGGTGAGAATTTTTTTTATTTTTAAATTTATATTCCACCTTTTTTTCTTCCTGGAACTCAAAGTGGCTACATGGGATTCCCAGGTGATCTCCCCTCCAAGCACCGACCAGGCCCAGGCCTGCTTAGTTCCAGCAAGGTGGCTGCCTCATGTGCCTTCAGATCATGCCCTGAGGCCAGCATGTGTTGCAAAATGTGTCAGCACATCAGCAGACCCTACTTGCCACATGACCAGCTCTCCAACTACTACTCATATGACAAGCTCATCTATATAGCACTTCTTGCTCAGTTATTTCTTCTTCCAGACAAGACGATGGAACTGCCAAGAGGGTGGCAGCAGCTCTGCACAGCTCCTTCAGTTATCTATATTCACCAATGATTCCCCTTCCCCCACCAACGCGTAGCTGTTGGTGGGAGGACTATTTGCACGCGTAGAGGAATGAGAGGTGAGGCTGTTTAATTTAGAAACCACCTATGGGCTCAAGGCGGGGGGAGGAGCGGTGGAGGCCTTTATTAGGCAGCGTTGCTCCACCCTCTGCCTCTTTTCTCAAAGCAGCTCCCTCCCTCCCTCCCAATTCACAGTGTGGGATTTCTGGTCGCCGGTTGACGGGGCCGAGTAGGAATTTTGGCTCACCATTGCTGATTGGCCTGGTGGTGGTGTGCGTGTTTCGCCTACTCTACACTGTGTTCTTGGGTTGGGTGCTTTTTTGTTTTGCGTAGTCTCCCTGATTTGGTCACATTGGCGGTAAGTGCGGGTTTTAGGCAGTGGGGTGAGGTTCGGTGATCATCCCACGGCACCTTTCAGGTGACTGGCGATACCTTAGCCTCACCTGAGCCCAGTTTCACGGCACGGCCAGGGAGATAGGGTCCGCCTTTGAGGCCAATTCCTCTCACCCACATGGCGTTTCATGGCCCCGTGCGGTGACATGGAGGAGGCCTTCCGACACCGCATGGTGTAAAATTGGGGAGTGGCGAGTTACAGCGCCACACCTCCGATTGGGATGTTTCGCCCATTGAAGGGTATACTGGCCGAGAGCCGGTTTAGCTAGCACCCGCACTCGTCCCTTCCCAGATCCTCGAATCAATAAATGTGGCCCATAATTTCACCATCATTCTGTGTCTCGACTCTTATTTCCTCTTTTGCGCGCGCAAATTGTTTATTCACCAGTGATACTGCTTATGGACAATAAACTTACTGTTTATTTTTCAAGCGAATAGTTCACCTCTCATCCAAGCCTCCCAAAACTATTACAAGATGCTTTGTATTGTATTTTGACAAAAATAAATTCACTGAAACAGATTGTGAATATAAAGAAAAAAGAGAAACCGTAACATTACATAAAATGTGTGTTAGTACAGGTGCAAAAATATTTTCATTATTATATATTATGAAATAATAGCTCCCACAATTCAGTGAAGACTCTATGCAAGATGTTGTATGAAACAACATTTTTAATACTACATCTATAAATCTGCCACAATTATTAACTGATCTATTCACCAGCTTTCCTCACACCTGCTTTGTGTAACATACAGCCTGGTGAAGAGTTCTGGAGAGCTCAGAAGCTTGCTAACTATTTTGTGACATTGGTCCTAATAAAGGTATTGTCCAACTGTGAATTTGGGATTTTTTTCCTCTCTCTTATGGACCAACATGGCTTTCTTTGCTTTTTGTGTGTAAAGTAGGTGATGCCTTCCTACATGTCTTGGCCAATATAGCGAGGAGGGAAAAAATCCAAGTGGAATTTATTTATTATATGTTAAGTTTAGATTCTACCAATTAACATTATACATGGGATTCTCTTGATGGTTAATGATAAACATTAAATGCATTCATAAAAATCTTGTGTTCTCTTATGTACTTCTTCATTTGGAGAAGCCCATAACTAACATTCTAACTAACCAACTACATCTAGATTGATTGAGCATAATCTCATGTAAATAATGTTAATATATGAAATAAGGATTTGAAATTCCCGTGTTTCTGTGTGTAGTGCAAATACTCTTAATCTTTCTTTCAGCTCCAGACTTTTTCAGCACTATCTTCTATGTATGTATATAGAATGTTGTCATGACCTGTTGTTACTTTCTCTTCACCCATTATTACTCAAATCCATATGTCCTTTTTGGCATCTAGTGCTAAAATCCACATGACCTAGCCAGCTCCCATCTAGGTGTCTGTAGTTTTCTTGTGTGACTAGTGTTCCAGTAATGGGGTGCCAGGAGTAGCACACTTAACTAGAAGCCCCAAGATCAATACTTGCCTCCAAAAGTGGGGAGAAAGGACTCTGGATCCGTTGGCAACCTTCAGCCCAACACATACACACAAGTGTCAGCTCTCCCTCCAGCCACAGTGCCCCAGCCCTTGGTAAAACATACAGGGCATGGTATACAGCACCAGCAACAAGAATCAGCAAAGGAGCAAATCCAAAACTTAAAAAAAAACCCAGCATGTCCTGTTTAAAGCATTCTTCCCACAGACTGGAATAGAGGTGGTAGACTTCAGTGTTCCCAGGCCGATAAGCAAGCTGGCCAAGCCAAGCTGATGCAGAAGGCATGCATGCTCTCAGGGGACCTCCCCAGAAAGACTATCACCATCCCCTCTGGGTGAATTCCCACCAACCTCTCCTTGCATGAGGTTGGCAAAGATACTGAGGTTTAAGGGGCAAATTCAAGGCAGACAGGGACAAGTTGGGTGGCAACTCCAGGCATCTCCCATCAGCCTTTCTCTAAAGTCTGAAGTGAGAAGAATGCTTAGAGGTGCCTCGAAATCATTACAGTTCCTTTTTACTATATTACTCTAGTTAGTTCAAAAGGTGGTGTGTTTTTGTCCCAAAGTTGTGATCACACACCCCCTTTAGGTCTCTATACCGATTTCTTATTGCTGTTGGCATCAGCTGGAAGTCCTTGCATTTATAACTGCGTCCCTAACTGTTTCCTCCTATGGTGGGACCATATCTCAGTTCAAATACTTCTGTACTCTTACCAGTAAACCAGAATACATTATAGGCCCCCTCATACACAGATTTGAAGGAAACTGATTAAGTAAATGAGTATTCTTTTTCTTGTTAGTGAACATACAATTATGAACAAAAAAAAATTACTGGCAGGAAGCCTAAATAAGCAAAGGAACAGACAGCTGTTGTCCCCAGAGTCATTCTCTGTGTCTCCTGCCTTCTCACTTTTAAAAGAAGACATAGCTAGGTACAAATTAATAACACATCTGTACTAATGTATGTTTGAGGTGTTTCTTCATCAAGAACCATCATCTCTTGTATTTTGTGCTGGAATTATTTATACTTATTAGATCAAACAAAATGTTCTTTTCAGCAGACAAATTTGATAATTTGATTTAGCACAATGAGTGTGGTGCTAAAAATAATAAAAAATCCCTTCCAACCACACACATTATTAAAGTTAATGCACACAGAGATCTACAAAGCTAGAATGCATCTTCTGTACCTAGCTGATTTGTGATAAATTATAATTGCAGCGCTTTAAAAGCAAAACAATATTGATAGCAGATAAAAGATGAGGTGAAATAGAAAAGGTTTTACACTGGGTGAAAAGGAATCTTATCATAGAATCTATGGCAACCTTCAGCCCAACATAGATGTCATAGATGATGATACAGAAGGTTCCTGTGACCCAATAATGAAGTCCAATCTTATTTTTTGAATCCCTATCTGAAGCAGGAACTAAATTAAAATTCCAGAATTACCCAGGTTCTCCTTTGAGATAAGTTGTTTCCAGTCAAAAGGTTGTATCAAGTTGTGTCCTTCCACTCATGGAAGGCACTTCAAACCAGCGGAAGTTTCCAGGGGTGGAGTCATTCTATCCACAGAATGCAGATCCTTGACCCAACCCTAGATCTCCAGAAAAGGTTTTTTGATCTTCAGATTCTATATATACATCAAATGTAATGCAATTGCTTAACAAATCTAACTGTAAACCTATCCTATTACAAATATCCTATTATTTCTTTGGATGATTGATTGGGACCATAGTTGTTCTAGCACTTTGAATGCATTTCCAGAAAGACAGATGACCCATAATTCAGATGTTTCCCATAATCACATAGGGAAAGGGGGAAAAACATATTCACATAATATATGAGCAGATTTTTCTCTTACTGCAGAAAGTTATGGGAAACCTATGTGCTTATAGTCATTAGAGCTAGGGTCTCCAAACTGGTGCCTGCCTGTGGAAAACTCTTGTGGTGCCCATCAGTCTTCCTGCCCCTCCTGATTTTTATTTTAATTCTTAAGATTTTTTTTTAATTAAAAAAAAAAAACCCTAGAAGGCGGCAAAGTGAAATGTTGTGTTATGTCAATTGTTATGTGGATTGAAAAGAGTGGGTTTGTGTTTTGGAAGTCAGACCCCACCTCTGTCTTGTACTTAGGGAAGTTACATGTACTTAGGCAAGTCACTTTTCTTCTAATCTCATCAGTTTTTGTCCTGGGAAATGAGTGTTTTGTGACCGGCCATGCCCACCATGGTAGCCACTTTATGAATGGTCAAATCACCCCTATGGCAGCCATTTTGTGAGAGCACCTACAACACTCTTTCAATATTCCAAATGTGCCAGAAGCCCAAAAAAGTTGGAGATCCCTGCCCTAGAGACTAGACTACTCTTTCCCTACTAGTCCCTTTTCTTCTCCCAAATTTACTGCCACCAAGGCAGGACCAGTGGCAGTGGCGGCAGTGACAACAAGGTCTTCAGTCTTCCATTAGGGCACTTAGAATGAGACATTAGCAGTGTTCCAGGTGTCTTGAGAAGCATAGTTCTACAGGGGTCCCGAGTCTAATGTGCTTTTCCTTTCCAATAGACTCAAGAGATCTGGAGAACTATGTTTCCCAGATCAACCTATAACAGGAACAATGTGTTGGAAATCTGAGCCGCCAGGGGGAAAAACAAAGTTAAACAACTTTGTCCCAGCAGCTGCAGAATTCACAGCGGAGAGATTGTGGCGTGAGAAGCGAGTGCTAGGCCAGTAGGTTAAAAAGCAAAACACAAGTCTGTTTTCTTTAGCAAAAGGGTTTACTAAACTAAGACTTGGAAAAACAGGAACAGAACATATACAGAGTGCTAATTTACAAAAGTGTAAGAGAACAGTATGTCAGACAAAACAAGTACAGTCTGGACATGTATAAACTATTTCAATACTTACAGAATGCTCTTACTCAATTACTCTTAATACAATTAACTCCTTTTCCCCCAACAAGAACACAGAGACATTGACCCACCTTATATACAATTCTGTACAGTCACACCCATAGATGATGTAATGCCAGCTGCACCCACAGAATGAGGTAATCCCCAGCTGAATCTTATCTATCTGTTCCTGCTTCCTGGCTCCAATTTACCTTGAAGCCAATTAGTGCATAACTGTACGCCCTTCTACACTGGGCCAAAGGTGACAATGATTTCATCCATGACCTTGATCATGTCTGCCGGTTCTGTGGTAATGTGCTTCTTGCCCGAAGGCAAACCTGAATATGCGATGCCATATTCCAACACAATGTTCTTGTAGCATTCGTGGAAAGCTAAGCAGGGTCAGGCCTGGTTATTACTTGGATGGGAGATCCCTCCTCTAGTTTCCTGCATTGTGCAAGGGGTTGGACTCGATAGCCTTCTAGGCTCCTTCCAACTCTATGATCTATGAAATCTATGGTGGAGTGTAGCACTGATGGAGGAAGTGTAGAAGAAAGACCTTGTTGCCACTGCACCTGCCTCATCACTGGGCATATTTGGAAGAAGGGACCACAGGGAAGGGAGGGAGAGCCACCTGCTAGTGGAGGGGTATCTCCTAATATGAGCCATGACTACATTTGGAAGGGTGTGGGCTCACTTTGCATTGAGATGAGGCAAATTGGGAGACTTTCTATTCTACATTTAGAATTCACCCCATTTCTTTTTTTTAAATTATTTTATTTATTTTTCAAAACAAATTATAACAAAAAATATATATAACAAAATACAAGATTATCACACAAATATAACATAATCAACATACAATAAATCATGAAGTGCTCCCCCCCCTCCAAGGGACCAATTAATATACTTCTATCCTCTTAATCAAATAAATTCTAAATTCCAAAAATATAACTTATCCTGACAAGGCATGTTACCCTTCCCCTTTATTAATACATAATCTAGTAATTGATTCCATATCTCCATAAAATTCTTCTTCTTTAGCAATCCTTTTTTGCATTTGATACTACTAGTTAGTTACACAAATTTTACACAGAACACTAACATAGAATTCACCCCATTTCTATGTTAGTGTTCTGTGTAAAATTTGTGTTTGACTGCCTTCCACTGCCTTCCTAAACAAGGCTTTCTTAATTGTACAGTCAAATTTTCCTGATGTACTAGAACAATTTCTCTGAGTTTATAAAATGCTCCTGAGCTCCAAAATGATCATTGCTACAGCAGTACCTTACGAGGCATTAGCAAGTTTAAAACATTTGTTCCTCTATAAATCAGAAACAGTATCTGAAATGTGCACACGTGTTCAACATATTAACTGCAGTATTATTCTGCCTATCACACATTCTCCATTATGACCTTCTTTGTAATACTGCAGAAGTATTTGGAACAAACAAGCTGTGCATTATTGCCATTTCTGCTTGTTTTTGTGTTCTTGGCTTTAATCAATCTTACAATCTCTCCCAATCACTCAATTTTGTCTCCCTTTTAGAGCTCAGGCTTTTAACTGTGTCATGATACTATTGCTCTAATTCTTCTGGAACATTTTCTTTTTATATGATCAGGCACCACCACCACCCATTTCCTGGTTTCGTTATTGAACTTCCTTCCTTTTTCTTTTTGTTGATGGCCTAGAATAATGCCCAGAAAAATACTGACAATCTGCTTCTCTGTACTAATTTGAATCCCAATCAAATCTAATGGCTTATCTGTTTACCTCTACAGTTCTTCGTTTGGAAGTAGTCCAAATATCATTACAACCATCACTGTTCTAAGCTTTAGGAGGGTTACATGGATGTGTGTGTGTGTGTGTGTGTGTGTGTGTGTTTTCCCTAGTGCTGCCAGATTGACTAATGCAGTCAGCCTTTCCGTTCTTATTATGAAATAGTTCTTGGCTGCTTTGGATTGTAGCTTGGTATAAGCCGGTGTGTTAGATCCAGATTTAGGCATGTGCAACTGGACTGTTGCCCAATCTCCCCAAATTGGGGATCCCTAAAAATTGGGCTCCATTCACAGAAGGTGCCTCCCCCTGATGTTCAGGAAGCTGTCCTCCACACTGCACTGTAGACCACCCCATTCAGCAGGGACCGCCCATTTCCCAGCCAGCATGGCCAGGGCTGGTTCCAGACTCCAGTAAGCCCTCGGCATAGTGCTACTGATGAGAACTGAGAATAGAACAGGACCTTTAATGAAATACATAAATCCCACCCCATCCCCCTCCTCCAATGTTAGCCCAACTATGTCCCCATAGCTGAGAGAGAGAGAGATGTGGACAGGCTCACAGCCTTAAGCTTAAAAGTAGGGATAGGTGAACATGCGATGTTCAAGCTTGTTGAGGTTCAATGAATCCCTACCCGACAGCAAAGTTTGGTTCACCTCATTCACATCCCCGAATGCGAGCATTTTTTCCTTTCAGTTGGGAAAAATGCACATTTTTAGAAGTGTGCACCCAAAATGCACACTCCCCCCGCCCATTAATTAAAGTGTACATTTGTTTAATGGGATCACAAGCTCAGAAATGTACAGACATTTTCTCTGAAAATGTGCACACATTTGCATTTGGGGTCTCAAGTGTTTTGTGAGTGGAAACAAATTCTCATACATCCCTGTTTGAAAGCACTAAAGATCATAAGATGGCAACCAGAGGCAGCTGGTAAATTGTAGCCATGTCCCGAATGGTGGGAACCACCACTTTCAAGATAGGTGATAGCCCTAGTTGCTATATTGATTTCCACTTCAGAATTTGTTAGTCAACCAAGTAATGATTTTCAAGGCATGGCCATGTTCTCTCTCTCTCTGCAAATCTATTTACTTTCAGATTGTTTACAGTAAATTAGAAGGAGCATAAACGGAAAAGAGCATTTGTATTTCCAAATATAGTAGTATAAATGTAGGAGGTTTCCCCTTATCTTATTATATTCTGAAGCTCTGCAAATGAACTGTTTTAGTCAAGCAATACAACACATTGTTTAAATATAGAGGTAAGAGGAACACCTAAATCTGAACTAAGGATATACAATGAATGAAATCACTTTCTTCCACACTTTTAAAAAGCAAAATTAATATAGATAATTGTTTTAAAACATAGATCTATGCAAGAAGTACAGTCATGCCTTGGATTGAGAGCATAATTCGTTCCAGAAACATGCTTGTAATCCAAAACACTCTTATATCAAAACGAAATTCCCCAAAAACAATTTGTACAGAGATTTTTAATTTAAGCCGTACTACAGTACTTGTATTGCAAGACGTCGCTTGTATATCAAGTCAATTTTTTTAAATAAATATTTAAAAAATTGCTTGTCTTGCAAAACGCTCTCAAACCAAGTTACTTGCAATCCAAGGTATCACTGTACTGTTTTTCTTTCAAAACCAACAACCTCACATCTGCTCAGAGTTTTGCAGCTTCAGGAAGAGGTGACAGGGAAAGGCCTCCCAATACCAGTATTGGTGTATAAGTGAGGGGTGGCAATTTTACAGGCGCCACCCCTCACAGATGGATGCATCACCCTAAAATATCTACTGGCAAGTGGTGAATATAGCTAGGGACCCACACTCATTTCCCTTCACAGATCATGATTAATAAATGTGGCCCTAATTTGTACCATAATTTGCGTCTCTACTCATTATTTCCACCCTTTACACATCAAATTGCCATGAACCACTCCACCCTAAGTTCCATTTCAATGGATGGCAGGTATGATAGTTTCTTACATTTCTGAATAATTTTTTTTTTTTTTAATAAAAGTTCCTAGTAGATTTGTCCATGTTTCACAGATATTAAGCTAGGTTGTAAAACCATTTTGTACATGTGGGGTACTCTGAACATATACATTGAAAGTATAACCGTATTAGGTTTCCTCAAATGGTCTAAAACAGGGTTGGCTGGATGTCAGGCTTGCAGGATACTTTGTTTTTTCTATAGAACACCAAAATCTACCAAGCAGATCCTGGTGCAAAAGGCATACACTTAGATTTCAAGAAAGCCCAGGAAATCATTTTGAATACCAAAATGGAATGGAGCTCATTGTCCTTCCACACAAAAATCTACTTTGGGCTAGCCCAAGCTTTTGTCATTTCAGCGGTATAATTGTTTTTGTGGGGATAGGGGATCATTTTCTTGCTGCTGATGTTGAACAGTTGGGAATCCTTGGCATTCTTTTGCAAATCAGAGCTACATTCTGCCCATCTCTGGTCTAAAACACAGGAGTACTGAGCCTCATGTCTTCTATGCGCCACTTTATTTGTGGCAAACATAACTATAACTTGGTTGGTAAGTGTGGACAGTCCAAAGCAATTTCTATTACACAATCCTTCACCATTTTGACACACATTTGCATTTGCTATTAGGGTCACTTGGTCACAACTTGAAAGTTTCCACAATACCTTTTAAATTTGCTAAATAAGGTGATGCAGCCACTGCCTCTTCTGGCCAGGTTTCCCCGTGTCCTGTCAGGTCTGGGGCATGAGCAGCAAGGGCCCTAGGCTGGAATGCCAGGGCCAGGGGTGATGGAGGTGGATACAGCCCAGAGAAAAGCAGAGTCTAGAGCAGGCAATGGTCAGACACGGCAGAGCAGGGCCAGAGGCATGAGCGAAGTCCAAGAACGAGCAGAGATCAGGCACATATCAGACAAGGTGGGGCCAGAGGCAAGAAGCAAGTCCAGTAACAAGCAGAGATCAGACACGAACCAGGCAAGGTGGGGCCAGAGACAAGAAGTGTAGATCAAGAGCAGATGCAGGTCAAACATGGGCAAGGCAAGGATCAGAGTTGGTCACCAGAGTCAGGAACTGGCTGAAGACACTACGTTGACTCATGTTGCTGAAGCAAAGGCTTGAAGGAAAAGGAAGCCTCAAGAGGGAGCTTCCTGCCACTCCCAGCTGGTTTGCATTAACAAGCCTGGGAGTGGCTGGAGGTTTGGGGCTGAGCCCTGCAAGTAGTGCAGCGGAAGTCAGGCTGCTGTCTGAAAAGTAACCACCAGGTAGAGCTGCTGCATTTCCCAGCTGAGCAGATCCTGACATGCCCTTTTGTCCTTCCCTTTCCTTCTGCTGTGTTCTATACCTATATTCTGCAGGAAGGGTTAGGGACTGGTGTTTTACATAGCGAAGCTCACTCAGCTGTACTTTGGTAGATCCCTCCAGCTCTTCCTAAGCAATGTACATGAGAGGTGGCTAGATTGTAGTTCCCGGGCAATTGTTGTGATACATCTGAAATAGGGATGGATGAGAATTTTGTTTGGTTCATTTTTTTGATAAAAAAAATTAGCAAAATTTGTAAATTTCTTTATAAATGCAATAGAAAAGCATTGAAATTAACAACAGCAACAATGTGGGAGAAAGCAAGACTATCAATTTGTTCATCCAGGCTGAGGGCTTCAAGTACTTAGCTCTTCAAAGTCTGGGCAGTGCTGTATTATGGTTGCCACCTCTTTTTTCTTTTGGGATCTTCATCTTTAACAGCTACATGGCAGGCTGGTACAACACAGTCCTCCCCATGCTGGGAATAGCTGTACCTGTTGAATTTGGCCAGTGCAGATGGGTGAGAATTTCAATTCATTTTTTATAGGAATTTACCAAAATTCTCAAAATGTCTTCATAAACGGGATGGAAAGAACTTGAGATTTTAAAAACTCAAATGTGGGAGAAAGCAAAACTGACTAATTAGTTCATCGCTAAGGATAGCTGAATAAACAGTGCCATGCTGAGTCTGTGGTCAATGACATTAACTGCAAGGTCTTAAATAAGGGACATTTTGAATTTAGCTGGAATTTTATTATGCATTTTGTTATATTTTTAAAACTCTAGGGAGGAGTAAAGATAGAAACTGAACTGAGTAGTATCCAAAGAAGAGGCACTAGACGATTTTGCCATGTTGGGTAGATTTCAAATCAGTCTCCAAAGATCAGCCTTTCAATATTGCTGCAATGCTACAAAGTTTAGCATTCCAGATGAGACATTTTGCAGATATATGTGTGTGTATATATATATATATATATATATGCATATTTTTGTGAAAATACAAAAGACTTGAATCGAAAAGGAAAACTACATAAAGCTCCATAATGAATGCAGTGTGCAGTTGATGGAAACGTACTACTGAAATTATGAAGCACCCAAGTAAGTGAGTGAAATATTATATCCTTGGCATTCGTACTTCCATTTGAGTTACTTGAGGTTTATAAAGCACTTGCAAACAAGTTACAATATGCAAAACATAATGTAGTTGGTTTCAACGCTTTCTGCAGCTCTGGGTTTTATAGGTTTTTATGGGCTCATGATTGATATTTTCACACTGTGATTGGCTTAGGAGGCCCTGTAGAAGCCTGGCAGAGTATAAACTATGGCTCTCTGCCCATTATAGGAGCAGAGCAAACCTCTCTCTTCATTGAGATGAAAAAGCGCCGATGCTAAAAGAGCTGTACGTGTTTAATATTTAAGTAAAACAAAATTCAGTGAAACACCAATATCCTTTTCCTCCCATTTGGCAGAGTGTCCAATTATGATTCAGCTAGGCTCACATGCTTTGTCTCTTGTACACTGCACTGAATGCCATTTCGAAGTGTGGCATGGTTTAACAGGATTCTTGCAGGCCTAGCTGTGGAAAACTTTCTATTTAAACTATGGGGGAAGCCACATCACACATTAAGAAGAAACAAAGATACAGAGCACAGTTTATGTAAGCTATGCACTCAGCCTGCCCTATGTCTTAATGAACATATATATAATGCATTTGGGCACGACCAGGGAGAGATTCGGCGGGAGCTGCTAATGGCATGCTTTTTTAGATTGCCAACTTCTGAACAGGGCTCACATGAGGAGTGGAGGACTGTCAAACAGGGCTTGAGAAAAGGAACCTGATGGACTCAATCACAAATTAAGCTAAGCACAGAGGAAGAGTGAAGTAACAGTGGTGAGCAGGCCTTATTACAGCCTGGAGAGGGTTAGAAATGGTCATTACTGAAGGGGGCTAGCATCCTGGTTCATTCAAGCCCTCCTTCATGTGCTATCTGTGTGAAGGGGTCTCCCCCTTCATAAAAGGGACAGCAGGGCCATGCATCCAGTCCTTTCCCCAACATCCACAAGCTGAATGTGGACATCTGCATAGGGGAAGCCTATGTGTGTAGAACTCTATGTGCATAGAGGTGAGGGTGTTGGACTGGGACTCGGGAGATCCGGGTTCTAATCCCCACTCAGCCATGAAGCTCACTGGGTGACTTTGGGCCAATCACTGACTCTCAGTCTAACCTACCTCACAGGGTTGTGGTGAGGATAAAATGGAGAGGAGGAGGAGAATTATGTTAACTGCCTTGGGTTCCATGGAGAAAAAAAGGTGGGGTATAAATATAATAAATAAATAAATAAATAATGTATTGACATCAGGATCATAGAATCATAGAAAAGTAGAGTTGGAAGGGGCCTACAAGGCCATCGAGTCCAACCCCCTGCTCAATGCAGGAATCCAGGTCAAAGCATCTCTGACAGATGTCTGTCCAGCTGCACCTTGAATGCCTCCAGAGTGGGAGAGCCCACGACCTCCCTAGGTAGTTGATTCCATTGTCTTATTGCTCTGACATACAGGAATTTTTTCCTGATGTTTAGGTGGAATCTAGGTTCCTGTAACTTGAGCCCATTATTCCGTGTCCTGCAAACTGGGATGATCGAGAAGAGATCCTTGCCCTCCTCTGTGTGACATCCCTTCAAATACTGGAAGAGTGCGATCATATCTCCCCTCAGTCTCCTCTTCTGAAGGCTAAACATGCCCAGTTCTTTCAGTCTCTCCTCATAGGGCCTTGTTTCCAGTCCCTTTATCATCCTTGTTGCCCTCCTCTGAACCCTCTCCAGTTTGTCTATGTCCTTCTTAAAGTGAGGTGCCCAGAACTGGACGCAGTACTCAAGATGAGGCCTAACCAGTGCCGAGTTAAGGGGAATTATCACTTCCTGCGATTTGGAAGCTATACTTCTATTAATACAGCCCAAAATAGCATTTGCCTTCTTTGCAGCCACATCGCATTGCTGGCTCATATTCAGTTTGTGATCTACCACAATTCCAAGATCCTTCTCACTTGTAGTATTGTTGAGCCAAGTGTCCCCCATTCTGTAACTCTGCATTTGGTTTCCTCTCCCTAGGTGCAGCACTTGGCATTTATCCCTATTAAATTTCATTCTGTTGTTTTCGGCCCAGCGCTCCAGCCTATCGAGGTCACTTTGAATTTTGTTTCTGTCTTCCAGAGTATTAGCTGTTCCACCCAACTTTGTGTCATCTGCAAATTTGATAAGCATTCCCTGTACCTCCTGATCCAAGTCATTAATAAAAATGTTGAAGAGCACCGGGCCCAGGACCGAGTCCTGTGGTACCCCGCTCGTTACCTCTCCCCAGTTTGAGAAGGAACCATTGATAAGCACTCTTTGAGTCCGATTCTGTAGCCAATTGTGGATCCACCTGATAGTTGTTCCATCTAGCCCACTCTTAGCTAGCTTACTAATCAGGATATCATGAGGCACTTTGTCGAAAGCTTTGCTGAAGTCCAGATATATAATGTCCACAGCATTCCCACAGTCCACAAGGGAGGTTACCCGATCAAAAAATGAGATCAGATTAGTCTGACAGGATTTGTTCTTGACAAATCCATGCTGGCTTCTAGTAATCACTGCATTGTTTTCAAGGTGCTTGCAGACTGACTTCTTTATAATCTGCTCAAAAATCTTCCCGGGGATTGATGTCAGACTGACTGGCCTATAGTTCCCAGGTTCCTCCTTCTTGCCCTTTTTGAAGATGGGAACAACATTTGCCCTCCTCCAGTCGTCTGGCACTTCACCTGTCCTCCATGATTTCTCAAAGATAATAGACAGTGGTTCTGAGAGTTCTTCTGCCAGTTCCTTTATTACTCTAGGATGCAGCTCATCAGGCCCTGGAGATTTAAACTCGTTCAGAGTAATCAGGTGCTCCTTGACCATGTCCACACATGGAGCCATGCAAGATCGGGATTTTGTTGTTGTTGCTGTTGTTGTAGTTTATATTTCTTTTGACATTTGTGCTGTGCCTTTATATGACAAACCATAGTCAAGGCAATTTTAACAGACTAAATGTGGATTCAGTGTTGAACTTAAAAACTTGGAAGACTCACTTCATCACTGGTGATGGGACAGTGTCTTCCATCGCACCTGAGGGCAGGAGGTTAGCTTAGGGGGTGCAGGGCACACAGTTCTCTCCTTTTCCTACCCTTCAGCATCTGCTGCCTGAGGTGGCTGCCCTGCCTCAGTCTGCCTAATGGTAGGGGCTGGCCCTGCTTCTCTTGCTAACTATTTCCATAATGAAGTAAACAGGGTTCAGTGCCTCAGCCAGACCCAATACTTGGGTAGCTGCCAGGAGGACGACTTACCCTGGCAGGGCCCACTAGGGCTGATGCCTACCTTGTCTGCCTTCCCACCATTCACCCCTGACATTGCTGCTGGCGGACCTCTTTTCGGTGTCAGTGCTTGCCTTGACAGCCCTGCAGCCACCAGTTACCACCTCTCCCCAAGCAAACTTATTCGTGCAGCAGAGGTGTTGTTGGAAGCTGAGCAGCTGTTCACAATACAATGCCCGACTGTGTAAGGTCTGGATCGCTGCTTCCAGAACCAACGCCACACAACCAGGGGGCCCAAGTGGCAGTGGAGACCCATTGGCAGCAGTATGCTAAGGGCCTGCTCAAGCCTACGCTGGACAGTATTTATTTATTAAGTCGTATAAATTGTAGCAGGATGGGGGAAAGAGTTCAGGATCCTCTTCCCACAACTCTTCTGCCTTAGCATCTTCTCAGTCAAGAACACACAGTTTAGCCACTACTCAGTCAACTCCCAGATTCCTGCAACTGGGTTCCTGCTAACATGCATGTTTCTGTCTTCTCTCTCAGCTGAACCCCCCTCACAAGTTATTCATGGGGGGGGGGGAGGAGCCTTCGCCGGCTATGGAGCAGTAGCTTTTCTGCCGAGCTCCCGGAATGATTTGAAAACATCTGCAAAATACACAGGAGAGACAAATCGTGAGTTTAAATTCCTTTGCTGATTGCTTTCTGGAAGGTATGCAGATGTAGAGCTAATAAAGAAATAAAAAGAATAGCTTTTTTTTTTATGTGCTTTGCCCTGGATTGTTTATGAGCTCCAGACGGGTGAAAAAGTCCCTACCCCCTCTTTGGCAAACGCGATCGGGTGCATCCCTCGGATAACAGTTTGAAAAGGCTAATTAGGATCCTTGACACGAAAGATACTGAATTGTCTTATCAATTTGAGCAACGGGGTCCTGATAAGAAGCTACGAGGTAGTGAAAGTTCCGAGACAGCGAGGGGGAAGGGCGGAAAAATGGCGGACTCAGCTGGCAAATTCCCTGCTGGTGCCAAGCCAAAAACAACATCTCCAGCTAAGCTTAAAGGGGCAGCACCAGATTGGGAGAAAATTTTATTACAGTTTCAAAGCGCTATGGAAGCAGGCCAGCAGAAACATACAGAAGCAATTGAGAAATTTCAAAAACTGCATCAAGATGATATGAAGCACATGAGAGAGACCATAAATCATTTGGGGTTTCAAGTTAAAGAGCTGCAAGTTAGAGTGGATAAGGTGGAAAAACTCCAGGTGAAGGATGAAAAAAGTTTTGAAAAGTATGAAATGAAATTTAGTGAGATGGAAATACAGATGATCAACATGCAAGACAGGCAACGTCGTTCCAACATTCGGATCAGAGGCTTCCCTATGGAGATGGGGGAGACTGGATATAAGTTAAGAGGCAGTATTTTGGAATGGATGAATGAAGTTGTCTCTGGAGAAACAATTATTTGGGATGATATGGACATTGAGATTGTGCATAGAGTGGGAGCATTAAGGCGTGGTATGACATCCAGAGATGTACTGAAATTTGCAAATTTATACAAGAAGGATGTCTTCATGAAAGCGATCAGAAAGAAAGGTCAAGTAGCTTTTAAGGGGGCTACTTTGCAAATCTACAATGATCTTTGTCAGCAAACAATTAAGTGGAGGCGAAGTGTTAAACCGTGTACAGCAGTCTTGATCAGAAAGGGATTACAATACAATTGGGGTTATCCAGTTTTTCTTACTTTTGTGTGGAACAGTAAGAGATACAAGATCTCATCATGTGATCAAGGCATGGGCCTGCTGGGAGAGTTGGGGCTTCATGATGATGCGGAGGGTCCAGAATTGATGGGTCAACTGGAAGAAGAAGGAGCCAGCGGAGGAATTGTATAAGAGGTCGTTTCAACACGAGAAGAAAAAAAAAAAAAGAAATAGAAAATGTTTTATAAAGAAGTTATCCGGGAGGGAATGAGGGGCTGCTGTTCGGGTTGGTGATGGGTCCTTTCCCCCCCCCCTGGGATAGGTGGGTAGGTTTAGGGTGTGGCAAGTTGCCCTGGCTTAGCAGGGGGGATAGTTTAGATGAATGTGGGGGTGGGTTAAGGGGTATGTTATTGTGTATTATTTTCACTTTTGGGGACCAAAAAAGAAAAAATGATGTTAATAGATGGATTATAAGTTAAGAATTTCAACTTTAAATGTTAAGGGGCTAGGTTCAGTTACTAAGAGGAGGCGAATAGAAGCACTTCTTAAGAAGGATAAGGCAGATATTATATTCTTGCAAGAAACGCACCAGGCAAGGAAAGGAGTCAATGAATTGAAATTGAGGTGGTCTAGAATATATGAGATAGCATGTGATCATCTAAATCACGAGGAGTAGCAATTATAATTTCAAAGAATTGTGGTTTTAATGTTTTAAAGGTGAAAAAGGATGATACAGGTAGATATATTATAATGTATGGGACCTTGGGAGGGGAAGAATATGTTATTGTTAATGTTTATGCTCCCAATCAAAATCAAGGAGAATTTTATCAACATGTGTTTAAAGAAATGGGTAATTTTCAAAATCAAAGGGTTATTATGGCTGGGGACTTTAACATGGTATTGGATAGAAGAAAAGACAAATCCAATCCGACGAGAGAAGATCAGAGAAATAATCTAACGATCTTGAATAAGTTAATTAGTAAGGAAGGGTTGCTAGATGTTTGGAGAGGGGTCAAGGGGAATGAGGAAAGATATACATTTTACTCATCAGCAAATAAGAATTATTCGAGGATAGATTTTATTTTTGTGTCCAGGACACTGTTTTCAAGGGTCCTGGGCACAGAGATAGGAGTGATAAAAGTTACAGATCATGCTTTGGTTAACATGGATTTGAAGATATATAAGGATTATAGAGAAGCGAAAAGATGGAGATTGAATTGTAATATTTTTCGTTTTAAACATTTAACAGAAAAAATAGAGAAGGAATTGAGGGAAATTTGGGAATTTAATCAAACAGAAGAATGTACTGAAGCGATAATATGGGATACAATGAAGAGTGTAATGAGAGGAATAGGATTGAGAGAGGCAATAAATTTGAGGAAACAACAAGAAGTTTTTTATCAAAAGCTAGAGGGGGAGATTAGGGATTTGGAAAAGAAGTATTTAGAGAAGAGGGATAAAAAGATTTTTGCAGAATTACAGGGTAAAAGGAAAGAATTGGAGAATAAAGAACTGGATAGGGTACAAAGGAATTTGATTTATACAAAAAGGGAGTATTTTGAGAATAGTAATAAAAATTCTAAAATGTTGGCTAGATTAGCACAAAAAAAAAAAAGAAAAAAGCTTAGTGGGGGTGATTAAAGATAAGAGGGGTAAAGAATATAATCTAGTAAAGGATAAATTGAAAATTTTTCATGAATATTATACGGAGTTATATAAGGCAGGAAAATGGTCGGAAGCTGAGAGTAGAAAATATATCGAGAAAAATTTAAAAATAAAAATCCAGGATGAAGATAGAGAGAAAATGGAGCAACCATTCACAGAAATTGAAATAGAAAGTGCTATAAATAAATTAAAACAGGGGAAAACGCCAGGACTGGATGGTCTGGGGGCGGAATATTATAAAGTCTTTAAAAAAATGTTAGTTCCAAAGTTAAAACGGTTGTTTAATGATATTTTACAGGGGGGAGAGATCCCCCCGTCATGGAAACAGTCCTTGACTATTTTAATCCCGAAACCAAGGAAGGATTTAGCAGAACCAGGTTCTTATAGACCAATATCATTAATTAATCAAGATGCTAAACTATTGACAGCAATTTTAGCTAGAAGAATGAATAGTTTTCTAAATAAGTATATAGGGATAGATCAATGTGGTTTTATTCAAGGAAGACAAATGGCAGATTTAACAAGAAGGGTTCTGAATATAATTTATTTAATAAAGAAAAATAATTTGAAAGCGGGGGTTCTTGCATTGGATATTTTTAAAGCCTTTGATTGTGTGGAATGGCCTGCATTAAAGATGTTAATAAAAACTATGGGGTTTGGAGAAAAATTATAGGTATTACTAACCAATTATATACTCATAATGTCACGTCGGTAATTGTAAATGATGGAATAACAGAAACTATTAGCCTAGGCCGGGGAACTAGACAGGGTTGTCCCCTTTCCCCAGTATTATTTGTGTTAGTTATGGAATTGTTAGCGAATTCGATAAGACAGGAGAAGAAATTACTGGGGATAGGAATAGAGACCAAATGTAAGATAAACCTTTTTGCAGATGATATCTTGTTAACATTAGAAAGGCCTATAGAAAATTGGGATTGGATAGAGAAACATTTAGATGAATTTAGAGAAGTAACAGGGTTAAAAATTAATTGGGATAAATCGGAGATAATGACATTTAATTATAGTAAAGTGGAGGAAAGGGGATTTAAACAAAGGAAAGTGGATATAAAGATAAAAAACATAATTAAATATTTAGGTATTGATATATTAAAAGATATGGATAAAATAGGGGAATGTAATTTTAAAAAACTAAAAGATGAAGTTAAAAATCAAATAGAGGATTATAAAAAATTGGGATTATCGTGGTTTGGTAGGATAGCTTTGATTAAAATGAAGATTTTACCGAAGTTTAATTTTTTATTTAGAATGATACCATATAAGATATCAGAGAAAGAAATTAAAGAGTGGCAAGTAATGTTAAATAGCTATTGTAATGGGGGGAAAAAATCAAGGATTACTAAGAATAGATGGTATAAAGCTCAAAAAATAGGGGGACTTGGTCTCCCTAATTTAAAATGGTCATCATCATCAGGCGATCACTCGTGACCGAGTAAGTATTATATAGCTAATCAACTTAGATATATTATGGATATTATTGTTAGAAAAGATTTTATGTGGTGGGAAATAGAAGCATTTGAATTGGGTAATAGGGTGGATAAATTCTTATTTACAAAACAAGGACATATTATGACAAAAAGATTAGAAAATCCCTTTTTAAAAAATATGTTAGAAATTTGGGGTAGAAATAAGGAAATATTTTTACCAGGTATATCCCCGCTTACTCCAGTGGTGGTTATGGAAGATTTTCCCGAGAATGTTAGACATTTAGAACGAATTTTTAGAGAGAAAAAGGTGATAACTTTAATGGATTGGCTGGAAAAAATGGAGACAAGACAGCAAATAATTGATAGGGTTGGGGCAGGAAGAATTTCTTGGTTAAATTTAATTCAATTAGTACAATGGGGTAAGAAATGGAAGAGGAGACATGAGCATGAAAGGGATTTCACTGCATTTGAGCAGGTGGTTATGTCTAGAGAACTCGTAGAAGGAAATGCATCAGCTAGGGGTCTTACAAAGATGTTATATAAAATGTTGCAGAAATCAGTAGAGCAAGCAGAAAATCTTAAAATAGTTTGGGATACAGAGTTTGAAGAGGAAATATCAAAGGATGAGTGGAATAAGATTTGGGATAGGCGAATATTGAAAAATATGTCTATAAGAATTAAAGAGAATTTTTATAAGCTAATTTGGAGATGGTATTTGACTCCAGTGAGATTAAATAGAATAGACAATAAATGTTCTCCAATGTGTTGGCGAGGATGTCAGGAATTGGGTACATATACTCATATGTGGTGGAGTTGTAAAAATGTAATGGATTTTTGGAAAATGATTTTTGAGGAAATATCAGAAATTGTTGGAGCTGATTTAGAGGTATGCCCTAAACTAGCTTTGCTAACAATAACGGAAAAGGTGATCGGTTCTCAAAATGTTAAAGAATTAATCATAAATTTGTTAACGGCAGGTAGACTAATGATAGCAAGGAAATGGAAAATCCAGCAAGTTTTCACTATTACTGAATGGTATAAGGAAGTATGGGATATGGCTTTGAATGATATGTTGACTTGTAATATTAAATGCAAAAGGGGTCAATTAAAGAAAAATAATTTTAAGGATATTTGGGGTTTATTTTTGGAATATGTGTTTAAAAGGGGGAAAGGGAGTTTACCCTGTCAAGATATGTTGTATTTTTGGAATAATGAACAATTATAGAGTTATTGGATTGTTTGGTCCCATGGTGATGGGAGCACAATATTAGTTATGTGTGTGTGTTATTTTCTTTGTATTGTTTTAAAATTTAATAAAAAATATTAAAAAAAAAAAAAAAGTTATTCATGGGGACAAAACAGGCTGCCCCGAGCTCTTTAAGGGAAGTTACAAATATAATGAAGAATACACAATTAAAGCAAAGAGAGTGCAGAGTGTACTGTGGTACTTTGGGGGAGGGAAAGTATTCTCATCATACAGCCTCAAGTGAAGCCTCATGTTCTATAATTCAGTGTCAATTCTGTTAATAGCCTATTGCCTCTTCTTCTCTCCATGAGCAGGTATAAGAACAGCCTCAGACAGCTGCTGTTGATTTCCATTTTTGTCTATGGGGATTGCCTGTAGGATTCCTCTTGGAATTTACAGTCACATGGTCACATGTGGTGATTCAGGAATGCCTGCCACGCTACCAGCTGCCACTGATAATGGCACAATACCTCCTTTTCCAGAAGCTCAGATATGAGAGTAGGAGATTTCATTCTAAGCCCTTAATGGTGCTTGCATGCATGTTGGCCCAGGTTGTGTGGGAGACACACTCCTTTGTTTTACATCCAGAGACCAGATGGGAAAGCTCAAATAAAATCTACTTTTGATTTTATCCACAAGCAGGAACAGTCAAGAACACCAGGATATCTCTGAATCCAAACTGATCATGAAGGGAAGGGAAGGTTTTAGTCTTGGAACAAATTGAAATGTGACAAAAGTTAAACAAAGTGCTTTAAACCACACTACACAGCACTGAGAAATGCAGGAGGCAGTGCTAAATTCTTATTCCCACTTTAGTATTCTGACTTCGAAAGTGGCAACAACAACAACAACAGCAACAGATGAACTTTCAAATGCATAACTGCAATGT
The DNA here is from genome assembly GCA_021292165.1 of Shinisaurus crocodilurus. Lineage (NCBI taxonomy): Eukaryota > Metazoa > Chordata > Lepidosauria > Squamata > Shinisauridae > Shinisaurus > Shinisaurus crocodilurus. Next base: position 234,961,442 of record CM037876.1, read on the forward strand.
CTCCAGAGCAAGATTCTAGCTATGAATGTTTTTATAAACCTTCAAGGATGGCTGTTTGGGAACTCAGCAGTTTTATTTAACTAAGGACTGTGGGACTCATGTTGCCTGCCTACCCATTTACTAACAAATGTATCAGCTTTATAGTAATGTTGCTTTTTCCATAAGTAAATGGGTGTTCACTTAAATAACTAATTTGCATACCTTTCAAATCTCGGCACTGCTAAAACTATAATCAGTCTGTCATATAAATGGTTTTGCGCCTCAAACCACACTAAGCAGTTTTATTGTAAGAGAGGCATATGTCATGCACCATGCATTTGATTGTATACTTTTCCCCCCCTCCAAAGAGCAAACACTCTGTCAGCATATTATTCTTGCCTTGCAGAGAAATCTGAAATGGCCATTTGTATGATTCCAAGTAGCAGTGATCACAAGATGAGGAGAATCCTCCTCCTATATGTTTCTGAAGAGCTGATGCTAGGAAAGATCATTAGCATAACCAATTTAATTATAAAGCGCATCCTAATTATGGCCCATGGAAAGCAATGATGCTATTCAGGACTGAACAGAGAGGGAAATAATGTAGAGATTAATTGGGTTTACAGGTTAACACATTTACACTGAGCCCTTGATTTGAGTATAATATTTAACCTTATTACGACTTAAAAACATGTTCTCCACCGCTACTCTCATTCACAGCTCTCTTTCACACTGTTGTTTTTTTTTAACAACAATAACAACAACCATGGAGTTAAAAATACAGACATAAAAAGGAAGAATGCCATGTAACAATATAGCAAGAGCAAAAATTGAGGGAAAGAGGAAACTCACAAATTACAGCCCTTAGCATATCACGGGTAAGGTTGTGGGACAATTAGGCAATTGAGAGAGTTTGGATGTGTTGAACCAGATTGAGGTTTTGTCTGATCCAGCAAAGCAATTCTTAATGTACACTTTGGACTGGATGTAACTAGATTCTCAGCTTCCTTTTCCTCTCCCAATAAGCATGCATGGGAGAGAAGTTAAACTATATATAATATCATAAATAATATGTATTCTAGATGACTTTCCCCTCTGGCTATGTTTCTTTAAAACATCAATGTGACTCATGGCCCATAATATGGCTGACTCTGTTTTATGTTTCTGCTCCCATCTCAAGGTTGTCTAAGAGTTATAAGGACAGGAACTATCCTAATTTGTATGGCTCCCAAGAGACAGAGAAATGCTTCTTTAAACAAATGTTCTGAGCAGAGTGCAAACCTACTTTACTGCAGGAGGCAACCATTTAGACAGGGAACTATTTAAATGTGCAGGTAGGAGCATGGGATGGGAATCGTTTTCTCATCTGCTATCTGCAAAAGAGCAACCAGGTCCAACATTTAGAGAAAGTATTCCTTACCTTTGGGGTATGGAATAAAACCAAAGGGAAACACAAACAGAGGCTCAGACCGGATCTCTGCCTTGTACTCAGTATTTTGGGCAGGTTACTTGTCCGTTGAGGCCAGCCATGCCTCCCATGACAGACATTTTGTGGTGGCTGCCCAGGACAGTTTCTCACATTGCCAAACATGCCCAGTGTCCACAGGCCCAAAAAGGTCTACGCATTTTTGCCCCAGCCTCACTCATTGCTGGTATCAGACTGGGATTGGGAGAAAACTATTTAAAGCCATACAGTGCAAAAAGGTAAGGCATGAAAGGGCCTAGGTTTCACTCACATCCCCTTTTCATGTAAAGAGTAAAGCCCTCCAACCCTACTTTAAACATAAATGGGAAAGACATATAGATGGCTGCCCTTTCTAGCTTGGCTCCAAGTGAATCTTGAGCTTGTGGAAACCTCAGAAATAACATTTACGTAAATGTTAGTCTGTGATCTGCATATGCATGTTGAACTGTTCACAAGATCTGGATCTACTATATATGGATTACCACCGTAAAGTGATTTGTGGGGGAAATTCTCATTTTTTCAGTTAGGTCCTAGGGTGTTACAATATTATATTTCACTGAAATCCAGGCAGAATGCCACAATTTTCATTTTACTGTCTGCTTGTCCAAGATCTCTCCATTAACTTAAACACTTGAATATTAACATATCACATTATATAATGAACAAATTCTATTAGATATAAAAATATAACCATATGTAATAAACTGGTCATTTGCACTGGTCCTCTCTGTAAATTACAGGCTGCTATGGGAACAACTAATAGGGACTTTATTTTATTTATTTATTAAATTTTTAAATTGCCCATCTGGCCGGTCACCTGGCCACTTCCTTGCTTTAGCTTGTGTGGATGGTGGTGGTGGTGGTGATAAAGAGATTGTGACTGGGTTCATACAACACAATATGCCATGGTGATATTATAAGCCAAGTTTGTTTCAGAGTGGCTTGTTGTGTTGTCTGAACCCAGCAGCATGGTTTGTTAACCATGCACAAGCCACTCTGGGCAGGTTCAGGCAACACGACAAGCCATTCTAAAACACACATGGCTTAAAAGCCACCATGGCTTATCATGTTGTGTGAACCCAACGCAGTCAGTGAGTTGGACCTTTCTCACTCGAAAAATCTGGCAACATTATTTGCTCTAGAAGACACAGGGAGCAAAAATATTGGTCAAGAATCTGTATTTCAGCCATTTCTCTACCCTGGTTCATACATTCACCAGCCTGGTGCCCTCTTTACAATGGTGGAAAAGCAAGCTCTCTCCCTTCTTTCTACTGCACAAATAACAATAACATCTCATGTGAGTCAGACACTCAACAGGAATGCCTGATCACAGAGAGGTCAAATTTGTGTGATGCTTCCATCTCAAAAAAAAAGGAGGGATGGATGGGCATAAAAACTGGGCTTCCAGATGAGCAGATGTGCATATGGAATATCCAGCTCAAATGTCACTCCGCCACATCAAGAAGGCACCATCTCCTGGGAATGGTCTGGTTCCCAATGCTAAACTATAGAACTTCAGAGTGATGATTCATGTGCTCCCAGCCGGCTGCCGCCTCTTCTCCTCTGGGTTGGCTGCAAGGAGGAGATCAGACGCTTTCGCTTCCATGTTCAACTAACAGTGGTTATTCATTATGACTGTCCACAGACAAAATATGGGTTAGTGTTAACTATGGTTTAAGGAAACAAACCAACTCCCCACCAGAGGTACTTCTGGTGGGAGACAAGGGAAGGTTAGGGGATGTTGACCTGGTGCTGAATGGGGTACATCTACCCCTGAAGGACCAGGTCCACAGCTTGGGGGTCATTCTAGACTCCCAGCTGTCCATGGAGGCTCAGGTGTCAGCTGTGAGCCGGGTGGCACTGTATCAGCTCCATCTGATACGGCAGCTGCGCCCCCACCTTCCTAATCATCTGCTCCCATCAGTGGTTCATGCCTTGGTCTCCTCTCGCCTAGACTACTGTAATGCGCTCTACGTGGGGTTACCCTGGAAGACGGTTTGGAAGCTTCAGCTGGTACAGAACACGGCGGCTCGCCTGATTAAGGGCAGCCGCCGGCGTGATCACATCACGCCAGTGCTTAATGAGTTGCACTGGCTACCAGTTGCTTGCCAAGCCGAATTCAAGGTGTTGGTTTTGACCTTTAAAACCCTACATGGCTCCGGTCCAGCTTATCTCAAGGAGTGCTTCCAGCAACATCCAGTAGGCTGCTCAACAAGATCTGCCACGGACGGCCTTCTCCTTATCCCATCAGCCAGAGCAGCCAGGCTGGTGGGGACTAGGAAGAGGGCCTTCTCTGTGGCGGCCCCCACATTATGGAACTCCCTCCCTAGTGACCTTCGCCATGCCCCCTCTGTGATGAGCTTCCGCCGTGCATTAAAAACATGGCTGTTCAGGTGGGAATATGGGGTGGGTTAGGATTTTAAAAGAATTTTTTAATATTGTTTTAATTATATTTTATTGTATTTTTTTATTGTATCATTTTAATTGTACATCGCCCAGGGTGGCCGGGTGGCCAGCCAGATGGGCGATTAATAAATATAAGAAATAAATAAATAAATAAATAAACTTCTAATTGTGGTTTATGATCTAAGCCATAGTAAATACTAACCACATTTTTCAGTTCAGACAAAATGAGTAACTGCAGTTAGTTGAAAATGGAAGCAAAAGCTTGCAATATCCTCCTCTCATCCACACTGGAAGAGGAGAGGAGAAGATGAGTGTGAGAGCCTGAGGCTTTCCCAGGCTTGTTCTAGTAGCACTAAACTGTGGTTTAGTGTTACATCTGAACACAGCCAAAGTATGAACCAAGGTTCTGTTATAATAAGCAGTAGTCATTACTGCATAATCCTGGCTGGGTACAGAGGCAACAGCAAACCATTGTTCATTCATATGTTAACCATAGTTAATAACTCACACCGTAGGGATGTGCAAGGATTTCGTTCGGGGTATGTGGAAATCCAGCAGACTGGCTGGGCTTGACACCCACCCCCCCAACTCCATCTCTGATAGGGATGTGCACGGACTCGGAGCTCAACTGGGGGGATGGAAGCCTGGCGAACTTGCCAGGCTCAACCCCCCCCCAAGCTCCGCTTGCCCTACCTTTTCCCTGGCTCAACTTGTGTTCTCATGAGCCAAGCCAGGGAAAGCGACTTCCAGGTTCCAGTGCTATGTTGTTTACATAGAAAATGGCGTAAGATATGTTAAAAACGCCTAATTTGTAAAAATTGCATCCCAATTTGCACAAATTAGGTTGTTTTTAATGTATTTTACGCTATTTTCTACGTAAACAACGTAGACCCGGGGACCCGGAAGTCCAGCGAGTGCCTCAGCTAGCACTTGCGCTCGACTTGGCTCGTGTGCTGCGAGTCAAGTGCCGGTCGCTAGGCTCACTTACCTTCTTCCCAGCTCAACTCACATTCTCCTGAGTCGAGCTGGGGAAGTGATTTCCAGGTTCCCAACAGGCTGCTGTTTACGTAGAAAATGCCTTAATATATACGTCAAAAGCGGCCACGATATGTGCAAGTTATGCAAATTGGGGCTTCTTTTGATGTATCTTAAGGCATTTTCTACATAAACAGCGGCCTGAAAGGAACCCGGAAGTCTGATGAGTGGTGCGCACCTACTTTTGGCCCTGCTTGGCCAAGAGGCAGGTCGGGTCCTGGAGAGCCAGTGTGGCGTAGTGGTGAGAGTGTTGGACTGGAACTCAGGAGATCCAGGTTCTAGTCCCCGCTCGGCCATGAAACTCACTGGGTGACTTTGGGCCAGTCACTCACTGACTCTCAGCCTAACCTATCCCACAGGGTTGTTGTGAGGATAAAATGGAGAGGAGGAGGATTATGTAAGCCGCCTTGGGTTCCTTGTAGGAAAAAAGGCGGGGTATAAATATAATAAATAAATAAATAAAATAAATCACCCACGCCTAACTTTGAGCTTACTTTTATAGCAAGGCATACAATGGGCAAACCATGGTATACCAGCTTGTGTGCTTTTATTTATTTATTTAGTCTCTTTGCAAGTCAGTTCAACACAGCCTCTTCCTTAAGCAAGAACTTTATTCAGCAAATATAAACATGCACTAAACGGATTGTACCAAGGTGCTTACATTATTAAAAGTTCAGGTTCAGTTGAATGTAGTTGCATAATTAAAATCCACAGATAGAGGCCAGTAAAAAACTATTGTCTTCCCAGAGTTACAAGGCTTACTTCTTCTTAAAGGCCTGAAAAGAACTGAACCCCCAAACAGCTAAGTACAAAAAGGAGGGAAAGGAAACCAACCAATCACACAGGGCCGTGCCATGTAACATACAGCTAGAGCTAGTATAACTAGCCTGGCTAGAGTAGCATACTCTGTTCTAAAAGGCAGATTGTGAATCTGACACATAAATCTACTAACTAACTTCTGCAGAGGCAGCACACCGCCAAATAGCTGAAGCTCTCTGGGCGGTGTACAATAGCTTTTGTTTTCCAGCTTCTCAGCACTTCATTTCAAAAGCTCATAATTTCACTGCCACCTCCATTGTGCAGCAGCTTCTTGAGCTAGAGAAATTACTTTAACTGTGGTTTGGCAAACCAATGATCTGTAAATTCAGACATAATGGGAAAGCACAGTTAGCACAAACTGTGGTTTGCAAACCAGATTCAAACTGTGGTTTCAGAGCCTGATTTGTCGGTCCCAAACAAACCAGTCTGTGAGCAGCTTGGGTTAATACACAATGCAAAATTATGGAATGGTATCCGACACTGCACTACCACTAACATTAATGCTGTTGTGCTGGCATAAACTATTCATTGCACAGTGCCAATAGCAGTTCATGGTGAAACGGGTTTCCCTAGAAAACTTGTAATGCAGTTCTTAAGGGTACACTTATTTACAAATGCTAGAAAGATTTAAGGTAGTGAGGGGGATTTGAAGATTTTTATTGGTGATTTTGAACCTGATTGGGATCTTTGGGGGGGATTTTAATAGAAAGATGATTTCTGAAGAAGCTGGCGCTCTTAGAACAAAATAAGGATTTGTTTTAGTAGTACAGTCATGCCTTGGATTGAGAGCATAATTCGTTCCGGAAACGTGCTTGTAATCCAAAACACTCTTATATCAAAACGACATTCCCCCAAAAAAATTTGTAGAGAGATTTTTAATTTAAGCCGTACTACAGTACTTGTATTGCAAGACGTCGCTTGTATATCAAGTAAAAAAAAATATTAAATAAATATTTAAAAATTTGCTTGTCCTGCAAAACGCTCTCAAACCAAGTTACTTGCAATCCAAGGTATTACTGTAACTTAGAATTTGAAAGGTAAAGTGTTATTGGTAAAATGTACTGATCTCTCTTGAAATTAGTGATTGAGAATGAGTAATGGATTGGATGTAAATAAAATGGGTCAAAAATTTGGGGTGTGAGGTATTGAATTGATGTAAGGAGAAAATATGTGGTGGCTTGTCCTTTGATAAATACAGTAGAGCAGTGTTCTCCAACCTTGGGTCCCCAGATGTTTTTGGCCTACAACTCCCAGCATGCCCCAGCCAGCATAGCTACGCTGGCTGGGGCATGCTGGGAGTTGTAGGCCAAAAACATTTGGGCCCAAGGTTGGAGAACAGTGCAGTAGAGGGAAAGAACTAGGGAACTGTATTTAATAGAAGTAGAAATGTTTTAGATTGCAGGAAGAATTAGAAGAATTAACAAATATGTTTATGGTTAATAATAAGGTTTTGTGAACTTGTGAGGTGGATGAATAAGAAGAAAAATGTTTGACAATAGAAAAAAGAGAAATTTATTTGTAAACCGTAGAGTATATAATGTTACTTATACTTTGTTGTGGGAAAAATCGGAAGTCTATTTTAGTTTAGTGTTGTGTGTTTGTGATTTTTGTCTGTGTTTTATTTTTCTTTTGAAAATAAAAAAAATTGGGGAAAAAAAGAAAAGAAAGAAAACCTGTAATGCCAGCAAGCACTACTGTTATTGTTCTAGAGATAGTTTACACTAGAGTCCTATTCAGTCTTCCAAAAAGGGGGTTAAAATCCACATGTGAGGAGAAGGAGCATTCCAGCCCCACCCTTCTCTTCCATTGTGTTTGTTGCCCTCAACTCATCGAGGGCAACAGTTTGAAGAGAAGAGGCTCCTGTATCCATGTGAGCCAGGATGCTGAAAAATCCATGTTCTGGCTCACATGGACAGGCTCCATCGATACAGGAGGCTCTCTTCTTCAGACTGTTGCCCACCACAAGTTGAGAATGACCAATGCAATGGAGGAGAGGGGTGGGACTGGAGCACTTCTTCTGCTCACCCACTGATTTTAACCCTTTTTTGAAGGCCTGAATAGGGCTTAGTGCAATGTCATTTATGTTAGTGATAGTGCAGTGTTGGATACTTCCCATGGTTTACCTAAACAAACTATGGTTTCATGCTATGTCTGAACCCAGCCATTGTATCCCAAGCATACTTAAGTTCACATATCATAATTATCTTAAAAGTTTGGCTCAAACGTTTGAGATTTCTCACATTCTAAGAAATAATGCTTTTGTACTGAAATAGTGGATTCATCTGAAAATGGTTTCCAGAAGAACAGCTAATCTCTTTATTACCTCAGCCTATAACTGATCTTCCTTCAAAGCACAAGCCAAGATGTATTGAACAAACTGTTATTTCTAAATCTATACTTCCAACAAGTAATATTCACCTTTATGATGATTGGCTTTCTTTTGAAATACTTTAGCTAATTTTCAATAGGTCTTAAAGAACATCTAAAAAACGGTGCAAGGCATCACATCAGGGTCTGTTAAATTAACAATAGTGACCTATCCAGCTTGTTGGAGTTAGCACATGGTTGGAAATGACTTAATCATGGAATGCAATTAAGTGTTATGAGGCAAATTTAATCCTTTTGGGTTAGTACCTACCTAAAAAAGATAATAAAAGAAATAATAATTAATTAGACAGGAATTTAATCTACCATGATACCATTAGCCCATTAATCAGAGAGCTAGGAGCAGTGGTGCAAGATTAAGGGAGGGGGAAAGTTAATTTAGGATTCAAGATTAAGGAGAAGACATACTGATAAAAAGTGTGAGTGAGAAAAGAAGTCATCCTATATACCAATAGTGAATTCATTCCTTGAGTATGGACCCTTATGTAGTCAAAATTGTATGATCCAGGCACAACAGGGAGGTACCAGCAGGCTTGGTGGAACACCAAGTTTTGCAGAAATACAAAAATTTGGGGGGGAAATGACCACAAGGAAGCCCATTTTCTTCTGAGCCTGATTCAAGATGCTGGAGCTTATCTTTAAATCCCTAAATAGCTTGGGATCCAAACATCTTAAGTAGCACCACCTCCTCCATATCATCCTGTCCATGCATTAAGATAATTGGATCATGTCCCTCTCCAAGTGCCTTTGGTAAGAGAAGTGTATTATGAAGGCATATAAAGTAGATCGGCATTGTTTCCACCATATTTCAGGGGGTGATCAGGCTGAGAGAGGGGGAACTTTGCCTAAAGCCACTAACATGGTAGAGGCAAGCTTCGAACTAGGGATTTCTGGCTTCCTAGCTTGGTGTTAACTTTCTTTCACTGTTGTTTAGCACTGAGTTCTTTTCTTTCTTTTTTTCAAAGAGAGAGGAAAAAATGGAGGAGGACAGAAAGGCACAGAGAGGAGAAAGACAGTTAAAAAATAAAACCCCAAAATCGGTCCTGTGTTTCAGGATGGGGACAAAGGTGAAGATTTGGTTTGAAAAGAAACCAGATTATGGGGCCTGCCTGGCACATAAGATCTGAACATGCCCACAGCCAGCCTCCCACCCAGCCTTCCACTGCATATGCACTCACATCATGGACTCCCTTTGTAATGAATGGATGAAGAGAATTGGGACTTCAGCTCCCAACAATGGATCTGGAGGGTTTGAAGGCACTGTGTCTCTCCAGAGGAGGCAACAAGTTCCTTCCATTTCTCTCTTACTAGTCTCCCAAAAGCCCTTTGGATGCAAATCCTGATCACCATTACATTAGCCCAGCCACTCTGCAGACAGTCAGAATGACACATGGAGTGTGTGCCCACTTGCATAACGAATGAGAAAAGATTGCTTTTTTGGGTAGTATTTGCAAGGCAACAGGACATGGTTGAATTCAGGGATATGGATGGAAACCATCCCACCTGGAGGGGAAATGACCATCTACAGACTGAGATACAGGCTGCAAATTATGGCTCCACACAACTGCACACAAAGTAAGCTCAGTCTGACCACCCCCAACTGCCCTCCATTCTTGGAGTGCGGAACGGAGTCACAGTGACTCTCACCACTGCCATAGCTATGCTTTTAGTGGGGGCTGTGAATTCAACAAGGCTCCAGTCACTGGAAATTGCTCCACCTCTTCCTACTCCACTTTGCCTCTTCCAAGAGGCATGGCAAGCTGAGAAGAGCAAACAGAGTAACAAGCTGGCTGGCAAAGGGCTGCTGCTCACTTTGCCTCTTCCTCATCCATTTCCCCTCATAAGAACATAAGAAGAGCCCTGCTGGATCAGACCAAGGGTCCATCTTGTCCAGCATTCTGTTCACACAGTGGCCAACCAGCTGCCCACAGGAAACCTACCAGAAGGACATGAGTGCAACAACGCCTTCCCGCCCATGTTCCCCAGCAACTGGTGTACAAAGGCATACTGCCTCTGATACTGGAGGTAGCATATAGCTAATCAGGACCAGTAGCCATTGATAGCCTTCTCCTCCATGAATTTGTCCAATCCCTTTTTAAAGCTGTCCAAAATGGTGGCAATCACCCCTCCCTCCTTTTGCAGCAACTTGCAAGTTGACCGGCCACAGCACTGCTTACTGTATGGACCCAGCAGGTCTGGCATGGCAGCTGGCTCTTTTTCTCTTGGTCTTGGAGCAAAGTGGCTGCCATGCTTCAGTCCACAAGGGGGGGGGGGGGGAAAGCCAGCTAGTGCTAGCCCAGAAGTCAGCCACACAGTAGCCATTCCAGGGCAGGTATCATTTTCTTCTCTCTTTGGAGGGTGGGAGCTGCCGAAGGATCAATGATGGTAGCAGATAAACCAGCAGCAGCAGCAACAAACAAGCAAGCAGGCAAGTGGTGGGTGAGTGGGATCCCTGGGAGGTCTCTGCTGATACTGCTATTTATTTATTTAATTTATATACTGCCCAATAGCTGAAGCTCTCTGGGCAGTTCACATAGCTCTCTCACCATCAACCCCAATCCACTGCCTGAGTATAGGGACTCACCTTACCTCATGGCAAGGCTGGCCCTCTTGGCTGCCATTAAAAGAATACTTGAGGTTGATAAGAGATTGTTAAGAGATTGACTGACTCCATACCTGCCTGTTTGGCTACTGCGTTCATCAGGAGATACCCTAGAGGTGGTACCTAAGATTTCTTCTGAGGTCTGGCCCATGATGGCTCAGAAGAGGGCCTTTAGTATTGTAGTTGACATTCTCTGGAATTCCCTACCAGTACAAATTAGGCAGGCACTGACCCTTCTGCGATTTTGGTGCCCACTGAAAAATGTACTTTATCCACTGAAAAATGTACATTATCCAACAAGCATTTCCAGAAAGGTGGTCTTGTCTTCAGTATACAGGAATAATATACAGTATATCATTAGGATCATTTATTATACTGTTTTGTACATCACTTAGAAATTTAATTTAATGTGATTCATAAATATTGTTGAATGAATGAATGATTGAATGAATGAATAAATAAATAAATAAATAAAATATATAAGAGACTATATAAGAAAACAAATTGAAGCTTAACCCAAACAAGACAGATATGCTCCTCATTAGCAGAACTGCTGGTTTGGCACCAGGGTTTCAGCTTGCCTTGGATGGGTTTGTATGTTCCTTGAAAACTCAGGGAAGTATCCAACAGGGCACTTACACCCCCATGGATTCTCTTGTGGCCCACCAATTCCCATCTGCAAGCAGCACCCACTGCTTGCAGAATGGAGATATAGCGCTTCCAGGAGCAACCAGAAATGAGCAAAAAAACTTGTTTCTGGAATGTGACAGGTCAGTGGAGCTTTCATAAGGGAGCTCTGCTGACCTGCACTGATCCAGAAACGAGTGTTTACGCTAATTTCAGGGCTCCCTTTGGGAAGTGTTAAATCTCTGTTGCAGATCTGGTGGGTCCTGCTTGAGCAACAGAACCAATGGGGTTGACTGCTTTTGCAACAGAATCTGCGGGGCACAATGGAATCGGCGAGGCCATAAATGCCCCCTTGGATACTGCTCTCAGATTTGCAGCTTGGGGGTACAGTACCCGTATTTTGTTGTTTGTTTGTTACTCTTTTAAAACAATGTGTATGAAATTTTTCGATCATCTAGTTTCATTTTTCTCTCTTCTGGAAATTGTTAGGCTGCAAATAGCTTTATGATATAATTATTTTATCATACTAGGCAGAATACAATGCTACCTATCTGCTAGTGGAGCTGGCCACCCATTCTGGTCTGCATGTGGCCAGCCCCACCAATTCTGTTCTGTAAGTGGCCCCTACCGCTTGTGGAATGACAATTTAGCGCTTCCAGAGGCAAGCCCCCAAATGAGCAGAAATGCTTGTTTCTGGAAGGGGGCAGGTCAGTGGAGGTCACTTATGTGAGCTCTGCCAAGCTGCCCCCTTCCAGATGTGACTGTATCTGTTCATTCCAGGTTGCCCTAGAAGCGGTAAATCGCTGTTCTGTAAGTGGTGGGAGCCACTTGTGGAATGGAATTGGTGTGGGGCTGGCCGTGCACACAAGGGCAGCATTGGATTCTGCCCATTGTATTTTACTGTATTTTTAACTATATTTTATTATTTAATGTTTGTGAGCCACCGAGAAAACAATATCATTGGGTAGTCTTATATAAATATAGTTAGTAAGTGAATAAATAAATACTCCTGATACCTACTTCACTAACATGGATGATCAAATGGCAGCTTTGGCCAGGAGTGATTTCTCCCCCCCCACCTCCAGCGTTTTTAGTCTGGTGTTCCAGCTGTGTCTGTGCCTAGAAAGGGTGTATCTATTCTACCTATGGTACCATGTGCCTTAATTACATCAAGATCAGATGTTTATAATGAACGCTGCATGGATCTGATTTTGCAAAGTGCATCAAAAAGTTCAGCTGGTTCAGAATGCCTAGAACTAAAATTCTGAATGAAGCTGGTTTTCAGGAGCATACGACTCGCACACCAGTTTCACTGGCTTCCAGTCTATCTCTAAGCCCAGTTCAAAGTGCTGTGTCACAGACTGGCAATGCCCTGTTCCATGAGTGGAAGGGAAAACAGGCAAAATAGTTTGCCCTACTCCTTTAGGCCATTCTCTTCCTGTGGCCTTTTCTGCTGCTACCAGATGGAAATCTTTTGTTTTGTTTTGTCTGGCTGCCTCCACCGAACCAGTATTAAGCCTCTCTGGGTCTCAGGTATCTACTTTAGGTAGTGTGGGGATCGGCTGTTAGAGTGGGGTGGGTAACCCAAAAGAAAATAGAGCATAGGATTTCAAACAACAAAGTTTAACATTTTACTGAAGAAAAATGTTAACAAGAAAGAGTATTAAAATCTGAATGGATACACACAAACACATACAGAGAAGCAAATAAGCAATAGGGTAATAAAACAACCAGGAATAAACACATCCAGCTAACCTAAGTAGGCCATGTCCCTATTTTATCCAAGTCCCTTAGCCAACAATATCTTACTGTTATAAGTCCTGCACTCTTCCTACCAGTTCTCCAGTTCCAGCATCTCTGTCTTTCTTTCTTTCTTTCTTTCCTTCCTTCCTTCCTTCCTTCCTTCAGGACTCTGGGCTTCTCTTCTCTGTTTCTCTGGTTTTCTGCTTTAGGCTTTTTAGGATTTAGGCTTTTATCCCATAAAAATAGTTACCTGCCCTACACCAACCAATCAGGATGGTAGTTTCTTGTTCACATTTGCTCTGGATTCCTTTTCCTAAATTCTTCCCCTGCTGTTCAGTTGCTTCCTACAAACATTCTTCCTCTGCAGACAACTTGGCTCCTTTTGACTTGAGCCTTCTGCAAACCTTTAGCTTCCTGAACAGACATTCTGGCTTTTCTAATCCAGTTAAACTTTTTTTCTCTCTTCCTACTCTGACCTTCTGTTTAAACTCCTGCCAACCTCATAATCTCCTCTTCCATTGCTGCAAACCTTTGCCTTCCTAAACAGACATCTTGTCTCCTAATATCTAACTAAACTTTTGACCTCTTGGTGGAAACTGACTAGCACAAAAGTCAAAAGCAATTTAACCCTATAATATACACACACACCCAAGCTATGGACAAAAATGGGAGACAGTTCTATTCCTTCACAGTTGGTCATTACCAAAAGCCCTAAATGGGTTAGGAGAATCAAAATACTATCTCCTCTCATGAGTGGTGCTGTCAGGGCAGGACTTTGGGGTAGAGGTGCAGGGCTCCACTAAGAAGAAGGAATAAACAGAAGGGCCCTCAAATGCAGCAGGGCTGGCTTAACACATTTTGAAGTGAAGAAATTCACATTGCCATGTAGAGGGATGCCCCTGTAAAAAAAGGTCATCTGAAAATCATTGAAGGAGGAGAAGAAGGCAGGCTATTAGTCGTTAAGTACAGAGCCTAAAATTACCTTACCGCACCACCACCTCTCATAGGAGATGGCACACTCCTTAGGATAAATTGAGAAGGCTCTCCTATGCATCCTGCCAACTTCTGAAGTGTAATCAGGTGGGATACATAAGATGATCTTCTAAGCTCTGGAACTCTCTGCCTAAGGAGCCCTGCCTTGTTTTCTCTGTCATGATTTTCAGAAGACTTTTCTTTTTTGGGGAGGCATTTGGTCCTGCAAGATGATTATTCTTGAATGGGTTCCTGGAGAATGAGTTGTAATGGATTTTTTTTTTAGAAAAAAGGTATTTCATGCAATTGTTTTGTTTATTTATTCTGCTAGCACATTTGTAAAGAAACTAAATATTACAATGGCAACTCAAGTCTCCAGTACGCTGTCATTGATGCCCCTGGAATTTATCACTATTTCGGGAAGTTGGGAGTACATAATAATATATATTCTCAAGGAACGCTAGGCAATTCTGTGGTGCTTTGCGAACAAAGATGAAGAAGATACACAGAACACATGATTGCATGCAGACTGTTGATATGCTGAACACTTTTTAATGAAGGTTAAGTCATGTATACCATTATTAACTAGCATTTACATAATGACTACAGTGTGATGAGAACTTAAAAGAAGACTTTGATTCTAAAAAAGAGAGAGCACGTTATGAAAGCAGTGAAACACCCTGCTCTGATACTCTTCATTCTCTTGAGATCTGCCTCCACAGATGTTACTCCCATGTCTACAGAAATAAAGGCTAACCCTGCTCCATCAATTCACATATTGTAGAATAATTAATGCCATGTAATTATTTGCCTGCATTTGTGTATTTGTCATTTCATTACAGTATTTGTATGAGTGTCAAAAAAAAGAAGAAGAAAAATAGCATACTGCTGCTCTTATTCTGAATATGAACACAAGTCTGGAGTAATAAATGGTGAAGCAGGACTGGAAAAGGTGAGACCTGCCCAGTTGAACCAAGTCCATTGACAAATAATGCCCCTGTTTTTTTGCAAATCCAGGCAGGTACAGTAATACCTTGGATTACAAGCATAATTCGTTCCGGAACCATGCTCGTAATCCAAAATACTCGTACATCAAAGCAAGTTTCCCCATTAGAAATAATGGGAACTCAGATGATTCGTTCCACAACCATTTAATCACTGCTTTGCCGGCTCCCTGGCAGGGAGCCCCATGGAGGGAGCTGGTAAAGCAGTGATTAAATGGTTGTGGAATGAATCAGCAGAGTTCCCATTATTTATAATGGGGAAACTTGCTTTGATGTGCTGGCTCCCGGGGTACCGGCCGCGCCTCGCCTGCCTCCACTCGCTCTGCCAGGAGTGTCCAGCAGGCGGGGGCTTCCCTGGAGGCACGGCGCAGCCGGGCTTGGCCGCCGTTCCCTTGAGGTGCCCGAGGTGCATCTCCCTGCCAGGGAGCCAGCAAAGCGGCAGCGCGAGGCACACGCAGAGCGAGAGGGAGCCGGCAAAGCGGCGCGAGGCAGCGAAGCGAGGCGCCTGCACAGCAACCGGCCTCGCCTCCATGGGGCTCCCAGGTAGAGAGCTGGCGCAGCAGCGCGAGGCGCCCGCAGAGTGAGCGGCTGCGCCTTGCCTGTATGGGGCTCCCTGCCGGCTAGGCAAAGCTGGGGAGCTGGCACTTTAAGTGCTCGTCCTGGCCACAGCGTGTGGCTCATGTTGCGAAACTTGCTCGTCCTCCGAACGTTAATAAATGATAAAATTTTGCTCGTTTTACAAGTAGCTCACATACCGAGTTACTCATAATCCGAGGTATTACTGTATTTGGCTTGGTAGGTCACAATTTTTTACAGGCCTACCCAGTCTTAAAGCTCTGGTGCGCTTGAGTGTGTCAGCATCAGCAGTCAGAGCTAGAAACAAAAAGTCATTTCTCATCTTTAAAGGAAAAGAATCCAAGGTTCTGTAAAATTAACAATAGAATGCATAGCCAGGTTTATCTCAAGTTAGACTTCCTTTAGGGTTCCTCAGAAGATGAAGGGAAATGCAAAAAAAGGAAAAAGAAAAAAAGAAAAAAAGAAAAAGTTTAATTGGATGCCTAGCTTTTCTTTTCACTCCAGAGTGGTTTGAAAGGGAATGGACTGGCAACTCTACAAGCAGAAACAGCATACCTCCTCTCCTTTGCCTGTACAGAATGGAAAGAGAAGGTTTTCAACATCATTTCCTCCTTTATATTGGGTTAAGCAATAGGAAGAGACATAGTCTTTCCTATCTTAGATAGGTTTGCCAGTAATAAGAAAAGACCAACTGAAAATGAAGATGACCTCTGGGTAAATGTCTACTGGGTTATTAAAATAGGTCCCCAGTTCCTTTTTACGCATTGATTGCAAGTATGGCCAGAAGACTTGCTTAGAAAGCAATCCTATCCAGATGCCCATAAGCCTCCAAATTTGTATGTTTACAGGCATCCAGTGCCGAGTGGGAGGAGCAGTAGAGGTGATCTTCACCTCCCATTTTCCCACTCTGCATTTTTGCTAGAGAGGCTTTTCCCCCCATCTAGCTGGAGTGTCTCAGAGGGGGAGGGAAGGAGGCTGGAGTGGCTTCAAGATACCTCATATACTGGCCAAGGCCAAGCCTCCTCCCTCCCCTGCCCCACACCACTACCTGAAGTGCCCACTTCTTCCCCTCTCTGAGGTAGCTTTCCTGACTTCAGAGGGCAGCCTGTGTGGTTCTTTCCACACCAGCTGTGAGGGGGCAGGGAAGGAGGAACAGAACTCTGACCTCAGATCTAGGAATCCAAAAAATCCTAAACACTATCTAGGGGCCATAGGATCACTCCCTTAAAAACTCAGTTTAAGTAATTATGGATGAATAGAACGACTTGGTTTTAGGGATGGGTGAGTTGATTCCACAGTTGATTGTGGAATCTGGGTTATTGCAGGTGTCACAGTTGGGACACCTATGTTAAGGTACAGCAGTAAATTGAACATCCCATAATGTTTTTCTCTGTAAAAGAAACCAAACATTGGTGACCTTTCAGTAACAATTTCTGAAGAGACCAAAGGGTTGTCACCTAAAATAATGATGGCTTTCTATTTTTTCTTGTATTGGAAATGGTGGGCAACTTTTTTGTTTTTGAAGTTCCAGTTCGTTTAGTCTTTAAAATAAACTTTTTAAAAAACATGTAATGATAAGTCAATGAGACTAACCATAAGCCTGGGCATGCTCAATCCTGGTAGAATTGTATTGTTTAATTGTATTGGGGGTGGGATAGGCATTGGGGATGGATCAACTTGGGAGAGGGAGAGGGACTGTCTCCCTGTTCCCCCGCGGTGGGATCCCCTCAAGGGATCTGGGTGGATGTGGCACCAAGACCAGGGCAGCATGCTGGCTGCGAGCTTGCCACATCCGGGGTGGAGGGAAAGGGGTTCACGTTAGTGGTCTGGGCTGTGGTGGACCTCTTACCCTCCAACACTCCTGGCATGTGGGCCAGGAAGAAAAATCATACAGCAGCTGGGCTGCCCAATGGCACAAACCATGCCCTATGCCTCCACCAATCCTATTCAAAATGAATAAAGTTGTGGCCAATATAATAACCCATTTAAGTGATATCTCTGGTTTGTTCCTTTCATCTGCCAAATGGACACAATTAGGCACTGCGCCACACAAAGAAAAGATTATGCTGTTTTGTGGGCTGGTGGGGGTGTGCTGAATCTGCTGAGAAAGGTGGGTGAGGGGGAGACCCCCAATTCTGCTGGGAAAATGGCACATGAGGGGGACTGTCCTCACACTCCAATTTCCTTTCTTTTTATTTTTTATTGAATTCAATTCAATTCAACTCACACTCCAATTTACCATCAGATTCAAACCCCTCACCAGTCTGCCAAACATCCCACCAAACAGATCTTGATAGGAACTTGGAGGACTCCTTGAGTTTTACTGAAGTAGTAAGAAGCAGTGCTTGGAACAACAATGCTGTGTTAATCTTGAATCATTGGGAGTGATAAAAATGGGGACCAGTTCCATTGCCTCCAGGAAATGCAGGCAGAAATTCAAAAGGGGGAAAGGTAGTCTCATCTCTGTATGAGATTTTTGGGGTGAACCAGGTGAGCATCTCCCTGCTTTGATAGGATCTGGAAAGACTTCTTGAGTTCTACTGAAGGGAATATTTTACAGTGGTGAGAGCAGGCCAAGCTTGTGTTGCTGGCCAATTGAGAGGGTAACTTGGGAATGGGGTGAACCTCACCTCCTTCTGACAGACATTCTCATGATGGCCAATGGCTTGCAGCCACCATTTTTCTCCCAGAAGCACCCTCAAGGTGATGTGACATCAGTCCATACCTTTGGGGAGGAAAAATGGCCATCAGCAGGTAACAGCTGCTTGGAGCACCTCCAGTGGTGGTGAATTTTGCCCTCCCAAATTTTGTTCCCCTTCACTCCTCCCCCAAATTTGCCAGGGGGTTAAGGGGTCCTCCCTCCTGTACCCCTAAAACTGAGCCAAAAATCTATGGCTATTTTTTGGCTTAGCAATTCTACGATCCATTTGAAAAAAGTAAAACTCACTTTTGGCAGGCCTTTAAAAATATTAGCTTAAAGCTTCTGTGTATTTCTGGTCTGTCACCACCACCACCACCACAAGAACATAGCACTCCCCCCTTCTTTCCATCCATTTCCAAGCTACCTAAAGAGAAACATACCTGTGTGTAAATGCTTTGGAGAGAACCTTTCCTGGAATGCTCAGTTGATCTGTGTTTATCTGTGGCTGTTCCACATGTCCAGAGATATGTCGCTGCAGCTCTTTTGAAATAGCCTGATGGAGACATATTATTTTACAATATCATGGATCTCACAAAGTTTGCCTATTAGCCAGATTTAGGGTCAAACTATACACGAAGTGGAAGATCCATGATTAGAATCTCTCACATTACGATGCTCTGTAGTCAGAGGAATGGAGGTGGTGGAGACTGATCTTCTGTTTCAAACTGCTGCCTTTTTGCAGTTTGTACTACTAGCTTGAACTGCGAGGAAGTGGGACCAAATAGCAAATATAAATAGACACAGAAATAAAATAATTTCCAGAGGAACATAAAAGAGAATGTGAGGGAAATAATCAACGGAAGCTGGAGAGGGGTTCCTTCTTCAGGAGAGCAAATGGTGCATTTCTAATTAAGATCTAGAGATTGTATTTCAGGTGTCTGAAGCAGAGTCTTTGTTAAACAAATACACAATGTGTAGTGTTTTACAAGTTGAAACTATGCATGTTTACTCTGAAGTGAGCCGTAGGGATGAAAGATAATTTTGTTTGGTCTGTATTTTTAAATGAACTGACCTAATCCATACTTCTCACACTTGGACAACAGTTAGCCTCCAAATTTTGCTGTGCAGTTCTTGGCTCAGCCTCAGACCTAGGACTAGATCCAAATATAGGTGCATAGACTGGCAAAAGCAGACTTCCCACCCCTTGTCCTCATGGCAGACCCTCCAGCACATGTATACATAAATGCTACATAGATGGTTGGGAGACCCTCCTCAATAGAGTGAGCTATGGTGCGAGGGTATGGACGTGATCCCTACAATCTGGTGGAGCAGAGCCTTTCTGTCCATGGAAGGCGAATCCTTGATCCAACCCACACACAAAAATGCATATTTGGGGGGAAGTTGTGTGCAGGAATTTGTATATTTGCATACAAAATGTTTATGTTAGGAAAAGTTGCATACAAAGATAATTGTGAATGTTCATATTTTCTCCTTAAATAAAATTGCAGACTGATGGGGAAATTGGATGGAAGAGACTTATGAGTGAATACATGTGAAACTGGCATGGACGATGGACCAGATGTAGACTGATCCATCCATCCCTAGGATCATCATTGAGTTCAGTGGAGCTGAAGTACGTTTACGTAGGATTGCAGCCTGAGAATCAAAATATGTGGTTGGGAACATTTGGAAGTTAGGCAGTGTTTTGAACTTTACACAATCTCTCTCTCTCCCTTGCTCTCTCAAGACAACTTTCCGGCTTTATAGAAGTGTGAACAAATTCTGATAACCAATGTAAATAAGTTTTGCATTTTGCCTTTTTTATATTTTCTCAGTAGGCATTAAGAGCAAAGTGGCATCTGCTCCTGATAGTATGATTAAATCACCCCCATTTGTCATGGAGACTGCTGAAGGAGAAAACAATTCACTATGCTGAGGACCCTAAATAAAGGCCATTACATCTTACATGTCAAATATTTGGTTCCATCCTCAACTTTGATTAAAATAAACAAACTTCAGTGTGGCTTGAAGTGGTATAAAAAGGCCTGTTGTTCTTTGCCTGAAGGCAGGACCATACATCAAGCAATCTGCACACTCTACATCCAAGCAGAGAGTGGGTGCACCAGAAGAAGAAGAAAAAAGACAGTGTGCAACAAAAATAGGCAGCCCCAAACAGCTCAAGCAAATAAGCCAAGCCACACCACACACACTACAGAGAAAGGAAAGAAGAGGGATTTATTAGGCTGAATCCAATTGTGTCATTCCAATAGCAGAAGCAGTTCCAACAGCAGAACTGAGATGGGGGCAACTCCCTCCTCCAAAAGTCCCCCTCCTCCTGGTGCACTATCAAAATCTGGTCTGGAGGGCTGGGTAATTCTCTGGAGCAGATTTTCAGGTGGCACAGGGGGCTATAGGGGGGAGGAAGAAGAGAGAAAGTCATTCGAAAGGCACATCTGGAGCTCACCAGGTTGCCTACCTCTGCTAATGCTTTAATGTGTCTATGGATTTAAACCTCTATGCCTACATGTGCATTTAAACACTAAAGAGATGTCCCCAAGACTCAGTTTTGAGGATTATGGGTGGGAGAAAGTTTGAGGCATGGCTGGGGGGCGGAGTGGGGTAGAGATTGGAGCCTCTCATGTCCCCAATCGGCAGCCCAATGGGGGTTGTATCAATTCACATCAACTCAGGTTAAGCTAAAGCCAAGTTGCTTCATGGTTTTTTAAAAAAGAAATAGCTTAATCTGATCTAATCTGATTAGAGCCTTGAGAGCTCACCCATCATTATTAAACATTCTGCTGCATTACATGCTACTGACTAGGGATGCTTACAGAAATCAGCTTCTGCTGGATTTTGAGGTTCCAGTCCACCAACATTCTTTACATGGTTCTTCTGGATTTCTATTTCTGGAATGAATATCTAATTTAAACAAGAGCTCACCCCAGAAACTAGCAACCCAGCTGCCATTCTAAGGGCCAAGCTGGACTCATTCTCTTCTCTGGACATGGGGGACAGGACAGGACAAGCACGTGGCCAATGAGGGGATTGATCAGTGGCGGCAGGCAAAGCAACAGTAGACAGTGGTAGTAGCTGCAAACAAGCAGCAGGCTTGTGGGGTGGCCTGAACTGACCCATTTAAAAAAGGCACTAAGCAGCGCTGGCACCACCAGATTGAGCAAAGCAGCTGCAATGGGCAGAAAGGCAACAGGAAGGGAATGGCCCACCAAGAAAGGGCGCTAAGAAGATGCAGAAGTGCTGCTGAGGCAAGGCAAAGCAAGGCAAGCAGCTACAGTGGGTGGGACGCTGGTGGGCTGCTGTGGGCAGGACCATAGTCAAGGGTAGGTGCAGTCGGCCAGCTGCCAAGGGCCCATACCCCAGCAGGGGCCCACTGACAAGAGCCCCCCTGGACTCGCACGTCGCATCTCCTCTTCACCATTGCAACCTGCTTTGTTCCCCTGCCTCTTGCTCTGGCCCAGACAACAGTGGTGGTGCGGAGCAGCAGATGCCACTGTCTACTTTTTCACTGGCTCTCTGCTGGTCAAGCAAGCATGTAGTAGAAACGATGAGAAAGAGGATGTGGAGCAATAGCAGCTGGTGACAATGGCAGTGAGAAGACAGACTCCCTGAGGGAGGGAGCCCATGTAGGATGCCTTGCCCAAGGGCCCTTAAAAACCTGGAACCAGTTCTGGCTGTGGGTTCTGCCCACAATCCGCCACCCTCTCCAATCTATGGCCTAAGGCCTTTGTCTCAGTCTGCCTTATGGGAGGGCAGCGGCCCAGCCTGAGAATGTGTCCTGACAGCTAAACCACCACATAGGAGCTGTTCCCCATGGGAAGCAAGCTGTGTAGGACAATTTCAACCATGTCCCTGCAATCCCTCTTATTTTGTTCTGGCTTCATTGAAATCATCACAGCCATGTAGGGAGCCACTTTGCACAAGCAGTCTGTCATGTCAAATAGAACTCATTGTAAAACATCTAATATACAGAATAAGCTAATGGGTGTCAGAAATGCAGAGTTCTTTACCAGACTCTGCCACTGACTTGCCAAGTAACTCTGAATGAGTCATTGCACTTCACCACTCCTTCCTGTCTACAGGCTTAATAATTAAGCTTACCCGAATTATGGTTGCTGCTAGGACAGTGGCTAGGATGAAGCATATGAATAATTCCTAGACAGTTACAGCTATGTCATGCTTTCTTCAGTGCAGGGAGATCTTGCATTTCAGGCAGTGAACCTCAGCTGAGAACAGTATTTGTGAAGGGAGATGAGAGGAGAGACATGGGTGTGGGTGTTGTTTCAGGGATGTGAGCCATATGCTTGCCTCCATGTGTTTAGGATAGCATGGAGGGGAATGAGAACTTTCCTGCTGGTTCTGTCCCTCACATTGTGCAGCTCACTCCCAAAGTCTACATGTTTAATGTGACCTTAGGATCTTATGCATGTAGTTGCATAGACACAAACATGTCACACCAGTGGTGGGGAACCTACTTTGTCCTAAGGGCCACATTCATGCCAGGGAGAGATGTTGGGGGTTGCATGAGGGCCATAGATAGACCTTCTCCCACTCTCTCTCCTAAGCATACACACTCCATTCACACACACACATGCAGAGACACACATGTGGAACTAGCTCCATGTGCCCTTTCTGGTTCTGCATGCCTCTTTTTTTGGGGAGAGGGGCACATGGGACCACCTTCCTCAGAAACCTGAAACTGTGGCTCCCAAGGGAACCAGCTCTGCACATCCCTTGCTTTTCTTGTCATGAAAGGTGAGGGGCCTGTGGAGTCACTTCAGGGAGGAGGTGGTGCTTCAGGGAGGGACCTCCACAGAGGCCTCTGTGGGCCAGGTGGGAAGGCCGTACAGATAAATCTGGTCCTTGGGCTGAGGATTTCCCACCCATGCTCCACACAATCGGGAACCCTACAGAGGGTTCCTAATCACATAGAGAGCATATGCACATACAGTTGTAGGTTCACATGCTCCACTTTTTAAGCCATTACACTGAACAGGGCAAGTGAGGTGCATGGTGTTGACATCAGAAGCCAGCAGGCATGGTTTTGCTACCCTTTCCATATGTAGACAAAATGTATGAAAGTAAACATGGGCATAGCCTTTGGTTACTGCTCAAGTCAAATGTGGTTTTAATGTGAGCTGGAGAAGAATTCAAGGGGCTTCTAACGCTCGCTTCTCCTTTGTGGTGAGCATTACGGAGCCTCTAAAGCTTGTTCCTGGAACATCTCTCCCTGAGGCAAACAAAAAAGGTGGCTGTCAGCCGTTGGCCACTGGGAAGATCTCCGCTGCTGCCCCTGGAGTGAAATCGGCAATGACTGTAAAAAAAAAAAGTAACTGGAGTGGGTCAATGGTTATCTTTTCATTTCCCAAAATTTCACTAGAAGGTTCTCATCAGAAATCATGTGGCCCAGCCTTTAAGATCAGTAAACTTCCTCCTACGAGTGTGGGAAACTTAAATGCTTTGAGGCACAGATAAAGACTGGAGCTGCTAAGCTTCTCTCATCCTTATCCTCCATCAGACTTCTTGTCTATTATCCTAGCCTATCTGGCTATTTTCTGGAGGGTATCAGCACCCTTGCTCAGTACCTGGCAATCTAACAGCAGCATGACATACAGAAACTCAACAGGTGCAGATCTGCTTTCCTGGAGATACAGATGACAGGATGTACTATACACTTCAATAAAGTTTTCAGGAAAAGTGAAGACAATGGGCACGGGAAACATTTGTACAATATCATTGCTATTGCCTTCTCTGTACTTCATAGTAGAAATTGTTTCAAGAAAGTTCCCTCCATTATCTACATATTTGGATGCAGTTCACAAATGCACACATAGCATTTTTACAAGGCAGGTTCCACCGAGAACATATCAAGATAGTGAAGTGGGCCTCATTGTAATGCGTTTCATTGTTGGGTTGGGTTTCCTTTCTTTTCCACAATATGAAGGTGAAACGAACATTATTGGTTCATCTACAGTCATCCATCTGTTTTCAATTTTATCACCTAGAAAGCATTAATTACTCAGTGATATGAAGGTTACACCATGTAACTTATTAATGGAATGGTTAATTAAAGCTGAGTGAAACTGGCTCTGTTGTCCCCCTCACAACCCCCACGGATATTTCTACCTTGTCAAATAGCAACAAATTACGTTTTAGTTACAAAACGTACCTGGAAAGCAGATTTGTAACATTCATGAAGGCAGACTTTTCAGATTTATCTTGTACGTGGATTCTAGCATCATTGCACATGGTTCTGCATTCAGAAGCACAGCCCTGACTTAAATGTACATGGCATGATTATTTTTTACATTTTTATTTAGAAGTGAATATAGAGCCTTGTACTGCTTTTTACTTTATTTTAATTTCCCTACGCATATGCCTCCTGTGCAGTGTGTGTGCACACACTGGCAATGGGGGAGGGGGAACACAGAGTGACACAGTTACACATCTTTCTCTACTCAGAAGAACAGGTGGGACTATTATTCATACTGCCCCAGGCAGAGGAACAGATCTCCACTCTGTCTGTCTGTCTCTCACCCCGCAAATCTGTGATAAGTAACTGAAATCTTTTGGTTTATTTGAAACACCTGCTTGAGCCAACCAGCTCCAGGCACTCTTGGATGAGGCTGATTGTCTGGATCCGTTTCAGTCGGGGTTCAGGCCAGGTTTTGGCACAGAAACAGCTTTGGGTCACCCTGTACGATGACCTATGTCGGGAGAGAGGTGTGGGGAGAGCTAGAGCAACCCTGTTGATACTCCTGGATCTCTCTCCTGTGGCATTCAATACCATGGAGCAGGGTATCCTTCTGGGGTGCCTGTCTGAGCTGGGAGTGGGGGGTACATACTGCATTGCAGTGGTTCTGCTCCTACTTGGATGGCCGGCTCCAGAAGGTGGTGCTTGGGGAATATTTCTCAGCCCTGTGGGTTCTCCAGCATGGAGTTCCGAAGGGGAAAGTTTTGCGCCTCATACTATTTAACATCTATATGAAACCACTGAGTGGGGCCATCCGGAGTTTTGGAGTGCGTTGCCATCAGTACGCTGATGACATGCAGCTCTATTTCTCCTTTTCATCTCTAGCAGGAGAGGCTGTGGATGTGCTGAACCGGTGCCTGGCCACAACAATGGACTGGATGAGGGCTAACAAACTGAAGCTCAATCCAGACAAAACTGAGATGCTATTAGTGGGTGGTTCTTCTGACTGGATGGAGGGTGTTCAACCTGTTCTGGATGGGGTTGCACTTCCCTTGAAGGAGCAGGTTCATAGCTTGGGGGTCCTATTTGAGTCATCTTTGTCACTTGAGGCTCAGGTGGTCTCAGTGTCACAGAGTGCCTTCTACCAGCTTCTGCTGGTGGCCCAGCTACACCCCTATCTGGACAGGGATAGCCTGGTTTCAGTAATCTATGCTCTGGTGATTTCAAAATTAGATTACTGCAATACACTCTACATGGGGCTGCCCTTGAAGAGTGTTCAAGAGCTGTAGCTTGTGCAAAATGCAGCAGCCAGATTGATAACCGGGACCAGATGGTCCAAACATATAACACCAATTGTGGCCCACTTGCATTGGCTGCCTATACACTTCTGAGCCCAATTCAAGGTGCTGGTTTTAACCAATAAAGCTTTACACAGCTTGGGACTGCAATACTTGATGGAACGCCTCACCCAACCACAATCTTCCCAGACACTACAATACATTCAACATCTGAGCCCTTCCTCTGAGTGCCTCCTCCAAAGGAGGCTTGGAGAGTGGCAACAAGGGGGAGAGCCTTCTTAGTAGTGTCCCCCTGACTGTGGAATGAGCTCCCCACTGAGGCCTGCCTGGTGCCAACTTTGTCATCTTTTCAGCACCAGGCTAAGACAGACCTCTATGTTGAGGCGTTTAAGGATGTCTAGGGTTATTTTAATAGATTGATGGGGACACCCATGCCAGGTGCTTTTAATAGGTCCATTCTGTATTAGTGTTTTTCTTGCTGGATTGTTTGTTTTTAATTTTTTAAAAACCATTAAAAAAATTATTTTCACTAATTTTATTGTTCATATTGTATTATGGCATTGTGGTAAACCACCCAGACAACTTCAGGTATTGGGCGGCATAGAAATGAAATAAATAAATAAAATAAATATCAGTTTTCAACTTTTGCCAATGAAAATCACAGCTAGCTATCACATTTCTGCTAATAACAAACAACAACCAAAGAATAGTTAGGTTTGGTGTTTCTAATATTGTGAAGTAGCGTAAGAGAGCAATGTTTCAAGCTAACCGCCGATTAATAACAAAGCTAGCACTGCAATTCTATGCATGTCTACTCAGAGGTAAGCCCCATTGAGTTCAATTAGACTTACTCCCATGTAAATGTGTATAGGATTGCTAAGTAAGCTAATGAAGTGAAAAGGCTTTACAGAAGCATAAGAAGCCAAGTCCAGCAAACTGGATGTAATCAGGTGGGGACAGGATAACATGGGTCAAGAATAGCTACATGAGCAAGGACCCCAAAAAGATAGGACATACAAGCTCAGAATTCTGTCTCACTGTATCTGACCTTCTGGTGTGCTCCATGGCAAGTGAGAATGTGCTTGAGACAGTGGGCCCTTTGGTTGTCTCGAGTTCCTACCAAATGCCTGACATGTGTATCCAACGCTGTGTGTATTGTGATGAAAACATGCATTTTGAGCACAATCCAGAAAAGGGAAATGGATTTGGGTCATATTAGTCCACTGCTGCATACCTATGAAGACACATTCTTCCAAGGAGTATGTGAGAAGGAAGATCCATAAGCACACAACAGAAGAAGGCACCAGATCAGTTATATACAGTTGCCATTTCTTAGCTTATATTACAATGTGTAATATTTCATTTAAGAATTTAAAAACATTGTTTCTTGTTTTGATTAAAAGCCACTGAAGAGGGCCCACAGTCCGAAATGCGTCTGGCTTTTTTGAAATCATATATTGTTGTTGTCATCCAGTTCATGAGCTTCCAGTCACAAATTTGCTGAACTATCATACTATTATTTAATGTTTTTGGAATACGCAATGACTCTGTTGTAATGCCTTGTCTATGTGGAGTACGTGCTGTGCTCTAATTGAATTTGTTATGAATGTTTGATTTGAATATTGTATTTTGGCAAACAATTATTGGCAAACAATTATTGGCAAACAATTATTAACACATATTGTAATGGAGGGGAAAAGTCTAGGATTACCAAAACAAGATGTATTTTATTGTTTATAATTCTGTCTTTTAACCTTTGGGCATTACACCCATATTTTAAACAAATTGTTTAGCTCAGTATTTGTTATTCATTGTGTAAATTTATTAGATGGTGTGATAAAAATTGGATGGTGCCACCCAGGACTTTTTCACTGAAATGGGCTGGGGAGGAAGAAAGGTTTTATTTGAGCCAGTGCTTTCAGAAAAATGCATCAAGGAAGCTGTATTGTTGAATAAAGTATTTGCGACAACTTGACATGTAACCATAGCACCACCAGAGATAATCTGAAACTCACCACAGGAATCCCTTTTTCCGATGAGTTATGAAAACCTACATATTTTAAATGGAGCAAAATAACATTCCTCAGTCATTAGCACCTTTGGAAGCTAACAACTACCACTGCTGGGCTTCAGCACAAGTCAGAACAAGGTTGCCACTTTGCAGCTGGGATGCAGTTTGCAAACCTTTAAATCCTCTGTGTAGCAGGAGAGAGGGAAGATGTGTCTCCTCCTGCTCCCTTTCCACCTTGCCCCTCTTTTTAGAGTTTTTAGGTGTGCCACACAAGAAGTAGAGGTGGTGGACAGCAGAACTGGAGAAGCTGGAAATGCTCCAGCTGCTTTTTATAAACTTAGGGTGCAATCTATGGCCCTCCGGCCTTGCCTGGGGGGGGGGGGGATAGGATAGGTCAGACTCTGCACTGCAACCTCAGGAATCCCTTCCGAGGCCGCAGTGGGGAGTCCGCCCGTAGATCCCCCCCCCCAACTGGTGCAGTTCCTTCCATGCAAGGTGGGAACCGAAGACGGAAACTGTCTTCAGTTTTGGCATGGGGGGGCATTCCCAGGGGCAGGGAGGGCAGGAGTGATGCACCGCTGTCTTCCAAGAAATCCAGGCAGTGCCTCGCAAGGAGAGGAAAAACATTTAGACAGCTGAAATTGGCCATCTCAATGTTTTTGAGGGTGAAGGAAGTGCAGTGGCAATCCTATTCGTTGCGC
The DNA here is from genome assembly GCA_021292165.1 of Shinisaurus crocodilurus. Classification (NCBI taxonomy): domain Eukaryota; kingdom Metazoa; phylum Chordata; class Lepidosauria; order Squamata; family Shinisauridae; genus Shinisaurus; species Shinisaurus crocodilurus. The sequence continues at coordinate 234,989,914 of CM037876.1, forward strand.
TCCTTCCACCTTCAATTGGATGCCCATAATCCTCCGACTTTGGAGGTTACGGGCACCCACATAGGATGGGGCTGCCCAAGGTGCACTTTTGGGCACACAGTTTTAATGCATGCACCCAAATGAAAATTTTCCCCCATTGACTAAAGCATGAAAATACTTCTTCTTTTTCTTTCTCCCCCCCCCCCAATGTGGACATTAAAGTAAACATATTTCTAGCAAACACATTTTTTAAATGTGATCATGGACTATGCGTGGGCTTTGCCTGAAAAATGCATTCTCATTTATGTTCTAATAGGGCAAGTTCTGATGCTTAACACACTGAAACAAAATTCTTCTACAGTCTTAATCAGGAGGCAGAGGCAGCCGGAGGAGACCGGTGGTGCCGGTGGAGTCTTGCAGGCTGGCAGAGCGAGGTGGCAAGAAGAGTGAGATACAGTAGAGGCAGGTGGCCGGACGGATAACTGTAAGTAAGCAGCAACACTCTTGCCAGGTGGGCACAGGCCCTCATCAGGAATTTCAGCTTACTTATTTGTGAATAAGCCCTGTTGAACTCAGTGGGATTTACTTCTGAGAGAATGGCCTGCTGAGTGACAAGAACAAAATAAGGAGTTCAGTGTTCCCCTTCCCCATATGTATAAACAAATATTGTTGAGATATAGTTGCAATTTTCTACTTATTGGAGAAGTTTTTAATATATATATATATATATATATGTGTGTGTGTGTGTGTGTGTGTGTGTATTGAATGTTTGTATAGTGCTTTGCCTTTAAGGCACTGTACCAATAATACCTACTAGCCAGCTAAATAACCATTAAACATGAGTAATAAGAGAAGGACATAACTTGATTATCTCCTTGAATGAACTCCTTAAAGCTAAGGTTCTGGAAGCAGAAAATCCCCCTTTTAAAGCAGCAAATTTAACAATTCAGCTGTTTGTGTTTGATTCACATACAAAGAAGAAGGGTTCCTCCAACTTCCATTCCTTCTCAGTTTTCTCTTTAAAACAACAACAAAAGGTGGTGGTGGTGGTGGTGGTGGTAGGAGAATTATTTCCTAGAGACTCAGATAATATGGCCTAAAAGTTAAAATGACTGTGAGCTAAATTTACCCTCCTCCCCTTCTTGTACTCTAAGGCACCCTTACTGTTAGGGGCAAGCCCCTCTTGAACCCAACAGGACTTCTGAATAAACATATGTATGATCAGGATGTAAATGTTGTACATCCCCTGCAGGGAATGATGTTAGGTGCAGAAAAGCACGTTCTCACTGTGCATGCTGCTTAATTTACAAAAATTGGGATTTCACAGTTGCTAAGGAAACAAAAAGCTATGCCTTTCATCTTGGGAATTATAAAATCACAGCAGATCTTCCCCCTACCTGTTCCCACACCATCTTCCATGAACACAAACCCAGTCATTTTTTCCATTCCTCGTCTTTCTCTGCTTTGTGCCAATTGTTAATTTAGCCTTGCCAAAACTTGCTGGTTGGAAATGGGTCATTATGAAACTTCATAGGTGTGAATCTGAACAACAGTATGAGGCCAAAGGCTGCAATCCTGAGCACATGAAAGAAAATCGTAATGAGTTTAATGGTAGCTGCCTGCTACTGAGTAAAGATGCATGGAATCAGACTGTAATGCAGGGGTGAGCAGAAGGTAGATCTCCAGATGTTTTGGACTTCAACTCTGAGAAACTCCCACCAGCATGGCCAATGGTCAGGAATCCTAGGAGTTGAAGTCCAAAACATCTGGAGATCTACTTTTTGCCCATCCCTCCTCTATAGCAGATGCCTCAGCTATTAGGGCAATCCTATACTTGTCTATTCAGAAGTAAGTCTCATGGATCTCAATGGGACTTACTCCCAGGTAAGTGGGTATAGGATTATAGCCTGTGTCTCTTAATTCTTGTGCTGGCAATACATTAGTTTCTTGAGCCTTTCATGCTCCCAGCAACAATTTTAGTGATATAAAGACACCAATATCTGTACCCTTCATGCTTTTGTGTTTGTTATGGATAGTTCTGACAGACAGTCTTAGCAGCAAGGGAAAATGGCATGCATTTTTCTATTCCACGATTGCCTGAAATTGTTAGCATAAGTGGCATCAGGCAAGGGGGCACAGAGGGCAAGCCCACCTACCCCCTTTGACATGTAGCTCACAGTTCCCTGCCCCTAGCCCCTCATTGCTGGACCCTTCTGGCTACTTGAAGGAAAGACTCTTTTCACATAGAAATGATAACTGAATCATGAAGTGACTATTAAAATAAGGTTGCAAACCTAAGCATGGTTATGTGAATGCTAATTCTATCAAAATCAATATGGTTTTCTTCAGAGAAAATATGTTTAAAATGGGGAAATGAATCTGAAATATACTCCAGAGTTTCCATGAAAGGAATTGCACACATGGGACATTCCCTCTGAAGGAAGGGGAAGGCGTGATTATTACTGATTTCTCCTTCCCCCTGCAGCCCCTTGAAAAGTTGTTCTGGAGAGTTAGGAGACCCTCCAGAACAGTGCTGAAGGTGGAACAGGGTGAATCACCTTCCCCCTTACTCCACTGGAAATCTCTGCTGGATCTTAGTTCCTTCCACAAATAGAAGAAGTCCCTTCCATTTCCGGAAGGGACACTCTGGATCCAACACACTGTTGTTTCTCTTTCATAAACCCAACATGTGGGACAAAGCTCACCACCCCATAAATGTACTTTGCCCCATTTGTGCTCTGTCCCAGTTTTTCCCCTCATGTTGTCTACTTAGTAACTTCCATCACAATACTGGCTAAAAGTTGAAATCAGAAGCCAGACCCATGACATGAAGATTGAGGTTGTATGTGGTAACTTGGAACCTATTGAAAGGATCACGTATCATGTTGCTACTGATAAACTAAACCTCTAGCAAACCATGTTGATCTCTTGATCTGGTTATACATGTAGATAGTGAGCATCTAGAGGAAGTTATGAGAAAATCAGTGACTCTTAGGAATAGATATATCTGAATTTCAGTTTCTCTCAGTTTCTCATTTTTCCCATCTTAAGTTCTGTTCTTCTCAAACTTCAAGAATTTGTTTTTAAAGGTTGCATGAAAATTCATAGACATTTTGGGGCACATTTCTCTTAATATGTGCATTTTAAACATATTTTGCCTAATATACACATTTTTGCAATCATTTTCCTAGATAATGCATTTTTTTTATTTTTCCAAATATGCACATTTTTGTATGCATTTTTTACTGCATTTTTTGACCAGATTTTTTGACCAAAATCTAACGAAGTGCAAATTTCAAGGAATAACTGACTTTTGGTTCGCATAGTGGTCCAGAAGTGCAGAAATAGGGAAATCCACATTAAAATGTGAACCAAACAAATTTCTCTCCTATCCCTAGTCGGCAAGCCCAGCAGCTCTTGACTAGAAATGGCTTGATCAGTCTGTTTATAGTCTTTGTAAATTTCACATGTGTTCATTCATAACTCCATTGCATTCTGTTTCTGTATTTTATTTATTTATTTATTCAATTTATATCCTGCCGATATACTATTACTCTAGGCAGCGTACAAAATAACAATCAATTAAACAGATAACTATACAATTAAAGCATCTGTTAAACATAAAAACAGTATAAAATTCCATTAAAATTCCATAAAAACAATAAAATTCCATAGTAATATGATAGGATGTTATAAAAGGAAGGCCTGCTGAAATAACAAAGTATTCAGTGCCTGCTTAAAGGCATTCAAAGAAGTCAGCAGGCAGTATTTCAAGTGACAGGCCATTCCACTGTTGAGGGGCAGCAAAAGAGAAGGACCTCCAATGAGTAGCTGCCAGTCTCACATTAGGCAGCTGCAGCAGATGGCCCTCCGAAGACATTAAGAGTATTAATGTACACATTTTTTTAAATCCTCACAAAAACTCATATATAAATATGTATTTAAATTTTTCCTTTAAAATACACATTTATAAATGTATTTTATCTAAATGTACACAGTTCTAAATGCATATGATCTTAAAATATGCATGTTAAACTGTGTGTGTTTAGAGCCAAGAATTGCATCACAAAATTTTAAGTAGTGTGAAATCTAGAGATGTGCAAATCAGAAAAAAATCGAGCTTGCCGAAGTTCCCCAAATTCCATCTTAAAGCTTGTTCTGACTTGAGTCTGTATCAGATTGCAAGCTTGTTTTTTTTTTTCTTTTCGCATGAAAATCTGTGTGTATTTTCATGAGTATTTTTTCCAAATGTGCATCAATTGTCCACATCTTTGAAATGAACACATTCTTCTCGCACTGATTAAAACATATTTGTGTGCATTTTTCAAAAGTACACTTTTTTTCATGGGCATTTTTCAAATGTATGCATGCTGTCGAATGAAGATTGGAAATGTAGAGTCTTCGACTGCAGATTGCATCTGAGTCCATGTTTGGTCCAGAAGGTGCAAACTGGGAAAATCTTGATCAAAAATTTTATTTATTTATTTATTTATTTATTATATTTATACCCCACCTTTTTTCCTGCAAGGAACCCAAGGCGGCTTACATAATCCTCCTCCTCTCCATTTTATCCTCACAACAACCCTGTGAGGTAGGTTATGCTGAGAGTCAGTGACTGGCCCAAAGTCACCCAGTGAGTTTCATGGCCGAGCGGGGACTAGAACCCCGATCTCCCGAGTCCCAGTCCAACAGTCTCACCACTACACCACACTGGCTCTCAAGATCGCCTTAGAGCTACTCATCTATCTTTAGTTAGAGTATAGTTTACAGCCAGTGTGGTGTAGTGGTTCGAGTGCTAGAATGGGAGCTTGGGAGATCCGGGTTCTAGTCCCCACTCAACCATAAAGCTCACTGGGTGACTTTGGGCCAGTCACTGACTCTCAGCCTAACCTACCTCACAGGGTTAATATGGGGATAAAATGAAAAGGAGGAGAACTGTATAATCTGCCCTTTGGTCCTTGCAAGAGGAAAAAAAGGTGGAATATAAATGTACATTTATGAGGCAGGTGACCCAATCACCACTCTGCACACCTTCACTATTACCTTTCTGGCGGATGCCATTTATCAAGATGTATTTTTTAAAATGGATTTTTTAAAAAAACACAAAAAAAACTGATGCTAAAATGATATTTTGACTGGCCCTACTCCCAGCCTCCATATGTTCATCCAATTTTCAGAGCCGGCATGTGTACTAACTGTATACATGTGGTCACTGTTAGTGGGATCTGTACCCTGTGATCCCAGGGTTCAGAATGAGTTCATTCGATATGCCCACACAGGACTCAAGATTATTAACCATACCCCATTTGTTTTCTACACCACTCTGCCACTACCCAAAAACCAATTATGTATCCTCTGAAATTTTAATGAAGAAATAGAGAAGGACAGGTGAGATACCTGCAGAGATTCATGATCATAAAGAGCACTCCTGTCCCCTTCTGGTTATCTCATCTTTTTAATACAAAAGATGTGGCAGTGAACAAAAGTATGTGTATGTGTGGGCTCGTGTGGTTGCTAGGAGCAATGGTTATTATTACTTTTCAATGTGCCGGTCTGGCAAGATACACGACATGCATGAAATGTTGACCGCTGGTGAACCTCTGAAGCTCAGGCTCTCAAAATCCTCACACATGTCATAGTCCTATGTGAAAACAAAACAAAAAGCTTTTAGTAAGCGTTGTGTCACCGTCAAACCATCATACAATACGCACTAAGAACAAGTTTCAAAATGAAACACTTACCGATGTGTCGCCTTTCGCTTTTGTGTCCTCCGTCTCATTCAGCCCCTCGAGAGCGACGGCAGGTAAGCAGACCAGTCCATGCCATTGTCATCCTGAGCCATTTTCTCAACGGTGAGCTGGGCTGTTTTCGTGAGTACCCCGCCATCCACGCCGTCGGCAGGCTGCACGGAGGCAGAAGGTTGCGCCATTTTTGCCTTTAGGAATGCGGCTTTTGGATCGCAGCCACAATCGCACTCCGTATCAGACCACTGCTCGGTGCAATCCATGCTCCAATCGGCCTGAGATAGAGGTTCAGGGGGTGGGCTTGGTCCAAAGTGAAATATAGCTGAAGCTGAGCTCTTTGTTGCCGCAGAACTCTTTTTTATTAGATTCTCAAGAGCACTCTCCTCCTGTGAAATTTTTGGAGCTGCCCGTTCTCGGCGTTGTACTGGGGGTCTGTGAAACCGTAAGGCCACACATAAAAGCTCTTCTCTCTTTGCCATGTCGTCTGTGCTGGGGAACTTGTCCGGGCAAGGGACAAGGCCGCCTCGATCTGACCCTGTTCTGTCCTGCCTGGTGGGAAAGGTCATTTTTCCTACGGGACCCCTGTGTGCGTCAGGCCTCTAAAACCATTTCCTATTGGTCCGCGGCAGTCAGTGTTGTGCCTCCAGTAGGTCAGACAGAGACCAGCCGTGCCGGAGTGTGTTTGGGGTGGGGTCAGGCTAACTGCAGCCTGACCCAGCTGGGCAGCCTTACCAATCAGCACCTGCTCAAAAGGCAGGTCCCAAACACACTCAGATGCTGGAAGCAATTGTTTGTTACAGCTACCACCAGACGCTCTTGATATTCCTGACCTCGGACCCCTGTACCTTTGATCTTCGGAACGACCCTGACTACGCTTGTGCCTGACCCCTAACTGGTTTACGTTTGCTCGGTTTCTGGACTAATATATCTTGGCTTGGACACTCGGACTGTTATAACGAGGACGGCTTATCTTAACACTGGGCGGATTTACTACAGCTTGCTTCCAGCCACTTACCAAAATAAAAACGGAGAGGAGCAGCAGCAGCCGTCCCAGATGGAAAAGCTTGTTCAGGACAACCTGCTGTTGCAGGGGCAGGTAACCCAACTCATAGCAGCCGTTCAGGCTTTGCAGGCCCAGCCGGCCCCTGCTGCCGCTGCCCCCGTCCCAGTGAGAAAGCAGAAATGCCCCTTAGCTGTGCCAGAGAAGTTTGACCGCACACCTGCTCAGCTCCCGGTGTTTTTGGCTCAGAGCCAGCTGTTCATGAGCTTGAAGGCCGAGGCTTTCCCTGATGATAAGACCAAGGTGGGGTTTCTTATCAGCCTGCTCACGGGCTCTGCGGCCAAATGGGCGACTCCCCTGCTGCTGGAACAGAGCCCGGTGTTGGGAGACTTGGCTGCTTTTACTCGGCAGCTCAAGGCCATGTATGAGGACCCTGTGAAGGCAGTCACTGCCAATCAACGCATCCGTGAGCTACGGCAAGGCCGGCGCCCCCTAGTGGACTATGTGACAGAATTCCGCCTGCTCCAGCAGGACTTGCAGTGGAATGAGGAGGCCTACATAGACCAATTCCAGGAGGGGCTGTCTGGGGAAATACTGGATGGGCTCACTTATGCGGACCGGCCTTCCACATTGCAGGACCTGATACACCTCTGCCTCAAGATAGAAGGGAGAGTGGAGAGCCGGCGGGCCCTTTCCCGCTCCAGACACAGCCTTGGGGGTCCCGCTCCCAGAAACCTGCTGGGAGAGGTACCCATTCCGAAACCCGCCTCACCCGAAGAACCCATGCAATTGGGGGGAGCTCGCCCCCGCTTGTCGCCCGAGGAGAAACAACGGCATTGGCAACTCAGCCTCTGCCTCTATTGCGGGCAGAAGGGACATTTTGCCACTCATTGCCCCGCCAAGGTCCGAGCCAGCACGCTTCCGGAAAACTGCCGGGGCCCGGCCCTGAAGGGCCCCTAGGCCGGGGTGAGACCAACTCCACAGAAGCCCAACGCCCACCAGCCTCTCCCGCCAGCCATGTGACGGTGCCCATACTCCTGACAGTTCCAGGGCAAGGGATCCTGCGAGTCCAGGCCATGCTGGACTCGGGCGCTAGCAGCAACTTCATGGATGCCTCTTTCGCAGATCTGCACCGTGTCCCACGCCGACTCCTGGAGCACCCCGTCCTCGTGGAAACTATCGACGGGCGGCTGTTGTCCTCCGGACCGGTGGTTCAACAGACAGAACCCTTGACCATGGACTTGGAAGGGCACTGGGAAACCCTCCAGTTGTATCTGGCCGCCGCTCCCCATTTTCCGGTGGTCCTTGGTTCAGATCACTGCTACTCAAAATGTAAGTTCAAAACCCCAACCTTTTAAAATCATGCATGGGGCCTGCAAGCTCAACTGGCCAGGTGCTGTAGCAGGGCCAGCCAGGCCAGGTGAAGACTAGCTGCCACCCCACCCGGTGAAAAAAATTGAGTGGAGGGTGGGCTGGCAGGGTGGAGGCTTCAGTGGCCTGTGAATGAGTGAGTGAAGGGGTGGGTCGGTGGGCAAGTGGGCTTTGATGGGTGGGGGGGTCATTGGGGTGCTTGGGTGGCAGTGGGCAGGGGCACAGAAAGGAGGAGGGCAAGAGGGCAGGCAGGGGGCTGCAGTGAATGGGCAGGTGACTTGGACGGTGGGTGGGTGGGGCTTTGACAGTGGGAGCATGGTGGCTGAGGCTCACTGGCAGCGCTACTATGCTAAAGGCCCACTCGAATCGAATCTAGCACTGGCCTCGTCAAGCTGCACCTGTTCTTGTGCTTTAAAATGATGAATGGTTGTTTCCCACCCATGTAATGATTTTTTTTAGATTACATGTGCAATTGTCATTCTAATAAATATTAATGACTACAGAGACTTGAGTAGGTGAGCTGGGAGGAGCTGTTTTGATCCAGCTGTGCCCCCCCCCCAGGTACTGAGTGCACCAGCAACACAGGCTGGTGGGACTGGGGAGGATGGGACCAGGATGTTTGAGAATATGCCTTCTCCCTTACGAGCCTGCCCAGTCACTGAGGTCATCGTATACGGCTATTGGTGCTTCTGCATGGACCTGAGGTCCATTTAGAGTCCATTCGGAGTAGAGCTTTTAGTGGGTCCCTCTCTGTGGAATCCCCTGGTTGATGTCAGGCAGGTGCCAACACTGCTCTATTTTCAGCACCTGCTAAAGACATTTTTATTTAAGCAAACCTTTCGTGAGTAAAAGTCCAGCCACAGCTTTATTGTTATAACCCCATTTAAAAATTTTTTTTTTATTCTTTTGTATTTTTATTCTTTTTCTTTACAGTTCACTACTCAGGAATATTTCTTAGATATAGAAATTCTTATACATTTTCTAAGCAGGTAAGTACAGGGATATGAGAGCAAAATACATAGATAATAGTTGTTCTGAGTTAATTGGAGTTGGAAGGCTAGGCTAGTCCATGCAGTTACTGAGACACATGACTAGACCAATCCTTCATAATATTTCATCCTTCTTGTTGCTTAGTCTGAAGTAGAGGGAGGGTTGATGCCTTCTCTGTGAGAAGAGTACCCTGGACCACCAGGGTTGCTGGGTGTCCTGATGGGGAAACTGGCCTTTCTCATCACTCTTCCCTGTCTGTGGTAGGCCCAGAGTGAGAGAGAGCTGGTGGTCAAACATGGGTGAGTGGGAAGAGGAAAGGAATGAAGTTTTGATGGCTTCCACCTAGATATGGTCATTTAAAAAGCTCTCAATCCACAAAGGCCAACTTTATCCTTGTCTGACAGGTTTCCACATTCAGATCTTCTATGGTAGCTAGAGACATGGGTGTCAAGAATAGCTTACCTGTGCATCCATCAAAATATCACTTCAGCTTCCAGCTGCCACCACTGTTCTCTGGAGTAGGGCAAATTTCTAAATATTCAACGTTAAACAAGCTTTACTTAGAATAGACCACAACAATAATGAAACACACAACAGCACCGATTAAACAAATTCCCAACGGAGCTATTATCCACAATAGATTTCAATTTCTTTTTAAACAGGATGGCCTCTGACAAAGCTTAATTGCAACTAGGCTGCAAATGCATTTTCTGTTTTGCAAGTTTCTTTTAATTATGTTATGAACATATTTTTTTCCCATGTGTCAGTTTTTCCAAACATCATGAAAATCACATTTTAAAAACTTCTCTTTTTTAGGACATCATGTGCCAGTGCCGAGGCTCTCACCTGTCTACATGTTTCAAGAATTAGTCCTGTAGCATATGTGCAGGTGGCTTTAGGAAGCCATTTCCTCTCCCTCCTGAATCTCTGTGGCTGAATCTCTCCGTTGCTGTTTGACTCTCTGATTCAGCCATATTCTAGGTCCTAGAATCTAGGCTATGTTGTAGTTGGGATAAATGTTGCTATTCTGTTAAAGACATTTGCCTGATCCCTCACTCCAAACACAGACTTTCTGGGAGCTGAAGTACATGAGTACGGTATATGCATGTCCCCTGGAACCAAATAAAATCAAAAATATTATATGGTGTCAGAAGTAAGCCTGTTTTCTTACTGAAAGTGTTCAGGCCCTATAGACTGCAGTGCCATATGGAGCAGTTTAAGCCACCAACAAAACTATGCTTCAAAAGTAGCCTGCGTGAAAAGTAGGGGAAGTGGGAACTGAAGTTTCAGCTTTACCTAATATTCACCAAAACCTGAAGCATTCACAACTTGAAGAATTTAAAAGTAACCCTGGGCTAAAAAAATTGCAAGGGGAGAACTCTGGGCAAATTTGGGTGGAGGGGGCTATTCATGGGCAAAAAGGGGGGAATTGTCCTAGCTTTCCCCCACCCCACGCCATCACTTATTCTGTAGCAGCACCAGTGCTCCTCCTGGTGGCTGGTATGTTTCGCTGTGGGGTGCATGTTATCATGCTGTAATGTTCTGCTGAGGGGTGGGGTGGAGAGGGAGATGGGGTAAATTGCCACAGGTCAGGAAAGTTGTGATGTAGTGTGGTGTGGAGGGGCGTTATGGAGAAATAAAACTGTAGTCACCTGAACAAGTGCTGCTACCCTACATCTGGGTCAATTCCACCCTGAATTTCAGGCCCCCACCATGAAAATCCACCGAAATCCCTCCCAATTTTCTCTGCCTGCAAATGGTGCAGCAAAATGGGCAGGCGTCCCAGCCCTACTAAATAAGCCGTTCTGCTCCTAGTCTGTGAAACTGTTCCTTGCGGATAATTAAAACTGAGTATGACTCACAAGAGACATGAGTTGTTAAAGCATATAGCCAAATCCCAATAAAACATCAGCAGTGCAAACATCAGCAGTGCCAGTGTCTTGACCTTCTAAAAGCTTGAAGGAAGCTGGCCAGATGAGTCTCCCTAGGGTTCTGGTGAGGCCCTGGTTCTGATGACAACCGTCTGAGATTCAGATTTCAGAGGAACTTGCAAGGGGCTCTCCAGATTACCTTAAAGCACTAGGATTTATACAATGACTTACTCTGGTGTTGCTTTATTGCAGGGCTCTCCAACCTTGGGTCCCCAGATGTTGCTGGACTACAGCTCCCAGAACCCCTTGCCATTAGCCATGCTGGCTGGGTATGCTGGGAGCTGTAGGCCAGCAACATCTGGTGACCCAAGGTTGGAGAGATTCAGGAGGGAGAGGAAATGGCTTCCTAAAGCCACCTGCACATATGCTACAGTACTAATTGCATCGAATATGCACTAAACATATGGAAGATGCAAGAGCCAATGTGGTGTAGTGATTAGAGTGTTGAACTATGACCAGGGAAACCCAGATTCAAATCCTCACTCAGCCATGATGCTCACTAGGTGACCTGTGGCCAGACACCAACTCTCAGTCTAACGTACCTTACAGGGATCTTATAAGGAAAAAATTGAGTTTGGAGAAAACTGTGTACACCGCCTTGAGTTCCTTGGAAGAAGGGCAGGCTATTAATGTAATGAATGAATGAATAAAGATGTGTTAGCAAAAAGGCATGAAGAATTATTAAAATCTAAGTAACTTCTGAGTCTTGACACCCATCCACTGACTAGTCTTTGTCTTGCAATGTGTGTACTAAGCAGCTTGAAAATTCACTTGAGACACATTCATTTCTTTATCTGATTAATCCAGAGATGGGGAACTTCAGGCCTGGGGGCCAAATCCAGCTCTCCTGGGTTCCCCAGATAGCCAGTTGCCCTTCCCTGGCCCCATCCCCTTTCCCTCAACCACCAATCATTTTGTGGCTTCCTTGCTTTTGTGCAGCTTACCCCCGCCCCACTCCTTCTATAAGGTTGAAATCCCTCTCCTAAGGCTTCGTTACTGGGAGTAAGAGCTTCAAGCTACAATATGGTGGGATATTTTTTTTTGCTCCACCCCTTTTGTCTTTGGCCCTGCCCCCTTTGCCTTCAGCCCTGCCTCCCACTGGGATGTGGCCTCTGAGCGCTTTCCTGAAATTAAATTTGGCCTCAGGCTGAAAGAAATTCAACACCCCTGGATTAATCCCAGGCCAATTAGGTTTGTAGCTAATTGTAGCCTACTGAAAGACCCATGTTTTATTTTGTTTTTCTGCAGAAGACTCTTCTAGATAGCACTACTGATCATATTTTAACAAATGAATCACATATTAAAATGAAGCTGCAGCTCAGGAAGAAGTGAGCAAAACTAGCCTACTGTTGATTTTCATTTTGATGCTTCTTCCATGTTCATTGCCTTCGTTCTCCTGTGATTGGCATCCTATAAATACTAGGCTGAGAGATAGCTCGATATTTCTCATTGTTCATCTGCTGCAATTTGGCACCACTTAAGAGAAATAGAAATCTCAGTAGTGAGTACAGCCATTGTATGCTGATAGAGATGATTATATAAATGCACTATTGTAATAAATTCCGATCCAATAAGGATTATAACAGAAATGCATTATTTCTTCCAATATGCAGGGACATTCATCTCTGCCACCATCCAAACTATCATGTAGATTTCAGTGTTAAACTGATTGAGCCAATTCAGAAACAAACGAGCACTTCCTTTGACCCTCAGAATTATAGATGATTAGATCTGAGGTTCAGAAATAATTGCTTTCAGAGAGACAATCTAGTTTGTCAGCACTTCTATTCCACATTTTTTTAATGACAGCCTGTTTACTTTGGTTTAAAATCAAGATATCCTTATTACTTCCACAATCCCTGCCTGTCACTTATATTTTCAGCGTGGGATACGACCATTGTTGAATGCAATAATAGCTTGTGCACTCAGATATGGAAGAATGGAATTTGGTGAAAAATGAGTGAAGGTATAAAGAGGAAGTACATGGGTTAATTTGTTTGTCAAAGGAAAATTGTTTTAGGAACAGCTAATAGAAGGACAAGATTCATTGGAAGAGAGTGTATGAATAAAGTAAACAGTAAGCAATTTTCATTAATCATTAAAATTATGTGTCAGTCTTTTAATTGGAATGGGCGGGCAAGTGGTCCTCATGCATGACTAGGGAGCGGGAGAAAGGAAAGACTCCCCCTTTTATAACGGTGGGTCAGCAGCTTATAGGGATGGGTTAGTTGGGTTTGCAAATTTATACAAGCTTACCCAATTTTCAACTTCTAGAACTGAACTGATGTGGACCCAATTTGCAATTGGAAATCCATACATTTTAATTGTAAGACACCTTGGGGATCCTGTTTGGGCTGAAAGGCAGATCATAAATTTATAAATAAATAATTTACAAGCTTGCAATCTGACTCACACTGCCAAAAATGCATCGGAAAAAGGTGTACATTAGAAAAATGTGCATGAAAAAATGCATACCTATGACATGCTTTACACACATGCTTTAGTCAGTGGGAGAAATAATGTGTACATTTCAAAAGATGTGCATCGAAAATGTGTACATTTAGAGAAATGCAGATGGAAAGATGTACGAATTTCCATGCAAGAAAAAAAATCCCAAACCCTTGTAATCTACCAGCTCAAGACAGAATGATCTCTGAGGCAGAGATTGGAAAACCTTGACAAGCTCAAATTCTACTGATTTGCACACTCCCAGGTGAGCTGCAGTGCAGTTAGTTGCACCTAAGGTACAGTATCAGAGGCAGTATGTCTATGTACTCCAGTCCAGTTGCTGGGGAACATGGGAGGGAAGGTGCTGTTGCACTCATGTCCTGCTTGTGGGCTTCCCGTGGGTAGCTGGCTGGCCACTTCATGAACAGAATGCTGGACTAGATGGGCCCTTGGTCTGATCCAGCAGGGCTCTCCTTATGTTCTTAAGGTAGAGTTGGGAGTTTCCTGTGGCTGTATTGTTTGTTCCTCTTTCACAGGGCCAGTTTGAACAATACTTGCACCCCACCCCCTAGCTGGCCCAACATGTGGAAGGGAGTGAACCTGTGCAGCTCCTTCCTGCTCACATCATCCCTGCATGTACAAGCAGAGGTGGATCATCATCATCATCATCATCATCATCATCATGCGATCACTCGTGACCAAGTAAGATTGTCTTCCAGGATAAAAATTTACAAAAAGGAAATTTTAAAAGGAGGAAATTCTAAAGAAAAATTGTGTAGACTCTAGCGATGGGTCCGTAAGTGACTGTGGAGGCCAATTCTAGATCCACACAGTTTCCCACAGTGAGGACACAGTTTACCAGATGGAAGATGGTCCTGTAAAGGATTCGTTTGATGTGCTTTTCGCTTAGCATGTTTCTCCCTTTCACCTTGCACTCGAGCTTCTTCAAAGTCCATAGAACCTTTGTGAAAGGCCAACCTCCAGTTAGATCGTTCATGGGCCAGAGCTTCCCAGTTTTCGATGTTTATATTGCATTTTTTTAGATTAGCCTTATGAACATCTTTAAACCTCTTATATTGACCACCAATATTCCGCTTTTCATCCTTGAGTTGGGAATAAAGTAACTGCTTTGGGAGACGGCAGTCAGGCATTCGAACAACATGACCGGTCCACTGAAGTTGGCGTTGAAGGATCATTTTTTCAACGCTAGTAGTCTTTGCTTCTTCCAGTACACTGACATTTGTTCGCCTATCTTCCCAAGTAATTCGCAGGATTTTCCGGAGGCAACGTTGATGAAATCTTTCAAGGAGGTGGAAGTGACGTTTATAGATAGTCCATGTTTCGCAGGCATACAATAAAGTTGGTAATACAATGGCTTCATAAACCAGTGTTTTGATCTTCTTACAAATATCCCGATCCTCGAACACTCTATGTTTCATTCGAGAAAACACGGCACTTGCGGAGCTCAAACGATGCTGGATTTCACTGTCGATGTTAGCTGTAACAGAAAGATAGCTGCCAAGATAGAGAAAATGATCGACATTTTCCAGTATTGTCCCACCAAGCTGGATAGATGGCATCACCAAAGGGTTAGCTTGCACTTGCTGATGAAGCACTTTGGGTTTTTTGATGTTAAGTGAGAGACCAAGTTTTTTGTATGCTTCTGCAAAAGCATTTAGGATAGTTTGGAGATCATCCTCTGAATGTGTAGAGACCACATTATCATCAGCAAATTGAAGTTCCACAACAGAGGTTGTAATTACCTTACTTTTTGCTTTCAGCCTGCTGAGATTAAAAAGCTTTCCATCTGTTCGATACATGATTCCCACACCAGTGGGAAGTTTCCCTCGACAAGATGTAAAATCATGGCGATGAAAATAGCAAATAATGTTGGGGCGATAACACATCCCTGTTTAACACCTGATCCCGCTTTAAATGGAGCACCATGAGAGCCGTTGTCCAAAACCGTTGCTGTCATGTTGTCATGGAGAAGTCGCTTAGCTTCAGCATGTGGCCTGCATTATGTGCTCTCCTCCTTGGTTTAAACTGAATGCACCCTGAAAATTAGGATCATATTAACCAATCTTGATTTATAAATGTACAAACATTCAAACATGTAATTTTGCCTACATAGATTTGATATGGCCTATACTGGGCGGGGAGAGGGAGATTTGTGTCCTGGGTTTTATGGACTTTTATTACTTCTGTGATTATTTGGCAGCTTTTTATAGGGGATCATGACATGATTGCAGAACTGAGCAGGGGTTTCTGAAGTTGTTCTTGAGTATTCCACACTCATTATCATCAGGGAGATCACACCATTTCACTCTCCTCTAACTTAGTTCATCTTTATGATCAAGCGCCTAGGCTACTGCAATGCTAAGCAAACTTGCTTAGAGCTGTCTTAGTTGAAATAAAGAGTGCATAGAAGTTTTGGACTTGCAAACAGAGATACTCTTAAGTTTAAAATGTTGGCTCATTTCACTGAAGTCATTTGGAGACCACATAGTGCAATAAAGCTATAGAAGCCATTTCAGAGCCTAAACCTGTAGCTGCAACAGCCTCTGCTCAAGTAATTTGGATAACAAGCTGCCTGCCACTAACACACCTCAATGTGAAAACACCCTACCGTACTTGCTATTGTTTACTGTTTCCATACTGCACAACAAATGCTGCAATTGGATGATAAGATGTATGCCAACCACAATGCAATGCGTTATAAATGATGCAGACTTTGTATTTTGATGCAACGTGTCAAAATAAAGTCACAGATTAGTGGCATTTCTAATGGAATTTAAAACATATACCAGCAGGACGATGCACAACAGGATTCAGATACATATAGTTTCAATCCTTGGGGAAATAGCTTTGTGTTTCAAATGTATGAGTCAAGGCATGGAGGTAAACCCCACTGAGTTCTCTGTACACTATCTGACTTTGGAAATAGAAAAACAAACGCACAGGTATAGGAGCGAGACGGCACTGATATCTTCAGCTGTGACTCTGCAGGTCTGCATTCACTTCCATGCATTTAGGCTTAAATGGGATTTAAGTATCCAGGCATCACATGGTAAAGCAGCCCAAGGAATTCATGAGTTACTGGCACAGGCACATGGTGATCAAAACCATCAATACAGAACAAAATTCGTAAGGTTGGCGAGATTAAAGGAATTTGCTTCATGCTCTCTCGTGTAGGGAAGGAATACTGATACCTTATTCCAGTAATAGTCTTATGTAACAGTAGCCCCTTCTCTTGCTGTATAAATCCACAGAGTAGAAGAAATGCTTTCTTCTAATGTGGAAGGAGACTCCTGGTGTGTGCAATCAGTTGCTAAGATAAAACTTAATGCTTGTACTGGAAAGAATGGAATGTGTCTATATTTTCTGTATGTTAGCTTTTTAAATTTTTAAATATGTTTTATATACCCCCACCCTACCTTGAGACTCTCAGGTTCCAAAATTAGGTTTGATATTTAATGCATGTTACATTTCTATGGCTTCCTTTCTCATATGCACAATGTTCAGAGGACGGGAAGCAGTCCAGATGACAAATATATTGAAGGGAGGAACCAAACATTCACTGATTTATTTATGGGTTCTCAGGATGGCTTCTTTGTGAAAAATAAGCCACCCTGCAGAAACCACACTGGATTCACACGACTCACCCAATTTCATAACGTTGAAATAGTACGTGAACCGAAACTCAGTTATCCTTCAAAATTATTCACACTTCTCTGAATTTTGCAATGGAGTTTGCCAATAAAAAAATGCATACAAAAATGTGTTTATTAGAGAAATGTGCACAGACAAAAATGTGTACATTTGCAAGAAAATAACAACATTAAAATGCATTATGAAAATTGCTTGCAAAAATGTGTGTATTAGTCAAAATCGCATTAATAAGAATGTATCAGGAAAAATGCATACAAAAATGTGTACAAATTTTCCTGCAAACTTTCTTCTCAGTGTTCAGGACAAACATAACTTAAGCCTGGAAAAATGAGAAACTGAGAGAAAATGAAACTGACAGATTCATACATCCCTAGACTGAAAAAGAAAAAGGTCAACTACCATTCTGAAGCAGCAACTTTTCCAGTTACTAGCTGAGCAAATGGTACAGTATCAGTATGTAAATAAACAAATTCTATGCAAGTTTCGGGGGGGGGGGAATCATGACATCACCTAAACATATTAATGGGGGCAGCATTTCACCAGTTTCAAAGGAGGAAACAGATGCTCACCTACTTCATGTAAAACATGCAGCACAAAATCGGCATATGGAAATCCTCATGAGAACTGCAGACTTGATAATCTCAGTTGAAAACATTCAGGAATTGGGGACTGAATATGGCAGTGGTACATTTCATCAGTTTATTCCTGTTAGTGAAATCTGCTCTCAAAACCCTATAGAAATGCATGGGCCTTTGTTGGCTTCCACTCCTATGGTGGTTGCAATACTGTTCCTGTCTTCTGTAGAATCAGAAAGTGTATATGGCATGGAAAGCATGGATGGCATTTCGAGATGTTGACCATGCAGTTCTCTAGCTGTCTACAGCAAACTCTGATAGATGAAAAAAAAATAAAAATAATAATCATGGCCTGCTGCAGTGATTTGTTGTACTCCTGCATGATTGAACATCACAGCTCAATAATGTCAATGATTGCCAATGTGTCATATTCCCCGGGAAAAATAGAGCAATAGAAAATATTTGACCAAAACTAGATGCATTGATGCTGCATATGAAATGTGCAACACTACAAGCACAGATATTGCCTAATACCCACATCTTCCACCATGTAGCAGGGGATGAAAGTATCAGATGGGGGGGGGGGAAATCAGATCAACTGTCCCGCATTCCTGCTAGGCCTGTCATGTGGTTCAAATCCTGCCTTAGTCCTGCGGGTCAAGAATAAGGAAATACAGTTTAGCAGGGAAGCTGTCCAGCATAGAGGACAGCAAAAGAGATTTTCCAGCAATGCCTTGACACCAACTGGGATATTTGTCATGCAGAGAGACAGACATTACATCTCCATCTCTCAGCCTCTGCCAGGATATGCTTCTATGTCTAAAATCCTGGGGGTGATCTTGGTGGGTCTGAAGTGAGGGAATGGAGTCAGCCAGGGTGTTTTGGTTCTTCCAGTGCTGTGGCCTGAAGTGGATAATCCCCCCCCCCCTGCAGTGGTCTCAGAAGGGCTATCACATTCTGCAGCTCCCCTTGATCTCCACAAACGCTGGGAACAATGATAGGATCCTTCCTGTCCTCTGAGCTCTTCTCCACTTCAGGGTTGGTCCTGCCAGGAAGGTAGTGGGACATTCCACCCAATAAGGTAGACAATATTATCAGACATGGTAGTACAGTTTAAGGAGCCCATCTTCTTAACATGGAGCAAGCAATGTGTCTCCTGCAAGTGCAGAAGTTGTAGTGTTTGTAACTTTGTGAAGGACACTATTTGCAAAGTGTCATTTAAGTAATTTTCATCCACGTTATTTGTTATTAGTTACTAATAATTGTCAATAGTTTAATCAATATTATTTATTAAGTACTGTTATTATCATGTTTAAAGACATGATAAATATTTCCTTTTGTATGCACTGTATATGTAATTAAGTGCACACATTTTATTTATTTATTTATTATATTTATACCCCGTCTTTTTTCCTTCAAGGAACCCAAGGTGGCTTACATAATCCTCCTCCTTCTCTCCATTTTATCCTCACAACAACCCTGTGAGGTAGGTTAAGCTGAGAGTCAGTGACTGGCCCAAAGTCACCCAGTGAGTTTCATGGCTTAGCTGGGAGTAGAACCCAGATCTCCTGAGTCCCAGTCCAACACTCTCACCACTACGCCACGCTGGCTCTCCAGTGTTGTACATGTAATTGTACAGTATTATACATGTAATTTTGTGCATCTAAAAGATATTTACACACAGTTTGCACCCTGATTTATACTCTTTCATTAATTAAAAAAAGGCTAAAAAGACTAAATTATGCTCTTGGGTGGACAGCATGACTCAGTTTGTACATTCTACATGCTTTATTAGCTGGTTTGCCCAGGATTTCATGCCCCTTCCCCCTTCTAACCCACCCACCCACACACACACACACAGAATTTTTGAACAGAATACAGAATCAGAATCATAGAATAGTAGAGTTGGAAGGGGCCTATAAGACCATCGAGTCCAACCCCCTGCTCAATGCAGGAGAACAAATGTGAGCAGCTCAGGTAGTCACCCATCCAAGCACTGACCCAGCTCATACCTGCTTAGCTTCAGCATGTGGCCTGCATTATGTGCTCTCCTCCTTGGTTTAAACTGAATGCACCCTGAAAATTAGGATCATATTAACCAATCTTGATTTATAAATGTACAAACATTCAAACATGTAATTTTGCCTACATAGATTTGATGTGGCCTATACTGGCCGGGGAGAGGGAGATTTGTGTCCTGGGTTTTATGGACTTTTATTACTTTCATCGTCTCTGAAAAGAAAAGGGTTCTTTAGTTGCCAGAAATGTTTTTCAGTTCTCCTACCCCACTAATGGAGTTGGTCATCTTCTCCTGAATTAGCATTAGATGAGGGAAATGGGATTCTCCACTGCCCTAATACTTCAATCCTATGTCTATTTACTTGGCAATCGGCTGAATTGAACTCAGTGGCTTGATTCCAGAATAGCACTTCCACAAACTGGTGACCCAGAGGAAACTTTTACAGAAAGAGGAGAGAAGATTTTTGTCAATTCCGTTTTCCCCCTGAAGTCTTCTGCACCACCAACCACACTGATCCAGAGAGTCCTCCAACATTTCAGCAGAGCATATTTTGAGTGAATGCTGGGGGAAGAAGGAATCAGTAAACATAACATCCCCCTTCCTCGAGCGTGAGTTTCTGTAAGTAGAAGTCTACCCATGGGATCTCTGGATCAAAACCACTGAGACTTACTTCTGAGTAAACATGCACACATCCTATTGAAAATAATGGAAGTGGAAGATGCAACTCAAATTAAAATAGTTGAATCATGGACTTGGAAGGAACCTCAAATCAATTGGTCCTACCCTCTGCTGATGCAGGAAATCTGCTGCTACAGTAACCCTGATGAAAGAGAGTGAAAGAGAGTCCACCATTCCAAGGCATTATGTTCCAACAGCTTATACTGTCATGAAGATCTTCCTAATGTTTAATCAAAATACCGTTGTCATTTGAATCTATTAGTTTAGGTCCTTCCCTCTGGAGGAACACAAACCAAGTTTTTTCCATCATCCATGTGCTAGCCCTTTGAATATTTGAAGATGGTTTTGCTATTGCTATCATCATTGTTTCTTCTCCAGGTTAAATATATCTAATCCCTTCAACCTTTCCTCATAAGACTTGGTCTCTGGATCAGTCTCATTATCTTTGTCCCCTAGAAGTTCAAAGTGTGAAGGATAGCTTTATTCCAGTTCCCAAACTGGTTAGTGCAGTACAAATTTAGTCAGTTTTTACTGAAATGCACGCTGAATGAAATTCTCCACTGCTATTATTTTTTAGCTGCTGCATCACACTTATGGCTCATGTTTCACTTGTAATCTACTAAAACCCTAAGATCCTCCTCTTCACATGTACTGCTGTGAAAATTAGTCACAACTATTTTTTATTTTTTTTTTAGTAAACTTCAGCTATCTTCAGAAGAACACCTCATATGTTCTCCCAACACATCAGTGGGGAGGCACCAACTGGATCATTCTATGCACAGTGCACATTAAGTCATGTTCCATGGTTTCTGTACCTACAGTGCAAACATCTGCAGGAAATCTACAGCTGAATATGGAAAGGCTTCCACACAATTGGGAAACCTCTGTTTGATTGGGGTTTCAGATTAGATGGAAGCCTTCACGCATACAGCATGTGAAGGCTTCCTCCCTGCAGATGTTTATTCTGTATATGCAGTTGCCACCAAGCAGCAAGGCTTGTTAGTGTGCACTACTTCAGGGGTGGGGAGAGTTGGCATGTCCTTGCTCCCCCCTCATATGTTGGGAGAACACGTAAGGCATTCATCTGAAGAGGGCTTTCATAATGACTAAGGTTTGCTAGATTCTTCCTGAAATGAATGTGAGAATGATAAGAATGTGAGAATTCCTGAAAGGAATGTGAGAATGATCCCATAGTTTCTTGGAGCACCAAATTCAGTGTCTGTTCAGTACTGTTTTTCCCTGGCAAAGGAAGGGAGAAATTCTATTAAAACTACCCCCTGCCTGGAACCCTTATAAAAACCTGCTGCCTGGAAGGGACAGTAACAATGCCACAGAAATTCTGCTGCTCAGCTAGAGACAGTGAGAGAAGCAGCAGTTGGAATATCTGCCCTTGAGGAGGCATTGCCATCTAATAAGGTACTTTTTGCTGCTGTGGGAGAGAGTGGCAGACACAGCACAGTGAAAGAAGGTAGCTTTACGCTATAAAGACTGGACTTTTGGATGCTCAGCAGCCATTTCCAGGGATGGTGGAAGTATCTTCAGATGTCCACCACAGCTTGAGGAAGATGACAAGAGTAGCAGCTGGAACAACTGCCTGAGATATGTTCATTTTCTTCTGTTTCAGAGCTTCTGGTTGGGGCAAGTTGAGGGTTAATGAAATCACTCCTTGCCTCTCATTCTGGAGGCTCTAATGATGTTTAATTCTAAAATCTTTTTGCCTTTTTTTAATTGGTGAAATAGTATAACACAACCTTCCCTAACCTGGTGCCTTCCAGATGTGTTGGACTAAAACTTCCATAATCCCCATGCTGGCTAGGGATGATGGGAGTTGTGGTTCAACACATCTAGAGAACACCAGGCTGTGGATGGCTGGTAGTGGCATATAAGGTTAAAAGAGCCAGTGTAGTGTAGTGGTTGGATTGGTACTCAGGAGATCCGGGTTCTAGTCCCCACTCAGCCATGAAGCTCACTGGGTGACTTTGGGCCAGTCACTGACTCTCAGCCTAACCTACCTCACAGGGTTGTTGGGAGGATTAAAAAAATGGAGAGGAGCAGGATCATGTATGCCACCTTGGGTTCCTTGCAAGAGGAAAAGGTGGGGTATAAATATAATATTTTTAAAAAGTGTTTACTCCTGCTCTCTTTTGGCATTTGTGGGGATATTTGTAGTTGTTTGAAGCCATGGGGGAGGATGTGTTTTTTGTTTTAGATATGTTATTGATGTATTCCTTGATGTTTTAACTTTGCTGTAAGTAAGTTGTATATTTTATAGCATTGTTTGGATTTCATATTTGTATTCACCTTTGGCCAAAAGGCAACACAGAAATAAAGAAACTATAAGATCACATTATATAATAATGATGAACAGCCATATTGATGCACGTCATTAATAATAAGCCAACCAAATACAAGACAGACAGTTGGGTGCTTTTAAACTATATTCCAGCTTGCTGTAGCCTGAGAGTATTTAATGAATTGCAAGGGTAAGAGAAGTTGTGCATATACCATATTGCAGCAGACATCATGCATGATGAAGAAAAACTGTGTTTTGTAGACAAATTTTCCACCTCCTCACGGGCATATACATTTATATATATAAAAAAGAAGGCATTATTAAAACATGCCTCTATTTAACAATCCTGGTAGTTAAATATGCATTGCATGGGTAGAGCAGAGAGAGAGAGAGAGTAAACCTGTAGAATTTATTCATGGGTACAGCCAGTATAATGCGGAAATTTAACTTTGAAAGGAAGCTATAAAATTTGCATTTTCAAATTTATATCTCGCTTGACACCCTCTGGGCCACGACAAATAACAGATGCTGTCAATACAAATTACAGCACTTACATAATATTGTGAGATACCTGAGTGAATGCAAGTATTCATCTCACCTGTCAGATTCCAACAAGGGCAATTTCCCCCTCCTCCCATATGCCCTTCTCATTACTTGGATTCCCCTGCCTGCACTTTCCTGCAGGGAAAATACCATAAAACATGTTTATATGCCGATTGAGGATGCACACCTTGAAATTCATGCAAGAGATTAGTTTTTCTGTGCCTTCGTGACAGTTTGTGGCTGTGGGGAAAACCCCACACACAACTGCCATTTTGATGGTTTGGTAAACACAAGTTTCTCATTGCAGAACAGCACATTATGATCTAAAAGAAACTGTGCTTTGTTAAATTTGCCACAAGCCCAGTTTGTACGCACCAGCAGCCATGAACTGGGAATGGGAACATTTTCCATGTGTTTTGATTACCTAACCTGAAATGCTCTCTACATGTATTCTCACAGTTCCTAACAATTAGAAAAGGCCAGAACTGGACAATAGGAAGAATACTTTGCTTCTGCTAAAAACAACACACACCATTTGCTCCTTTCCTTCTTCAGTAATGGCTAGTTAAACAAAATGCATGATGTGATGTTAACACACTGAGGGTTTCTTCATTCCTGTGAGCAGAATCCAGTGGGCTGGGGAAACTAGGAACACAGGAAGCTCCACATCGGATGATTTATCCTTCTAGCACAATATTGTCTACTTCAGCTGACAACAGCTCTTCAGGGTTTCTTTCAGAAAGGGGTTTTCCCCAGCACCTGTCCCTTTCAACTGGAGATGCCAGGGATTGAATCTGGGTCCCCCCTGCATGTAAAGCACATGCCCTGCCACTAAGCTATGCTCCATCCCTAATTGTGATGCATTTTCTTTTTGCACATGCACATGTTATTGTAGGAGAAAGGAGGAGACAATAGATGGTTGCTGGTTTTGGCAACAGCCATAGTCCTATTCAGGCATTTGCCTGAACACGTGAGGGCTTCCAGTGCGGAGGGAGAGAGAGTGTGCACAACGCCCTGCCCACTACTTGTATTGCAAGACGTCGCTTGTTTATCAAGTCAAAATTTATTTTTAAAAAATTGCTTGTCTTGCAAAACGCTCTCAGACCAAGTTACTTGCAATCCAAGGTATGACTGTACTTGTGCCCCAGTTGTCTTAAAACAATGTATGTTTGCATATGGTTCAGATTTAACTAGGGGCTATTGTTCAGTAGATTATACTACCAGGTGTTACATTGCACTGCAAAGTTCTGACTATTCCATGGAATTGTGTTGAAATCTCAATTAGCCCATTGATAAAAAAAATAATTACAACTTTTTTAATGCCACTCATTATTTCTGATTGCAAACACATACCCCCTCCCTCCTA
Source organism: Shinisaurus crocodilurus (assembly GCA_021292165.1). NCBI lineage: Eukaryota > Metazoa > Chordata > Lepidosauria > Squamata > Shinisauridae > Shinisaurus > Shinisaurus crocodilurus. The sequence continues at coordinate 235,014,524 of CM037876.1, forward strand.
TGAGTCATCTAATTATGGCTAACATCCATTAGGCTTGCATGTCTTTACTGCAACCTACTTTGGGGCCAGTATAAAAATATGCCTAGTTGCAATTAATGCTTAAGCATGCATGGTAACAAATTATATTAAGCGCCTTTCTGATTGACTCAGTCATTAATTTTAGAGAGTGCAATATTAACCTCCCCTGTTAAAATATTTACTCTCACTTAAAGCATTCATGCTCAAGACTGACAAATTTTACATGGAAAACTAGCCCTTTGTCCAGGTGTTCAAACTGCAGACTATGGAAGGAACTTCCAGAACCCATCTATAAGAACAGGTACATGATATTCATAACTGTGAAACTGTGAAAAGGAAGAAGCTAGAAAATAGAATACCAAGGTTGCTCAAAGGAGACATAAAATAAAGAATACAGCTCCTTGCTGGAAGGCAACACTGTTCTGATGTGCTTAGTTTTTCACAGGCAGAACAGCTGAAAATGCTCACAAATCATTCCAGGTGCATTAAATCCAGATGGTAAAAGTGTTAAGTTTTTTCTTTTTTTAACTCATTAATTATAGGGCAGAAAACTCTGTGATAGTTACTGTTTTGGCAAATAATTACTTGAAAAATATTGTTTTTCCTGCAGAAGTTGTCAGCAAGCAATATAAATGTTTATACCTAGGCTGATTTAGTTTTATCTAACAGAATAGCAATTAGAACAAAATGCAGAAACATTCTTTGAAAGGGCAGCTGCAGGCAGTAGGTTGCTACGTGACCTTCTCACATGTACTTGGCTCATGAATGGCACAGTCAAGATGAGGGCACTCTTAATGAGTTGATCATATGGAATTTTCAAAGAAGGTGATCCCTAAAATACATTAGTAGCTCAGAACTTGGATTGTCAGTTGTGCATAGGAACAATAGGAGCCAGGACCATTCATTCACCGCACGGACCACTAGCTTTAATGTGCTTGGTGGCTCAGCCTCTCATGTAGCTTCCAAGCAGTAATCAATATATAGATTGTATGGCAGTAGTCTTTCTCCTTTAATTATGAAAGCATGAATGATAATCGCAAGGTTTGAGCCCAAAATAAAGAACTGCAGTTATCTTTGTCAGAGGCGGGAAGTGGGAAAGAGCTAGCTATTCTAAGGATGGATGAGAATTTCAGTAAGTTTGCAAATTTGGTCAGTAAATTTACCAAAGTTTGCAAATGTCCTCATATTTGGGAAAGAAAGAACTTGAACTTAAAAAAAAAATCATCTGAGGGAGAAACCAAAACTCGTTCAACCAGACTTGTCCATCCAGGCCCAAGGCTTTGAATGCTCTGCTTGTAAAAGTCTGAGTTTCAATCCCTATTAATACAACTATGTTTGTGGTGCTGAATCAGGGTTACCACCTCTTTTTTGTGACAGGCTCCTCATCACAGTTATATGGCAGGCAGATACAACATGGTTCTCTCCATGCTGGGATTAGCTGCACCGATTGCATTTGGCCAGTGCAGATGGGTGAGAATTTCATTTCAATACATTTTTAAATAAGTTTACCAGAATTCACACATTTCTTTATATTCAGGATGGAAAGAACTTGATTTAAAAATAATAATAGCAAAGTGATGAAGCAAAGATAAAGCAAAGTGATGGATTTGTCTATACCTACTATTACCATAACTCAATGCTCCATGGATAGCAGTAGTGTTCAGGATGAGAGACTACCAAGAATGGACCAAACACCAACTGTGATTAGTTTTCTTCAGGTTAAAAATCCTGTTGTTCATAACTACCTTTGCTTTAACAAATGGTGAGCTTGAATTGATTTGCTTGGCATCCTGTCCTCAATAAATCTAGGCATTGAATTTAGACTTCAAGATCTGGGTTCATAAGGTGTGGGGGAGGAATTCTTCATATTAGTGGTGGTGCTGAACTCCGGATATCGCCAGTAGTTTCATAGAACGGGTGTGTGAAGCATACCAATATTGTTTTTCCCAGCAGTTATTTCCATCTTTCTAAATACAGGAATTACATCATGTTTTGGATCAATTTTACACATATAGTATTTTCACAATTCCTTGTTTTGCATTGTTGTTGTGCACTGCAGGTAAAATAGGCTCCTAGTACAACACTATAACCAAACGAAGGGATATGCAGTTGCTACACTGCAACACCCACCAACTCCTACACTCACCCACCCCAGAACAGGAAGGAGAAAACACACCAGTCTGAAAAATGCCGCATAGAGTAATGAGGTCCACACTCCCAGCATTCATGGTAACACCACCAGTGCCCACCAATCATGGGTCATTGTTGCGATGATGCCCCTGTGCCACCCAGATATAGAGAAAGACAATGCACAGACACAACATCAGGACAGCCTCCTGCCCCATCCTACATACAACACATTCAACAAAACCAGAGCATGCACACACATAAACACACACACACACACACACCATTCCCTGAGCTCCTTGGTGACAGAGGCAGCAATGAACCACACAAAGCAAAGAAAGGAGAGGTATTCAACACAGTGCCCACATAGCTCTCTTGGCAAGGGGCCAGTGGAGACGGCCTGTGGAGACAACATACAGCACCCCTCATGACAAGGGCTCCCAATCCACTGAGGGTGGAAAATAGTTTGTTGCCAAGCAGGTAAAGGGGTGGGGTGGGGTAGGACAGGACAGGCAACAAAGGATGCTACAACCAGCAATCTCTAGTAGCTCTCTATATAGGACATGGAGTTGGGAAGCAGGATACGTGTGTTGAAGCTTCATCAGGGCGAATGAGGGCAGGGGGAATCTGAGGAATTGGAAAAAGAGTTTAAAATTTGTTAGGGGTGAATTTGGAGTTTGCTCCACAGCCAAATCATCCAAGGAAATGATGGAAGCTCAAAGAATTTCAACGAGACTGGGAGCATTTCTCAGGATCAAGAGATGGTTCCACACATCCCAAAAACAACCACCCATCAACATCCATTCAATCCTCCCTCAGTAGGACTGAATAGGAACTCTTGAAAGAAGTCCTGCTGATACCATCCAGTAGCTGCTGTAATATTCCTAATACTTGATGATCAACCATATCAAAAGCCGCTGAAAGTAATATGATCAATATAATATGATTATCCCATCAATCTAAGACAAAGATTGTCAGTCACTGCTGTAAGTGTAGTCTCAGTACTATGTTCAGGTCAAAGGTCAAACTGGATGAAGGCCATGAAGCCAGTAGCATTCAGGTACTCTTGAAACTCCAGTGACAATCCATTTAAGCTATCCCAACAAGGAAGCAGGATGGTAAACACCTGAAAAGCCAACACTAAGATAAATTTTTTCTTTCCCTTTCCCTCTCCCTGAAAGACAGTTACTAAAGAACTGCTTACTTAAGGTCTATGTTTTGTTCTCAGCTTCATCTTGTATGGTCCCTCCAAACAATCTGATGTATACTGACAGAATGGATTCCTAGATTTTTCATGGAAATAAAAGGAAATATTTTGAACATCTCTGTTTTTCTATACAGTGTAGTGTACATTTCAAAAGTAATAAGAAGGGGTGGGTGGAAAGATCTGGAACAGTAAATATAAGTAGATTCTGTGATGCGCGTGTTAAAGCACAACACATTATTAAATTATTTAAAATATTATTTGGATCATTAATTAGTTTGCAAGGGGGCTGCATCCAGGAAAGCAGGCCAATCAAGGCTAGGGATGACGGATGATGGCAGTGACCCATTCAGAACAGAAGGGCGGACAGTGCAGCAGGTCCTCAAGGAGTAGGACTCACAGTGGACCCAGTGCTAGGATTGGAGGCAGCTAAGACTGAAAGAGTGTTGGAGCCCCAGGGCTGCTTGGGCTGGGCAGAACAGCTGGGGTAGGCCAGAGTGCATGCAGTCTAGCTGTCAGGGCACAGCTCCCCCTGTGAGGAAACAGCCACAGGAGCAGCCCAGTGGATTATTAGGCCATGCAGTTAGGCTGGCCACCTAGCATCCGCATGGCTACATCTTAAAATTGTCCTGGGATCCCAGGGTAGGGTGAGTGTAAAGATGCCTATCACTTACAGGCAGGGCAACCAAATCCTACTAGGGCTGGTTGAATGGGGTTGCAGAACATGCCCCCTTGCAGGCAGCTAGAGTTATTGGAGCCATGACCCCTAAGAAAGGACAGGGAAGGAAGCATAAAAATAAGGTTTCCAAGCCCCTCCCCCCAACAGGCATGTAGTGCCAAGACCCTCTTCTTTGGAAGAAGACGAGTAGGGTGTGACCGTTAATGTAATCAAGGCACAACTGGATGTTCTGCTTCTGCAAAGGGACAGGTGTCCTGAGCCAGTGGCACCATCTCCCCCATAGGGATGTATGAGAAATTCTTTTCAGTTTTTTTTTAAATCAGGCTTTTACCCAGTTTATACCTTCTGGACTGAACACGGACTCAGACACAATCTGCGGTTGAAGTCTGTACATTTCCGAGCTTGCATTGTGATTTGTGGACCAAAAAAAAAAAAGCATTTGACAGCATGCATACATTTAAAAAATGAGTACATTTCAGGAATGCAAACAATTGATGCACACATTTGGGAAAATATGCATGAAAATAAGCACAGATTTTCATGCAAAAAGCAAAAAATTAAGCTCACAATCTGAGACACAGTCAAGCTGGAATGAGCTTCAAAATGAAATTTGGAGAACTTCAGTGAGCTCGAGTTTTGCTGATTCGCACATCCTAGGGCCCAGCCAATTTTGGAGAGTAGCAGGACGAGGCACACAACAATAGCTAACACTTTTTTCACCATCCTAACTCAGCTGAAAGGGCAGCTAGGAGATCCAGGAATTAGCATCTGTGCCAGAAGTGTAGGTGATGAAACAGCTGGCTCGTGCTCCCTGTGAGGGATTGAGGCCTACACAGGATTGGGTTTGTTGAGGCCTACACAGGCTTCAGTTTGTTGAAGCCTGAAGGCCCAAACACTTGGATGGGAGGGGGAGTTTGAGAGTTTAAGTTTACCCAATAGAAGTTAAGAATTAGTTCTCCTGTGCAAGGTCACATGGTTATAACCTTCCATTCCTGGGAAGACTATATATGTGGGGTGTGGTCAGCTAGCAGTTAGAGTGTGTGCTGGGAGAGAGCTGGAAGCAGCAGCACAGAAACAGCAGAGAGAAGCAGAGAGAGAGAAAGAGAAACTGGATGACTGCATAGGAAATAGGTAGTCTGAAGTTATACTAGAGAACATTGGATTGTTTGTTTGTTTTATTTTATCATACTTGCTTTTGAATTATAACCACTCTATTAAGTAAAGACCCTAATATTATAAGTAAAGTGTTGTTGTTTAACAACTATCATCCGTCAACTATCAGGTGGATCCACAATTGGCTACAGAATCGGACTCAAAGAGTGCTTATCAATGGTTCCTTCTCAAACTGGGGAGAGGTAACGAGCGGGGTACCACAGGGCTCGGTCCTGGGCCCGGTGCTCTTCAACATTTTTATTAATGACTTGGATGAGGAGGTACAGGGAATGCTTATCAAATTTGCAGATGACACAAAGTTGGGTGGAACAGCTAATACTCTGGAAGACAGAAACAAAATTCAAAGTGACCTCGATAGGCTGGAGCGCTGGGCCGAAAACAACAGAATGAAATTTAACAGGGATAAATGCCAAGTGCTGCACCTAGGGAGAGGAAACCAAATGCAGAGTTACAGAATGGGGGACACTTGGCTCAACAATACTACAAGTGAGAAGGATCTTGGAATTGTGGTAGATCACAAACTGAATATGAGCCAGCAATGCGATGTGGCTGCAAAGAAGGCAAATGCAATTTTGGGCTGTATTAATAGAAGTATAGCTTCCAAATCGCGGGAAGTGATAATTCCCCTTTACTCGGCACTGGTTAGGCCTCATCTTGAGTACTGTGTCCAGTTCTGGGCACCTCATTTTAACAAGGACATAGACAAACTGGAGAGGGTTCAGAGGAGGGCAACAAGGATGATAAAGGGACTGGAAACAAGGCCCTATGAGGAGAGACTGAAAGAACTGGGCATGTTTAGCCTTCAGAAGAGGAGACTGAGGGGAGATATGATCGCACTCTTCCAGTATTTGAAGGGATGTCACACAGAGGAGGGCAAAGATCTCTTCTCGTTCATCCCAGTTTGCAGGACACGGAATAATGGGCTCAAGTTACAGGAACCTAGATTCCACCTAAACATCAGGAAAAATTTCCTGACTGTCAGAGCAATAAGACAATGGAATCAACTACCTAGGGAGGTGGTGGGCTCTCCCAGTCTGGAGGCATTCAAGGTGCGGCTGGACAGACATCTGTCAGAGATGCTTTGACCTGGATTCCTGCATTGAGCAGGGGGTTGGACTCGATGGCCTTGTAGGCCCCTTCCAACTCTACTTTTCTATGATTCTATGATTCTATGAACCTGGAGTTTGGAGTGACTTATTCACCACGTCTACAGCCTACACCCACGTTACTGGAAGCAGGCAAAGGACTTGATAACCTAGAGAGGCTTTGGGAAGAGGCAGAGATCTCCCAAAGGCAGATCAAGGGGTCCCTGCAGTAGCGGAACCTTGACACTCCCACCCCTCCTGACCTGGGGTCAGTGCAGGCATCAGCAGCGGTCCAGAATTTAGCTGGCTACAGACATGCTCCTTGATTTACGACAGCACCTGGGCCAGTTCCTGGTGCTCCACAAGGTCATACTTCACAGCCTACAGCAATTAGTGGGGCACTTGAACTTCTTAGGCAAAGTAGCGGCTCCGGGTCAAGCATTTCTGCACCAGCTGTGCAATGCCATGAAGGGAGCATGACTGCCCCATCACAGACTGAGGGTGACAAGCAAGATGAGGAAAGACGCTGTGGGATGGAGGACCTTCCTTGGACAGTTTAATTGGGTGCCCTTCTGGAGGGATGATCTGATCATCACTTTGAGGCTGAGTTTCAAATTAGTCCTGTGCTGAAAATATCTCACACATTTTTTCCCAACCATTCTCATTCAATTTAACAGTAAAGAAATTGCTTTCAAAATTAAATTTAATGATGACGGAAATTTCAGGGAAATTCTCATGGGTTGGGTTTGGGTTTTTTGTGCTTACCTGACTTTGGAGGTGGCCAACGAGTGTCCTGTCTTTCATTGTACAATCATCTCTATGGCAGCCTGTAGCCTCCTTGGCTTCCTGCACTTCAATTAAAGCCCAGGGGAAGACATCATGAAGTAATCCTCCCATAGGGCGGATTACTTCAGGACACACAGGCAGCCTGGAAGGCTGTAGAGCAATGAAGAGATGTATAATAGAAAGAAAACATACTCACAGCACCCTCAGCCACCTTGCAGTGATTAGGTAAGGTCAAATACAAGACACAAATCTTTATATATAAAAGAAGAAGGACTGACTCATCAACGCCCAGCTCAAACCATTTAACGTAGGAACGTGAAATTTGGAAGGAACATTGTTTTTATGACATAGACACCCACTAAGGAAGGATTTTTGGAAATTCCACCCCTAACTGGGGATGAAAAAGGGGGGAGAATTTTTTAATGACTGACTGACTGCTGTGTGCAGGGCGTCTAACCGGAACATTAAAAATATGTTATTATTAGTCTGTTTACAATTTATATCTATAAAAGAAGAAGTCCTGACTGACTGGGATAATTTGTCTGTGGGGGAAACACTCTTTTAAAATACTATTATTGTTTATTGTGGTGTTTACGCTGGGTAGACATTGTGTACCTTTCCCACTGCCCCCGAATATAATTTATTAACTCCCTATCTCTTTTTCTCTCTGCCTCAAGCTTTCTCATTTTCATCTCTCTCTCTCTTTCCTCCTTTTCTGCCTCAAGCTCCATTTTCCTAAATTCTAATTTGTTTTCTGGTTCTGGCCAGGGGGAGTCGGTGTTCATATACCTCATATACACGAATACCTCTTATACCTTCAGAAAATCCATTTGAATTCAAAAGACTTCAGTTCCCCCTAAAGATTTCGCCATGACCATCAACAAGTTGCAGGGGCAGACTTTGCAGGTAGTGGGGATTGACCTAAGGGAAGACTGCTTCTCACACAGCCAGTTTTACGTGGCCTGTTCCAGAGTGAGCTCACCTAACTCTCTGGTCACCCTAGCACCCGAAGGGAGAACCACTAATGTAGTTTACAAAGAAGTACTGAAATAGGGTTGTTGTTTTTAGGTTGCAGATGCCAAATAAGTAATTTTAAAATTTTTGATCTGTCTCATTGTCTGTTTCTAATAACACCATGAAAAAAATTATAGACGCATATGAATGGAACAACTGTCTTTGTTTTGTAGCCAATACGCCCCCACTAACATCTGCAATAAACGTTGCTTATTATATTAAGACATCAACCTGTAAATTATATTTCGTATGTAATTTGGAAAAAATTATATAGTTTGGACAAAAAACTCATGTTTCTTTTAAAAACAATTGTACCAAATCCTAAAATCCACACAAGCGAAGCCGCGGGCAACTGCTAGTTTATTGTATCTATATCCCACCTTTTTTCCTGCGAGGAACCCAAGGTGGCTTACATAATCCTCCCCCTTCGACTTTGTATCCTCACAACAACCCTGTGAAGTAGGTTAGGCTGAGAGTCAGTGACTGGCCCAAAGTCACCCAATGAGCTTCATAGCCAAGTGGGGACTAGAACCTGGATCGCCCGAGTCCCAGTCCAGCACTCTATGCCACGCTGGCTCTCATTGCAGGAAAAAAGCCAATGTGGGAGGCGCAGGCCAGGCTAGGTGTATATGTTATTTGGGCTGCTCTGTTGCTTATGAGGGTACAGAGGGGGCAAGAGGATTCCCATTGTCTGGACAGGGCCAGAAAAAGTGTAAATAGAGCCAGTGTGGCGTAGTGGTTAGAGTGTTGGACTGGGACTCGGGAGATCCGGGTTCTAGTCCCCGCTCGGCCATGAAACTCACTGGGAGACTTTGGGCCAGTCACTGACTCTCAGCCTAACCTACCTCACAGGGTTGTTATGAGGATAAAATGGAGAGGAGGAGGATTATGTAAGCCGCCTTGGGTTCCTTGCAGGAAAAAAGGCGGGGTATAAATATAATAAATAAATAAATAAGGAAATCAGTATCGAAATGTCCCAAGGGCTAGGTGTCAACTTGCCCCAGTCTAGAGGTTAGGTTTTCTTTGCCCCACTCTAATGTATTATATCAATGCCATATTTATTGGAGATTTGAAGTGGTGTCTGCCGGAATTAATTCAGAGCAGGTGGGGAAGAAGGAAATAAGGGCAGCTTATTTATTGATTTATTATATTTATATCCCACCTTTTATCCTGCAAGGAACCCATTGCCCCTTTCTCCTTGGAACCTGATGAGGCCATGCATGTAGAGTCATGGGACTTGAGGGGCTGGGCTGGAGCTCAGGATGACCCCCTCAAATATGTGTGGATGGTGGGTGAGGACAAACATGGGTCTGTTTCTGGCCTCAGGATTGGGTCAGGCTCGCCATTGCTAGTCAACCTAGCAAGACCTGCACAAGCGTCCACCATTTGCAGATCTCTTATGACTGAGCTAATAACATTGAAGGCCTAGTGAGAGGGACTGTGGCTCAGTGATAGAGCACCTGCTTTGTGTGCAGAAGGTCCCAAGTTCAATCCCCAGCATCTCCAGGTAAGGCTAGAAAAAAATCCCGCATGAAACCCTGTAGAGCCACTGCCAGTCAGTAACAACAATACTGTGCTAGATGGACCCATGGTCTGACTCACTATAAGGCAGCTTCCTGTGTTCCTAGTTTCACCCAAACTTCTTTATCATGCCTCATCATTTCTGGGGGTCTGGTTATAAGTACTAATTCACTGTATGATATGCAGCTTTCAAGTATAAAGAAGAGTTATAGCATCAGTCATATTGCAATGTTTGGTATCTAACAACTGAGTGACACCTACTGGTAAGATGTTATTGTTTCTTTTTTGTAATTACTATTATATTATACCTTTGATTCTAATTCCTATTTCATTAGTAGTACCGTCGTAGTAGTAGTAGATGCTGAAAAGGTTGCTACAGAAGGTATACTTCTCTATGTGAACAGTTTAGTGATAATGACAGTCCCTTCTCTAGGTGGTACTCAGTGGAGAAAAAGCTCAAGAGACATGGAAAGCAGCCTCCATAGTTCTGCTTGAGGTATTAGCATTGACAACAGTCACACTATTCCTTACCCTCTTGAGGAGGTTGTGGATCCAGCAGTAAGTGATTCTGAAAGAACGGAAGGCCACAAGAGAATTCTGAGGATAAAAAGCATTTATTTTACCTCATGTATTTCAAAGAGAGACTATATTTTAAATGCTTTCCAAAGCCTCTCAGTTGTTCTTTGCAGAAGGGAAAAATGGACAGTATGAGAAAAATTTCAGAAGTGAGATTGAGGGCCTCCTTTGCATTATGATGACATTCTGCTGAGCCAAAGAACAGGAAGGGACTGTACATTCAGTGTCTTGTTCGTGTGTGTGTGTGTGTGTGTGTGTGTGTGTGTATAGATAGATAGATAGATAGATTGATTGATCTGAGTTTATCTGAAACAAAAGGAATAGCAGCAAAAACGTAGAATGCAAAAGAATTCTGTTGTTAATTGGTTATGAGATTATGGTTTATTAAACAAGCTCTGTGAACAATCATGGGCAACATTAGGGATGCTTGAATAATTTGATCTTTGGGAATTCTGATATGAACTGACCTGATCTGTGTGTTGGAGATAGTCATCCCCCCCCCCCCCAGCTTTCACACTTCTCAAATGTTCTGACATAGTTCTTGGCTCAAAAAACCATCAAAATGCATTTAAAATGTGTAAAATACATTTAGGAATGCACATTTTGAGATAAAATAACTTTTAAATATTATTTTAACATATATTTTAAATGCAAATTTGGGGGCATCTTTTTAAAATATGCAGATCCATGTGGAAACAAGATAGAATGGCCATATAGCTGAAAATGTGTGAAAGTCACATGTGCCAGAATGGGGCCTCACATAAGAAATATTCTAGATCCCCAGTCCAGACAACTTGTGAGAGAATGTGCTAAACATTCTCCTGCCCTGTCCCACCTTGGCCCTTTGTCTGCCTGATCCAGAACTTTGATCACCAGCCAATTTTGGATCCCATCATCTGCCTCTGGCCCCTTGGATGCTTCTCTGCTTACTCTGGAACCTGACCACCAGTCTGTTTGTACCACACCATTTGTCTCTGATCCCACTCAGCAAACAGTATCTAAAATAATTAACATGATTAAAGGCAAAATTATCAATTGTGGGTACACAGGACTCCCTCGTGCATTTTATGAAGGTGTGGAGGGGTCATAGGGTCATGCAGGCTACCCTCCACCCCCACTGCTGGAACTACCTTCCCCTCCCCTGACAAACATCCAATGCACATTTACGACAATCAATTCTCCGTACATACAGATGTTTGGAGAGCACCTACATTCAAGGTGGCACCATGATTGGGCAGGGTGCCTCCTCAAATGTAGGAGCTCTCTGTGTATACAGATGTGCACATGTGAAACTCATTCTCACAAACATCTACTGGATATTTAGCAGGGTAGGTGGTAGGTGATGCATTTGGCAGGGGTGGTGGGATGTGGGCTGGCCCACATGGCCCCCTCTATGTGTTCTTTCAATACATGGAAGAGTTGTGTGTACCCACCTGTCTTACAGCAGCAACATCCTGTTCCATGAGTGGAAGGGAAAACAGGCAAAATAGTGCCCCTACTACTCTTTGATTTTCCCTTCCTGTGGCCTTCTCCACTGCCTTTTCTTCTCAAGAAAAGAGAAGAGAAAAGGAAAGGAGACCACAAGTTTTCATACAAAGTTTACAATTTTAGTGAAAAAAAGGGGTTAATAGGAATTTTTTTTTAAATTTGAATGAATACACAGACACAGCACACATCTACTTTCATAGGTCCCCAGCACTCTTTCAACCAATTCTCTAGTTCCAGAAGCTCTAACTCTTTCCTCTAGGACTCTGACCTTCCTTCCTTCCTTCCATTTCTCTCTTCAATCTGTTTCTCTTAGTCTTCTTTCCTTTCTAGCAAAGGCTTTTATGTATCAGTTTTCCAATCAGGAGGGTAGTTTCTTGTTAACTTCTGCAAGCTACTGTTTTATTTCCTAAATTGCTCCTTTGACCTTTCACTGAACCTCCTGCAAACTTCCTCTAACCTTCAGATGAAGTTCAACATTCAGTTGAACTTCCTGCAAACCTTTGGCTTCTTGAGCAAACATCCTGACTCTGAAGCCATTGTATTGCCAACTTTATTGTATGCCTGAGAAACGTGGACTATCTATAAACGTCACTTCCACCTCCTTGAAAGATTTCATCAACGTTGCCTCCGGAAAATCCTGCAAATTACTTGGGAAGATAGGCGAACAAATGTCAGTGTACTGGAAGAAGCAAAGACTACTAGCGTTGAAATAATGATCCTTCAACGCCAACTTCAGTGGACTGGTCATGTTGTTCTCCCAAAGCAGCTACTTTATTCCCAACTCAAGGATGGAAAGCGGAATATCGGTGGTCAATATAAGAGGTTTAAAGATGTTCATAAGGCTAATCTAAAAAAATGCAATATAAACATCGAAAACTGGGAAGCTCTGGCCCATGAACGATCTAACTGGAGGTTGGCCTTTCACAAAGGTTCTATGGACTTTGAAGAAGCCCGAGTGCAAGGTGAAAGGGAGAAACGTGCTAAGCGAAAAGCACGTCAAACGAATCCTTTACAGGACCATCTTCCATCTGGTAACCTGTGTCCTCACTGTGGGAAACTGTGTGGATCTAGAATTGGCCTCCACAGTCACTTACGGACCCATCGCTAGAGTCTACACAATTTTTCTTCAGAATTTCCTCCTTTTAAAATTTCCTTTTTGTTAATTTTTATCCTGGAAGACAATCTTACTTGGTCACGAGTGATTGCCTGATGATGATACTCTAACTAAACTTTTGACCTCTAAACTATTAATGTTTTGGCAAAACTGACCAGCACACACAAGAAAAGGATTTAAGCCCATAATATCCAAATGCAAAATGGAGAATAGTCCTTTTCTTAAACACCCCCTAATGGTAATTCAAAATGCAGTATGGAAAGGAAGATCTACCCTCATTCCAACCCCTCTCAGTCAACGTAAAAGATTATCAACATTTTGAATGTGCTGCCTTATTTTTTATTTTTGGAGCGGGGGGGGGGGGCAGAGTGAGCCTGAACTGAATATAGCTTGGCCATGTTGCTTTTCACCACCTTCACATTTTGTCTGTGCCTGAAGATTTGTCAACTGTTATAAGAGAGACATGGATTGTTCTGGAGATTTTATTCCCTACTGGTGTAATTTTTAATCTTCAGAGTGCACCTCTGGTTTAAAAGGGTCTCTTACGGATTACTTTCCTTTCTGCTTGGCCTTCATTACTCATGATGATGTTGATGCCAAATTCAGCATTGCTTCATACTATGGCTGAGTTGAAAGAGGTGCATACTCCAATGTGTGAATCTACCCTGAGGTGGTGAACGGAAAATAAAAGATAAGTGAAACCTGTACAGTAGAAGCAGCTACTCATAGGCCCATTTCTGTTCTTTTGTGCTAAGTTTTGTTTATATGTATTAATCGATTTACTCTGCACAGTGTATTCCTAATATTAAATACATGAGAATGTTCCATTTTTCCAGGCACTCAGCTGCACTTCTGCTGAGATCAATGTCTCTTACACAATTTCTCCTGCATTAAGCCCGCATTTCTACAAACAAAGAATTAAGTTCCAAAATATCCATGGATAGCAAATTGCTCCTAAGTGCTAGAGGCTTCATGAGGAAAAACCCACTGCTTAAACTTTTTTCTCACCCTTTAATGGGCCATTATTCATTCTGTCTTAGGGTGAGACATATTATTAATTAGCCTGACCAAACACTTGCAGGCATTGGCTCTGTGCTTGCAAATACTCCGAGGTTTTCACTACAGTGCAGCCAAAAGAAGCTTATTAAGACATATGAATAACACCAATTAATTTGCTCCGGTAAGATGTGTAAGTTCAGGCGTGGTTCATAGCAGATTCAAATGATGATGGTCTGGGCCTGGCAGATCTGCAGCTGAGATTTTCTGTACTTCAACCATGGGAATGCAATGTTAAATACTATTTACAAGACTTCAGCTATGTTATATATCACACTGAACTGTCAGCAAAAGATAGAGCAGCAATGTACAGCAATAAATTATTGGGAAAGCATCTGCAGCATATTATGTAATCAAGTGGGAGTGGTATGTTTCAAAGTAGGTTACAGTAAATTGTAAGCGGTAAGCTCAGACAGGAAGAATTTTGGGGCCACACCTACAACAGTATTGTTCACTGCCGGGTCCAAAACGTGTTTTTAAAAACATTTGGATTCTATTCTAAAGCGCGGTTCATAGCTGCTACTAAGTTAAGGAAACAGCCCCCCCCACACACACACACACATTTCTAGAACAACTTTGCTAATAATAAACTGATTCACACTGTACTTTAGAGCTAGGGATAGATGAATCTGTCCGTTTTGCTTTCTCGTGCATTCAAATTTTTAAAAACTCTAAGTTTTTGCTCTCCCAAATATGAGGAACTTTGAATTCCTATCAAAAATGAAATGAAATGAAATTCTCATCCATACCAACCAGATTCAATAAGTACAGCTATTCTCAGCATGGAGAGGGCCATGATGCACCCACCTGCCACATAGCTGTTAAAGATGAGGAACCTATCAGAAAAAAAGAGGTGGAAACCCTAATTAAGCACTAGCATGGTTGAATACATGGGTTTAGCAAGACCTTTAAGAGCGAAGCACTCAAAGCCAGGGGGCCTGGATGGATGAAGCTGTCAAGTTTCAGTTTCTCCCACTCTCTGCTTTTCTTTTCTTTTTTAATATAATCTTAAATTTGTTTTGTCCTGAATATGGAGAGCTTTGCAAATTTTGGGAAATTCTTATCAAAACCAAAATGAATTCAAATTCTTACAAATCCCTATTTAGAATATGATTACACATCCGTAACCCACATAATTACCAGGTAGGACCAGTGTGAAGAGTAGGCATGGTTGGCCACCTGTTCCTCCTCTTCATCATTGCAACCTGGTTGTTCACCTGCCTCTCGCTCTGGCCCAACAATGGTGGTGGTGAGAAGGAGCACTCCCTGGCTCTATGCCTGCCAAGCAAGTAGGAGGAATTATGAGAAAGAGGATGAGGAGCAATAGCAGCTGGTTACAATGGCAGTGAGAAAGTAGACTTACTGAGGGATGGGGACTGTTGAAGCCAAAGACTCCCAAAAACCGGGTGCCAGCACTGCCACCAGATGCTGGTCATATCCTCTCCTGACGTCCATTTTTGTAATCTAAGGAAAGCAGCAAATACCATGAGACTTATCAAACTTCTGGCAGAATACCATATATGGATAGTGGACTTCATTCAGCTTGTTATGTCATATGTTGTGTAAACCTTTACTAGAGTGAGTTCTATGTATTAAAGGTAGTGATGTGAATTGAGCGGGGAGCTTACCTGCTCGGGGGGTGCTCCTGAGCACCCCCGCCTGCTCACACTGCGCTTGCCGTGCTCACGTCGCCAGGGAACCGGAAGTGACGTGACGGGTTCTCCGTCGCGTCACTTCCAGTTCCCTGGTTCCCTGGCACTGCGTTTTTGGCATAAAAACCAGGGCAACCCAGTTTAAAATGGCCGAGAATAGCAAATCACAGCCGTTTCAAGCTGGGTTGCCCTGGTTTTTAAGCCAAAAATGCAGCGCCAGGAAACCGGAAAAAGACGCGCCGGGGAGCTGAAGGTCCTTTCCCCAGCACGGCGTGGATCATGGCTGATCGAGTGGCGGCCAGGTAAATCGCAAGAGTCTCGGGGGGTCGAAGCGAGCTGATTTCAGCCTGCTTTCAGGGGCCCCCAAGACTCACGGTTACATCCCTAAAAAGGACGCATGATAGTGGGTCCTTTGTTAAAACTCTGCAGGGGGGGGGAAGCATTCTACCATGTAAAATGGTAATCGGGGTGGGTGGATTGCTCATAAAATTGGAACAGTTTTGCCAATCTTTCTGAAATTTACAGAAAGACATGTTGGTTTTATGGACTTCCAGTGAGGTGTTATGGCAGGCTGATGTCTCCATGAAGAAGTGGACACACAACATGGCTTGAAAGCCAGCTAGGAAGAGATCCCAGTCAGCAAAATCTCCCTGGATAAAAGGGATGATCAAGAGCTAACCCCACGTACCCTATAGGCATCTTCTTGTGAGTTTTGTTTGGTTTTTTTGCAGAAACCAAGGTTTTTACAGCTAGCTCACGGGTGGAGAAAGACCTGGGGTCTGGGAATTTACAGTGCTCCCAGCTGCATTGGAGCCTTTCTAAAGTCATTAATTCTGCCACCCTCATTTCTTAAAGATTTATGGAATACATCTGTTTATGAACAAAGATATATTTTCTCTACAGCAAAGCTAAGTTTTCTTACGGTGAGTTAAACCTTTTTTCTTGGGACTATAAAAAAGAAGAAAAACAAAACAAAAACAAAACTGGAAGGATTTAAAGATTTAAAATCTTTGCGCAAAAAGCTTTATAAAGGGAAGATTTATAACAAAGTTTTGAAATGGAAAAGAGGTTTCCTAATCTTCTTATTTTCTTTAAAATATATATTTTTGATGAAAGTGCATATGGGGAAAGTTGCTAGATAAAGAGACCAGACCACAGTGGGATTGTCTGTTGTTTATGCTAATATATTGCCTGTGATCGCAAAATATATGCTAAGAATCGGACTGTGACCTGCTGTTATGCTGATGAAAAGGCTGGAAATTGATGTACTTGTAAAGAGATTCTAGGATATGGGTTGTGTTTCTTTTGTTTTTGTATTGTACTGAATCATGGCTAATTCCAGGAAGAATATAACGGCAGAAGTGGCTCGATAAACCTAGCTAGAGAAAAAATGGCCACACCTCATTTGCTTCAGAAATTATTTGTACAATTGGGAAATATTGGAAGATCTTGGAAATAAAATGGTACTTTCTGAGAAAAGAATGGATGAGAGGTTTGCAAAAACAAATTAGAGATGACAAGAAGATAAGATTTTACATCTGGTTTGGGAAATTCTACAAAACAAACATCTGGAGAGGTGAAACAGACTAATGACAAGGTTGAAATCTCAGTGCATAAAATAGAAGTATTCAATGGAGACTTTGAATTAGACAATTTGGCTTTATTGGAACTGAAAGAAAAAGAATATGGCTTGATATTTAGACCTATCTCAGAGTCTGATGAAGACATTAGAGAAAGAAATATTAAAAGTTTGGCAAATTGCTTGGACTGGAAAGAGGAAGATATGGAGACAGAAACTGACAAAGTTTGCAAAATAAATTCTATGTTTGATATGAATGAATAACTTTATTGAATAAGTCTTCTAACCATTTCAAAAACAAAGAAACATTAAAACAAGCAAACATTGTTTTGCTCGAGGCGAGCGGTTACATCCCTACACTTGTCTTGCAAGACCTTGCTTGTTTTATTTTATTTTAAATAAGCTTTTAAACAAGGAATAAGAGTCAAAGGGACTCACTATAAGCCCATGCAGATGCAGAAGTAGTGATGCATCCAAGGCCGGGTCGCACCCCCAACCCAATTCTCCGCGGGGGCGCCGACCCAACCCGATTTTCTGAGCAGCGCGGAGAGGTTCTCCGCGCCACTCGATCGGACTTCTCCGTCCCCGTCCATCATTTCCGAGACCGGAAATGACGTGACGGGACCCTGCGCAGGCGCAGAACGCGCCACAGGGGTCCAGCGCGCCTGCACAGGGTTCCATCGCATCATTTCCGGTCCCGGAAGTGACGCAACGGGACAGAACGGGCCGCGCAGGAGGCGAGCCGCGGAGAGGCAAGCTGCCCCAAAGAAAAAGGTAAGGCCTCGCTGGGCATGAGCGGGGCCAATTTCAGCCTCGTTTTGCCTGTCGAGGCTCGATTTTACATCGCTACGCAGAAGCCTCCCTAGTGCCTATCAGCTGTTGATTTAGACTGTTATGGGGGAATGGGAAACCATCTGCCTTGTATTCATTGTGGTGGCCATTTTGTTTTTCCCACCATGCCATGTTTTCTGGTGTTTTGGGGGAATCAAAATGGCCACCACCATAAAAAAATAGCTGTCACATTTGCAAGGGATATCTTCTGGGGAAATTGCCTACTGGGTAGTTTAGAGGGTATGTACTAACTGGGTGACCGGCCAGATGGGCGATTAACAAATATAATAAAATAAAATAAATAAATGTACTAAGCAAGCAAAGGACAGAAAAGTAGACTGGGATATTTTAAAGTAAGTAAATGCTTTAAATAAATGCTGGTATAGATCTTTTCTTTTAGTGTTTGTGTGCTTCTTCCTGCCTGCATAGTGATTTTACATCTGGTTTGAATTTTGTTTCATTCTCTTCTTTCCTCTAAATTATCTTTAAATGAATTCTCTTTTAGCTTTGCAAAGATGTGTTACTGAATATCATTCACAGAGGCTTAAAAGTCTCATGCTTATGTGTGTGTGTGGGATCACAGATTAACACTCTTATGCAGCATGTATTTTCAGAATTTCTATTTCACTCCCAATTAAGTTGGTATAGGATTCCAGTCTTAATCCCCAGCTAAGAAACATGTTAGTTAGGAGAAAATGTAGGGCTAGGAAAGAATCCTGCCTGAAACCCTGGAGAGCTGCTGCCAGTCAGTGTCAACAGTACTAAACTAGATGGATCAGTAGTCTGACTCAGTATAAGGCAGCTTCCCATGCTTCTAAAGCAAAGTCTTTCATGGAGGATAAGGCTGTTCATTGCTATTAGTGTGTGTGTGTGTGGGGGGGGGTCATTATAAATTTTATTTATTTAAGAACAGAAAAACCAAAAAAAAATAAACATAAACATCATCAGGCGATCACTCGTGACCGAGTAAGATTGTCTTCCGGGATAAAAGGAGGAAATTCTAAAGAAGATTGTGTAGACTCTAGCGATGGGTCCGTAAGTGACTGTGGAGGCCAATTCTAGATCCACACAGCTTCCCACAGTGAGGACACAGGTTACCAGATAGAAGATGGTCCTGTAAAGGATTCATTTGACGTGCTTTTCGCTTAGCACGTTTCTCCCTTTCACCTTGCACTCGGGCTTCTTCAAAGTCCATGGAACCTTTGTGAAAGGCCAACCTCCATTTAGATCGTTCATGGGCCAGAGCTTCCCAGTTTTCGATGTTTATATTGCATTTTTTTAGATTAGCCTTATGAACATCTTTAAACCTCTTATATTGACCACCGATATTCCGCTTTCCATCCTTGAGTTGGGAGTAAAGTAACTGCTTTGGGAGACGGCAGTCAGGCATTCGAACAACATGACCGGTCCACTGAAGTTGGCGTTGAAGGATCATTTTTTCAATGCTAGTAGTCTTTGCTTCTTCCAGTACACTGACATTTGTTCGCCTATCTTCCCAAGTAATTTGCAGGATTTTCCGGAGGCAACGTTGATGAAACCTTTCAAGGAGATGGAAGTGACGTTTATAGATAGTCCATGTTTCGCAGGCATACAATAAAGTTGGTAATACAATGGCTTCATAAACCAGTGTTTTGGTCTTCTTACAAATATCCCGATCCTCGAACACTCTATGTTTCATTCGAGAAAATGCGGCACTTGCGGAGCTCAGACGATGCTGGATTTCACTGTCGATGTTAGCTGTAACAGAAAGATAGCTGCCAAGATAGAGAAAATGATCGACATTTTCCAGTATTGTCCCGCCAAGCTGGATAGATGGCATCACCAAAGGATTGGCTTGCACTTGCTGATGAAGCACTTTGGTTTTTTTGATGTTAAGTGAGAGACCAAGTTTTTCGTATGCTTCTGCAAAAGCATTTAGGATAGTTTGGAGATCATCCTCTGAATGTGCGGAGACCACATTATCATCAGCATACTGAAGTTCCACAACGGAGGTTGTAATTACCTTACTTTTTGCTTTCAGCCTGCTGAGATTAAAAAGCTTTCCATCTGTTCGATATATAATTCCCACACCGGTGGGAAGTTTCCCCTTGACAAGATGTAAAACCATGGCGATGAAAATGGCAAATAATGTTGGGGCGATAACACATCCCTGTTTAACACCTGATCCCACTTTAAATGGAGCACCATGAGAGCCGTTGTTGTAAACAAACACTACAGTAAATACAAAAAAAATAAATATACAAAAGAAATACAGAAAGCAAAAAAGAAAACAAATCTAAAAAAAAAATGGACTTCCAATTCTCTCAAAAGAGTACAAACAACCACAAATACACTACTCATTGATTATAAATAAATTTCTCCTTTTTCCCATTATCAAGCATTATTCTCCTTATTCATCTACATCACAAATATTTCTATATCAACCATAAACATAACATTAATTCTTCTAATTAAACAATATTAAACATTCCCACTCATATATGTTAATACAAATCCCTAACTCCCTTCCAGCTCATTATCAAAGGAGAAACTTTAACTTCAATTGTACACCCAATTATCTATATCTATACATTTTAACAATAAAGTCTATCATAATTGTATTTCAAATTCTAAGTTAATAGTAAAATATATGTCTCAATTTTATTTTAACAACTCTAGCTTCTTCAACTTCTTCACCAACCGCTCCACCACCTGGGATCCCTCTCACAGATCCCTTTTCAGGTTCAGAACCACCTTCGTTCTTCTATTTGGGACCCCTCTCACTGGTCCCTTCCAGGCTCCAATCCACCTTGTTCAGAAACATCAAACCACCTGCAAAAGAGAGAGAGAGAGAGAGAGAGAGAGAGAAAAGAAAACCACCAACATTTACAAACCTATATTCATAAATTTATTCTTCAGAATAGTTACACTTACCGTACATTACAATTATAAAAAGTTACACTTACATTGCAATTATGAAAACAAAAAACAAAAAGAGCAAATCATAAGCCACTGACATATCTCCCCCCCCCTCTGATTCATAACCTAAATTGAAGCATCTCTATCAATTCCAGTTATTATTAGCCATTCCAGTATTCAATAACCAGTCTTATTAGTCATTCCAGTATTCAATAACCAATCTTCAGCAACTAGACTTCAATCTACTTGTTCTCCCCCAATCAAAGACAGAATTCTTCTGATTCAGCTTTCGATTGGAAACAACATAATTTGCCCTCTGAGAAACCTCAGTAAGCAACTCCATCCCATTAACCATGACCCTTTCTGTGAGAGAGAATTGCTGGTACACTCGATGAGGTGCTTTGATTCTCACCAGACATGCTAATAAATCCTTTATGTCATCAAGCTGTAAAATGACTCCCGATCTCAGACAGTCTTTCACACTCAGCTCTGGCACAGCCACACCTCCTTCTCCGACAACTCCTTCCAGTTCAAGATCTCTGTTTAATTCTTCAGCTTGTGAGTCTTCCAAGTTCTCAACCTTGTCTTTGATTTGCTTTTCCTTGGTAGATATTTGTTCCACCTCTCCAAAAAGTTGTTTTACATGGCTATCGAAATTATCAAGTATTCTTTAAATGAATTTGGGACAATGGGAGGAAAGAGATTTCTCATTCTGATTATCGAGTAAGAAAAATTATTGTTACCTATATAATTGCTGTAGAAGAAAATCAGAAGTCTATTTTGTTTTGTTAATTGTTATATATACAGGCCTGTGGCTTATGCTGGCTCAGCTTGTCTGAGCGTGGAAAGCTAAGCAAGGTCAAGCCTGGTTGTTACTTGGATGGGAGACCCCTCCTCTAGTTTCCTGCTGCATTGAGTAGGGGGTTGGACTCGATAGCCTTATAGGCTCCTTCCAACTCTATAATCTATGAATCTATGTTTGATATTATGTGTTTGTTTGACAGAAATATTTTTTTTAAAATAGAAATTATCAAGTATTCTTTTTTCAAAGACATCAAATCTATTCAATATTTGATCAAATAGCTTGCAACACATATCTAGAGAGGCCATTTTAATTCTACCTTCTCTCCAGCAGTTTCAAATGTAAACAGATATCTTTCCCACGCTATCCACTGTATCTCACATTCTCTCCCATTTCACTCTTTCTCCGATGGTAAAAACTAGGAGGAGTTTAAGAAACCTCTTTCTTTCCCATTTCAAAACATACTCATTTGTCTTCCTTTTGTGAGGCTTTTAGTCAAATTTCCCAAGTTCCAATATCTTTTTAAGTCCCGAAAAAGGTTTAAACTCCCATCGGAAAAGTGAACTTCGTTGTTGAGGGAACCTCTCTTCGTTACAAATTGGCAATAAATCTTTAAGAAATGGGTGCAACGATCTTTAGGCTCTTCAATTTAAAGAGCTCCAGCCACGGCTGCCAGCGCGTTGTTTCTCCCACACTCCAGGACTCCCCCCCCCCGTGAAGAAAAACTTCAGACACTTATGATACTGTAGCACCCTCACAGATGGAGCCTATAGAGATATGCTGGGATTCGCACTTAAATCATCCCTATGATTCAGGGAGCTTTATCAGTTAAGATAACCTCTTAACTGTTTTTTTCTAGCTGTGCTCCACTCCCATGGAGGCATCAAGTCGCCATTTCTCACCCACCGGAACGTTCATTGCTATTAGTTATGATGGCTATAGAATACCTCCATTATCAGAAGCAGCATGCCGTTATATGCCAGTTGCATGGGAACACAAGTAAGAGAGTACTATTGCACTTATGTCCTGCTCATCGTGTGCTTCCCATAGGCATCTGGTTGGCCACTGTGTGAACTGAATGCTGCACTAAATTGGCCTTTGATCTGATCCAGTATGACTCTTAAAAGAGAGTGGGTAGAAAAAAGGAGGAAGCAGGAGTAGAGAGAGCTAATAATTTCTTTCACGTTTTTTTTTTTTTAGAAGTCACCAAAATATGCAAAGGTCTTCATAAATGGGATAGAAAGAACTTAATTTAAAATACATATGCACATACACAGAAATCAAATATGGGAGAAAGCAAAACTGACAAGATTTGTCCATCTCTAGGGAGAAGCAGAAGCAGCAAGGTAGTGACACTATGGACACAGAACAGGGAAGAAAAAGGGATAGAGAAGTCTGGACAGACAGAGATTCAGAAAAGAAGCCAAATGGACAGGGTGTCAGAGGAAGTAAGCAGATCATACAGACAGAACCTATACACGCCCTAGTGTAGCCTTACCATCAAGATTGTGGGTCTGGACCATGCCGTTCCAAAGTCCCTATTGGGATTGTGGGTGTGGCTAAAGATGGGGAGTCTCCTTTAGCACCATGAAAAACACAAGAGAGAAGCCCTAGAAAAAGCTCACATGGTGTCAAGCTCTGTAGGGAGACATCATTTAGGAATGGAGGATTCTCTTGTGGCTCAAGTGCTTTTTTTTTTTTTTTTAAGAGAAGATCTCTCCATTACCTAAAGACACAGTTACTTCTACACTGTATAGAAAGAGTTCTTTCTCTAGTGTTTAAAAAAAAAACAAAAAACTAAGAGGAAATAAAAGCTGTATTAATCAGGAAAGTGTTGTGTTTGAGCATGATTTAAGGCACCAAGATGGATGGTATGAGATTTGAGGGGGCCCTCCCTGACAATCCAAAGATCATTACCTTTTAAATCTTTTCTGTGGTTTATGAATAATGACAAATAATCCTTTTGCTTACATCTTTTTGTGTTGTTCTCCTAGTCTGATCTTTGCAATTTTCTCCTTAGAGCAGTTCCTCTGTGTGTGTGTGTGTGTGTGTGTGTCTGTGTCTGTGTTGAAATATAATATTATTGAAAATTTAAACATCAGAAGACATATTGTTTTTTTATATCCCCCCCTCCCCATCAGTGCCAGAACTAGCTACGGCATACTGTTGGGACACTAAGCTCTAATCATTTCAATTCTATGAATGCTAAGAGTTTAATAAGAAATCTAACTCCTCATAAAAGCATAACAACATAAACTTTCAGACAGCATTTCAAATCTTGCTTTTTTGGGAGGTGGGGGGAATCACAGAACAAACTGATCTATACAATGCAAGCTTTAAAAAACAATGTCCTGATGGCAACAGTAATAATTCATAACTTCTCCTGACTCTCTTTTTAAACTCTTTGATCAATAGGCAACTTCGTTTAAGAAGAATTCTTAGTAGCTGTGCCTAGAAGCTGGTGATACTTGTTTCCTTGTGAACTACTGACATGGAAAAAGAAATTGTGAGAATAGATTCTTGCTTTTAACTCTTACATTCGCTTGACACTGCTTCTTCCTCCACATTGCTGCCCAGATCAATTTGTTCATTGTCCCGCACTTCTCCCTCCATCCTCCACACAGCTCTGTTCTAATTAACTCCACTATCTATCTCCCCTCTTCATGTCATTTCTTCACCATCTTCCCTCCCACTCATTTGCACCTTCCCTTTTGAAGATTGCCCTCTCCACTCAATTTTCTCTTCTATCCCCCCCCCCCCCCCGCTGCTATCTCTACTAGCAATGTCAACCTTGGCCTTCACTGCATTTCTGGTGTTGTGTCATCCTGTTCCCCTTTGACAAGTCCCTTTAGTGACTTGGCCTTTAACAATGAATGCTAATTAACTGGCAATCAAGGCCAACTAGGAGCACAGCTCACACTTACCCTTCCTGGCAAAACACTACTATCAGTCCAGTCCCCACCCTGCCAGGTAGAGAGAGAGAGGAAGAGTGTGTGTCACTTTTGGGAGAAAGAAGAAAAAAATGAGTTTTGGAGCTGAACAGCAAAAAGCAAGCCTGAGTAGATGCAACTATATGCTGTTCTTGTTGGAGGATATGGTTAAAAGGAGTCAGTCCTATATTAGGACAAAGCAGAGTTCCCTAAGCACAGCCTGCTTTATTGAAACTGGTTTCACCACAAGTTGCTAAACTCTTGTCTCTTAAGGCTATTAAAAGGAACAGAATGTCCATACAAGGTTTAAAACTAATGAAGACATTTATTAGTTTTACTTACAGTTCTTTTTATTCATAGTAGGTCACTGTCTCGAAGCCAGCTTGGACTGTGCGTCCATCTTGGTTGAAGGAGGGAGAGCAGATGGACACAAAGAAGTAGGAAGAGCAGCAGAGAGCTCTGGCCACACAGATCAGAAGTGGGGAGGAGAGGTTACAAAGACATGCACCCTGGGATTCTTTAGTTAACCCATTCCTCCCACTCTAAGTGGTTACATCACTTTTGTTGATTTTAAGCAGACAATATTACAATTTCCAACCGTTCTCTCAAGACTAGTACTGCCTGCTGATTCACCCTTGGCATCCTTCCGCAGCTCAAGTGATGCCTGCATAGGAGTAAATCTAGGAATCTTTGATAGGCACTGCTTACTCATAACTCTCTTGAAGGTGGGTATGAGTGTAGAGCTTGTGTGTTTGAAAAAGGGATGTGCCAATAAATCGAGGGGGGATGGAAGGGGGACAAACTTCTCCCCGCTCAACCCCCTGACCCCCGCTACACTTACCTGGAGAGGAGCTGGGGAGAGGTACTTTCGGGTCTCTGGCACTGCGTTTTTCACATAAGTACCATAGAAAACCAGCTTAAAACAGCCGTGATTTTCTATTTGCTGCTGTTTTAAGCTGGTTTTCTATGGTACTTACATGAAAAACGTAGTGCCGGTGTCCCATCGCGTCACTTCTGGAAAGTCCGCCGGGAGCCTCGCTTTCACCACAGGAAGAATCGAGCGGCATGGGGGTGCTCGCGGAGCAGCCGGCAAAGACAAAAACAGGTTTGCGAACATCCATAGTTTGAACATCAAATATATAATGTACTTTAAAACTATTTAAAGCTATATATGTTAATAATAAGGATACGGAGATGGTTACTAATTACTCTAGGGCAAGGATGGGCAACCTGCATGCTTCCACATGCAGGACACCAGTATCAGGCCCGGTCCCCACCATTATGTAGAAAAGGTCAAGCGACTCAGGTGGCAGATGCTAGGGGAGTGGGCAGCAGCAATCCCCAACTTTTCCACCTGAGCCCCCAGCCATTTCCCTCTCTTGGAGGACAGAGCTTTATGTGCCACACAGCCTGCCCTGCACCCTCCAAGCTAGCCAACTGCCCTTGGGTGTGCTGGAGGATGCTATCCCATTGCCAGTATGGAAGTAAGATTCAACTGCTAGTCCACTTGGCTTCCATACATGGAATGGAGAGGGTGACCAACTTATCCTTTGCCTCAGGTAGCAAAATGCCTTGGGCCAACCCTGAGCAGCATGCTTGCACAATTGCTTGCAGATGACCTGTATTTGTTGCCCTCCCCCTTGAAAACAGCTGCGGAGGTTGAGCTGAGATTCTTCTGTGATTTAGAATGGTTTAGAATGTCCACACCAACTTTCCAAGTTTATCTTAATAATCAGAACTCTGAAAGCCAGGCCAGTATTATTATCCCCATATTGCAGATGGAAGCCTAAGGCTGAGAGATAGTCACTTGCTTACGTCGACCTAGTGAGTTCACAGCTAAGGCAAGATTTTAAGCAGGCACTTCCTGGCATGCAGCTCAAAGTCTTAGCTGCTATCTCAGCTCAGTAACTCAATGTTATGTCCCAACAATGTTATCTCAGCTCAGTAACTCAATGTCCAAGCATAACATTTGGGAATCATAGAAATCCAGTTCTGGGTTGCATGATGTTATTTTAATATTCCTTTCTTTCTTTCCAGCTAAATACAAGAAATCAAATCTTAAATGCAAGGAATCAATTGTTGTTCTTCAGAAATTTACTGGAAGTTTTGATGTTTAAGCAACACCAGTTTACAACACTCCATTAAATGGAAAATTCAGATTTAAATGTGTAGGTAACTTTTTATAATTAATCCCCTTCTATGGGTAGAATGCAATGGGGCACTTATGCCCCTGCCGATTCCTTTCCACAAATGGGACTCACTGCTTACGTGGGGGAGATTTAGCACTTCATAGGTGAAACCCTGAAACTACTGGAAATGCTGCCTTCTGGAAAGAAGCAGGTCAGCAGAGCTCCTTTATGCAAGCTCCACCAACCTGCGTCTTTCCAGAAACTAGTGTTCCCACTCATTTTGGGTTGCCCCGGAAGTGCTAAATCGCCATTGCTCAAGCAGTGGAGGCCACTTGTGCAATGGAATTGGTGGGATATAAGAGAATTGGTGGGGGCATAAGCACCCCATTGTATTCCGTCCAGTATCTCCAGTCCCTAATACTCCAAAGAGACAGCAATCATTAGTAATTAAAATAATTGAACAAAGTAGAACCTCTTGATGAGTCTATATTTACCAAACACATTTCTGGAAAGGGATGGGGAGGCAACAAAACCTATCTTGTTCTAGGGGTGACCAGGAATGGACGTATGTGTATGTGCATATTGTGTATTTTCTCTCCATGTTAATTTTCCCCACTTTATTTTTGGTACTGATGCATTCCTCCGCTCCCCAAAGAAGAAGCAGATCAGAGGATCTGCTATAAACAATGGCTATAGACAGGCACAAAAGAGTAGAACAGGGGTGGAAAATCTCAGACCCAGGGGCCAAATCTGACCTGCCTAGGGTCTCAGTCTAGTCCCCCAGGGTTTCCCAGGCAGCCACGCCCACTTCTCCTGGCCCCACCCTCTTCAACCACCAATAATTTGGTGGTTTCCTGGCTTTTGTGCAGTTTTTTCCCCCATTCTAAAAGGTTGAAATGCCTCTCCTAAGCCTTAGTTAATGGCAGTAAGAGCTTTAAGCTAAAATATGCTGATATTTGGGGGTGGGGGGGTTGCCCCACTCTTTTTGCCTTTTGTCTTCAGCCCTGCCCACCACTGGAATACGGGCCAAAGAGCTTCTCTGAATAAATGGAATTCAGCCCTTGGACTGAAAGAAGTTTTGTGCCACTTGAGTAGAAGGTAGAGATTTTTCAACAATATTTTTTCCACCTCCCAAATCAGCAACATTAAGCTAAACTCTATACATGTATACTTGAAAACAAGTCCTACTATGTTCAATAGGGCTTATTTGCAAGTAAGTGCACATAGCCTTAAGTACTGAACATTGGACCTCAGGAAAATTTGGCACAGCACTACTTACATCAGAGAGGAACAACAGACTGCATTATTAAAGCATGTAAAGCTCATTAACAGCAACTGAAACAAAAGCTGTATGTATTGTGGATTGCTTACTTGTTCTGCGATGCCTACACTGACCTCTTTTTATTACTGAATTCCACTTACGCTTGCATTTCATTCATCCAATCTTGTTAGTTCACAAGCTCTTAGATGTGGGCGTCAGGCCTGAGGTTGTTGCTCCGTGCCTGTGTATTTTAGCAGAAGGTAGATCAGGATCTATGGCTAGGTCTCCGGGTGATTTGCAGATTGTCTAGCAATAGCAACAACTAAAAAGCTCCCGGTCTCCACAAAAATTAGATTACTGAAAAAGAGTGCTTAGAGAGGAAAACCAGGAGTGGATTTTTGTGTGAAAGGATGTTTGAGCTTGCTTCTGGTCCTTATGACAAATTCCTGGGCTGACCATGTGCTTAGAGGCACTCTGTTCCTTAATTCTTAGTGTATATCTGCCTTCCTGAGCCACTATTTTGCATCTGGCTCTGGTTGGTGGACTTTACAGTTCTAGCAAAAAACAAAGTCAATGCCACAAGCATGAAGTCTGCCCACCCCTATTTTACCTCATGTAAACAGTCGTTAATGGACTGGGTATTCTCACTGTGTGAAACAAAAGCTGGTTTTAAGAAGGTCCCTAATGATCATTTACCAGTTGCTGGATTCTTATGAGTTATGAATGTTGTCTTGCAAGTTTAAAAGCTTGTAGGCTGTACTTCAGCATGAGCCAACACATTCAATTGGATGTGATGGTGGCAAACTGTGTGCCAGTCATGCATAAAGCAGAGCATGGGAGACCCATCTTTGGTCCTCCATGCCCTGGTGGCATAGTGAGCACAGGTGGCATGTACAGAATGCTCACTCTGTCCCCATTCCCCACAGTCTCTCCCTCCCCTGTGAAAAAGCAATAAAATAAGATCAATAAAAACAAGTCTATGTCCACAGTATTACAATCTAAAAGACATGACACGCCCTTATATTGCCTACTAGGTGTGTCATTGTAGTATAAAAGCAGTGAGTATCACAGTAACATTGTGACTGTGGATAGCAAAACTGGCCTGTATAAGCTTTTCTGGCCATATCTGCAGGTGTGGGATCCTTATGGACCTTATGATCATAATGGTGTGCAACTTACCTATGTATAGTGCTGTGCTGAACATTTCTATACTTTTATTTTTGACAATTCATGGGGGCAAAAAAAGTGTTATGTGAAAGAGGCCTGGAAAGTTTTCAGAGCTTTAGAAAAGCTCCATTCCAGCTTGCATCAACAGCACTTCCTAGAATGCCCATGTTGCCCTGAAACTTCATGTGGTCACATGGGCTTTCAAGGAACTGCCACGGGCTGAGAACCTGTCTCAGAAGAACCCAGTGACACTGTGAGCATGTGCGTCACATTTTAAAAGTTAAAAACAAAACACAGCCAGAAGACTGCTCAGCCACCTCATAGTCTTAATATGGGAAATGGAACTTCTGTCCCCGCACTCCCTACTTAGAAACTCCTTCCCCTCCCTTCAAAAGAGGCAGAAAAAACAATGCCTCTTTAGGGAGGGAAGAATTTCTCGAAAACAGGGAGCAGGTTTTGGCACAGCCCTAATTATAAGTCTGGGGGTGGGGTTGGTATGGCTCACTTCTTCCATTTTAAGATGAATATAGTTACTAGAGATGACACTGGAGTTCACACAACCCCTAGGTTCAGACTACAAACTCTTGATGGGTCATAATGCAAGCCTCAAAGAAGAGGTGTCCCTGCACCAAAGAAAAAATGAATTGAATTATCCAGTTTGAATTGAAATTTATTCCAGAACAATAATTCCCTTCTAACCTCCCATCCTACTAGTCCAGCCTCCCCATTCTCTCCCAAATACCCCCAATCCTTCAATCCACTTTTCCCTTCTCTTAAAGCCCACTTACTGGGCTGCTTGCACCAGGACAGCTCAATCCTATGGATGCCTTGAGTTCCATCCCTTTCTAACAGCCTAGTGCAGTGAACCGCATTGCCGTGCAGTGTGCCAGGTAGCAAAGGACCTGTAAGTCCCTAAGAAATGTCGTTTTCCAAGGGTAACTGCAGAGCCACTTGACCTTGGGGAAAATACACTCTAGGCTGGATCTACACGAAGCATTTTTACCAGTATGTAATGCCTGACTCACTCACGTGTCACATGATGCTCACCCCAAACCATCCTCCTCGCGCTATTTCTTCCATTATATCCCGGGTTTCTTCAGACTATTATATCACAACTTTTTTATATATTGCTATCTCCCCCCCCCCCCCCGGTATATAGCACATCACTGGATGCTAAACTTGCAGTACTGTTCTGGGGCCAGGAGGAGCAGCTTCAGTGAGCTGGGCGGGAAGAGGAAGTGTCCTATCAGCAAAACAGCAGCAACTCAGAGAAGGAGATTCTTCAGTCGCTTTCCTGTCTCCCTCAGCCCCCACCCCACAACAGCTTTCTCCCTCTCTCTCTAACTTGCCCAGTGAACTGGAGGGTAAATGCAAGGCTGCTTCTCCACTCCCCTTTGAAAAAAATAAAGTTTGGAATGTTCGCCTCAAGGAACAACTAGCTGAAAAACGAGCCGAAATGCATGTCTAAATCACTGTATCTTCAATGGCCTTACTCAGAAGTAAATCACATTGATTTCAATGGCACTTACTCTTGGAAAAGTCAGCACAGGAGAGGGACTGCACTTTGGGGGGAGATTGCTTTTCGGTGGATGGGAATGGGGGTACTGGCTTCACCCCATGGGAGGTGGGAGGATGGCAGCAGCACCACAGCTGCCCCCTCATTTCTTCCCATCCCCTTCTTCTCCATGATTTTTTTGTGAGGGGGCAGAAGGAGCTGTCAAGTTTTTTTTAATGATCTCTGCTACGCTAGTTCACTCCTTTGCACCTGCGCAGAAAGGAACAACAACAACTTTTTTTTAAAGGGCCATTTCCCCTGCACACATCACTTTTCGAACTCCTACTTCTGCAGCTGCATTTGTGTGTGACACAAGATCACGTTTGCAACACGCTGTATTCATTAGCATGTGCCCCAACAGCGGTAAATGCGTTTTGCATAAATACCGGGACAGAGCCCTCTGATTAATGAAAGGAAAAGGAACTCTAGTCCATATTCGTCCCTCCCTAATCTGCCAGACTGTAGAAAGGGAGACCTCCTTTCCTTCCCCCAGGAGATGATTTGTTTATATCTATTAACGAAAATGTATATCCTGCCCTTCTGGTGCTTACATAGTCAGGGTGGCCAACAACAATGAAAACCAATCATAAAATATAATAATATCCAGAGAGAGAGAGAGAGAGAGAGAATGCAATAGAATAAAAAGAGAAGACAGGTGTGACACCAGTTAAACAAAGGCACTGAATAAATACTCGTATCTGATCAAACAAAAGCCTGCCTAATCAGGAAGGGTTTTTGCCATATCTCCCATCACAAGGGGGGACGCAACCAAGCCTCCTTGGGCAAAGAGTACCAAAAAATTGCATTGGCGGGGTGGGGGGGAAGGTGCACTAGGTGGGTGGGAGAAGGGGACAGGGTTTGGGTTCTGGCCAGGCAGGAGGGGGTAGGATGAAGTTTGATTCACCAAGCCAATCTGATGCAAGGAGCTCAGTCACCTTTAAATGTAATTGTAGTATTTCGTAACTACCCCCATCACAGCAAGTAATATGTTATTGGGAAAACAAATGCATGTCACTGAAAAGTGCTTTAATAATTTGCTCTTGCTCTTTTATAGCAAGTTTTGAGTCTGAATGTCATCTCACACGCCGGGAAATAAAGTCCTGTGTGTGTTTTGATGCAAGATATCTGGAGCTCAATTGTGCTGAATGACCTTTTGAAAATAATGACTTACCTGCTTATTTATGGTGCCTAATGCTCTAAAAAAATTAGCAGCAATCTTTTCAATGCTATCTCTGTACATTCTATATTGAAGCCCTTGTAACATTTAAAGGTGAATTCCCTGTTGTAGCCGATTAGGTATACATAAAAAATGTTATGTATAAAAGATGTTCCTGCCCAATTTTGCTGACAAATAGGTATTTAGGATTGAGTACAGCCATCATTATTGCAACAAGAACAAGCCATTTTGTTTAGAGATGGGCAGATTCCACTCACCATCATTCCCACCTGCATATTTGTGGGACCACCTGTGAAGGGGTGTGTGCGGGGGAATATTGGTGACTTCTGGGGGTGGGCAAAAGTCACAGAACTGTGCGGTGGGTGAGAGACTTACATGTTGATGAGGTGACTTGAGGGTTTCTTCTTTAAAACAAGCTAAGCTGCCTCTCCAAGAGCAGCAGGCAGCCACTGATAATGTGGGCCAAAGTGGCTTTCTCAGTGGTGTAGGAGATGCCAGTTTGGACAGCAATTATACCAGAGTCCACACTTCACTATGCTTCTTTTGTGGGGGTCATATCTCCCGTCTCAGAAACTACCACCCCTGGTAGAGGGGGACATGAATAGGAGCAGCTAAGATTTTGCTTTGCTCCACCTTGCTTCAGTGTACCTTTCTGTGTTAAACACCTGGAAGAGCCATAACAGTGGTTATGGGGGATTTTTCCTCCCAGTGCTGTCACCACCTATAGGGAAACTGATCCTTCACTGGGTAATCCCCTTCTATAGGGTTTCCTATTTTTAGCAAATGGTAGTATTTCAGGGCCTAAGGAACTCTCTGCCTCTATAACTCAGAGGTCCACAAGTTGACCCATTTCTGCTGCCACCTATTCTTTTAGAATACTCAAAAACCTACGACTACCTTGGTATAAGAGGCTTAGGCATGAGATAGGCACCAACACTAGGACAAGATGAACTATTAAAGAAATAATTTATTAAAGGGATATTTTACCCATAAGGAAATGCCAATATTTACTCTGTGGTTTTCAAAAAACTGTTTAATGACACTTAAGGACTCAAGAGACACTGTTGCTGCTACAAGCCTCTTAATGACTTATTTTACCTCAGGGCAAATTCCCTAAACCTCCACCCCAGCTAAATAGATTCATAAGCAGGTACAAGTTCTTGGGTACAGTCTTCCTGACTCCCAAAGCTCTTCCTGTTGTATTTCTGGCTGTTTGGGTTTTTACTGCTTGCTTGTGTAACCTTCCTCTGTCAAGATCTTAGGGCAGCCTCCTGACATAATACAGCCACCTGTTCCCTACTCCTGTTCTTCACCAGCCATGTATGGTTATCCCACAGAGAAGGAATAGCTGCTTAATATTCAGGGGCTAAATATTCACTTTCTCCTCAGCTTTCTCTTAGTCCTTCTGTAACACCACCCACCAATCAGTAGACCTTCTCCCCCTCTGACTCCTCACAGACCCCCTGTATCCCTAACTGTCAATTCCTTAACTGTCTTTAACTGTCATTTCCCAAGCACTCTTTTCCACCAGCTGGTCAGAATTGAATTTACCTGATCCAGACCCCATCTAACAATATTGAAAGTAATTATCTTTCTCTCCCATTTCAGAATGTCACTAAGCAGCTACTTACTTCACCACAGTAGGACTCAGGCCTACACAGATACATTATAGCCTCTCAGAGGTCACACAAAGTATACAGAACATTGCACCACATCATTGGTTATATACATGGCATTTCCTCACAGTGGTGTTAGTTGTTAAGACTATGGTGTTAAAGAAGGTCCATAAAGATAATTATGTTGAACTAAATATAGGGGGAAATGACTGGAAGAATTCTATGGCTAAAGCTGCACTTCCAAATTCAGACACTAGATTTCCATAGAAATACTGATCTACTCTTTTCCCACACATTCCACAAAAATTAGGAGACTTATGAGAATTATATTTTGTATCAATGGATTCCAGCTGATCCACCAGTGTTCTCTTCACTCCAACAAATCATCCAGCCATTCCAGTGGAGACAGAAGTTTGAATCTACTTTGTGAAGATTGCTGGCTCTGCCAAGGCTCATGAAAGGCTCACTGCAACTTGGAACATGCTGCATTTGTGACTTTTTTGTGTAGACATCCAGGGCTACATGGATGGTGGCAGGGAAGGTACAGTTTCCATCATTGGAAGGTCACTGTGGCATTCATTCACTGATCATGTGTGTAAGCCTTGATATATCTGTCTCTGTTTATATCTATCTATCTATCTATCTATCTATCATCTATGTATAGTTTTCTGAAAAGGATAGACAGTTTTATAAGTCCATATCCTTACAATGTCTCTTTGAATTATTATCTAGGATACTGTGAAGGTTAAAGGATTTTTCTTCCTCTTTTTCTCTTTGTGTGCAAATGTTTATAGAGTGAAACTACAATTTGCTTTTGTCTAAATGCTGCACTGAATGTTGTTTAGGCAATTTAGTTGTGTCTATGAATTGGATCACCCCCAGCATCTTAATGGCTCTGAATGACATTTCTCATAATAATTTCTGTGGGTATTGAAGTGGATGCAGGATTACTTTCTTGAAGGATTTTTTTTTCTTGCTTGAGTCATGATTGCTTGTAAATATTATATCATCTGTAAAAATGGCACTGATAATATATATGGGGGAAATATTGTGAGGGTACATAACTTTCCCTCTTTCAACAGCACAATAATGAGGTGTGGACCTCTTTGCCCTTGCTTCTCTCACCTCCATAGATACCTCTTATCCCTTCGGAACTGCAACTGCTATGACAGGCTGAGGCTCTTTTAAATCAGCCCTGGATACTGAGTAGCTGAGAGACAAGGAGTTCAGCAGCTTCAGCTACTGTACTGCATGTTTTTGAGAGAGCATGTTCACATAGCAGTTGTGGTCTGGGCATAAGGACTGTTAGTTTTTCAGGCTGGGTCCAGAAAATGAAAACACGGGATGTGTGGCTGGGAAGGAGATGAGGATGGAGAGCAAGATAGATATCTTTAGCTTTGTTGTGGTACAACAGCCTTTCAACTCACCCATCACATTGGAAAGCTTCACCAATCCTGTAGGTGGTCACCTGACTTAGAACAGCAGAACATACAAGGAGTCCTGCTGGATCAGACCCAAGGTCTATCTAGTCCAGCATTCTGTTTCCCAGAATAACAAATCAGATGCCTCTAGGAAGCCCACAAGCAGGAAATTACAGTAGGGTAATAGCCATCTCCTGAGGTTTCTCCCCAGCATACTCCCCAGGGGAGGCTGGTGAATCCTATGTCAGTGGGACTCCTTATCCAAATAGGTTCACCACCATGGCCAGCTCCCATAAAGCTCAAACAAAAAGATGCAATGGATAAGGAGCCCCACTGACATGAGCATCACCAGTCTCCACTGATACGCCCTCTGCTCCTGGAAGTACCATGTACCCATCATGACCAGTAGCCATTGACAAGCTTATCATCCATTAAGGTCTATTCTCCTTTTAAAGCCTTCTACGTTGGTGACCGCCAGCACATTCTATGGAAGTGAATTCCAGTTTAACTATGCACTGTGTGAAGAAGAACTGCTTTTTCTGTCCTGAATCTTCTACCATTCAGCTTTATTGGATGGTCCCGGGTCCTGGTATTATGTATTATGAGACAGGAAAAAAAAGTTTCCCTATCCACCTTCTCTGCACCATACATAATTTTATATACTTCTAGCAACCATGGACTGATTGACTGTTGTTGGGTTGCACATGGTAAAAAAGAACCCAACATTGTCCCCTTTCCTCATAAGGGGCTTGCTCCAGTCCTCTGATACTTTTGGTTGCCCTTTTCTGTACCTTCTCCAGCTCTACAATGTCCTGTTCAAGGTGCAGCAACCAGAACTGTACATGGCATTCTATGTGTGGACTTATACTTGAGATCCCCAAGTAGCTTTCTTGAATTCTGTGATTGAGGCCAGGGATGATGAGACCCAAGAGCAAAACCACAGTGCTAAGTTGCTTCACAAAGCATAGCAGCATAGCGAAGCATAGCTACATAGTTAAGTGTATGCAGCTTTGGCTTCTATATTGCTGCTTCTGCTTGCCGTATAAGTAATGGCCTAGACTTACTGCACTTTCCAGAGTACTCACCAACTTTATTAAGATAATGGCAATTTGATTACAAGGGTTCATTGAAAGAAAAAGATACTGGTGAAGCAGATATGGCTTACTTTGTAGTTACTATATGATCTTGTTACATATTCATTGCACTCTTTTTTCAAAGTCTGCACAACTTCAGAGCATAGGAAAATGAAAGTCCCATTTGGAATCTAATCCAATCCAACTAGCGTCCATCATTTTTATATCTGTTTTTTGATCTCTGAGTATGTGCCCCCCTTCCCTGGAATGTGTGCTCAGGGAGGCAGGGCTGTTCCATGCAGATAAAGCCTTCATGTCAGGGAGGCACACCAGGAAGAAAGAGTTGAGTTAGGCTGTGTCAGAGGTAGAAAGCATCCTCCATCCCCAAGGCACAGTTTGGCTGTCTAGGGAGGCATCCCAGGTATGAAGATGGGGAGGTCAGGTTGCACAGGTTGCATCCTGGTTTCCATTGTGTTATTTGACTTGTTCCTTTGCCAGACTGGAAGGATGAAAGAGACATCTTGGTAGGCAAGGGAGACTATACATTGCCTTTGCTGTACCTCTGCCACACTGGACTTGTGGTGTGTACATCAATTGATCCCCACTGAAGGACAAGAGAGTATGCCAGAATGGAAGGCTGGGATGAGCCGGTGATGGAAAAAAACTTCAAACTGGCAGGAGACCTGGGTCTTTTAAAAATAGGTCAGCTTCATTCTCATCTAATGAGAGGTAGGGTGTACTTTAAATGGCACAGGGCATAGATGGGTAGTGTTGAACCCTCATCCTACCCTCTTACACTAGCAGTCACACATTTAATCCCAGGGGGCTCTGAAACCACTAGGAATGGTGTAGAAATTTATTCAGTTTGTATTTAAGGCAAACTTACCTAATCTCACACTTCTGAACCAGTATGTGAACCAAAATCCCAACCCGAAGTTTGGGAGGAACTGAACTTAAGACTGGAACAATTCTCAAAAATTTGAGATGAACTGAATTTAAGATTGGAAAAATGAGAAGCGGAGAGAAAGTGAAATTGACAGTGTCATTTATCCCTAGATACCATTGAGTGATAACTGGGAAAGAGGCGTCAGCATCTGCCACCAACACGACCTATAAAAGTGAAACTCAATGTTTCTCTTTACATGTGAATTGGGCAGATCTATGTGACAGTCACAGCTCAGAGAGTATAGATATATAAAATCTTTTGATCCTATTTCTGTTCCTTTGTTGTAAAGCGCAAGTGACTCAGAATAATCAAAAGCCTGCCTGTGTAATATCTTTTGTTTGTTTGTTTGTTCATTTGTTGAACACCTACATTGAAAGCTTATTTGTATTTGTCTAGTTAGTCCAGCTAAAGATAGTAGCTCATTCTGTGTATTTTATTTTTTGGAACCAACATGGAAAGGCAGAGAAGGTTGAGTCAGCAGAGGACTGAAGGCTACAAGAAATGGAATCATGGTTGCAGGAAGGTGAGAGAAAGGTGGGATAATGGTCAAGATGGTAATAGGTTACATTTTAGGAACGAGTTCCACCCTTACAGGCAGCCTAGAAATAATTTCAGATAGATGATGGATGGATAGATAGATGATAGATAGATAGATAGATAGATAGATAGGGAAAATCTGCAAAAGGGCCCAAAGAAAAGAAGATCTCTGTGTTGTTGAGGAAGGGTGAGTGCTGAGGAGGTATAGGGTCAGTATGCAATGAAGACGGGGAAGGCAGACCTTGGTTGGAAGGGTGATGAATTTAATATATTGTATTGAAGTACGGTAACCTGCCAGATCTTTGGCTACAGATCTATGGTCATTTCAAGTCTAGTAGGAGAAACTGGCAAACTTTAAAGCTCCATTTATCATTCTCAAGGTCAAAATCATTATAATACATGAGAGATTCCTCCTCCCTTAATTTTAGAACCCTCATATTCAGCAAACTCTCATCTTCTTTATAACAGCATTTTAGAATGGATACAATATTAGTGCTGAAGAGGAGACTGATGTATCCTAGGAATAAAGCTATGTCATTAATGATATTTTGATTAAGTGGTTGATTTGCATCATTAAGTCATCCTAAGTAGATACTTTGTATGAGAATAGTCTGTAGTGTTGGCTCTCTTTGGGGTCATCTCGGCTGTGGTACAGTTTGTGCTTGCAAATATTCCTCAATATATTTAATGAAAGTCTTTGAATACTTGACAGACAGGTAACGATGTTGGATGGAATGTCTGATGGATTGTTTCTTTCTTGCTATCAATTAAATGAAAAGCTTGCTGGAAGGATACAGGCTATACTTGCAGCGAAGCTCTTAGGCTGTGTGAGCAGATTTAATCCAGTCTGTCTGTCACCTTGATCTGGTGTTGAATCTACAGTATGCTTTTTGAAGTACAACTTGCATAAGTGCTGTATGGATGCTTTGGCATCACGTTTAATGGTCCAGAAAATGGTGCAAAATTGCTTACCTTTGTACACAATATCTTGATGTGTCAGCAGTGCTGTAGAGACATGGCATATTGGTTCCTGATTTGAAATGCCATTTCCAAGACTATTTGAGAAAGTAACAATGCATAGGCTATGGTTTCAGAATGATGGACACCTACTGCCAAAGCACAGATTTGTCAGATTGTGTCATTTCAAATCAGAAGCCGTAGATTCTTTCAGATGTTTCCCCATTTTGTCATGTGATAATCATAGGAACAGTGTCAAAGAGAGTCTCCCCAGCAGTCACCTGATGACTTCAAACTTGGCCTGCAAAACAGCATCAGAAGCATTATGCAGTTAATGTGCTGCTACGCACAAGCATTCTTGCATATCAAAACTAAAGCAATGCAGAATAATTCAATAATGCATCACCAATTACACAGTAGAATGGACCCAAACCAATCTGGGGACCTGAAGAGAGGTTAATTTTCTGTAAACGTCTCCCTATGGAGAAACACCCACCCTGCTGTCTGTACTAGAAGATTCCAAGAATGTCAGAACAAAGAATTTCAAATGTAAGAGAATTCTGCTTAGTGTGAGAAGCAAATTCCCCATATGTCAGAGCAGAGGGTGCTTCACTTTGTAAGCATTGTGGTGAGTGAGAAAGGCCCAAACCTCTATCCTTTCACCTTGCACAGACAGTCAGTTTAACAACAGTGTCTAAAATGTGATTGCCTGTTTGATCAAATCCTCATCAATGTTTGTTGAGCTGTTCACCAGTGGGTACAATATACAGGGCCAGCCTACCATGAGGCAAGGTGAATTTTTTTAACCCATCAGTGAAAAGATCCTAGCATAAATCCTACGAAACATATTTCTAGATGCCAGGAAATGGCCAGTTTATATGCCAACCCTTTGCCCATAAACATCATTTATTTTAAGCCCTTTCATAAAACTAAGTTCCATATCAATCTGACCAGTGTATGATTCCATGATAACAGAAAACCTCCAGAGAGAACCCTCAGCTGCAAATGAAGTTGATCAGACAGCCCAATCCTATGCATGCTTACTCTGAAGTAAGACTTACTATGAGCAATATTGCTTATTCCCAGATGAATGGAAGTAAGGTAGCAATCCTATTTACATACTTACTACTAGGCAGCAAGCCCCTTTGAACACTTTGGGACTCCTTCGTGAGAAATCACCTTGTAAATCCTATTGAACACAGCAGTTTAAGCACTGATACTGATCAGCATGCAAGTTTGCCAGAGTTATGCAGATCATGTACCGTACTCCACATACTTGGAACACAAATCTAGAGCACAAGAAGAAAAAGGTACAACAGTTCAATTTCATTGCCTACAGTACAGATATGATGCACTGACTTCCCAGCCTACCTGTCAATACAATACATTTGCCCACAAGGCTCTAACTCAACATGGGATTATTAGCAAAGCTTAGACTAGATCACTGTTGATGTCTATCCAACTCTATGATCAGGTTGTCAGCATTGCTGGGCACCTGCCAAGGACCACTGCCAACCGCTCAATCGACTTCCTATTGCTGCCTTTTTATCTGTCATCACAAAGCAGTGAGAAGAGCAAGAAGGAGAAGTAACCTTCCCCATGCCTTGTACTCGCCCTCTGGAAAGTGGTGCTGATTGGCTGAGAGGGAGAGGCAGGCAAACGGGCAGTGGCAATAGTGTTGAGGAGGGGAAAGAAAGGGGTCCATTGAGATCATCTTGAACTCCTCCAAGTCCCCCATCAAATGGAACCAGCACTGACTGAACGTGGTATCCCTAGGCTGATGCTATCACTACTGGCAAAAAGCAGCAATGGAACGTAATTTTATGAATTCATGGGTAGCATAATCCAATATGGCTGCCCATAACCCTCTGAACTCGGAGGATTAAGGGCATCCAATGGAAGGCGGGAGGAACACAGAGACAAGGATTGCCCCTGCACGTTCCTCGCCCACCAAAACACTTAGACGGCTTATTTCAGCCATCTAAGTGTTTTACCCCTGCGGAGGAGGAGGGGCTGAGGCACCACTGGGATTCCTCATATCCCAGCAGAGCCTGACTCCTTCCCTCCCTGCCCCGCCCCAGCGCAGGCTCTGAGTCTGAAGATGGTCTTACGTCTTTGGAGCCACATCTGGCATGCAAAAAACGGTGCCAGCTGCAAGGGGGACAGAGGGAGGGTCCTCTGAAGTCGGAGTCCCAGCTCTGACCTCAGAGGGCTTTTCTGAGGTTGGAGCTGGGACTCCGACTTTTCCTATGGCCAGCCAGACAGTGTCTACCAGTCATAGGACTGTACCCTTAATGAACAATTTCATTGATACACCAAAGCTAATTAATGCACGCATCTTCTGAAATCCTACTGAATATCAGGCTCAGCAGTCCCAGCACCGGCATATCCAGGGGGGCAGTGACTCAAGATCTGAACCAGACCTTCATTGTTGCTTATTATTGCTGCTTCCAATGAGGACACCACATTTTGGCATTTGTGTGTTACCCAATAAATAGGGAAAGGATAAGGAAGTCTTTCTTATCCACCATCCAAATGCTCCTTTGTGTATTTAAGGGTATGGGATTGTGGGCACACTTCTGCATTTTCCCCATTGTAACTTTCCAAGGGGTTAGCAGTATTTGCAAAACATAGGATTCCATTTTGGTGGCATTGGCTCAAGCCACTATTTTGTGCCTGTGCAGCAAAAGTGGATAGGAAGGATCTGGTTGTAAAAATCATAACAGCAATAAAGGTTTTATTCATCCTTTCAAGACCCTATTTCACAGGAGTTTTACCACTGACAAAACATAGTGCCTTAGCCTTCTGAAGCATTTGTTGGTTAGCATGCACTGGATAGCAATTTCATTTGCCTTGAAAAGAATAAGGCATGCATGTGTTCAGTAGTTAATCAGATAACAATTTATTTAGAGGCATTGTTCTGTTTTTACCCCTGGTGTTGGCTGATAGTGTGTACTGTACCAATGGAGTACAATTATGTGCATATTTACTTGGAAATAAGTCATTGTGTTCAATGGGGCTTGTTGTTTCCAGCCAGGTAAATGTGTATAGAATTGCAAACTGATGTATTGTTTTCCCCCACATCTTGCTTTTGTTTGCCTTTCTCCTTTTGTACCACCAAAACCTAGACTGTCCCTTGCATTTTATTTCATTGCTACTTTACACATGCATATCAGCACAAAAAGAGGAGGGAACTCCCAGTTTGTGTCCCAAGTTAGATGTTCAGCTGGTTTATGAACTTTACACTTTTTTCTGTGTTTATAGAGCTTTTTCTTTAAAAAAAAGAAAAAGAAAATGGAAATGGAAATAGAGAACAGCTTTAGTTTTCCTGCATAAACACCAAAGCTTTGTAAACATTTGCAGAGTACTCCCAGGATTGCAAATCTGTTCCTCTAAAATCACCTGGACAGGGTATGTTAATGCATGAGTAGGATCATGGGGCAAACAAATGTGAGTAAACTGTTCAGACCTTGCTGCTCAATGTGGCAAGGTCAGGAACTGAGGGAGCACAGATGGCGTGCACTAGAGGGCTAGTGCACCTGCTGACGTGCTTGTACTCATGTGTTGATGTACTGTTTAGCTCCTGATCAGGCTGATAGCTAGCTAGCTAGCTAGATGGTCAGAGATACAAATGAGACCTGAAAAAATGTATCCCAGCTACTTAAGAGAAATGCTCCTATTCCTGATTCTGC
The DNA here is from genome assembly GCA_021292165.1 of Shinisaurus crocodilurus. NCBI lineage: Eukaryota > Metazoa > Chordata > Lepidosauria > Squamata > Shinisauridae > Shinisaurus > Shinisaurus crocodilurus. Next base: position 235,056,588 of record CM037876.1, read on the forward strand.
CACGCAGTCTGAATGAAAAACCTCCCTCTGGGAGGGAGTACATTTCAGGTAGTGATGGGTGAGAAATTCATTGGGTTTGCATTTTAATGTGAGATTACCTAATTCATACTTCATGGAACCTAATGCCAACCAGAACGCAATTTGTGGTTGGAAATCAGTACATTTCTGAGTTTTCAAAATGAAAACTGTGTTCAACAACATGCACACATTTGAAAAAGTGTGAGAGTGAGTGAGAGGTGTGTGTGTGTGTGTGTGTGTGTGTGCGTGTGCGTGTGCGTGCACATGTATGTATGACCCCACCACCCCAGTAGACACCCGATGCAGCCTTTGGGGCCAGAAAGGATTATGCGCCCTGACTTAATGCTGCTGAGCTCAGCGGCTGCTTTGAATTCAAAGGCATATTAACATTTCACAGAATGAAGCATGTGTGTTTATACTTTTACCTGCCTTTACATTGCCTACAGCAGAGCAGTTTAAGAAAGGACCTCAGGCTGACTGAAGAAATGTTAATCAACTAATCATATGGGTTGTTTTTTTGTTGTTGTTAACTAAATAATTTGATTCAGTTGCATTTGACTGAAAACAAAATGGCTGAAGGAATAAACCTATTTTCTTTGTTTTTAGATGATGTGCAGATGTGTCACAGCAGGCACCATGTTCGAAGAAAAAACAGCAAAGAGTCTTGTTGCACATTCAGGACTAAGGGCTTCTCTACATGAAGCATTTGACCCGGCACTTTACCGGGTTCTGCTTTCTTCTGCTTTCTTTTATGCAAGGTTCCCCCCCCCGGGGGGGGTTCCTCTCTGCCTTTCTATATGTTTCTATGTGTTCCATTACACAACACAAGATGGCACTGTGGTATAGAGCGGAATTGCCGATCTACACAAGGCTTGGATAGAGAATCATGGCGGCATCCAGGATATGCCTGACTTTCCTCGCTCTAAAAAAAAGCCACGAAAATAGCTGGAAAACATGGGGGATGAGGTTGTGTAAAGGACCTGAAAACTTCTGTGAGTGAGGAATCACAAGCACACAAGAAATGCCTCGTGTAGAGAAGCCCTAAGGGTGCAATCCTATGCATGTTTAGACAGCATGGCTGCCTGGGGCATGCTGGTAGTTGTAGGACTCTTTTTCGGTCTAAACATGTATAGGATTGTGCTCCCCTAAGACATTTATCATTGCATACGCCTACATAGACTAGATTCCACTTCATCAGATGCATGATGTGTTATCCTGAATTGGCTGCTACCTATACATGTTTGTTGGGGTGCAGTGGGGTGGGAATTGTAAGCAGGGAGGTTAGAGGACAATGAAATGCATAAAGTACAGGCTGTGATAATTACAGCTAAAATGTATATATGATAATTGTTACAAGTATTACTGTATTCTCACAAAGTAGTGTTGATAAGACCAACATTCTAGCATTTGGTATGGGAGAATGCTTTTTTGAAAAAAGAGAGATGATGCTTGCTATCTGCCCTTTTAATAATAATAAATAGTAGCAGCAGCAGCAGCAACAACAACAACAACAACCATAATAATTCTAGTTGATTAAATAATGTTACAGCCCTAGTTTTAAGCCCGTTGTATGGGGCAACTTTACTGTGCAGGAAATGCAGCTTCAGCACCACAATGCCAGCTGCTGAACTGGTAAACTCTCGATCATATAAACTGTAGTCTCAGTGCAGTGACTCACAGGATCAGGCCACCATTCTTGCCTGTGATGCGAACAATGGCAGCTAATGCCATTTTGCTCTACCCTGAGCAATACAGTTAGCCATTTGTCTTCAGATCAGAGGAGTCTTCATCCCTATCCTTATCAAGCTTGTTAGTTATTCCAGTGGTGTAAAGGTTATGCGTTGCTAGATTTTAGTCAATGGATTTCCAGCCAGATAACTCTTTTAACAGCTATCAATACAAATAATAAGGTTTTACATAAAATGCTTTCAAATCAATTGCTGCAATATTTAGCTCTGCTCCTTTTTAGCAGGGTGATCTTTTCAAGTCATTGCATATTGCCAACTGATCCACAACTGATTTGACTTGTTTAGAAAATACTTAATGGGTATTCTCCAGTTTAAATAGACGCTGACTCCAGTTGAATGGCAGGATAGCAGATCTAAAGTAATTTCTAACTAAGCCAGGCTCCTGAACGCAGTGGATAATTCACCCTACAGAAGCTCATTGCATGTGGTAAGGGCAATCCTTGAACAGAAACTGGTGCTCATGTAGGTCAGCCCCTCACTGATCCTATGTGCATGGGTTTTTGAGCTATACATGATTTCAGTTGTTGTTGTTGTTGTTGTTTACTTTTGCACTTTCTTTTCTTTGTGTGTGTGTGGGGGAGAGGTATGGATAGAGGTGGTGGGGAAGGTGTCTGTGAAATGCATGACAAATCCAATCACATCCTGCTAGTGCCCTATGGCATTTCTGAATTAAAAGATAACTCCAATGATATTTTACTGGGAAGGGTGGGGGCGAAGCGCTTACAATGACAAACAACAAAAAGGCACGTTAGCCTAAATCTTTGCAAAATCAAAAAAAGGGAATGTTTTGCACTCCAAAAGGCGGAACTTGCCTGTGGGAAAGTCATTGCAGCAATTTCCAGATAAAAATCAATGTTACTGGGGATGGGGGAAATATAGATATAAAATAGGAGACAAGATGGGGACTAGGAGAATGAACTTTGGCACCCAATTAGGCAGGGAATATCTAAGCACTTCAAAGCTCGATTTATGTATAGATGGCATGAAAGCTTATCTGTCAACTATCTTTGAGGAGGAATACTGTTTCAATGCTATTTTTCTTTCCTGATCTGCCATCTGTTTTTCACCCCCTTCTTCTTTCAGAGTTCTGACAACTTCTGATGATGGGCTTTCAATCAGCAAATCAGTGGGTGGAACCTACAGGGCCAGTTCATTTGATCAAAACAAGCCACTGTAGCTTAAATAAGTCACGGTGGCTTGTTGTAAGGCATGGTGCATGCTGGCCTGTGCCCAGGCACGATTTGTATAATCATTCACCACCCAGCCAACGGCTATTGTGTCATCCAAACCTCGGTGGCATGGCTTATTGGAGGGTCAAACAACCCTCAAATAAGCTGCAACAGCCCATGTGTTATTTGAGGCACATGCCACAGCTCACAACAAGCCACTGTGGCTTACTTAAGCCATGGTAGCTTGTTTTAATTGTGTGAACCTGGTCACAGAGTGATGGCTAGAGGAAATACTTAAGTGTTTGTGCAGGGTTTTTTCTTCATGTGTGATTTACATGATACCTGATTTTTGAAAGTGGCTTATTATTGCCAGTTTTCAATTTGGCAGTGGGAAAAGGCCAACTTAGTGTATCATAAAGCAGTCACAAAATATCCAGGACTTTAAAACTTTAGATGTGGCATTTTTCTATGCCTTCCCTCCTTTACATTCTTGCTTGTTTTTAATAAAGTTGAACAGAATCAGCTCTGAATCAAACTTCATCCATATGCTGCACACGGCATATGGCTAACATCACGATGCCAGGGACACATATAAGTCTTTGTAGTATACATTTGTTGTAGTATGAATATATGGAGGCATTGCTTTGTGTTAAATATGCCAAGGTAATGTTTGAATAAATTCCTGCTAGTGCATTACTCTTTTCTGGCACAATAATTAATGACACATCTCATAATTAGGGATATTACACCTCTCCTAGACAGAGTTAGCTTGGCCACAGTGATACAGGCACTAGTAACCTTAAGACTGGATTACTGCAATATGCTCTATGTGGGATTGCTCTTAAGGCTGTTCTGTAAACTAGAGCTAGTACAGAATGCAGCAGCTCAGCTGTTGTCAGGAGCTGCCCCTTTCAGCATGCAACTCCTTTGCTAAGGGAACTGCACTGGCTGCCTATTCCCTACTGGGACAGGTTTAAGCTTCTGGTACTTGTGTACAAAGCCCTGAACAACTTGGGATGAGGATACCTGAGAGAGCACCTTCTCCCTTACCAATCTGCCCAGTCACTGAGCTAGGGATGTGCGCAGAGCTCAATTGGGGGGTGGAAGTCTGACGAACTCACCGGGCTCGACCCCCTGAGCTCCGCTCGCCCTACCTTTTCCCTGGCTCGACTCGCATTCTCGCGAGCCGAGCTGGGGACAGCGACTTCTGGGTTCCAGCACTAGGTTGTTTACGTAGAAAACGACCTAATTTGTGCAAATTAGGACCATTTTCTACATAAACAACATAGAGCTGAGGGACCCAGGAGCCCAGTGAGCGCCTCAGCTGGCACTCGTGCTCGGCTCGCACAGCAGGAGCACTCGGCTCACGCACTGCAAGTCGCGTGCCGGACAGGTCACCCATCCCTACGAGGACATTGGAGAACATTCTCCTGGTGGTTCCACATGGACCTCTGGCCCGAGTGGAATCCACCTGGAGAAAAGTCTTCAGTGTGGCATCTCCACTTCTGTAGAGCTCCCTGCCTCTGGAGGTCAGGCAGGCTCCAACACTGTGCTGTTTTTGGTGCCTGCTGAAGACATCTTTGTTTACTGAACAGCCACGGTTTAAATGTTATTCTGTTTTTAATGCATTGCTTTTATTCTTTTATCGGTTTTATCTTTTTATTGTTCACTGCTCCAGAATCTATCTAGATATGGAGTGGTATACAAATACTATAAATAAATAAATAAATAAAATAAATGGGGGGGGGGCGGCTGTGTGTATGTAGATACTTGTGCACTGCCCAAAAGTGGTATTGCATTTCTGATTTGCAAAAGCCATTATGACATTTTCAGGATGGTGAAGTATTTTTTCAAATTTGTTATTTCGCATGTTAGTTTGGATCATAGTGTTTATGTGCATTGTGCATACAGGGATATCTCCTCCAAACTTATGCATCTATCACTGTGAGGAAAAAAGTAATAAAGCACTGACCAAATTTCTGGAGCTTATAATAGGATTCTGTCCAAAGTGCTGCTGCTGCTGCTGCTGCTATTATTATCATCATCATCATCATCATCATCATTATCATTATTATTATTATTATTATTAAATATTTATAACCTGCCTTTTTTCCCAATACTGGGACTCAAGGCAGCTTCACAACATTAAAATTTGTACAGTTAAAACATATAGGCAGGGTACAAATGTTATAAATAAATAAAAATAGTTCAAAAAGGTTTCAAATATCTTTTTACAAATGTGTGTTCTGGAAATGTGCACAAGTTTGTACACATGTCTAGAAGAAGAAAGCAAGGGATGAGAAGGCCCTTCACCCTGAGACAATGGAGCTCTGCTGCCTGTTGGAGTAGAGAATATTGAGTAAGTGAGCTAGATGTTGTAAGGCAGCTTCATATGTTCCTAACCGCACAAGTGCATCTTTGGTAAGAAGGTGGATTTCTTTGTTTGACTTTTTTTTTTTTTTTTTTTGAGGATGCTGTTAGGAAGCCTTTTTATTTATTTATTTTTGGCTATTTTGGGGACACTCTGCAGATACTATGCTGTTTTCACTCCTTAATGTATGTATTTATTTATTTCATTACTATACTGCCCCACAGCCGAAGCTCTCTGGGTGGTTACAAGGTATATACTTTTTTTTTCTGTCACAAATGATGTACATCTCTTTGGTGGAAAGGAAAACTCCAAACAGCCCATAGTGCCTCAAAAAAGGGAATAGTTCCACAAGTCTTCAGTATCAGCTTCAGGTTTTGGGTTGCTATTGGGCAAGATATCCTCAGTGGGCTGCCTTCCTGAGTAGAGCCCACCTCCTCATTGGTGCTGTCCATGAACTTGGCCTCTCCTTTTGGGCCCAATCTTCACAGTTGCCAAAGCAGACAGCAAGAGGCGAAGCTGCTGTTATTACCTCTTCTCCCTGCTTGGATCGCTGTTCACTTGCTTGACCGGTGAACAAGCGGTGACAAAAAGGAGGAGTTGGCAATGCGCCTTTGCTGGAGCGTGGGCCTTAGAAGGTGCCCAGTGATGCTGATCCATGGTGCTGGCCATGTAAGTTTTTTTAATAATAATAATAATAATAATAATAATAATAATAATAATAATTATTATTATTATTATTATTATTATTATTATTATTATTATTCTAGAAATTCTTCATGCCTGCAGTTACAAGGTGAGAAGGAGGGAGGAGGGCCCTTCCATATATGGATTTGTCAACCTACCTTGTCCATAATCGCTCATGCTTCTTGTTCACCCCACAAATTGAAATGTCTGTAATCAACCTTAGGGTGGAGATCAAACAATGCAGGCAAAGCTGTTGCAAAAAATGCTGAAATGAAATGTAAAAATACACGTTTTAAAAGCATTCTGCTAAAGCTATCCTATTATTGGGGAAAGAAGGTGTGCATGTGTTGGAGGAAGATGTTAGTGTTGTGTGATGTTTCAGAACATTTCAGAATCTGACCTATGGCAGAAGGATATTGCGACGACACGGTCCCTTACACTTTAGGACCACGCGCATAAACCCTTCTCAGGCTAAGCATCAACACTTAAAAACCTGAGTGGAGGGTCAAATGAAACCTTTCCCCTACTAATGAGGGAAAAGATTAATTCTGGTTATTAAGGATCTATTTTTAAATGTATGATGCTGTGGGTACAAAGGTGTGTGTGTAGATTTAAAAGTAAAGCAGGTTAATAACGCCAAGCTGACACGTAGGATTTGGGTAGCAAACAAAATAAAAATAAGTTTATTTTAATTATCAAAATCTTAGTTCCAGAAAATAAACCTGCCTACACCAAACACTTTATAATTAACCTAAGTCCCTATAACTCCAAATACTCTCACTCCTCATACAATCACTGATTCCTCTTAAAACTCCTGACAAGACACGAATAATCCAACTAACCTAACTCCCCAACTCCCAACTCTCCCCACACTCCAAACACTCTCCCATAACACACTAACTCAACTAACTCTGACATCACTCAAACACTCCTTATATACTCCTCCCCCCATTCTTTCCAAGACATCACAAACCACACCCACTCGGTTCAACATTCTAGACACACTAAACATACTAATGCAGACATATACCAGGGAATTGAATTGTGGGGTTATGCCACAGACATATCCAGATTTATATGGCAAGGGGGAAAAAACATGGGTTAAGTTTAAGACTTTACAGGATGCAAAAGAAAGAGGGGGGCTTGGTTTACCTTAGCTGAAGTTATATTTTGCTGCTTGTTGTTTAGTATGGATCAAAGAATGGATTCTGTTGAAAAATAGTCGATTATTAGACTTAGAGGGATATGATTTGAGATTTGGATGGCATGGGTACATGTGGTATGATAAAGTTAAAGTGAATGCAGAATTTAATAATCACTGTGTTAGACATGCCATTTCGAAAACTTGGAATAAATATAAACCTAGGTTTTGTCAGGGAGTACCACTGTGGTTATCAGCACAAGAAGCCCATCATAGAAGAGAAATGTTAAGAAAATACAATTGGTTGACATATCGGGCCGGTTCGCACAACCCAGGCTGCGAGCGGGGGAGGAACCACGGGGCCGTCCATGGGGTCCGGCGGGGCGCCACAGACAACCTGCGCCCCGTGCGCGTGGGCAGACCCCGGTGGAGCCGGCAGTCCCCGCACCGCAGTGCGGGCCTCCCAGCACTAGGGGGCAGGGCTCGGGATGCCCAGAGGGGCTGTTTGCCCCTACAGGCTGGAGCGGCCACAGCTCCGGCTGCTCTGGGCTGCCGCCTCTGAGAGGCCCCCGCGGGACGGCCACCCGCTGTTCGCATGGCAGGGTGGCCAAACGTGGTAGGGGCTTACCCCTCTACCGCCCATGGTCACTTTGCATGTGTCCCATGCGCAGCCATCCCGCGGGGGGGGGGCTGGTCGGCATTCGCACGACACAGGAACCACGGGGGACTTCTGCTCCCCCGCAGTTCCCGTGTCGTGCGAACACGCCCATCGTGATTTGTTGGAATTCTCCCAAGATGAATGTAAAATAAAATCAAGAGAAGAACTGATAAAAGGTCATACATGTCAATGGTTTTCCTATTTACAGATTTTAGAAAGGTTTAAAGTTGATAAAAAGTTGTATGATTTTGAACAAAGTGAAAGGGAATTATGTCTAAATGATGAACATCTTATTTCAAGAAAGTATAAGCTTTTGTTGAAATTGAGACTGAGGAAGAGCAAGTGAAGGAATGCATGATAAAATGGGCTCAAATTTTTGGCTATAATATATTAATGACACAATGGGAAAATATGTGGTTAAAAGGTTTGAAATTTACATTATGTTCTAGTATTAAAGATAATTTTTATAAGATGATGTATTGTTGGTATTTGTCTCCGGAGTAATTGGCTCGAATGTATAATGGTGCATCAGATATATGTTAGAAATGTGAACAACGGGAAGGAACCTTTTATCATATGTGGTGGATACGTAAGAAAGCTAAAAAAGTTTGGGTTGAAATTCATTTATTAATTTAAAAGATTTTAAATATTACTTTTCAATTGAAACCAGAGGCTTTTCTATTAGGAATAATGGACAGCGGCAACGAGACTACTATATGCACAGAAATGGAAAGGTCCAGCAGTGCCTACGACAGAAGAATGGTTGGTCAAGATGCTGGAGCTGGCAGAGATGGCCAAACTCACATCATTAATCAGAGAAAGGACAACATCCATGTTTATTGCTGAGCGGAAACCTCTAATTGACTTTTTGCAGAGACTAGAAAATAATGATTTGTTTGTTTGTGGGTTCAGGGAATAATAATAAGTGAATTTGGGACAACGGGAAAAAAGAGATTTCTCATTCTGATTATTGAGTAAGAAAAAATATTGTTACCTATATTTGCTGTAGAAGAAAATCGGAAGTCTATTTTGTTTTATTAATTGTTATATGTTTGATATTATATGTTTTTTTTACATAGAAATAAAATTTATTTTTAAAAAAAGAATCTGACCTATGAACTGCTGTCTATACAGTCTGTTTGATAAGGCTAAAATTCTGGACACACATTCACAATTATTCTATTGGGACTTACATGCAAATAAGTGTGTGCAGAACTGCAGCCTAATTGAGGTCATATTTGTTTTGTTTTTAATTTATTTTTTATTGTAAGTTTCAACAAAACAAAACCATAAAAAGGAGAAAAATATATAATTACATAGATCTGAATATATCAATTATACATAAACTTCAACAAAGACAGACCAAATATCCATGTATGTATCCATTCAAGAGTGGTGACTATATGCCATCCATTCAAATGTTGAAGTGTCGTTAGGTCCTCAATCCATTGTATTATAGGAGGTGAGCATTTGCGCATGTAAAGGGGGAAATGAAGAGCCAAGACTCAAATTATGGTGTAAAATTAGGCCCACATTTATTGAATAACAAAGATCTGTGAAGGGAAGAAGTGCAGGTACTAACTAAACTGGCCTTTGGCCAGTGGAGGTATTTACGGGCGAAAAACATCCAACCCCAAGGTGTGGTGCTGCAACTTGTCACCCCCAGTTTTACACCATCATGGTGCTGGGAGGCCTTCCCACTGCCACCACCTCCTGGGACGCACAGCTCCAATGCGGGTGAGGTGAATCGGCCTCAAAGGTGAACCTATCTCCCACAACTGGGGTGCTGCCCACTGCACATGGAGGGGTGCTGCCCACTGCACATGGTACACTCTTGCCAATAGGAGCACATCAGGCGGGAACAGGTGCCCTTGGAGGAAAACTTCCAACACACTGGTCGGTGGTGAGCCGACTGCCCCATGCATGCCAGCACGGGGCAAGGGAGTCGTGGGCATTTCTGACAGGACATGACCACTGTTGGATCTATCTCCCACGATGAGCCTAGCAGGAATCATGAATTCGAGCCAGAGATCATTGTCCTTAAAGCCCCATCTGAGCAAATGATTGAAGGCAGCCTTTTTGCGAAAACCTTCGTCATATGCCAACCAGGCACTACCCTTAAAGCCAGAGTATGCTTGATAAATAATATCGAGGTACTTGGTGAGAACAGCACCTTTTTGTGGGAATTCCTGTTGTAAGATTCCCATATAAATCAGGAATCCAGGTAACCAATTGGCCCAGGTACGGGTGGGTTTTTTCCTCCTCAGTTCTTCCTGATCCCTGTCCTTACACTTATTCTTGTCCTTAGTATCTGATTCATGGTACAGGAGGGAAAAAATATCTACAAACTCTCTTCTCCTTAAGATCTTTTCTTTAGTGACTGGAGACAACAAGTGATAGCCCAGCAGGAAAGAGGTGGCTTCCAACAGGATAACATTGTGATCAGATAGGGATGTAACTGAGAGTCTCAGGGGGGCTGAAAGCAGGCCGAAAGCGGCCTGCTCGCCCCCCCCAAGACTCCCACGACTTACCTTCCCGCCACTCGATCCATTGATCCATGCTGCACTGGCAGCGCGGGGTCCCATCGTGTCACTTCCTGGCAGCTGGAAGTGACGCGACGGGACCTCATGCTGCGTTTTTAGTGTAAAAACCAGGGCAACCCAGCTTAAAACAGCCACAATTTGCTTTTCACAGCTGTTTTAAGCCGGGTTGCCCTGGTTTTTACGCCCCTCTCCTTTTCAACCTCAGCCAAGCAGGCAAGAATTGCCTAAAAGTCAGGGGACCCATCCTCAGATAATGAGGAAGGGGCCGGTGGGCAAGGGCGCTTTGCCTGCTGCTTGGGCACGCACCCTTATCCTTCCTTACCACCCTGCCCCTTCTTGTGAGGCGTCTCAATTCCTAGAGAATAAATTAATGTGGTTAATAAAATTGTGATTATCGTCCAAAAAACCAGTACCCTAGGCAAGGACCAAAGGGTATATTGGATTATAAGTAGCAAAAGACAAATTAAATGCCACCAAAACAAAAAACCATATAGCAACAGAATAGAGTATTCTAGCAAAAGGCCCTGGCCAAACAGACCCAGATGCTGCCCAAAGGGCCGCAAACACACAGCAGGACGACTGAAGCAACACGACCCACACAGGCCCACTATGCAGCCCATGGGGGGGATTGACCGCAACTGGCAGGGGCCTATGCCAAGGCAGGCCTACAAGGCCTGAAGTTGGGAGATGGGGGATTAGGATAGACTGGTCAACCCAGCGTGGGTAGATCAGGCAGATGAAGGCAAGGCTGCTAAACGTGGGTAGACCAGGCAGGTGAAGGCGAGGCTGCTAAATGCGGGTAGACTGGGCAGATGGGGGATTAGGGCAGACTGGTCAACCCAAGACGGATAGACCGGGCAGATGCAGGTAAAGATGAGAGGAGGTGGAGGGGACGGCGGCAGCTAGACAGAAGCAACGGCGCTTCAACACGCCCACCACACAATGACAGGAGACTATCTTCCTTTTGAAAAGAGACAACTGTACTGCTACAAGCAGGAAAGGATATTTTCTAAAGTACGGTAATAAGAACTTTAGATAAAGCGCCTTTCTGGCTCAAAGGACTGAGAAAAAAGTTATGCAGGCACTCATACTCAATATCTGTTTCAATAATGAATGTTGGATAGCCATCCAAGCTCAGTACTCATACAAGCATTACAAACAGAGCAGATTTAACTTATGAGCCATCTGATTTTGAGTTTTGCTAACATCACTACTAAAAACCAGTTCAGGAAATGTAGCAGCACATGTGAGATTAGCTGACGATGATAGGCATATGGATAACTGGGTAGATGTGAACCTATTCTAAGGATTTAAAAAACCAACAACTGTGCAAGATGTCAAAGAAGGGTAATATAAGTGGCTGTAAAGACCCAAACATTGTACGAAACTGCTTTTGTTGTAGATCAATGCACATTATAGAAATAACGTCAAAGGTAGTTTATTTTCATAGCAGGCAGCTGGGACTTATTTGAAATTGATATAGATTTTTCTTCCAACTTCACACCCCAGAGGCTGTGTGGTACAAACAAGGAGTGGTGTGTTGAACATTTCACTGACTTCCAAGACAGGGCACTGAAAATAGTGCTGTAGCAATCATCCAACTTAGCTGTCAAGAGTCAAGAAGATGGAGAACAGTATCTAATATTTTAATAGTGTGGTCTCTTTGCAGTAAAAAAAAGAAAAGGGGGAAAAAGCCACCTTAGAAGCACTGGGGTTACTGTCCAGATCTTGCTTTCACTGAGTAGGTAAACCATCTCCAGGAGTACTGTACTAAAATATGTGTATGTGGGGGGTATTGGAAGCAGTATGTGTAATGTTCCTTTGATTACTGAGATCTATATATTAAACTACAGAATAATCAATTCAACTGCCCAAACATCCCAACAAGTGAAAGAAAACATATCAAATTCAATGGTTATCTCCTATTTAAAAAGGAATCTGATTCAAACTAAATAAAGCCTTTAGCCTTATTTAGGCATCATACAATTGTAAGCATGGAGGGGGTACAGGGATGTACCTGCTGGTCCAACCCCTTCCACCCCTGACCTAGATGGAAAAGTGCAAGCCATCCCATTTATGGGAGCATGGAGCTTTGACAGGATCTTGTTGCGATGGGGGCGATCTACTGGCCACCCCCTTTCACGAGCGAAGATCACTTACGGCTTTCCTTTCCTTTGATAGCTCGCCTTTTGACAGCTGTCGAGAAAGCAAAGTAAAAAAACAAACAAACAAAAACTGCATTTGCAGCCTCTCTGGATCAATGGCTGGTGCTTGCTGCGCTTTGACAGTGGACACCTCCCAGGATATTGCCCAGGTGAAGCTTGCCATTTCGTACCTGCACAAGTGCGCACCTCTGCACTAGTGCAAGTTCGACAAACAATATATTTTTAAAAAATTACAGAAATATTTGCACACATTTGGGGGGGCGGTAAAGGTAGTGAACCAGTGACAGCCCCTCCAATATGCCACTGATTACTTTGGAGAAGCTGTCACTGGCTGTCAACTCGAGATCATGAAAAGTGATCTCCGGGAGAAAAAGCGGGGGGGGGGGGAGAAAGCTGCGGCAAAGGCAAAAGGGCTAGTGCTTGGCAAGGAGGACACTGAGCCAATGATGGTCACTCCATCATGCCACTTAGGTATCAGTGGGGTGGCTGTCACTGGTGGTGGCCTGGGCAAGCTTGACAAAAGTGGCAGGGTGTTTTTTTTTGCCACTCTTACCAAGTGGTTCCCTTGTTGCTTCCGTGGACCCACATTGGGGTCTGTCACCTGGGTTCGGATGACACGACAACCCATTGTGGGCCCAAGAACCCCTAGCACAAGCCATGGGTCATCTGAGTGGCTTGTTGCCCTCAACACCCTGTGGGAAGCAGTCCAGATTTGCATGACATGATAACCCACTCATAGGTATGGGCGACCTGCCTGGCACTCGACTCGCACCACATGAGCTGAGTGCTCCTGCTGTGCGAGCCGAGCCGAGCACGAGCGCCAGCTGAGGCGCTCGCCGGAATTCTGGGTCCCTCAGCTCTACATTGTTTACATAGAAAATGGCCTAATTTGTGCAAATTTGGCCGTAATTTGCGCAAATTAGGTCATTTTCTACATAAACAACCTAGCGCCGGAACCCGGAAGTCACTTTCCCCAGCTCGGCTAGCGAGAATGTGAGTTGAGCCAGGGAAAAGGTAGGGCGAGCAGAGCTTGGGGGGCCGAGTCCAGCGAGTTTGCCAGACTTCCACCCCCCAATCGAGCTCCGCACACATCCCTACTTGTCACCCATGATTGGTTGTCATGTTGTGTGAACCCAGTCATTGTTAGTTATGAAAGCAAATTATAATTTAAATTATAATGAGAAAGCACCTGTACAGTGCTACTTTCACTTAACTGCCTGGTCCCAACATGGTTAATAATAACACTTGGCCTACCTTACAGGTATTTTTCTTCCTGCCTTCTTGTCCTTTTCTATGGGTCTGTGAAAGTATCATTAATGAGTGCTCTTTATATTAGAAAGGAATAGTACAATTTTAAAAGTTTGTAAGTATGCCCCCAAACCAGATGGCTGAATACAGCACTAATAGTGGCAAGGATCTAATCTGAAACAGAGGTAATTTAGAAAGCTGTCTGTTACCACAAATGATTCTTCCTTCCAGGCATGCTGCTGACCCAAAAATACTAATTACTGCATGATGAGATCATTTTTGTATTTATTTGGCCTTCTTCCACAAATTCAACTTTCAGAGCCAAAAGCAGAATATTCTTTGGTTTGGAGTTAAGCAAACATGGCTACATGCTTTCCCAATCAAATCTGCTAGATAAATATATGTGGGGAGTATTCTCCCCCACCCCAAACATATTCTGAACACTTCAGGAAACTGAGTTGGTTCAGACAACACAATAACCCACACTCAACAGTTGAGTATGAGTTGATTTTGTGGGTTGTAATTAAATCATAGGTTGTTGTTGAAATGTGGGTTATCATGTTGTCTGAACCCAGCCACACTAACAAACAACGGTTTGTTAACCACAAATAACCCACAGTTCACAACCCAACAACAAACTATGGGTTATCTTTCTTCGAGGACCTAATAGCGGTGTCCCAATCCCTGGGTGGCACCTCCTCTGCTGTCACAAAGAATGGGGGTCTCAGGGAAGGCGGACATCATTCTGAGGAAGAGGGAAATTATCCCTTTGAAGGGACTCATTTCTCAGAAGACGAGCAAATATACTCTTGCGCTAAGGATGTGCTTCTGGGTGGCGGTGGGCTTGTGGTAGTGGAAAATTCGATCATTAGACACAAAGACAGCTGGGTTTGTGATGGGTGTGTAGACTGCATGATAAATTGCCTGCCTGGTGCGAAGGTTGTAGATATCATGCACCATCTAGATAACTTTGTAGATAGTGCTGGGTGGAGTCACTGGTTGTGGTCCATGTTGGTACCAATGACATGGGGAAATGTAGTTGTGAGGTCCTGGAAGCCAAATTTAGGTTGCTAGGTAAAAGATTGAAATCTAGGACCACCGAGGTGGCTTTCTTTGAAATGCTAACTGTTTCATATGCAGGGCCAGCTAGACAGGCAAAGCTGAGGTGTTTCAGTGCATGGATAAGATAAGATAAGATAAGATAAGATAAGATAAGATGAGTGGTTCAGATTTATTAGACACTGGAGGACGTTTTGGGACAAGCTGGGACTGTACAAGAGAGCCGGTCTCAACTTGAACCAAAATGGAACCAGACTGCTGCTGCTTAACATAAAAAAAAGTGGCAGAGCAGCTTTTAAACTGAACCCTGGGGAAAAGCCAACAGGAGCTGGGAAGCATCCAGTTCAGGTTGAATCATCCCTAGGGGATGAAGATGAAAATATTTCCAATTCTCCAGATGTAAAAGTGGAAGAAATAGGTCATGAGCATATGGTGAAACATGATAGCCATTCAAAGAAGCCTAAGTGCCATAGCAGAAGATGCACACGTCAGAGACCTCTGGGGAGGGACACAATGTATGGGTGTTTCGATGGAAATGTTAGAAGCTCCATGGCAAGATGGGAGAGTTGGAGTGCCTGGTTTTAAAGGAGAACCTAGACATAGTGGGTGTTATGGAAACCTGGTGGAATTGGGAGAACCAGCAGGATATGGTCATCTCTGGATAAAAAGTCTATAGGAAGGACAGGGAAGGGCATACTGGAGGAGGTGTTGCTGTGTATGTCAAACAGGGCATTGAGTTGAGCAGACTAGAAAACCTAAAAGGGGCAGATTTTTTCACAGAAGCACTGTAGGTGTCTGTCTTTGTTAAAGGTATGTGGAAATCCTGTCTCCTTTCCAAGAAGAAAAGTATTTGAAATCTCCCCCTCCCTGCAAAAGAGGCAGAAAAAACAATGCCTCTTTTGCAGGGAGATAAAAAAATAATAATCCTGAAAATATGGGGTAGGGTTCGGCACACCACTAATTTGAAGAGTGCTGTTGTGTCACCCCCTCAGTTTTCTCTTCTGTAGGCTAAACATATCCAATTCCTTCAACCTTCAATTCGTCATAGGACTTGCTTTCCATACCACTGACCATTTGTGCTGCCTTCCTCTGAACTTATTCCAATTTGTCTATATCCTCCTGAAATTGTGGTGCCCAGAACTGGACACAGTACCACAGCTGAAGTTCTGACTAGTGCGGAATAAACTGGAACTATTCCATCCTGTGAATTAGAAACTATGGTTGAATGCAGCCTAAAACATCCACCAATATGACCTTAGGCAGGCTGCTACTCTCTTAGCTACTACTCCTACAATGTGCTGGCCTACATTACAGGGTTATTATAAGAGGTTACACATTTTAGAGTGTACTATACACTTAAAAGCTTTAAAATAAAACATCAATTTAACCTGTGCCAGAATCCAAATAAGCATAATAACTGGAAAACCTTTCAATGTTCAATTCTTTGTCAAAGATACTGCTGTTATTTAGAAAACTAACCTCTCATTTAGGAAAATCAAAATTAATTTTGAAACAAAACTATTTTCCCAGCATAGCAATGGCCCATTAAGGGATTCTCTATTCAGGTTGACGAATAAAGATAACCATTTCAAAGAGGCCCATTAGTATTTCTGATTAATTATCATGAAAAATAATGAGTTGTCTTAGGCTGGAGTAGTAGTGTTTAAATTGACTGAGTTCTTGGATTATCATAAAATCCAATTACTCTCTTGTGTAATTGGCACAACGTTTATTTGTATCTCCTTTTTCATAAGTTTGCTAATTACATGAGAAAGTAAACATAACAAATTGTAAACGAATGAAAATTATACCTCCAAACTTTTTTGAACATGGCTTGTGTAGAAATTCCTTCAAAGTTTTGTGTTTACTCACAAAGAACATATCAAAACTAATGGGCATAGCTACTGGGACTATGGGGGTGGAAATGTGAGGTCATTCAGACTACTTAGTGCCTCCAATGAAGAAGACAGACATTCCCTTCTGCTGCATATTTATTCTAACTGCTTCCCATTTCTTCAATGGAGGGAGGACATCCATGTAAACAAAAGAATACATTAGTGAACTGGCCCCTTCTATTGGAATGTATGGCCATCAAAGACGGTGTGCAAACTGCAGCTAGTTTATTTATGTATTTTATTCAACGTACAGCTGCAAGTGTTTAGTTCAATATACAGTTGCAAGATTGCTAATTGGGACCAGGCATTACTATCATATTACACCAGTGCTTTACCAGCTGCACTGGCTCCTGGTCCATTTCCAGTAGGGCTATAGAAGCCCGCCGTCCCAAAATTGGTGGTTCACCTAATCATTCCAGTGAGACACAATTTTGGGGACAGTTGGGAAGGGGCCAGAACATTTGGGAGGGTGGCAATGCTTAGCATGGCTGTAGTGGCTTCTATTTTTTTTCCATTCTTTAAAGTGTTTAAAAGGCATCAGCTCTGTTGGTGGTTTTGGTGCTGGCAGCAGGAGCAGAGCTCTGGTCAATCACTGCCGCTATGTTTATTTCCAAGAGTGGCACCAGAATGACCTAGCAGACAGCTAGCATCATTCCTAGGGTGCTCTGGAGAGGACATACAGAGGCTGCAGCCAGAACTCCAAACTTTCTACCCCTGCCAAAGCTTCCAGCAGAGTTGATGGTTTTAAAACTATTTTTAAAAAGTAAATTAATAGAGGAAGCCACAACCAACATGGTAAGCACTCACTTGAAATAGTTTCAAGGGCGCCAAATCCCCATCCCCAACAGTCACTGAAATGGCTCTCCCAAATTTGCCACCTGAAAATGAGTGGTAAATTTGGGAGAACTGTTTCACCTCAGTCTTATTTTCTAGGTCCAGTTTAAAGTGTTTGTCTTTGACATTTAAAGCTCTTCGTGGCTTGGAGTCCTGGTAGCTGAAGGATTGTCTCTCTGCACATGTGCCTGTGAGCCTGTCCATATACTAAGATCTTTGTCAGAGGCTCTTCTCTGGGTTCACCTGGCATCTGAGATATGGGGAACTTTATATGTGGTTTTTTCCCACTCAAAAAGGCTAGCTCCATTTTGAGTTGGCTCCAACCTTACTCAGTCTAAGATTGACTCCAAACTATGTTCATAAACTGTCTCTGCTACCCAGCTTTTCCTGCCAGTCTCCCCTGTGCCTTCAACAGGAATACTGAAACAAAACAAAACACCTTTGGGGGTAATCCAGTGGTGGTGGTGAACAACTTGACATCACTAGGAGGCATATCAGCTATAATAAACATGAGCTGGCTCACCTGCCAAAGATTTCTCCCATGATAATATAGACTCCTATAAGGCATGATCTCTGGCTCCAGTGCTATGTGTGTTGAGAATCACCAGACACTTCATTCAAATCTTTTTTCTTCAGAGAAATTGTGTACGTTCTGTGCTGTTGTTGTTGAAGCAAGCAGGCAACATTTCCTGTTAATAAAGTTCCTGCTGATATGGCCTTAAGAGAGGACAAGGTTGGGAAACAGTGGAAGAAGCATTGGCAAGGTCTGTGCCAGGGTTCCCCTCCCACCCATACCCTATGCAAATCTTTTCAGTAGCTCTGTGTACTTAAAAAAAAAAGCATATAATATAAGAGCTGTTCTTGAAGCTGCCCAGATTTCAAACTCAGTTGCAAAGAAAAAGGCAGAACCCTAGCCACAATGATCTCCCACTATTCAATTTTATAGCATATATTTTTTATTTTATTTAGAAGAAAGCTATTGCCCTCCTCTTTAAAGGCACTAACATCCATTTTATTAGTCAGGCCTACACCTTCACATCACAGGGGTGTTCAAATAACCCTTGCTGCTGAGATGAGAAATGGTATCCTCTTTGTCAATACAGTTGCTTTGACATAAAAAGGCTATAAAACGGAGAAGGGGAAAATGTTCATTGAAAGTGCTAGAACCATGATTAAATTTTTGTTGTTGCAAAGATGATAAAAGTCCATAAGCCTTCTGCTTGCCAAGAGAAAAAACAACAAAATGGATCTCCTTGAGAGTTCCAGTTACATAACCCATAACTAGGTATGAATGACCAAAGCTCAAAATAAGAAGAAAAAAGACTAGAAATCATATAAAACTGCTTTTTCAACTTTACAATGCCTTTTCGCATGACTAACTCCAAGGAAGTTACAGGCTCTTTTTTTTATATATAAGTCTACGAATATCTTAGTGTGGTGCAGTCAGTGGTCATGGCTGTAAAATGAAGAGCCACCAGAGGCTGCCATATGATCCCATATATATAGCACGAGTATTTCTAACTTGATCGTAAAACCAATTTATTCTTGGGACTATCACAAAAAATATATATCCATTGTGTTAGGTGCTCAATACTTACAGAGAGCAGATACTTTTATAATCTAATCAGGAAGGCCATTGTATTTCCCTACGCAATGCCAGAACGTATAGTCAGTTGTCAATCAAAACTGGAAATAAGCATGCCTTAGCTAAGTAGGTGAAACTTTCAAAGAAATAAGGAAAATAAAATGAGCCTCTCAGCAATTCTCAATGCATACCAGAAATCACACTTCAGATTTTCCTTTTTCATTACGTATCATATTTTGGTGGATGCATCATCATTTCCCTTGCCTTCTCTCATTTTATTTTATCCTTTCCTATCTGTAGCCAACAAAAGAGTATTAAAATAAAAAAAAACACATCTCTTACTGCTTTCAAGAAGATGCACAGATGTGCTTTTGCCAGGGAAGGATCCAACAGTGTGCTACCACCAGTAACTAGTGCTATTAAGGTTGCACAAGCATTGGTTTCTGCTATTGCAATGTCAATATAGTGCTAGCAGTAGCACACCATTGGATTCTTCCCCACGTCTTCAAGGAAAGGGAATTCCACAGCTGACCAATGGCCACTAAGAAGTCCTCTTTACAGTCCTGATTAGGCACAGAAAATAATAGTAAGTGGATTAAGATATAACAAGGAAATTTGAATGTGAGAGAAAGCAAAACTGAAAGATTTGTCCATCCAGGCCCAAAGCTTTCATTTCTTCACGTTTAAAGTCTGGGTTTGACTCCTTGTATATTCAACCATGTTTGTGGTGCTGAATTGAGGTTGGTACTTCTTTTTTTCTGACAGGCTCTTTATCTTTAATAGCTAAATGGCAGGCAGGTAAAACATGGTCCTCTCCATGCTGGGAATAGCTGTAGCTATTGAATTGGGCCAGTGCAGATGTGTAGTTTTTTTGTTTCAGATTGGTTTTGATAAGAATTTACCAAAAAAGCAGAAGGCTTGTGTTTTTGTTCTGTTTTTCTCCATATTTGGGACAGAAAGACCTTGAGCATTAAAAAGGGGGGGGGGGATATCGGAGAAAGCAAAACTGACAGTTTAAGCTATCCCTAACACCTGATTTTGCAGGTCCTCAGAACATGTAAAATGACCCTAAGTAAGAGGAAGTGAAGATACCAGAGTAGACCCACACAAAGAATAGTCAAAACTGTTTTTTGTTGTTGTTGTTTTTCATTTAAACATAATCTGTATTTGGCAAATTTTAAAAGCTTGTTTGCAGAAAGATTGAAATGCAGATTTTATTTAGAAGAGGGCAGTTACAGGGTATAGGCATAAAGTAGTAAATGACTTTGGATGTGCTTGAGCTAGGGTTAAACAAAATAAACAATAGCTTGGTTCCTGGAGTGTATAGAATTCTTCCTTTGGATTCCTGGCTTTTTGATTGAATTTGAACTGGATGATTAACCATACAAAAGCCAGACTTCTGTGGGATAAATAGGTAGAGGTTCCCTGAACAAAAGAGACCATGAGAGATCATCTGGTGGTACTTTAACCTGCCAATGTACATGGAGGGGAGACTCTTCATGAATGTTCAGTATTTCTCACCAAGGCAAGGCTTTAGATTAGCCAATTCGTAGGTTACCTGCCTCATGGGTTGCTTAACTGGTGGTGACTTAGAGGCCAGGAAAGCATTTGGATTTCTCTGGAGTCCCCATTGTTTGCATACTCACATGAGGGCAACTCCTATCAATTTTGTTACAGTAGAGGACACACAGGTCATGAACTTTAAATACATCGGGTGCTAGTAGTTTGCACATTACCATCAGAATCCTTTTGCCATGAGTTCCTTGCCCATGCAGCCATACCGAAACAATGAAACACATTAGACAAAGTGCTTGAGTACCATTTTCGGTGGAAAGGCAGGATATAAAATAAAATAAATAAGCCCATCATGGCTGAGCTTTTCAGTAACATACATTATCCAAATGATAGTGTACAATGAACAGAGAAGAAGCAAAGAAATCACCTTGTACCAGTAGCACCTGTTAATAAAGATTTTTTTTAGTAAACAAAAAGAAATTGTTGGAGGATATGGTTAAAAGGAGTCAGTCCTATACTGATTAGGACAAAGTAGAGTTTCCTCCGTAAGCGCAGCCTGCTTTATTGAAACTGGTTTCACCATGTGAGTTGCTAAACTCTTGTCTCTTAAGGCTATTAAAAGGAACTGAATGTTCATACAAGATTTAAAGCTAATAAAGACATTTATTAGTTTACTCAGTGCTTTTTTTCTGGAGAAAAGGGTACCGGAACTCTTGGATTACATTTCCTCGGGAGTGGATGGCGATTAAATTGTAATGCAATTAATAGAAGAAAAGGTGCTGGAACTCAGTTCCGGTGAGTTCCACCAGAAAAAAAGCCCTGGTTTTACTTACAGTTCATTCACATATATGCAAGATGCATATAGGCAGATTAGTTTCACTGTAGAAGATCTCTGGCTGCAAGCCAGCCCGGATTTGTGTCCCCTATGTTGAGAGAGGGGAGAGCAGACAGACACTAACTTCCACAAGGAAGCAGGAAGTAGGGAGAGAGCAACAGAGAGCTCTGGCCAGAGAGGCAGGAAGTGGGGAGGAGAGGTTACAAAGAAATGCACCCTGGGATTCTTTTGTTAACCCATTCCTCCTCTCACTCTAACCAGTGGTTACATCACTTTTGTTGATTTTAAGCAGGCAATATTACAATTTCCAACAGAAATCAGGTCACATATATCATCACTACCCTGGTACAAGTATCTTCAATCCCTGACATATGTTGAAAGTAGAGGTAATAATATGAGGTCATACATTTTAATTAATTCCTAAGTGTATCACCACTTAAACATTTGAGATTAGAACCGCAGGCTGCTTTGGATTTCTGCCTAGCCCTGTTCAGGCATTCACCTGAACACAGGGAGGTTAGTACTGTGTAGGCAGCCGCAGCATGCAAGCTCCACCCCTAACTTCACCATACACATGGGATCCTCCTCAGATTTTTGTGCATTGGCCATGCAATTGGGAACCCAGAGATGCAAAAGTATGAAGAGGAGTCCCTATGCATGTGGATATTGGAGTTGGGGGCTGCATGTGCACCCCTTCCCCCTGCACAGTATTGGCCCACCTGTGTTCAGGCAAACACCTGAATAGGCCTTCCCTCTCACCACTTTCTACCTATGCTCTAGTTCACATGGTCAAAAAAATCTCTTCCCAGTGCTATAATCTTAGTAAACCTTAGTCATCATGGGCATGCCTATAATCCTATGGCATACGTAACGTGTGATTCAGTGCATCACTAGGTAAAGCTGTAGCTTTTGCACAGTGTCTTCTGCGATTAATTTCAAGCTGCTGCAATCAAATAAATAAACACTAGGACACTACAGCTGTATTGGAGGCCCTCAGGTCATCTATGTTACTGTTGTTGGGTTGGGTCACATGACAGAGCTTTGGGCTTGTGAACTGGAACACACAATCTTATCCATCCATCCATCCTGTCATTCCTATCCCACAGGCCCACAGGACAGAATGCTGTTGAATTAGAAAGGTCATGATTCCATATTTGCAAAGGTTACAAAATGAACCATTGTCTCAAGGTCTGAGTCCCTGTCCTGTAATTTATTCATTAGAAGTAGGAGAGGAAGAGCTGGCAGCATGCTGATGAATTGGTTGGCTCTGGTTGCTGCTGTTAATAATAATACATTGGAAATTGAAACATGAAGTAAATCTAAATGGAATGAACCAAACTTAAGATTGGAAACATGAGAACCTGGAAGAAACCAAAATTCACAGATTCATCCATCTGTAATGTGCAGGCAATACATCAAAACCTAAGAGGATGTGGGAAGTCTGTTCTAGGGTCCCATATCCCTAGCCAGCCCTCTATTGCTGTGCAACACAAGTCCCTCATGCTCTAGAGCATGACAGACAGAGTGATCCTATGGCCCCTAGACAGCATCTAGGGGGCCATAGGATTCTCTGGATTCCCAGATCCAAGGTCTCAAATAGAGCTCTGAACTTGGAACTGGGGATCCGTGCTCAGATTCCCCTCAGCTGGCATGAAAATAACCGCACCAGCTGCTTCTCCGAAGTCAGAAAACTGACCTTGGAGAAGGGGTAAAGGGGGCATTCCGGGGCCGGGGAGGGGGGGAGACTTGGGCCACCAGGATACAAGGTATCCTTCCCTCCCTGTCCAAAGCGGCACAGCTAGACGACCGAAATTGGCTGTCTAGCTGGCTTGCAGAGCGAGAGGAGTCGAGTGGGGAGGCGGAGACTGCCTCCACCACTTCCCCCGCTCTGCATAGGATGCTTCTAAGCCTCCAAGTTTGGAGGCTTATGAGCATTGAGGGTGCAACACATAGGATTTCACCCTAACTTGCATTGTGTAGAGATGGAAGTTGAATGGGGATATGGAAGGAAACATAGACCTCCCATTTGCTATAATGGCAAATTCATTTCCTGAGTATGCACACTGTGTGCATTCCGATGGAGAAATAGTACTATACTGAGCCTTCAGGAAATTTATTTATTTATTTCTAAAATGTATTAGTTGCCCTATAGCTAAAAGCTACCAGGGTGACATACAATAAAAACAAAAATCCAAAATCCATGTTAAAAACAGAAACAGCACTGATGCTGTACCAATGTTATTTTATCCCCTATGTTGTTTGATTGTTAGTATTTTGGTAGAATATTTATATTAATTTTCTTTTTCAAAAGAATATTTCCATATCTTTATATTGGTCATCTTTATATTATTCATGTAATTATATAATCAAGGACAAACATGTGAATAATTGCAGTGTATACCCTTAGTTGTCCTTTGGATTGTCCTCTTTTGACTGAATTAGGTAGTTTGTTGTTGTTTTTAACTGGTTGATTCAGGAATAAATCCTCCCTTTCTAAACTTTACTTTCTCGGATATAGAATGGCAAGGTTTTTCTGAAGGTGTCACATATACACGGTCCTAATGCTTTACTGATCACTCTGAGTCCATGGCAAAAATACATAATCCTAAATAGAGATGGACTGATACCACACTGGCAGATATTGCTGCTACTAAGTTTAATAAAATAAGATTGACATGCTTGGTTTTATCATGGCCAGGATCGTAGTCTTATAACAATCCAAAATGACACACAGGGAAAATCACTGGCGGCGATTAGAACTCAGACATTCTTGGCTCAATGCAGTAAAATCTTTCATGCGGGAGCAAAAAATGAACAGCCTTCTGTTCTCACACTGTGAATTGCCCAGTACTGAAACTGCATGCCTTCATTCTACTTCTGCAGAATGAACAACTCAGAGACCCCACTCCTCTCTGTGTCCTTCTGTAGGCTGATAAACATAAAACATTCCTTTACTGCTACATTTATCCAGAACATAGCAGCCTGGAAAGCAACTATGAATTTTGGTTCTTCAATCTCAGATATACAGCAGGAAGGTAAAATACCCAGAGTGTTCACATCGAAGATGGGTAGAACTGCCGGATTCTTTACAGGGAAGGTTTTGGTGGATCCAGATTTGGTACAGATATTCCATTCTCTAAGGCTGCAAACCACTAGCAAAACAACAGCAACGGCCCAATCTTTCTTGAATGAGCCAGAAGAAAGCCAATCCTGAGTAGTTCTTTAGGAAGTTTTAGAATCAAATGAAGAATTTTCCATGATAAAGAGGCACATCTCAAAATGCATTAGGAACAATATATTGGTACATAGGTGGGTTCCCCCCCCCCTATTTTGGATTCTATAGCTGTTGTTATTTTTATTATTATTCATTCCTCTTTGTTCTTGCAGTCCTATACATCAGGGTTGGTGAAATGTTTTCAGTCTAAAGGCCAAATTCCAATGTGGGGAAGTTCTCAGTGGTGGGTGGAGCCAAAGGGTGGGGTCAAAGGCAAGGTGGGAGGGGCCAACAAATGTTAAGTCCTCTCTGCATCTCTCCCAATCAAGCAAAGTTCTCTCTGAGCCTGGAGCCCCCATCCAGAAAAAGTTTCCCCATCTAGAAATGTTTTATATGCATCAACCCCCCCACACACACACACACATACAATCCAGCAAAGTTCTTTGCAGCTAGCAATTCACTAAAATCTGCACCCACACCCCCAGGGAATCCAAACCACCCAGAAATTCAAGCAGAACTCACAAAAAAAGAAGTTATTTTCATGGGGAGATCAAAGTTCTCTCTAGTCTGCACCCTCACAGCAAGTCACCTCACAGCAATCCAGCAGCTCAACAAAATGTAGCTGTGATTGAGTGGGACCTGGAGAGAGCAATGGAAATAGTGAAGAAGCCCCAAAGACCTCCAAGGAGAAGAGCAAAGTGGGCAGAGAAGAGCAAGAAGTTCAAAAGCCTGAAGAGCTCCAGAAAGTCTGAAGAGCCTCAAAGAGCTCTGGAAAAGCGCGCAAAGAAGAGCCCTGAAGAGGAGAAAAGACCCAGGAATGCTTTCCATTTTTACAGTAAGGTGAGTAAGAACCCAGAACACAAATAACATGTTCCACTGATGTCTGATCAATGTCTGGAACAACAAGCAAAGAAGGATCAAGGGTCAGGGTTTTTGCCCAGCAGGGAGAGCCCTGCAGGCCAGATTCAGAGTCTTGATGGGTCAGATGAGCAGGTTCCCATCCCTGCTATGCCCATGTAACTGGAAGTACTGGTACCCTTTTGTTTGGCCCTCCTCCTTATTTTCTCACCATCCTAGTGAAAACCTGGACTGGGAAGAAACAATTATTCAACCAAACATTTATGAATTGAACCAGTAATTTGTAGAGAAACACATTCATGAAACGGACTAAATCATTTTGCTGATTCTTCATAACATTTACTTGGGAGTAAGTCCCATTGAATTCAGTGATGCTTACTTCTGATTAGACATGGATAGGATTCCACTGTTATTCTCTGATTTCCCCTCCTCCTCCCCTACACCCAGCATGGGATACCTTTTGAATAACACATATTTGGAGGTGGGGTGTTGCAAGACATTCTTACACAAAAAAGAGAAAAATTCTGAACATTAAAAAAAATCCTAGTAGTTTAAAAATAGGATTGCATGAAGTGGCACACTATGTCTTTATATTTTTAACAAGCTTGCTTCAAGTCACTCCGTCCCCTGCCCCCTCACAGCTGGCATGGAAAGAACCACACTGGCTGTTCTCTGAGGTTGGGAAAGCAACTTTGGAGAGGGGTAAAATTGGGTGTTTTGGGGGAGGAGAGGAAACTGGAATGGCCAGGATATGCGATATCCTGAAGCCACTCCAGCCTCCTTCCTTCCCCCTCTGAAATGTCATTGCTTCCTCCCCTCTGAAACACCAAAATTGGCCATCTAGCAAAAATGCAGAGCGGGAGGAGTGGGAAGACAGAAATCACTTCCACCACATCTCTTGACCGCCCCTCCCAGGGCTAACTGACATCAAGGGCCCTGTGGGAAAGAGGAAGGAGTAAAGGCAGCAGGAGCAGGCAGAGGGAACATCAGGGCCTGCTCCAGCTGGACTGCTCCTCCCAGGGCTAACTGACATCAAGGGCCCTGTGGGAAAGAGGAAGGAGTGAAGGTGGCAGGAGCAGGCAGAGGGAACATCAGCTGGACTGCCCCTCCCAGGGCTAACTGACATCAAGGGCCCTGTGGGCAAGAAGGAGGAGTGAAGGCGGCAGGAGCAGGCAGAGGGAACATCAGGGACTTCTCCAGTTGGACTGCCCTTCCCAGGGCTAACTGATGCTCTGTTTTTTCTTGTATTTAATTAGACTGTACATCGCTCAGGGTGGCCAGGTGACTGGCCAGATGGGCGATTCAAAAATATAATAAATAAATAAATAAATAATTGGATGAGCATGAGACTCCGAGTTCGGAGGCTTACACTAATCTCCATAGGATTGCACCCTAAATTGTTTTTCAGCTTTATTTTCACATACATATTACACTTTTCTGTATTTTGGCTGGGTTTCCCCTCCCCCTTCTTAACCGGTTTGTAGAACATTCCGATTTCCAATTGAAATATAAATAGAAAGCACCAGCATACTCATGGGGGAATGTATTTTCCTCAGACTTCCAGTCCAGACCTACTTTAAATACTCTATAGACAAAATTCAATCTGAGTATAACATGAGTGAAGTCGGTGGGCATACACCAGGGAAATATATTACACTTGATAGGCTGGAAAAGCCACAACAACACCTATGCCTTTGATTATTTGTCCAAAATGAACTGTCAAGCAGTTGGAATTTGTCCATCATTGTTTAAACCTTCAGATAATAAAGCAGTGTTATAGAATTTGCATGATTTTCTTTCAATGGTAGTACTCAGATTTACTTATGGGCCTCATACCTTTCCAGGAAGGATAGTTGTTCAATTGTAAGTATGATATTGGTTGCCTTAAATCCTGTTGAACTTCCCCAGCAGTTTGGCAGAGAGAGATGATTTTAACTCTGGAATCTACTCTAACCATCAGCCCTTCTTGAAATATGAATATATCCTGGGGAAGTTCAACAAGTACTGGCAGATGATATAGAATCATAGAATCATAGAAAAGTAGAGTTGGAAGGGGCCTATAAGGCCGAGTCCAACCCCCTGCTCAATGCAGGAATCCAAGTCAAAGCATCCCTGACAGATCCCTGACAGATGTCCAGCTGCACCTTGAATACCTCCAGTGTGGGAGAGTCCACCACCTCCCTAGGTAGTTGGTTACATTGTCTTATTGCTCTAACAGTCAGGAAATATTTCCTGATGTTTAGGTGGAATCTGGGTTCCTGTAACTTGAGCCCATTATTCTGTGTCCTGCAAACTGGGATGATCGATAAGAGATCCTGGCCCTCCTCTGTGTGACAACCCTTCAAGTATTGGGCATGTTGTTAATGTTAGCTCACTTTTTGTATTGTCTGTCTCTAGCATAGTAATGAATTAATGCTTATAGGCCATTCCTGTTCCTCTTCTCTTGCTTGCCTGCCTCATCACTCCTAGTCCTGGTCGCTTCCTCCTTTGCCTGGAAACAAAGAAGTGCCCCACAGCTGGATTCTAGGAGTGGTGCAGAAATTTGTTCGGTTCACGTTTTAATGAGAAGCTCCCTAATTTGCATGTCCTGAATCAGTACAGAAACTGAAGCACAGTTATCCTTTGGTATTTGTGCTTCTCTGAATATTGCAACGCAATCCTCCAATCAAAAATTGTGAACAAAAATGTGTTTATCAGTGGAAAGTGGCACACAAATATATATGTTAGTGGAAATAATGTACAAAAATGTGTTATATTAGAGAAAAATGTTTGGAAATGAAGAATGCATCTATCAAGCAAGATGGCATACAAAGATGTGTACATTAGGAGAAATGGAAATGGAAATGCATATGAACACGGCCTTAAAAAAAGAAAAAAAGAAAGATGTAACCTGATGCTGAAATGGGACAGAACACACTTAAAATTGTAAAAATGAGGGAAATCGAAACCAACACATTTGCCCATCCTTACTGGATTCCTGATGGGAAGAAGTTATGTTGCTCCCATCTCAGGCATGCAGAGTATGATCTTTTCATCTGGAAGAAGAGAAGGTGGTAGCAGCTGCAACTGGGCAAGCAAATGAATAGAAAATGACAAGAGTGACATATTAGCATTCAATTATATGGTATGCTAGAGACAGAGATTAAAAAAACACAACACCAAGGGCTGACAGTATGTTCACGCCATTGTGAGCTCCCTTTCTACATTATGCTTATATTCAGCATAACTTGCCATCTTAAAACCATATATATATATATATATATATATATGGAAAACCCTTTCCCATATTAATATGGACTCAATATGCCTTAAAGTGCATTTCTAGTATCTTTCTATCTACTTTGGTAGTTATTGTGCTTATTCTCCTTGCTTTTCTATTATTCAGGGAGCTCTTTCCACCCTGAATAATCCCTGTACATGCATTTTATTGGTAGGCTGATCAGTAGTGAATTGTAACAGTTTACTGTAAGTGTTACGTTCTGTGTTAGTAGCCCTTTTCCCTCAAGGTTCTTCCAGTTAAACTACATGACATTCGTATAATATAGTCATGAATTAGAACAAGAATCATCTTATATTCTCTAGTCAAAGACATTTTCTGTGTCAGTGATCACCTCAGAATGAAAAAACCTGCTACTGCCCACAAGTGCTTCAACTATTATTTGCAAATCAACAGCTTCAGTTCTGTCTAGACTTTAAAGAGCTAATATAAAGATGTGTTTGTTTTCTTTATACATATGTTGATGAGACAGCATCATGATAAAACCCAAGAAACAGGTAAATTTGTTGAAATGCCTTGTCATATGTTCACATTATGGGAAATTGAAACAAACTGGTTTATAAAAAATGGTAACGGATACATGGTCATGGGATGCAATGGGATAATACCCTATATAGCCATTATATTCTTTGGTGAGACGTGTTAGCATGTGAAGGTTTATTTCCAGCTATAGACCCATACTCGAAATGTCTGCAAGCTGTGACCCTGGCCTTCCTGGCCCCATGCACATGCATGCACGCCAGCTTAATCCACTTAGTATCATTGAATTTACTCCTGATTTCCTTTAACATAAATGAGAAAGTAATCAGGCTTTTAGATGTTGCAGATTACCAGATGCATTTCCTAGGCTAATAAAGTCCTGAAAGGGATTACATCACCACACCACATTTCAATTGAATGAAGACTTCAACTCAAAGGCAATTCATCCCGTAGTATTAAAGTGGTTTAGGAAAATTCTCTGCTGTCAACAAGCTGATTGAAGTTGATCAACATTTTGTAGAGGCCCACTTCCAATGTGAGGGGACACTCTGTGACCTGATGTTGACACAGGGATCAAGGACCCATCCTCAGATTATATACCAGATTATATCCTGCAGCAGCAAGAGGCATAGTTCACACATGATTTCTATGCATGTATGGCACCTCTATGTAGGAAAACACATATATTTGTCTTGTACTCCATCATACATGATGAAAACATAGGTGTCGGTCTTACCATGCAACAATTTCCAGCAAGAGTCATACACACAGATCTGAAACTGCCTTATACTGAGTCAGATCATATTATGGCCCATATTATGTACTCTGACTGGCAGTGGCTAGCAGATCCCCAGGGTCCCAGGCAGAGGTATTTTCCCTCACTACCTGATCCTTTAAACTAGAGTTGCCAGAGATTGAACCTGTGACCTTCTGCATGCAAAGCATGGTGCACATGGGACATCACTGAGCTATAGCTCTCTCCCCTATTGTAAACAAGTATAGGTACCTATGGTACAATATATATGGCATACATGACAGTGTACGCATGGTGTATAGCAGGGATGGGGAACCTTTTCCCTACAGAATTGGGCCACACAGCCGAGGAACCTATGAGGCTTTTTGAGGGTTTGATAGGACAAAGGTCTGGTGGTGATGTAGGGGCTGGACTGATATGAGCTTTATAAATAACATTTAAGGGGCCCTTTTTATTATTTAAAGGGAATTTGGAACAGAGCATGAACTTTCCAAACAGTGATGAAGGTTAGGATGTCAGGACAATCCACTGTTGATTCATAATAACAGGCTGTAAGTCAGTGTACAAATTTTATATGTCTCTTAAATGAAACTATTTTAAACAATCATTTTTATTATCCTGGGATTGCTTTGATTCTCCGTTACCAGTAGCTGTTTTAATCAAATACTGTATAGCTATTTCTAATCAATAAACGTGACAGCTATATAGGGCAGTGGAGCAGCCAGCAGGGTGATCTATATACAAGTATAAAAGTAACTCCACCTACCGGCATTGATAAATCACCTGAGCCAATGAGTGGATGGCCAAAAAACCAGAGGCTTCCTGAAGAAATAAAGAGAGCACACCCCCACTGAGTCTATTACATTGCCAATGGTGAGGGAAATGCATTGGCCAGGCTTAAAAATGCCCATGTCTTCACTGCCTCTGTGTCCAGCCTTGGAAACACACATTAATATTTGATGAACCAATGTGTTAACATTTCCCATAAGCTGATCCTTAATGATAGCAAAGGCCTTCTCTTGCATTTCAACAAACCTGTAAATTTAGTAAGTGTCGGCAGCACCTGTAGGCTGCAAATTAAAATGTATATCTTTCTTTACTTTTACGTACTGTGAAAGATTTTATTTAGCATCTCAGCATACTCTTCTGCTTGTTTTCCTGAGGCCCATACATGTGCAGTTCTTGTAGATGAAGAAAAACAGTTTTATAAATTTATGTAGGATACCAATGATCCTAAGTAGTCCTTGCACTCAGGACAAGGTTGAGTTTATCCCTTGTGTCCCAGTACACCCTCATTGCCTGAGAAGCATTTTTCAAAACAAGTGTACTTGACTTACAAACCTTCCAACATTTATCTGATGGAAACTGAGCATATTTATTTTGCACTAAAATACTGTAATGCCATCATGATGGAGTGACAACCTCATGGCATAATTAAATTACTACTGTTGAGACTAATGACTTGCCCACCAATTAAACAGAAAAAAAGTTGTCTGGGGCATGCTGGGAGCTGTAGGCCTTGTTTCTGTCTAAACTTGCATAGGATTGCATCCTTAGTCTTTTTCCCTCTTCAAAATGTACATTTCTCAGGGCAGTTTCACACAGGAAACCAATTGCTTTATGTCTGCCAGTGTTACAGTGGTATTTCCAGTAGCAAATGTCTAATGTGTTTATCTCATGCATGTCCAGCCGGGGTTCCCAGATGCATATACACAGTTAATTAAAATTGTGGGCATGATGTTGTCCACACTTGTTTGTTGCAGGATGCATGCATATATACACAGCAATTGGGTTTCCTTCAGAAGGTGTAGAGCTGCATTCAGTCTCTTACAACAATAGAGGTCTGTGAATCCTGCTGGTTCTGCTCCTGATGTTTGTGGGGTTTGTTTGGAATCTGACAGAAGTAGCCTTAGTGTAGAATTTGGATTCCTTTCTGGACATATTTTCATGTACAGTAATACCTTGAATTGCAAGTAACTTGGTCTGAGAACGTTTGGCAAGAAAAGCAAATTTTTTAAATAAATTTTGACTTGATAAACAAGCGACATCTTGCAATACAAGTGTAGGGATGTAACCGCTTGCCTCGAGCAGGCTGAAATCGGCCCCGCTCACGCTCGCCAGAGACTCGCTTTGATATAAGAGTGTTTTGGATTACAAGCACGGTTCCGGAATCAATTACGCTCGCAATACAAGGTATTACTGTACTGCTGACTCCTGTAGGTCTGTGGGCTGTTCTACTAAGGCCTATGCAAATTGTATAGGAAGGGGCCATCTGCAACAAGATGCCTCTTGCAACAGGTTTCTATAAAGAGAAATAGAAAATCTCTAGATCTACCTCTGGAATCTACATATGTATGTGAAGATACATAGTGTGTGTGCATGCATGTGTGATAATATTAGCAGCATCCTGTCAGGCCTGGAACCTAGCTTTGTGGCAGACTGCAGCTGGGGTCTATGCTAACGGGGGGGGGGGTGAGGGTCAAAAGGACCAGAGGCAGATGAGGTAGTCACAGACAGGCTGGAAATCAAGCACCAGATCGGACAAACAAGGACCAAGGGGGCAGAGGCAGAGATGAAGTCAGAAGGCAGGGTGGTGGTCAGAGGACAACCCACAGGCCAGAGGTGGCAAAATTGTCAAAGATGGACTAGGGATCAGGTACCAGGCAAGGAAAGGAACTCTGTCATGCAAGCTGCTGAGACTGAGAAACACACCTTGGAGAAGAAATTATATGCAGCCAGTCAGACTTCTATTGGTTCCTCAAATCACATGGTCTGGCCTGGACTGAAGAGCATCAGTTCTGGTTCTGGCCACCATATGTGTGGCACTGTAGAACAAGATAAACTGGGCCTGTTATGGCAGCTGCCTGAAGGTACTATCTGCCTGAAGTACCTCCCTCTCAGGCAGAAGTGGAACACTGGTGGGCAACCTGGAGTGTGCTGTTAAACTCTTTTCTACCAGGGTTCCATGTTACAAAGTGGCCTTGGACCAATTAAGAGTCCTAGCAGAGTCACACCTCTGTTTGCTTTAAAGGACATATGTGCCATTGTGGTGGCGGTGGCGGTGGCGGTGGCGGCAACAACAGGAAAAAGACTGAGTGTGGTTGGTGAAGAAAACGTAAAGAGCAGAGATGACAGCTTCTCTTCCCTAGTCTTCAGAAGCAGGGACTGTGAGAGTAAACTAGAGTAAAAGCTTTGCCCGCTTAACTCTTAGTATTACGAGCGGAAGGAAGAAAGCGAAGCAACGTATTGATAGTAAAGTGTTTATTCAGTTGTAAGACTCTTACGAGATTAAGGCGTGTCACACGCAGAAGAGAGGTTCTTGAAGATAGTAGCACAACACCGTGCTCACCCCTACTTCATAGTATTTAACTATAAACAATAGGAGGGTTATACAACGGTTACGCAACAATTACATAACATGTTGACTTGCAAACTTGTTGACTTGCATGTGTCACCAGACCGTGACGTATAGTCACCTTGAATCTGTGTCAGGAGATATTTTGCACTCCATTCACTTCTGCACCCCCACTAAACCTAACAGGGACTACTTTAGACTGGTGTGCCTTTGGCCCTCCACACTGGGGATGCATTTCCTCCCATTGTAGGGTGAGGTAAGGGAATCCACCATGGTGGGACCCCTGGAAAGCCTTGGAGAGACAGGGCTAGAATGTTCTAGCCTGAAGAGACAGGGCTAGAATGTCCTGAGTTGGGCTGACTTTCTGGCTTCACTTTTCTCCTGGCAGTTTCACTGAAAGTCCCACCTCCTTCTCTCCACTCTCACTTGCCCCACTCTGCAGTCAGAACTGGACCAACCTCCTCCACCACACCACCCTCAACCAACCCTTGTTTCGGCTGCTGCACACCACTCCACTTTTAGTTTACTGGGCACAGTGATGCAGTGGCGATAGGGAAGACTGGTGGTTTGCATCATGGATGGAGGTAGATCATCCCACCGGTTCATATACCTTCTTCCCACCCAGAACTGGTGCATCCTGGGGTTTCAGTCTGGATGTGGGGCAGCATCAGGGGCCAGCCAGCTACATGGCTTCTAATGACCTCAGCCTGAGGGCTGTTCTTCTGGTGCAGGGAGTAAGGTGTTTGGCCTTTGCTTCCTGAGTCCCTGGTTTTAGTCCCCTGGACCTTACATAGCCCTATAGAAAATACATGCATGTACAGTTAAATATCAACAATTTGTTATTTCCCCCTAGTTCTCAAAACTTTAAGGGTTAAGAAAGATTTATATAAAAGGACCTCAGCTTCAAAATAGAAATTAAAAATCAATATACCAGTAAGACAGCCACTGGTGTAAATCTTGCCCCTCACCATCTCCTGCTGTCCTGTCCCACTAGTTCACTCCAAACAACATAGATGCAAGTATGTCTTTATTGCCAAAATCCATATAGGTAAGTCCACAAGCCAAACACCAGTACAGAAAGCACACCGAAGTTAAGACAGTCCAAGGTTCATAGGGAAGGAGAGTAGGTGCCAGAGTACAGAGTTCCAGTCCAAAATCGTAACCGCCAGGAGATCAGATTCAGGGAGTCGAGGAGTGCAGAAGCTTTGCCCGGAAACAGTCATTGCTTTCTACACGGAGCGTAGGACCAGGCAAGAATATAAACCCTGACCCAGCCTCACTGTAAGTCAGATCCGAATCCCGGATCTTGGCATGAGTATCTAGCCAGGAGGCGCTTGCTACGCCTCCTTTGGTTCACGTGCCTAGTAGTCAGGCGTTTCTCCCCGCCTCTTTGGGAGGGCGGCCTCCCCGAAGGGCCCTCCTCCCCCGAGTCCTCCTGACAGGCCAAGGCCGGCGGCTGCAGCTGGGAATCAGCAAGCGGCCCTCCCTGCTCCTGTTACTGAGGGGAAGGAGGCCTGTCCAAGGTCGACTGGCCTGAGCTGGAATCAGCCACAGCTGGGCACCCTTCTCCCTGCACCAGCTAATCTTCGCTGTCAGAGCTGGCTCGGGAGCAAGACCCCACACCTGCTCACTTGCAAACTTTACTGCGCCCTCTGCTTTCCCCCTACTAGAGGAAGTTAACAAAGTGTCCCGAGTCTTCTCACATGGATGATCTATCCTGGCTTCTGCATTCCTCTAACTGAACCAGTTCAGTACTGCTTTCAAGTATCTGCTTCTGTTTTCTAAATACATCTGCTCTGTATCAAAATGCGGCACCAGCTGACAGTTCTCTTCCCAGATTCCCAGTTGAAGGACACTAGAAAAGTTCAGACATTGCAGCCAAAGTACAATGCCAGCGACTCTGTTGATGTATCTCCCCATTTTCAGCCAGATGGTGGGTGTAGTTAGGGAAATTCCACCCAACTTCATGCCAAATTTGAGAGCTTCCTCCAACATGTGAACTGTATTTTGTTTGAGTTCTATAGCATATTTTTTGAATATGTTTTTGAATGGTCTTATCATGCTTTACTTTTGCCTAGGGATACATGAGAAATTCATTTCAGTTTGTTTATGACCAGAATTTACCCTGTTCGCGCCACCCAGACATAGATGCGATCACGAGCGCAATCTACCTTCGAAGCTCGTACATTCCCAATCTTGCAATGCTGTTAGTGTGTGTGTGTGTGTGTGTGTGTGGATTTTTAAAAAATGCATACATTAGAAATATATGCATGAATAAATCATACTTTTTTAAAGTGCGCACAAACACACTTGAATCAATGGGAGACGATTGTGTACTTTTGAAAGTGCCCCCAAATATGGAACCCAAGTACTTCATGATTTTTGTGCATAAAGAAAAAGAAAATGCTTGCAAACTGATAAAGACATGAATCAGTCCAAGCTTCAAGGTGAAACTCTGAGAACCCGGACAAGCTCGAGTTTTGCTGATTTCCACATCCCTCCTTTTGGCTTGGACAAATAGAACAATCTGTTACTGCTTTGTCATGTAGTTGGGGCATCACTTCCAGAAGAATATTCTCTTAACAGACATGTTTTACCTTTCTGACATTAACATTTCCTTGCATTTTCAAGTCATGCATGTGAGTAGTTGTACATGGAAAGTGGTCCTGAGGTCCTAATTTTTTCCATCCGCAAAATGGTAACAATAAACTTCTGCCCATCTTTGCTTGCTTATGTAAATTAAGTTCATTTTGGTCCCACCAACAGAAAAGCATTCTCCCTCTCTACCTGAGAGAATAAATAAATAAATAATGAATAAAAAGACTTCAAATCACAGTTTACTGCTACAGCCACATATAGTGACATTAGCTTTCAGAATAAAGTTTAAATACTCTAGCAAAGTTGTCAGGCCGAGTACCAAAGAAAGAAAGTTAAGATTCTAGTAGCCACATTTATGATCTAATTTTTGTGTTGTATCCAACTGTGTTCATCTGCCAGTGTAATGGACACCAATGGCAGAATGGATTCATCCTCTTAAATCTGCTTTGGGGGTTTGAGGGACTCTCTGGAGCAAATGAAGAGGGGTACAGGGAAGGAAAGGAAGGAGAAGTCTCATTGCATGAGTGGAAATCTGCTTCTGTGACATTGGATGGAATCCATTGGGCAGAAATCTGAAACATGTATGCATATAAGAGGTACTGTAAATATTAAATAGGAAGGGATGTTGCTCCATGGTTAACAATATGCAAAAGGTCCCAGGTTCAATCCCTAGAATCTCCAGATGGGGCCAAGGAGGAAGATGCCTGTCTAAAACCCTGGTGAGCCACCACAAGTCATTGTAGACCAGGGCTCTCCAACCTTGGGTCCCCAGATGTTGCTGGCCTACAGCTCCCAGCATACCCAGCCAGCATGGCTAATGGCAAGGGATTCTGGGAGCTGTAGTCCATCAACATCTGGGGACCCAAGGTTGGAGAGCCCTGGTGTAGACGATACTGAACTAGATGGACCATTGGCTTGATTCCGTATAAGGCAGCTTCCTATGTAGCTGGAGTGACTTTTTAAGCTCAATTCTATGCATATTTAGTTGAAAGCATCCGGAGCATTTCTACAGCATTGCTAACACAGAAATATTGAGCAGTAAAGCTCAACCCGTCTTTCTTCTGCCCCTTAGCCTATGCTTACGAGCACAGGAATTAATTCTGCTACTTGTACCTAAAGCAGCTTTGGGATCAGACTGTGCCTTCTATTTGCATAATGGCTGAAAAGGAGGGAGATCCTTGCACCCTCAATGCCCTCATTGTGAAACTCTGCACAGTTCATCCCTTTCTATACTTCATTATGCAAGCTATACACCTGTATATGGAAACTGGAAATAAAGGAATTATGGAAATGTGATGGAAAATACATGGAAATAAAGGCATTGTTATAAGGAAGCCACCTACTTCTCTCCTATGAAATTCAAATGTTAAACTACATTATTAAAATAATAGTCAAGCCAATTACTCAAATATTGGCATAGCAGTATGAGACACCTAGGTAGAAAAAGCCAACGAGATATAAAAATGCAATTTAATGTGATGTGTCTGGGAAAGACAAAGAGAGCTTTAAATAAAAACGCTTACTAATTTCAGGAATGGATCCCTGAAAAATAAGAAATTTAAAGAGTGTTTGTAATGCTGGTTTATACTAGAAATTATCCCTGTTAGAAGAGACGAGACAGACCATAACCTTTATCTTTGCAGGAGATTGCATAGTAATAATACCAGCAGTTTATTTGAATGTGTTTTCAGAATACTGGGGAGAAAACAGTAGCTGTTTTCTTCTTCCTTTAGGCTGCAATTACTTCCTTACCTGGGAGTAAGCCCCATTGAATTGAATGCGGCTTACTTCTGAGTAGAAATGTATAGGATTGCACTGTTAATCTTTCAATTTATATACATATAAGAGGCTAAAAACTGGCTGTTTTAGCCTATCACTTGCAACCTCTCTTCCCACCACTATAATAGTTTTTATTTCCTGGAATGCTCCTAGACATACTCTTAAAGAGGAATAATCAGTGGACTGGTTCATATGGACATATTAATTTCTCATTGGCTGATTATCCATTATTAGACTTATACTACAGATCGCTCAACACACAGGGCCAGTTTGCATGATCAAATAGACCACCATGGCTTATTCAAGCCACAGTGGGCTGCAGCCTGTGCCGGCATGTGCGTGTGGCCTTTTTGAATATCCAAGCTGTGGCGCAGCTTGTTGTGTCATCTGAACTTAGGCGGTGGGTGCTGTGTGAGGTTTAAACAACCTTCAGTTAACCTATGGCAAGTTCTAGGGTTATGCAAGGGTTGTTTAACCCTTGCACAACCCCCACTGCCTGGGTTCAGACAACATGACAAGCTGCAGCTTGAATATTCAAAAACTGTCTGGCACAAGCCACGGTGGGCCGCTGTGATCATGCGAACTGGGTCACTGGCTTACAGCTAGAGTCAAGTTGAAATGCACCTCCCCCATTTTAGTTATTTATTTAAAGCATTTTCACCCTGCTCTTCAGCCAAAAAGGCTCCCAGAGTGGCTTGCAAAGATCCATAGTAAGACAGACCACACCTCCGGCTTACAATCTAAAAAGTCATGACACACAAAGGGGGGGGGGAGATGGGGGGGGAGATGGGGGGGAGGGAGGGGGAAAAAGCAAGCTTAGGCATCAGTTCTTAAAGATACAATTCTTATAATGACCAGCTGGGATGGAAACAGTTTAAGCAGTTGATGGAATGGCTGCCAGTGGGTGACAGTTTTGGGAGGCTCAAAGGCAGCCATCATCCTTTTCTTCCTGGGACTGACACGATGAGATGATATGCTCTAGAGGCAGTTGCTGTGTTTTGTCCCATCCAAATAGCTTAGCTTCCCCGCCAATATGCCAGGGGTGTCTGCTTTCTTCCTCCTGGCCACAATAAATAAATAAATAAATAAAATGAGCTGAAAGTTTTTATATGAGAACTTTCTGCTCAGCACTACTTACAGCTCATCATGTGAACTGAAAATATTGAAAAATCATGGTGTCTGAGGTAATTTGATGGCTCATTCACATATACCCATAATCACTTAATGAAGTGATTCATATATAAACTCAATGATACCTAATAAATGCTATGATTTTAATACCTACCCAAAAAGATACATGAACAGGTCCTTTAAGAGGAGCACCATGTTTGTTTATGAATGACAGCTACTTTTACATGTATGCAGAGTAAAATACAAAATGTGTCAGGTGTGGTAACAGGAAGTAGAAACAGCTATCGAGGCACTTAAAAATATGGCCTAGCAGATGACAGAGAGGTCCAAATTTCCAAATGCACTTCATGAAAAGATTCTCAGGTTTGGGTCCAAGATAAAGAAATTGTGCAGCTCAAGTCAAATCCTGAGAGGAGTGCAAAACTTTCACCTCACAGTAAATTCATCAGACAGTTTGTTTATTTATTTGATTTATACTATGCCTTTCCACCAAAAAATGGTGCTCAAGGTAGCTAGCAATCATAAAAATAAGATTAAAATAAAACCTTAGTTGAAACAATCATAAAAAAACAAATAGATTAAAAACACAATTTTAAAAAATCAGTTTCAGCAATTAAAGAATAATGTTGTTTTTTTTCTTTTTAAATTCTTTAGACAGACATCCACATTCATCTGGGATGTAAATGGAGCAAAGTTTGGGTACTGTTCTATTGCTGCTTTGTTTCTTAGTTTTAATGTGCTCTGCCATGCTTCCTTGCATAATATACAATCTCTTTTTTCCACCCTTCCACCAGAGAAATGAGCAAAGGAAGTCTCAAGGTGCAATCCTATGACCACTAGATGCTGTCTAGGTGGTCGTACGATAGGTTGGAATCCCAACTCCGACTTCAGAAATGCATTCCAAGGTCAGAGCTGAGACTTCAACCATGGAGCACCCTCCCTCCACCCTTGCAGCCAGTGCAGCTCTTTCCACACCGGCTGTGGTTCCAAAATCACAAGTGCAGCTTCACAGCCTGCGCTGGGGGACGTTCTTGGGAGTGGGGAGTGGAGGAGTGAGGCTCTGCCAGTATGCAAAGTATCACAGTGGGGCCTCAGCCCCTCCTCCTCATGAGGAGGGGCAAAAGACATAGGCAGCTGAAATCGGCCATCTATGTCTTGTGCAGGTGAGGGAAGTGCAGAGGCAATCCTTGCCTCTGTGCTCCTCCCACACTCGATTGGATGCCCATAATCCTCCAAGTTCAGAGGGTTACAGGCAGCCACATTAGATGGCACTGCCCGGGTGCAATCCTATCAATTGCACGCACCCGCAATGATTGGAAGCCCCTGAACTCAGAGGCATACAATCATCCAATGGAGGGTGGGAGGAGCGGTGGAAGCAATCTTTGCCTCCCTGTTCTCCCACCCTGCATTTTTTAGCTAGACGGGCTTTTTTGCCCATCTAATTGGGGGACTTTGGAGGCTGGAGAGGCCTCAGGATAACTCCTGTCCTGGCCTCTCCGTCTCCTCCCTTCCTGCCCACCAAAACACACACCCCTCCGAGATCGATTGTGTACAGAGGTAACCTGGGTTCAATGAACAAAAGGAATTGAAAGATGTGGGAAATTTACAAGTATGTTGTTCCTGAGAAGTAAATGCATGTGAATATTATAAAACTAAAACATTTGGCAACTGTAAGATTATATCGATTGTTCTATGCAGGGCTTTTTTTCTGGTGGAACTCACCGGAACTGAGTTCCAGCACCTTTTCTTCTATTAATTGCATTACAATTTAATCGCCAGCTACTCCCGAGGAAATGTAATCCAAGAGTTCCGGTAC
This sequence comes from Shinisaurus crocodilurus, assembly GCA_021292165.1. Classification (NCBI taxonomy): domain Eukaryota; kingdom Metazoa; phylum Chordata; class Lepidosauria; order Squamata; family Shinisauridae; genus Shinisaurus; species Shinisaurus crocodilurus. Next base: position 235,097,318 of record CM037876.1, read on the forward strand.
CCTTTTCTCCAGAAAAAAAGCACTGGTTCTATGATATTAAATGCAATGGCAATTGTTCCAATATGAGTGTGTTTGTGTGTGTGTGTGTGGGGGTGTTATTAAGCATCTCATCAATTTCTATGCTATAACACTGGACTGGAGATGATGAAACAGCAAGAGAGATTGAATTCAGTAGTTGTGTGATATTTGGGTGTGGAAAATAAACTGGTGTTTATGCCATCCAGCCATACAATATACTAGCCATACTATTCTGGTAGCCAAAATTATAGAATATTTTAGTTTTAAGCAGCCATTTCATGAAAGTAAGATCACATGCAGACCCTGCCCATGGCTTTGAATGTGTTTACTTCTAAAGCCTGAGGACAAGACCATAGATAAGATGAAAGATGTGGTCAGCATATACCCCCCCTTTGAATTCTAGACCCACCTGTATTTTCCCAAACTATTTTGAAACTTTTCTTTGGGGTGGAGGTTCCTGGAGGGGCACCAAAAGTTACTGAACAGACACCAAAACTGATTGGAAGAGTATCAAACTAGCTTTTAGGTGTAGTTTTAGGGATTTTCCTAATTCTAAAGTATAAACAGGATACTTAATACAATAAATCATTTTATGTAACATTTTTGAATAATCTAGCCATTCTCTTAAAATGTCTGAAAGAACTGAAATCAACTGATGGCCATACCGGTGTGAGACCAGACTTCATTGTAGTCCAGCATTTTGTCTCTGATTGTGGTCAGTGCAAAATCCTTCTAAGAGAGTATACAAAAAACAGAAGTGATGATTCACATATTCTCTTGAGCCCCTCGTAGGGATGTCACCATTCTGTTTTTTTGGCATTCATGAACGGTGAGATGGTCTGAGCAAAAGGAGAACGTTCATGAACAGCTGAACAGTTCATGAAAAATTCTCACACAACCCTACGGCCCCTCAGCTAGTAAAAGTCTGGTTGAAGGATGAAATTGAATCCTTTGATTGTCTTGCCTATGAGCCACTGATGCATCTATGTTCCTTGCATTTTTCTAACATAATGCTGGTGGATGCAGTTACACTAATGAACTTGATGGCATTCAGAAGCAATGAAGTCAGCAGGATAATTTTATCTTATTTTTTAAAAAAACTTTTTTACATACATCTCCAAACTCACTGATTGTTAACTATATCCAGTGTCTCTTACTTGATATAAGGTATGAATAAATCACATCTATTCACCACTCCATATTCATTAAGCTGTAAACTTCTATCACATCTCTCAACAACTTAACCATCTCTCTTCTCTGTTGTAGCTTCACATCATATGCATGCAGTTCCATACCACAGATCCCTTTGTTCACCCTTCTGTACCTTCTTCAGGAAATTACTGAGGAAATTACTGTCTGAGAAATCAAGGCTATTCTTCCCCCATCTACTAACAGAAACGCATGTAGTCCTTTCTTACACATGGACTCTATACCCAGTGTCATAAAATTCTAAATGAAATCAGTCATTTGGACCAGAACCCCAGGACACCTGAAGATCTGCTCAAATAGCTCCAGTAGCTTTAACTGGTGTTTCCTTTTATATAGCACATTATGTGCTTTCCTACATGAGGCATTTATTGTACACTCGTCATTCCCTACTTATGGTGGTTTATGGATTCTTTACATGATAACATGACCCTCCAGTTTCATTTCTATTTTTAAATAGCACTTTTCAGTGAGTTTTTTTTAGAGCTGGGAAAATGCGGTATTATTTGTGAAAGTGAAAGAAAATGCTTTTTCCAATTGTGTAATTGTAGTATTCTGCTATACCACAGTACCACCTAGAGGTTATGTAGTGGAAAAGGAGGATAGGAAATGCTTTTCGTGTAGTGCTTGGATCTCAGTTCTGTAACGAAACTGAAAGTAGATACAGCAGATGAACAGCCTTGTGTACAAAAGCTCTTTGAGTGATTTATAGCACAATCCTACAGGAGTCTACTAACTTAGGGATGGGCGCTGAGCCCGGCACCCGACTCGTGCGGCGCTCGGCAAGCACTCCCGCCGCACGATCCGTGCCGAGCACCCCACGAACAGCGGGCGGCCGTCCTGCGGGGTCCCCACAGAGACGGCAGCCCAGAGCAGCCGGAGCCGCCGCCGCTCCAGCCTGTAAGGGCAAACGGCCCCTCTGGGCATCCCAGGGCCCCACCCCCTAGCGCCAGGAGGCCCGCACTGCGGTGCAGGGACTACGGGGTCTGCCCACACGCGCGGGGTGCCGGTCGTGTGCGGTGCCCCTCCGGACCCCGCGGACGGCCCTGTGGTTCCTCCCCTGCTGGCAGCCTGGGTCGTGTGAACCAGCCCTCACTCTGCAAAACGGCTAGATGGCTGCTTTTGACTGTCTAGCTGTGGCGCTTTGGACAGGGAGGGAAGGAGGTGCTGCCAGGATACATCATATCTTGGCAGTGCCACTCTCATCCCCTCCCTGCCCCCTGGAATGCCCACTAAACCCCTTCTATAAGGAAGTGACCCTGGACAAGCAGCTGGCACAGTTCTTTCCACACTGGCTGTGAGGTGGGGCAAGGAGATCCAAGGAGGGAGTTACGGCGAGCGGGGAGCTTACCTGCTTGGGGTGTGTGTTCCGGAGCACCCCCCTGCCCGCTCTCGCTGCTCGCAGTGCCAGGGAACCAGAATAGCACATCGCGGCCGTTTCAAGCTGGGTTGCCCTGGTTTTTACGCTAAAAACGCAGCACCAGGGGAACCAGAACTGACGCGCCGGGGAGCTGAAGCTCCTTTCCCCGGCACGGATCGAGTGGCTGGAAAGGTAAGTCGTGAGAGTCTCGGGGGGGGGGGGTCGAGCGGGCCAATTTCGGCCTGCTTTCAGCCCCCCTGAGACTCGCAGTTACATCCCTAGATCCAAGCATGGATCCCCAGGTCCAACCTCAGAGCTGGGAATCCAAACAACCCTATAGCCATCTTGATGCTGTCTAGGGCAATAGGATTGCTTTGCCCATATAGGTTTACAAGCAGATTAAAATCCCTTCTAAAAGGCCCACTTTTCTTTTTTACTAGTGTAACTGAGTAGAGACCAGCTGCAGGGATTATTTTGCTCTCTTTACTGGAAGGCAAAAGTTCTTTTCTGATTTTTGTTCCTCTTTTGTTTGTTTGTTTAATACCATTTTCATTATATTTCAGGGGGTTTTTTTGGTGGGGGATGTTGGCACTATGTGGAATTTTTGATTTTGATTTTTTGTTTTTATTTTCATTTTTTCATTTTTTTACTTTAGAGGTTCTTTAAGGTTTAGCAAAATAAAAATTAGTTTGACTTCTTTTTGGAATTTTTGGACTGAAAGTATCATATTTATGATTTATAAGTTGGATCATTTAAAAGTAGGTAACTTCTGTAAAACTGGTAAGATCTGTATGAGCGGAGCGGCGAGCAATATGTTTAATTCTTTTTCTATGTGTAATGTGATTTCATGGAATGTCAAGGGATTGCAGAATTTAAATAAGCAGAAGAGAGTTCTCTCTAAGCTAAAAGAGCTTAACGCCAATGTGACTTTTTTTTTATTTTTTTTACAAGAAACCCATTTGATGGCTGCAGATGAACATTTTGTTGAGAGAAGATTGGGTTGGGGAGCTCTTTGTAACAGATACTTCAACATGGTTTAAAGAGTTTGCTATTTTAACTCATAAGCGACTTTTCTTTTCAGCTCAACAGGTGATTATTGATCCTGATGGTCACCTTTTTATTCTGGAAATAATGATATTATTTTATTTATTACATTTTTCTACCACCCAAGAGTCGAAGCTCTCTGATAAAGAACTCTGATAAAGTAATTGCCATGATGAATGTGTGCAAGCCTAATAATGATTATCTGGTTATGTTCTATGAATGTTTTAGCAAAGCAATTATAATTGCTTAAAATTATTTGATTGTGGGTGGAGACTTCAATGGGATTTTAGATCCTTTGCTTGGTAAGAGTTCACCTGATCCCAAGAGTCAAATGATGGTGAGATTTACACTTCAGGCCTATATGGCAGAACTTGGTTTGAGTGATGCTTGGAGAATTTTACATCCTGACAAGAAAGACTACACTGTCATTTCACCTGTCAATCTTAACAGCTTTTAATTTGATTATTTTTTTGTTTCTACATTTTTTTGCCATGTCAAATAAATATTTGTAAGACTGGTATGCTGGTAGTCTCAGACCATTCCCCAATCTGCTTGGAGTTGCAATTTTCAGATCCAACCCCCCCCCCCCATTTTAGGTGCATGAACGTTTATCTTTTTAACAATTAGGTGTTTAAAAATCAGATTTCTGCTGAGTTACTTGAGTATTTTAAAATTAATTAGGGTACTGTTGATTCTTGTGCCATTGAATAGGAGGCCAGTAAAGCTTTTATACAGGGCTGAATTATTGCCTGTGCCCCCTATAGCGTTATCTCCGGAAAATCCTGCAAATTACTTGGGAAGATAGGCGAACAAATGTCAGTGTACTGGAAGAAGCAAAGACTACTAGCATTGAAAAAATGATCCTTCAATGCCAACTTCAATGGGCCAGTCATGTTGTTCGAATGTCTGACTGCCGTCTCCCAAAGCAGTTACTTTATTCCCAACTCAAGGATGGAAAGTGGAATATCGGTGGTCAGTATAAGAGGTTTAAAGATGTTCTTAAGGCTAATCTAAAAAAATGCAATATAAACATCAAAAACTGGGAAGCTCTGGCCCATAAACGATCTAACTGGAGGTTGGCCTTTCACAAAGGTTCCATGGACTTTGAAGAAGCCCGAGTGCAAGGTGAAAGGGAGAAACGTGCTAAGCGAAAAGCACGTCAAACGAATCCTTTACAGGACCATCTTCCATCTGGTAAACTCGTAGCGGTGGAAATAAGGCTGGGTGTGCCGCCCGAGGCTTATTTCGCCCCCCGCCCCCTCCCGCCTCATTTTTTCGAGCAGTGCACAGCGCCGCTCGAATGATTTCCCAGCCTACCTCGACATCTTCGGGCCCGGAAATGGACCCTGCGCAGGCGCAGAACGGACCATAGGGTCCGTTCTGCACCTGCGCAGGGTTCCGTCGCGTCATTTCCGGTACTGGAAGTGACGCGATGGACCAGATCGAACGGCGCGGGAGGCTCTTCGCGGAGAGCGCACCAGAATGAGCGGCGGGGGCGGCTCTCCGTGGAGTTTGCGAGCCGCCCCGAAGATAAGGTAAGGCCTCGCCGGGGCATGAGCGGGGCCATGTTCGGCCTTGTTCTGCCCCGGCGAGGCTCGATTGCGCAACTATAGTAACCTGTGTCCTCACTGTGGGAAGCTGTGTGGATCTAGAATTGGCCTCCACCACAGTCACTTACGGACCCAACGCTAGAGTCTACACAATTTTTTAGAATTTCCTCCTTTTATAATTTTCTTTTTGTAATTTTATCCTGGAAGACAATCTTACTCGGTCACAAGTGATCGCCTACTACTACTATATGGAGGCATTGCTTTATTTTACCCCTATAAGAAATAAAATAAATGCAACAAATATCTTTAAATAAGAAGCTGAAATCTCTTATAACCCAGTTTGACATTTGCCCAACTGCGCAACTTTATCAGGAGTTGCAGAACGTTACATACGAGCTGAATAATATTCTTTCATAGCAGGCAGAATTTGCCTTAACCTGTTTACGACGCATATTCTGGCACATTGTGTTAAACAGCAAACAGCAAAATGTTTTTTCAGCTATTAAAGATAAGAGTGATATGATATATACCTCTCCCATAGATATACACTCACAATTTTTTATACAGTCATGCCTTGGATTGAGAGCATAATTCGTTCCGGAAACGTGCTTGTAAGCCAAAACACTCTTATATCAAAACGAAATCCCCCCAAAAAAATTTGTACAGAGATTTTTAATTTAAGCCGTACTACAGTACTTGTATTGCAAGACGTCGCTTGTATATCAAGTTAAAAAAAATTAAATAAATATTTAAAAATTGGCTTGTCTTGCAAAACGCTCTCAAACCAAGTTACTTGCAATCCAAGGCATTACTGTAGTTTTATTCTGATTTGGATAGTGCAGATAGTGAAACATCAAGGAGGACATGGAGGCTCCTTTTTTCTCATATTATTCTTCCATATTAAGATTCTTCACAGTGGCATTTTCTCTTGGCTCCTTCATGTATTGAGGAAATTATGAAAGCAATTATGAATATGAATACCAGGAAATCACCTCATCTGGATGGGTTTCCAATTGAGTGGTATAAAACATTTCCCAAGTCCCAACCTTTTAGTTCCAAAGCTTCATCATTATAATCATATTTTTGAATCAAGCTCCTTTTCTTCATCACAAAATGATGCTTATATTACAGTGATTCTTAAGGCTGGCAAAGATCACACCTATTGTGCTAACTATCAACGTATTTCATTAACATAGATATTAAAATATTAACTGCAGTTCCGGCTGATAGACTGCAACAAGTTATCACAACATTGCTTCAAGGAGATCAGGTGGGATTTATTAAACATAGACAGGGGGCTGATAATAAATAAATAATAACCTTAGATTAGTTATTGATCTGATAGCTTTAAATGCTGATAGAACAGATTTAACAGGCTGCCATTGTTTCTTTGGATGCTGAAAAGGCCTTTGACAACATTCATTGGAAATTATTTTCCCTACATTCAGTAATTTCAGCTTTTTTGTAGAATTTTTGAAATGGGTTAGAATTCTACATTCAACCCCAAGAGCTAGACTTATGAGCAATGGTCTCTTCCCAGCTTTCTTTTCACTTGGGAAAGGTACCAGGCAGGGGTGTCCACTTTTTCCATTGATATTTGATTTATGTCTGAACCCCTGGCATGTGCTATTAGACTGAATAGTAGTATTCATGGCTTTGTGCATGATTGTTTACAAATTAAAATTATTCTTATGCTGATGATCTCTTTTTGTTTATCTTGAAACTCCAGTCATCTGTTCCAGCTTTGATGCAGTTGGTCAATACTTTTGGTGATTTGTCTGGCTATTCAATGAACTGGTCAAAATCTAAACTGATGCCAATTGGAGATACTATAGCTCATAGTGTATTAGCTAATTGGCTATTTCAGTTGTGCCCAGATTTTATTACTTACTTGGGAATTCTTATTCCCAAAGACATATCTCAAATGATCAAGCTAAATTTGAACAAGTTGATTAATGAGATCTCATGGGATATAGATAGATGGGCATCTTTACAGTTGAGTTTGTTGGGTATGGTAAATACACTCAAATGAATATTATGTCTCTGATTGTTTATGTTATACATGGGATTCCTCTCTATATACTGGCAAATATTTTCAAAAACTCAATGCTCTGGTATGTAATATTTTTTTTTTGCAGGGGGGGGGTTGTTCCTCCTGGCCATGAATATTCTTGAAAAGGATGCAACTTCCAATTAAAGGAATTGGGGTTGGCTTTCTGGACCCTGCTTTATATCATTGGGCCTATTTATTGACCTGTACTAAATTATGGTCTTTTCCACTTAGATTTTCCAGTTTTGTCAGTTTTGGAATCTTCCTGCCTGGATCCTCTCTCCAAATGGATGGCTTTAGGATCTTAACACATTAAAATGGATAGGGTTCCTTCCACAGTTATGGCTGTTAGAGACATGTGGTGTATAATATCACATCAATAACTTTTTGATCCATTTTCTCATGTTAAATTGACTCTACAGGGAAATCCAGATTTAAGAATTGATTAGAAAATGTTTTTGCGGCAAACATAGATGGATAAGTTGATTTTTACCTTTGATCAATTAGTGGGTGCTGATGATGAGTTTTTCTCATTCCTGGTTTTGTGTGCCAATACAATTTGCCCGCTATGGCTGAATGGCAATGCTTGCAATTGCAAGATTTGTTAGAATCCAGGTTTGGCCCTGATGCTTTTACAGGTTCAAAGTCTCCTTCACTACTGGAAGCACTTATTGAGGCTGATCAGTTATATCGACCCACAATCCATGTTTATAAATACTTATTATTGGTGAATACACAGGGTTTTAAGCAGGAATGGAATAGGGAACTTGACTGTCCCATTTTGCCTAAACAATAGATCACCACTTTAGCATCTGTATCTGAAGTGTCTGTGGATCTCAGGTTACGTCTTATTCAGTAAAAACTTGTGTTCCATGTCTGTTGGATGCCACAATGTCTATTTACCAAGGATTTGTCTAAGTTGGCTAATTGCTGGAGATGTAATACACCTAATGCTTCTTTTAGCCATATGTTTTGGCAATGTCCAATAGTTGCCTCTTTTTGGGAGGAGGTTATTATATGGATAAACTTCATATTGGAACACTCTTTAATATTTACTTCATATGCATGTATTGAAATTGATATATTCAAATCTATGTAGTTATATATATATATATATATATATATATATATTCTTTTTCTCTTTATGGTTTTCTTTTGTTGAAATTTTATAATAAATAAATAAAATAAAAAACTTTACAGACTTGGTTATGAATGTTGGGGTGGGGAGCTGTGATGGATTTGTCCTTGTCTAGGAATTTTATGAAATGGGATTTTTGTATTTAGCTTGACCATGGATCAGCAGGTAATGTACCTCATGCCATTTCTGAAGAAAAAAGTGTCACCAGGAGTGCAGGTTTACAGACCTTCCCTTATCTTCCCTGACCTTATTCACTCAATTAAACTCTGTAAATAAAGTCAGTTTCACTTTTGACTGAGTGTAGCTTCGTTCTGACTCGGTTCTTGATCCAGTGCGTTCGACCTAATTTGACCCAGGGAGCGCGAAAGGGAGCTCTGAGCTGGCAAATTAACTGCTTAGCTCCCAAATTCATGGTAAAGGACTGGTAGGCGGTCCTTCACATCGTTGTTGTTGTTGTTATTGTTGTTGTTGTTGTTATTATTCCTAGAAGTCCCAGCTATGATTTGGGGGCAATACATTTACTTTAGTTCCCTGTCAGCTTTGCTCAGGCACATTTTCTTAAGTTCCCATTCCCACAACAAGATACCATCTGTGCAGGTCTATTATTTTGCTATTTTAATTCTGAAATATTTTCCAGTTCTGTTTATTTCCCAGCATATTTTCTGTCATCTTTCTTTACTCATTTGTGTCATAGTCAGAACATCTCTGAACAATACTACACATAAGCAGTTAGCCTTCCTTCTCATCTAAAGCAGATTTTTCCTGACTTTACATCGGAAAATGGTTCTACCGTCCTTTTCACATGTTAATTTAACAATTACAGGCACAGAGATCAGACTGAGAAGTTCAGTCAAAATCACAGCACATTAGCATAAATGCTACTGTTAAACTGATTCAGACTTAATACAGGAATATATTTCTTAATATATCATTTGTTTGTTTGTTTTTAATGAAAATTGTAACTTATAAGAGAGGTAGAAACCAATAATTTTTATCTAGGACAAATATTTGCAATGTAGCCTATTATGCAGGTTGGTGCAGGAGTTTTGGCAAATGTTAGAATGCAAAGATTTCTGGGTCAAATATTTGTCACGATGCAAGTTCTGCACTCCAGCCAAGCGCTCTGCTATCAGCCCTCTACCTGAACTATGACCAAACTGAACTATTTAACAAGGCAGGTCACACAGCTAACAGCCAATTACCCCCTCCAACTTTCAGTACTGAGTACTGGTTGCTAGGTGCCCATCTGGATTCTGAGTAAAAGATTCCTCCTTGGCTCTGAAACAACCAGCAGTTCCTGCACTGATATATCTGAGGGATGGTGGGTGCACTGCCAACAAGCTAGTAAATATGCCAAAGGTCAGGCATGGCCAGCTTAAATAGACCAGCTTGGGCCCTGTTTCCAACATCAATATGCCATTACTGCATGTGGCTGAATGCTACCTGGTAGCATGGCCTGGGGGGGCTTACTTACTCCCATTATGAAATTATGAAATTCATAATTATGAAATTATGAATTATGAAATTATGGTAGATGTGGGTTAGGGGGGACTAAGGCTAAGAGAATAATGCTTTGTGGCCTAGGGATAGATGAGAATTTCATTTCTGTTCACAAATCATGCAGGCATGTCCTGTTTGCAACCCTGAATGCAAACACAAGCAGGAGAGTAATTCTTAGGATTTTATTTTTTTTGCAATTTCCCAAGCTTGCATTCATGTTCAAAAGTGCGCAGTTCCAAAAATGCACATTTCCCCTCCAAAACCACATTTGCATGTTTTAGTCTATGGGGCAGGGAAGTGCATATTTGGAGTGCGTGCTTGGAAATGTGTGCATTTTTCATGTTCGAAAACGCACACTTTTCCCACTTGGGGTAATAAAATATGCTTGCATTCAGGAGCGAGAACGAGGTGAGACAATCTTTCATGTGGAAAACAGAGAACCTCAGTGAGCTTGAACATTGCTCATTCTCCCACGTTGCAAAACTGCCTGGTGAGTTACTGGCTGAGGTTGAGCTTTAAAAGCTTTTAAAGCTTTAAAGCTTTAAAAGATTATTACACAAGCATAATGAATGCTGATAAATGGGCAGAATACAGATCAGGTGTTATCGGTTGCTAATGCTGGTCTAAGAACTTGGTAAAATACACACACACACACCCCTAGTACACTGCACTCTCCTCTCTAAGCCGAGAGTTATTTCCCTAACCTAGGAAAATGTCCCCCATAGCAGCTGGTGATTGCCTGCTTGCCAAATAGCTTGTTCTGCCTTAGTCTACATTATTTCTAGACAGCTAGGTGGACTTTGATGACTCTGGCTTTGTGTGATCACAAGATACCATCTCAGGCAGAGTCAAGGAAGAGAAGAAGGCTCTGCTTTGAGCTGTCAATTTCTCACTTCTCAGGCAGATTGTGCAATATGTACAGAAAATGTTAGCTATTTGCTGTCTCATAAAACACACATTGTAGGCCGATGCCTACACAATCAAATGTAACCTTCAGTATTAATTTTGAGTTCAAAGGCTGCAGCGTCGTGCCTTATTTAAACCAAAGACCACGGGCATGTGAATGAAATGTCCATAGCTGCTGGAGCCATTTGCTCACAGGTGTCCTTCTGTCCAGCTCTTCCAGCATTTCTGCCAAAAGGTGCTGAGTCACTTGCAGCATATGGAGTATTCCAAGCCACATTCTTTTAGGAGCTAGGCTTCTACCAAACAATAGCAGTTTGGGTCTTGTCTTAAGTGTCATACTGATATAGTAGAAGAATGAGATTTTAAGGGCTGTATTAAAAATGAAAACAATTTGTAGAGGCACATAAGCACCACTCCAGTGCTAGACATCTCAGAATATATTAAATTTGTCTGCAGTAAAGACATGTCTAGAATTAAGGGTCGGGGGGATGAGTGGCAATCAAATTATGTACTTAAATAAAAGGGAAACATAAAAAGGCATGGATCCACTGAAAGGATGCTCCTGCTGAAGGAAGGGGAGGTGGTTTTTGTCAATTCCCCCTTCTCCCCACAGCGGTCCAGACAGTTGGGGGACCCTCCAGAACAGTGTGGGAGGTGGCACAGGAGGCTGCTGTGGGAAAGGGGAATCAGCTTATATTGCCTCCCTCCAGCAAGAGCCTGTCCTGGATCTCAGTTCAGTTCCTTCTGGAGGGACCATCTGGATCCAGCCCCATATGTTCAGAATAAGGAAAGAGACAGGGCAGGGCTAAGAGCTGTCTTATGAACTACAGTTTGTTTCCCTTTTCTTCATTGTAGACTTCTCCCTAATGATGTAAACCCTTCCTGTGGGAACTTGTCACAGTGTGATTTCCATAAACTTTGTAAGCTCTTTTTGCATAAGCTAGTTTTTCATGGGCCAATGTAAAAAAAGAAAAAAATGAGGTCATTTTAATTTTGTATAGTATTTCATATTTAATGTGTATTTTATCTCATGGGTGACATCAGGGTGATGTTTAGAGAATTGGAAATTATACCATTGGGATTAGTTGAAAAAGACACAGGGCTGAAAAAAGTAATCAATTAGATAAACAATTTATCTTCTAGATAAAAATCTTGCTCTTCTTAGTTGTTTTCTCAAATGTTTTCTTTTTAACGTTTAATTTATAGTTTTCATTTATTTACAGGATATATATTTTGCCTGTTGGTTTTCACACAATTGCATAAAATGGATAGTTGGCATTCCCCAAATGCAAAGTGAACAGTTCAAATTCCCCATTGTTGCAATTAACTTAAGGCAACTGGAGGGTATGTGCTTAAAACACATTGTGCTGCTTGCTGTTCTCCCCAAACCTCTTGTCCCCTTGTGGCTAGTAAAAGTCCCACTAGTTGGGATTTGGGAAGCATTACTTCCTCCTATGTTGAGGCTAGAAAATCAGTGGAAGCAATTATCTTTCCCCTCCTTGAATTCCTGTTGCAGTTTCAGTGGTAGAAGTATTCTTCGTGTCCTAAACAATTACTGTTGTGCCTTGTTAAACAGCTGTTCTATTCCACCCCAGAGATGGCTCGTTTTCATTGGTGAATAAAGTAATTTCTCCATATCCCATAGTTTCCAGAAGGAGTTATTCTAAGGCTTAATTAACTTGCTGTTTAAAAACACTTTGAGATCCTTAGCTAAAAGTTGATCTAGGAATGCAAATTAGCTGTTGTTGTTGTTGTTGTTATTAACATGGAAATCCTGAAAATATTTGTGAAATATTTTCCATTCATATTATCCTAGTCTCTTTGAATTTTCTTATACTCTTATATTTCCTATTTTCCCCATTTTTTAAAAAAAGCATTTCTCAGACATAAATATTATCATATAATCTCAATTTAGCATGACCTTTCAAATTTATTATTTAAAAGACCATTTGGACTCATTTACCCACATTTCAACAGGTCAGTAAACATATGGAGCTCCCTCGCATTAAAACACTTCCACATTCAGTTCTAAGGGTGTAATCCTAAGCAAGTTTAGATAGAAAAAGTTCCTATAGCTCCCCGCAGTTGTAGGACTTTTTTCTTTCTAAACACGCATGGGATTGCTCTATACCAGTTTGGGTATCAGTCTCAGTTTATGAATGCAGCTTCCTTAAACATTGCAGTGAGTGGAGAAGCCTGTGTTCATGCAAAGCAGCTGTGCATATTAATGGAACCACTGAACTTTGAATCAAACCACATGAGTTGTTATGGCCAAAACAGACATTACTTTAAATCTGTATCTAGTAGCTACATCTATCTAGCCCCCCCCCCCCATTTTAACTTCAGAATAGGTGCAGAGAGCCTGATCCATATCAGGATCCTAGTGTGGGGGGTAGAGGATCTTTAACATTACCCGCTGCTATGTACCTACTCCAGAGTAAAAATGGGGGGGGCGGGAATGCAGCAGCTAAAAATGGACTTAAAGTAATGTCTGTCTGTCTTGGTGTCACTCCTAACTGAACAGCCAGTTGTAAATAAGTTTACATCTTCCTGGTTTGTATGTTTTGGACTAAAGTGTTACTGTACAATAGCAACAGAAAAAGAGGACTATGCATAAGGTAGGTTTCTTAAACATTTTCAGAATGGAAATAATTAGCTGATATGTAACAAGCAAAAAAAAGGGAGCAAAGGGGAAAAACCATCTGCTGATATGCCAAAGCTTGTAAATATGGATGGGCAAATCTGTCTGTTTCTCTTTCTTCCGCATTCAAATTTTGAAAATCTCAGTTCTTTCTCTCCCAAATACAAAGAACTCTGAGAATTTTGATAAATTCTTGTGAAAAATGAACAAAATTCTCACTCATCTGCACTAGCCACGTTCAATAGGTAGATAGATTATCACTAGCATCACTAGCTGCTGATCAGAAAGAACCACCAAAGTTCTCCGAATTCCATCTCGAGGCTCCTTCCTACTCAAGTCCATATCAGATTGTGAGATTCATTTTTTTTCTTTTTGCTTGAAAATCCATGTGTATTTTTGTGTATATTTTTTCCAAATGTATGCATCAGTTGTATCCATCTTTGAAATGCATGCATTCTTCTCCCATTGATTAAAGCATATTTGCACACATTTTCTAAAAGTACACATTTTTTCATGCACATTTTTAAAAAGTGCTGTCACACACATTTTCTTTGCTTCGTGAATCGCATTGGAAGCTTGGAAATGTACGGACTTTGACAATAGATTGTGTGTGTGTTCATGTTCAATCCGGAAGGTTCAAACAGAGTAAATCCTGATAAAACACACACTGAAACAAATTTCTCATACATCCCTAGCAGTGTCCGGGGAGAAAGCTTCTGAGTGATTCAGTCCTGCTTACTTTGAGGGTTATCCTGCCTGCTGCATAGGTTTATCCTGGTTACTTCTGAGTAGACATGCAGAGGCTTTTCCTGCTTACTTCTAAGTAGCTGTTAAATATGTAAGAATTGCATTTTGACCCCATCCACTTTGTCTCTGGCCACAACTCCAGATGGAATGCTGCCCCTGAGACCTTTCTCAGATTGGAATGTGTTGCTTGGACTGAAAAAGGTTCCCCACCCTGCTAAAAAAGCAATAACAATCAGATTGTTGAGAGTACTGAAAGATATTACTAAAATGTAGATACTTAAGTTATATAGATATATTGTGGGCCAGTTCGCACAACATGAGGGTAGTTAATAAGCCACAGCAGCTTGTTAACCACCCTACACGTGCTGGTTGCATGCTGGCCCATGGTGGCGCCAACAATCTTTATCATAGAGAAACATAGGCTGTTCCCCCCGCAAGGGTGAGTGTGTGTTTGTGTGTTTGAATGAGCTGATTTATTTTATTATTTATTTATTATATTTATATCCTGCCTTTTTTCCTGCAAGGAACCCAAGGCGGCTTACATAATCCTCCTCCTCCTCTCTATTTTATCCTCACAACAACCCTGTGAGGTAGGTTAGGCTGAGAGTCAGTGACTGGGCCAAAGTCACCCAGTGAGTTTCATGGCTGAGCGGGCGGGGAATAGAACCCGGATCTCCCGAGTCCCAGTCCAACACGCTCACCACTACGCCACACTGGCTCCCAATTGTGAGAGTTTCTAGATGTGAAGCTAAACATGTCATTAAAAAGTGTGTCAGGGTTTCTTTTTAAAAAAATTAATAGCAGAGGTGATTTTTATTGGAACTACTGCGCATGGGGAAAGGTAGCTTTCCCTTTCATCCTCAGCCACAGTCCCGATAGAAATCCACCCCCACCCCATCTGCACTGCTATTAGCCTTAGAATAAAGCTCTGATTGGCAGGTTCCTGGCTGGGTCAGGATCATGGCTGGGTTGAGCCTCTCCCCCCCCCCCTGCATACTGTGATCTGAGTGAAAATTCTACCCACCCCTGCTATTAGAGAAAAACACTGAGAGCCAGTGTGGCGTAGTGGTGAGAGTGTTGGACTGGGACTTGGGAGATCCAGGTTCTAGTCCCCGCTCAGCCATGAAACTGACTGGGTGACTTTGGGCCAGTCACTGACTCTCAGCCTAACCTACCTCACAGGGTTGTTGTGAGGATAAAATGGAGAGGAGGATTATGTAAGCCACATTGGGCTCCTTGCAGGAAAAAAGGCGGGGTATAAATATAATAAATAAATAATAATAAATAAATAAATAAACCCTGACATGCTTCCTTCCTACTGGCATTATGTTTAATGTGGTGGCCCTTAGAGTATATGGCAGCAAGCATCTCCTAATGCCAATAGTTTACTTCCTGGAAAACAAAACATTTACTTGCACCTTGAATGCAAAACTATCTTATTAATATCAGCATTATCTTA
This sequence comes from Shinisaurus crocodilurus, assembly GCA_021292165.1. Classification (NCBI taxonomy): domain Eukaryota; kingdom Metazoa; phylum Chordata; class Lepidosauria; order Squamata; family Shinisauridae; genus Shinisaurus; species Shinisaurus crocodilurus. The sequence continues at coordinate 235,112,937 of CM037876.1, forward strand.
TATGATTCTACCCTTTAAGCTAGCATTTTTCTTGATACTGAGCCTGCAGCAACTGTGAGGGCTGCTGAGAACTGTATTATAATTTATTTATTCAGGCTAGATTTAATGGCATCTAGGAAGTCTAATCAGATTCCCTTTGATAACAGAGAGTTGAACCAGAATGGAAGATCCTTTTCTTAAATTTTACATCTTATCATCAAAAGTGTTACTTACACAGGATGATGTAGCATGAGGATATATGATGATATGCTGAACTTCAAAGTTCTTACCAAAAAACACTGGGAAGACATAAGCCCTTTTCAGATGTTACTCCAAAGTGTGTGGAAATAATGGGTGAAGAAGGTGTGAACTGTGAAGACCATGTGTCATGTGTGTAAGCCCCGTCTCCAAGGTTCTTGTAAGCTCCCAAACCTGACTTAAGTGCAATCTGAAGGGAGATACAAAATGTGTTCTAGCCGGAGCCTTCCCATGATTGGGAGCCACAATTGCAGGGAGGGTACTGTGTATGTGCACTTGAAAGTGCTGCAAATCTCCCTTCAGACTGGATGCCCTCTTCATACATTATTTCTACATGATCTGGAGTAACACCTGAATAAGACTAAAATGTAACACATGCTATAGTTCATCTATAGGTAGTGATAGGCTAATTATCAACCCCACTTGTAACTGAAATAAAAGTAAAGGCTCAGCAGCATAGCTACTTCTTCAGTCCTTTCATTTATTCACGGAATGTTCTAGGCAAGTATGTGAATCTGAAAATTTTAAATTTGATCAAATTAATTAGCCGATGTGTAAATTCAAGGCTGTCTGTCAAGTCCAATGTACATCATCAATCAAATGCAATCAGATAATCAAATTTAGGCAGCTACATTTCTATTTAGACACTTAAATGAGCATCCTGATTTTCCAAGCTGTTGAGCCTGTTGGTGCTCATCATGTAATGAAATCAGGGTTCTTGCTTAAATGAATAAATACAAACCATTTGAATGGTGGAAGAAATGTACACTAAATACATAAACATAAACCATTAAAACAATTTAAATATGTAATTTTTTATTTTGTGCTTTTATAATCCATTGGGAGTATAAGTATAGAATATAAGTATTCCCTTATTTGTGAGTTTGTATCTTACTTTGTTTTCTCTTGTGTAGAACTTGATGTGAGGTAGGCAGGCAATTCAATACAAAACACCTTTTCCTCTCTTACGAATTTGTAAAAAATTTTTTAAAAAAAACCCCAATCCATTTTGGTTCTATTCTCCTTCCATTTCTTCAGGCATTATTATATCAGTAATATATAAGGAGCAGGGAGGAAGGGGGGCAACAATCCACAGTGAGCCCGATCATTTGTTGAGAGCACTGTGGGTTGTTCACACAACAACAAACCCACTGTGGCTTATTGCCATGGTCGGTTGGCATGACATGAGAGCCAGTGTGGCGTAGTGGTGAGAGTGTTGGACTGGGACTCGGGAGATCCGGGTTCTAGTCCCCGCTCAGCCATGAAACCCACTGGGTGACTTTGGGCCAGTCACTGACTCTCAACCTAACCTACCTCACAGGGTTGTTGTTGGGAGGATAAAATGGAGAGGAGGAGGAGGAGGATTATGTAAGCTGCCTTGGGTTCCTTGCAGGAAAAAAGGTGGGATATAAAATAAATAAATAAATAAATGCGCCCACCGACTGGCAACAGCTTTCCAGGGTTTCAGGCAAGATGCTTTCCTAGCAGTACCTGGAGATGTCAGGGATTCAACCTGGGAATTTCTGTATGAAAAGCATGTGCTCTATCATAGAGCTATGGCCCCTCCTATGCTCATTTAACATTAGCACAATGTTTCAGTCTAATGTCCGAAGAAAAAAGACTGAGGAAACACCTCATTTAACCCCCCCACCCCCACCCTGTCTTTTTAATCTGGTCACTTTATGCAGATCGCCTTGCTGTAGTTCTCCCCTCTGCACTGGAAAGGACATTTTAGAAACTTTTATTGCAGTTGAAAGGTCACTGGGTCCCTAAACTGAGCCTATTAATCTCCTCTTCCTCTCAGTTTCTTGACAGAAAAAATAAAAAAGTGGAATATCATATGAAGAGAACAAGGCTGCAGGTTTTTTTTTACATTGTTCATAGCTTTTTGGCCATGCTGCCAATCATGTGCTTGATATGAGGGGAAAGGGAGAGCAACATGGTGAGGTGAATCTTGAAAGTTGCTAAACCCTATTTATTGAAGCACTCTAGAAAGCTTGTTATGCCTGACATGTTTTAAATATAATGTAACTCTTCATCACAGGTAATGTATGTCTCTCGCAAGAGAAATTTTCTCCTTGAACAAGTGCTTCCCCACTTTTCTTCTTCTTCTTCTAGAGAAAAGAAATGCTTACTTCAAGCAGAGGTGAATAGATGAAAGTAGAGCTGAAATTCCTCAAATGGCATTCGAAAATTTCCAAGATTTTTCTTTTTCTCATACCCCACCCCTAGAAAAAGAAGGCCATTCTGCAGAACGTACTCCAAATATTTTCCACCATTTTTGTGGTGGCCTCCATTCTCCCCCCCCCCATCCACCACCATAATACTCCCAAATTATTATAGGTTTGGGAGCATTTGAAGCATGCAAAAAGATGGCCAGGTGGCAGCAGCAAACAAACAAAACACCTTAGGCCACCGCTAATGGTTAGGCTACCCTGAGAAACAATTAGCTAATTTCTCCACCTGGAGAAATTTGGTGAAAGGACTCCCCCACCACAATTTCTCTGCCCAGAAATAGGGTGGATAATTTTGAGATGCCATTTGCATTTGCACACAGCTCTAGCCAACAGATGCAATTGAGGAAGGCCTCATTTATTAGTTTCTTAATAATCAGGAAAGCTGGAAAGAGGATTATTCTGATTAGTGGACAGATAATATTATTATAATTTTATTACTATACAGATGTGGAGCTGGGCTGACTTTCAGATGATGAAGTTGTTCATAAAATGTATCCCCCCTATTGATCTTTTGGGAAACTCAAAAGTTGGCCAAAATGTCCACACACCCTCAACACATCTAGGGGGCAGAATTCTTCTCTGACAGGTACTCCCTCCCCAAATCAAAAGCGACTTTCCATAGTAGTATGACAGCAGCAATGCAGCCCACCCAGAAAAGGCATATTATTTTTATTCCCACTCAATTGCTAAATTGGTGCCATCCCCCATCTCCCCTCCCCTGCCAATTGGTCTTCTCTTCCTGGAAACAAGAAAGTCATCACATAGTCAATGGCATTTGATGGTGTTATGATGCCACTGAGGCCAAACAAAGCTGGTTCAGTGTGAAGGCAATTCCCTTACTCTGTATAAGTTTAATTTGCCCTCAGTGACATCATCACATAGCTAAACTTCATTAGCTATGTGACATCACTGATTCCATGTAGAGAAAATTGATTTGAGAGGAGGGAGGCTCTGTCAATGCAGGAGGCAATCTGGGCTGCCAACACCAAAGAAACAGAATGAAAACAGTATGTCCTGGGGGAATTCAGAGGATATTTCACACCTCCAGCAACGCCCCCCCCCCCACACAAAAATGCTTGCAATTGAACATTTGACTCAGCCCTACTAATATCCTATTCTTCTTTTAATGTTAGAGAATATTCTGTGACAGTCTCTCAACCTGGCATTGATCTGCACAGCTTTATCAATAGAACATAATCATGTGCCCTTAGACCACTCTCTGGGTAGCTACTACTGCAGTGCAGGTTGGCATTGGTGACTACTGCTGCTAATCTAAAAATAGTCCTCATTGAGGGCCCTAGAAATACATTATGAGAGAAAAATTGATTTATGCTACATAGGTAGATGTTTTCCTGTTGTGTTTCCCTGGTTATTGTTGAATACATTATCTTGCTTTTAAAAGAAAGACTTTTCTTTTGTACCAAAAGAAATGGATTCTGCAATCTACATAAAAGACTTGTAAGACAGATAACAAATGTCCCTATCTACAATCTGCAGGGTTCCAAATCAGATCTTGTTTTGCAAATTCAGTTGTTTAGGCTATTCAGACAGAAATGAGTTGTATATTGGACTAAAAGGATATTTCTCAACCGTGCTATTTGTATTTTCCTGCCTTGGTGCAAGATATGGTTCAGTGGGGTTCCCAGAGATCACCATTTCGCCTCCATTTGAGCCTTTACATGATCACCTTGGCTCAAAAGTCCCATTTTGTCTGGAAAAATGTGAAGATCTATTGAGTTATGACAAAATGCATTTGCAGTTTCCCCTGATACCCTCTATTGCAGGAGTCTTCAACCTTTTTGGACCCATGGGCACATTTGGGAATTTGAGAAAATGCTGTGGGCACCACCTCACAATGCCTAATCCACGAATTGCCGCCTTGGCATCTGTCGTATCTATGGATCTTAGACTGCATCTTATTCAGCAAAAACTTTTGTTTCATGTCTATTGGACACCGCAACATCTCTTTAATAAGGGATAGTCTAACGTGGTAATTGCTAGTGGTGCAATACAGCTAATGCTCCTTTTAAACATATGTATTGTCAATGTCCAGTAGTTGCTTCTTTTTGGGAGGACGTTATTACACAAATAAATTTTGTACTGGAACAGTCTTTAATATTGACTGATGTACACGCTCTTTTAAATTATTTACCTGCTTCATGGAAATTAACAAATGATCAGTGTAAATGGATTCTCTGCACCCTTTTGACAGACAAAAGTCTGGTATTACAACATTGAAAGGATAAACACTCACCTCCTATAATGCAATGGATTGAGCATGTTACAACGCTTTCAATATTTGAATGGTGGCATATAGATGGGTGGGATATTCAGATATTTGGTCTACTTTTGTTGAAGCCTATGTATACTTGCTAGAACGTTGTATGCATTTCATAAATATTAATTGCTTTGGATATATACAAATCCATTTATGTATATTAAAAATGATGATCATGATGATCATGATGATGATGTTGTTGTTGGGGACCTGTACTCAGAGTATCCCACTTTCACTGGAACCTCTCAAACTCACAAATGCCTAATCTTTCCCTTATTCCAAATTCAATCAAGACAGCACTGTATCACTGTATCACTTGGCTGTTGAGAGACCTGCATCCAAGCATGCATGACCTCTCAAGTAGTACTGTTGCAATGCACACCTAGAAGCAGTTGTCTCTCTTTGTTCACCTATAAATCATCTTTACAGGACCACACTAGTTTTAGTATTGTTTGGCTTCTAAGACATTAACTTTCATAGATCTGAACTACATGTTATGCTAATTCCATAACATGCAACTAAGGCTTCAGCATTTTTTACTTGAATGTTAGCATGCATGACCCCAATTTGGATTGGGACCACTGCACTCTGTGAGGAGAAGGTTAAACCTTCCCTACACACATTGTTTTCTCCCTAAAATCCCACCCCCATGGGGGGAGAGATAAAACAATGTGGGAAAGTCTCCATTGACGCAAATGGGGATTTTTTGTTTGTTTGTTTTACCCCTCCCATGGCGGAGGGGGGATTTGGGGGGGGGATGGTGTGCTTACACTAGAGTAAAAAGGGGGGAAATACAAGCCTCAGCTACACACTATGTGATTAGCATGATGTGTAGTTTGGTTCGGTGACTTTGGAGCTGAATTCTACCTGACTGGCTTTTAGAACTCCCACCTTTGGGCGCTCGCGTGTCCACACATCCCCTTGTCCCTTCATCATCTGCTATAGCCTTGCTGTGGCTGAGGAAAGCCTCCCTCACCCTGACACTAAGGATACTCACTTCCCTTTCCTTTGCCAGGCTTTCAGAGAGATCATAAATGAAAGGTATAACTCTCTCTCTCTCTCTCTCTCTCTCTCTCTCCAACTTCGATTGCTTCAAGACCCCTCCTTTATAATATCCTTTGGAAAAGTATATTGAAATTGTATTATTATTGGGTGTTATTAAACTACCTAGAAAATAATATTTTAGAATCTTTTTTGCTCAGTAAAACTTGATGAAACCAAACCACTCAAAATAGAGGATATCATACAGCAATATGTCCTTTCAAAAGAAGAAGTCATCTGAACCAAGCTTATATGTTCACATACCATTTGAGAGAAAATTTAGTTCACATGTTAATCAGACTTTGGAACTACTTCTATTAGGCAGCTCTGGGCTGCCATGGACTAGCCTGTTCTGTTCCTGTCCACCTATTTTATTTTATTTTAATTTATTTTTCTTAACATGTATTTTATCAGCTCTCCTTCAGGCTGCAGAAGCCCAGGGTTCCTTGCCACTGATTATGTATCTTATAAATTACAGCAGGAAAATGATAGTTTGATAGATGATTGCAATCAGAAGGATAATATATAATTTCGATTAATCAAGGGAGTTTGATTAATTTCAGTGTTGATCTTAGAATAATCCTGTGCTGAAATGGTGTTTACTGTCATTCACTGTTAGTAATAACATAGAGTAAATTGAGCTCTCTTACTTAAACCTCCTTAAAACACCAGTCTGATGACTTCTACATTTTCAGGTGTCTAATTAGTCCATTAAAAAGTAAACAGGATGTAGAAGTGCTGGGGCACAATTCAGTATCATTCTGTACATGTACAATGCTGTGCTATCATGTTCAGCTTTTGGAGGGTCAGAATCCTTACTCCATGCTCCTTTATAGTCATTGCTATAGGACAGTGATGGCGAACCTATGGCACGCGTGCCACAGCTGGCACGTGGGGACCGCTGTGCTGGCACGTGAGCCATAGGTCGCTTTAACAGAGATCGAGAGCAGGGGGTGGGGCTGAAGCGGCTGCTCCTGGCCAGTCTCTCCCAGCGGGCGTGAGTCAGCGTCACGCCGCTGGTGAAGGTTTTTTGCAGACGGCAGAGGGAGGAGGAGCAGAGAGTTTTTTTGCGGACGGCAGCGGAGGAGGCAGAAAGAGAACGAAGAGGACCCGAGTGAGGACGTGCCGCTGCAGGCGGGGAAGCCGCACCGCGCCGCGCCGGCCGGGCCAACTCCAGTGCCCAGCCAGCAGAGAAGAGGGGCCTCTGTAGCCCCTTCCTAATCGGTGCGTGGACGCGCCGCCGCCAGCCTGGGCCCGGGCGGGGAAGCCCCGGCGCTCCTGAAGCAGCGCCGGCCGGGCCAACTCCCGTGCCCGGCCAGCGAAGAAGAGGGGCCTCTGTAGCCCCTTCCTTAACCTGGCGTGACGACGTGCCACCGCCAGCCTGGGCCTGGGCGGGGAAGCCCCGCTGCCCCGCCCGGCGCTCCTGAAGCAGCGCCGGCTGGGCAAACTCCCGTGCCCAGCCGGCAGAGAAGAGGGGCCTTTGTAGCCCCTTCCTAATCCGGCGCGAGGACGCGGCGCCGCCGCCAGCCTGGGCCCGGGCGGGGAAGCCCCGCCGCCCCGCCCGGCGCTCCTGAAGCAGCGCCGGCTGGGCAAACTCTCGTGCCCGGCCGGCGAAGAAGAGGGGCCTCTGTAGCCCCTTCCTAATCCGGCACGAGGACGCGCTGCCGCCAGCCTGTGCCTGGGCCCGGGCGGGGAAGCCCCGCCGCCCCACCGCCCCGCCTGGTGCTCCTGAAGCAGCGCCAGCCGGGCCAACCACCTAATTAAGCCTAACCTACTTAATTAAGCCTAACCTACCTCACAGGGTTGTTGTGAGGATAAAATGGAGAGGAGGAGGAGGAGGATTATGTAAGCCGCCTTGGGTTCCTTGCAGGTGCTTTACAAAAAATGTGCTTCAGTGATTATTTAAAAAGTTTATCTAAATTACCTTCAGGCAATGTCCTAAGCATGAAGGTAATTTAGATAAGGATAAGGGGATTCTCAACTTGTAATAAGATTATATGCCAGACTGAAATTGTATGCGGCAAGCTTTACTCTGATGCTTCTACAGGTGTTGAAAAGGTGTTTTACAGTTAGTAAAAGTCAACCTGTACAATGTAGTACTATTTTAAAAAATTGAGTTGATGTTTTTTTCAATAAAAAGCTGTTTGTTTCATTGAAAGCCCTGTTATTGTGTTTTTCTTTTAAGACAAAAGATGTTAATTAGTTTGGACAACTGTATGAGTTGTTTTTACTAAACTAAAACCCCGACATTCAGGTTTAATTGCAGTGTTGGCACTTTGAAATAAGTAAGTTGGTTTCGTGTTGTGGTTTGGGCACTCGGGCTCAAAAAGGTTCGCCATCACTGCTATAGGAGAGTAGTTTGGCATATAATATGTGGATATTATTTCAAGGATATGTCACTTTCACTGCTTTCCCCATTTTGTAGGAAAAGATAGAGAGAAGATGGAAAAGTGAACTCTTCATCCAAGCTCCCTCCTCATACATACTATTGGGGTGGGAAGAAAAAGTAAGTGATTTGTCTTAATGTAAGGAACAGGACTCACTGGAGTGTCATCCTCTGATGTCTACACTTCCTTTCAATGACTACAGTTTATCCATATGGGGTCATATCTAGATACAGTACTTCTATAGATGAGGCACTGACCAGCCATTTACCCACTGATTCTTGGTTCTCTTACTTTCCCAAATGCGACATCTCCTTATGTCCTTTGACCCAACCTTCTCTTGACCTTGACACCCAACCCAACCCAACCCAACCCACCATTTCATCTACCCAAAGGCCAATTCACATTTATCAAAAGTGGTGTGGAAGCTACTTCTCTGTGGCGGCTTTCCACACTGACCTGGTAATGTAGGAATGTGCGGTTGCTGTTATCATAGCAGGAAAGCAGCACTAATATCAGAGGCAGGACTGTGGGGCAGAATTAAACTGGCATAGTTTTTTCCATGTGATCCCACCCACCTCACATGACTTCGCCATTCCTATATTCCCGGATCTGTATGGTTTTCTGTTTGATAGCAGGAAAGCAGACAAAGATCAAGAGGCCTTCCAAACACAACTGCCCCTTAATGCTATATATCATGTCTGTGGGCAGTTTTGGAGTGGGAGGGTGAACACTGAGGTCAGGGTTAAGCTGAGACTTAATCCAGACAAGGCAGACATGTTATGGTTGAGGAAAAGTGCTGATCTGGATGGTGGTTTACAACTGGTCCTGGATGGAGTTACACACATCCTAAAGGGCCAGGCACATCATTTGGGAGTGCTCTTGGACTCACTACTTTCTGCAGTGGAGCAAGTGTCATTAGTGACACGGAGTGCTTTTTAACAATTTTTGCTGTTTTGCCAACTGCTGCCTTACCTTGAAAAAGCTGATCTTCCCTTAGTGACACATGCTTCACTTACATCCAGGTTAGATCATTATTGTAATGTGCTCTACATTGGACTGCACTTAAAGATGGTCCAGAAATTTCAGTTGGTGCAGAAAGCAGCAGTGAAAACACTTGTAGGAGCTAGGCATTCAGATCATATTAAACCTATTCTGCATCAGTTACATTTTCCACCTATTCATTTCTGGACCCCATTTAAGGTACTGGTATTAACCTGTACAGCCTTTGTCAAGGACCAACAACACCCTGTTCCATGAGCGGAAAGGAAAACAGGCAACATAGTGTGCCCCCACTAATTTTTGCTCTTCCCTTTCTGTGGCCTTTTCTGCTGTCACTGTGTGTACGTAAATCTTTATTTCTCTGGCTGCCTCCACCAGACCAGCCTCAAAGTTTTCTAGGTCTCAGGTATCTACGTTAGTTAGTGCGGGGATTGGCTGTTAGATGTGGGGTACATAATACAGGAAAAAAAGAAACCACAAAATTTCAAATAACGGAGTTTGCATTTTAATGAAGAAAAAGGACAATAGGGAAAAATATGAATGGATGTGCATGCACACACACAGCAGAACACAGAAGAACATAAGAGAAATGGAGTAATAAAAGCAACTAGGGATAAATGCATCCAGCTCACCTAACTAGACCGTGTCCTTATCCAAGCAATAGCTTACTGTCATTGGTCCAGTTCTCTCAGTCAGTTCTCCCGTTCCAGCAGCTCTGACTCTTTCTTTTCCTCTGGGGCTCTAGGCTTCTGTCCCTCCCTCCTTCCTTCCTTCTCTCCTCCTCCTTTTCCTCCTCTATGTGTCTTTCTGCCTCTGGAATTTATCTTCCAAAATTATTTTTCTCTCCCCCCCACTCCAACCAATCAGGAAGATAGTTACTTACTTGTTCATTTCTGCAAAAACTAAGTTTCTGTTCCTTGAGTTAGAACATTTTGCCCTCTCTTCCTCTGACCTTCTGTTGAACATTATCACCACCTGCTTCTGGAACAAAACTTCCTGACCTCCACCTTCTAACACACTTTTGGCCTTTAAACTATTAACCTTTTGGCTGAAACTGACTGGCACACACAGACATGAAGATTTCACCCCATCATATCCTATAACCGATACCAAAAATGAAGGATAGTTCTGTTCCTTCACAGCCTTAAATGGTTTGGGACCAATTATCTGAGGGACTGCCTGCACTCGTATCAGGAACAGGAAACCTTTTTGCCCTGAGGGCTGCATGTGGTGGTGGGTGGCAGGTCAGGGGCCACACACGTGTGCACATGCACACATGCTTCTGGAGAAGCACATGCATACACAGATGAAGACACACACATACCCCATCTACACTCTCAAACACAGTTACCCACACACAGTCATACACTCACATATACACAAATGGGCACACACAAAAACATATACACTCACTCACAGACACTTCCCCCCCCCACACACACACCTCAGTGTGCAGGGATCTCAGTGTGCAAGGACGGGGAAGTTTAAGCTTCTACGCACACAGAGATCCCTGCACACTGAGGATCTACGCACATCACTTTGCACCTCTCCCCCAGTGCCAATCAGCTGGGCAGGGCAGGGAGGCACACAATTTAAATAGTGAAGACTGCCTTCATGAATGACTTGTCCATGTGTCTTCTTATTCCCCATTTACTGTACATCGTTTTCCCCACAGCTTGGCAAATAGCTGTATTTCGGTCTTTCTGTTTAGGCCTGTAAAGGAAAGTACAAGCACCTTCAACTGCGCCTTGAAGCTCTTTTCAAATTGGTGTAACATGGGTGAATCACTCTTTGACAGCCGGTATTCCGGCAGCTGTACTCTGCACCAATTGAAGCTCCTGAGCCATCCATCTTCAGCCCAACAGATTAGCTACACTGTACCTTTCTACAGACAGCACATGAAGATTGCTCAGTGCAGATGCTTTGATGGGCAAGCAGACAGGGATATGTTGATGGCATGCATACCTTGCAGTTTTTCAGCCCTGAAAGGTGCAGTTGTTCTGCTAGTAGAGCAGTTTGTGGATTATATCCAAGATTTAAAAAATTAAATAGCAAAACCACTATACAATGTAAAGTAAAATATGTGATCAGACATTAATTCTGAATGCCATTCATTCACTAATGTTCCTATTTTCTGAATTCCTGCTGAAAGCATCCTTATTTTTCTAGGTTGGTGGTATTCAGAAAAGTTGATACAATGTTCTCCAGGTAGACATATTCTCAGTGGTGCTTTCAGTGAGAGCATATAGCCTATAGTTTTCAAAGGATTATGAAACGTGGGATGCCAGATTATTTACATACACTTGGAAACAACTTTTGAAAGGAAATGTTGCATCATGAATACCAAGTAGGGATTCTCTTGTAACTGAGGCACTCGCATACACCAGGGCTTCACTTTAGTGTTCCAGAAATGGTTTTTTTACTGAACATTTAAGCAGAAGTGCCAGAGTCACAGACGCTGTGAATGTCAATAAAGAAACCTTTCAGTCCCTCTTTGTGCATGCATGGGTGACGGCAGGACACTGAGCATCTGTTCTAAACCAGGGAGACACATGGAGGCTATTATAACAGTGCTGCCTAATGCTCACTTCTGGCCTCAGAGTTTGGTCTCTAGCATAAAGGCCTTCTCTTCTCCATTTCACCGTGGAATACCCCAATGCAAATCAGTCATACTAATGTCGCCATTTGCAATTATGACCTAGTGGAAAATGGCTATCTAATACACACAGAGATTGCACCATCATGGAAAGTTAACTCTGCCATCCAAACTATCAGTCTGTAAATGCCAGTTTGGAATTGAGAACGGCTAACACCAGTGCTCAAAAAGCATAAATCATATTTTGTAGAAATGAGAGAGTGATTTAAAATGCTTAGATTTTGGCCTAGCTTTCACCATTGTAGTAAATGTGTGTTTGAGCTTTACCTCTTCAGTCTGAAGGTGATGGTTTTCATGACTGAATTAATGTTCCTCTGTGTGTGCGTGTGTGTGTATGTAAACACTCAATAAGATATCAATCAGGAAGAAGGATGATAGCCTATACATCTCTCTAACATGCTAGTTTTCTATGTGCAGGGATTGTTTATTTATTTCTTTGGATGAATGAATAGTAATATATCACACAGACACAGGTGTATCACTTCAAATATAACAGCTTATTTGGAGTTTTGTTTGGATTCTGTGGCTCTTTCCCATAAAATTCCATAGTCAATGGGGGATATAAACCATTGTCATAATTTTTATTGTCACTTGATATTTTTGAAGTACCTAAAACTGTGCAAAAATTAAAAATTAAAGAGCCCCTGCTCTCAGGATCACAATCAAAACGCCTCTTTGGCCACAGTAGCTTTATTATTTGTTTCTGTGTGAGAATTGGGGAGAGGGGGAGAGCACTCAAATGTAACCTTATCTTCACTTGCCTTACAATGAGGACAAAGAACAAAAAGTCACTGTACAAAATAGTCCATGCATCCCTGATCAAGCTTGTTCCTGAACCCTAATGCTGCTAAGAGGATGTTCTGGATGGCTTGGTGTGCTAGTCAAAAAAGTATGTCATCCTGAGATGCTAAGAGGACATGAGGGGGATGAAAATGTGCTAAATAAGTTAATTGTGGGCATTGCAAGAGCTCTAACAGCTGTTATTTGGATTTCCCACCAATTTGTAAAACAACAAAACGAAGTATAGTTCAGTCTAGCATGCCTATAAAAAAAAAAAAAATCAAACATGCACAAATGCCATGGGCACAGCACAGTTATTTCACAATATGCCTGCCTGCCTGCCTCTCAATCTTTCTCTCTCTCTCTCTCTCTCTCTCTCACACACACCTATATTTATCTATATATATCTCACACACTTACTTAATAGATCATCCAGGGAAAGCTCGACCTCTCATTTCACTTTTTCCCATCTGTTATGACAGCGACTTCTTTAGAGAAAGAACACTGTGGCACGATCTGTATTTTTACTGCCTCCATTCTCCTTCAAGAAGGAAAGCAGTATACCAAAACAGGTACAAGGCTGACCTTAAACGAAGTGATATGAAAGCAGAAATGTAGACACCCAACAAACTCTGGGGAACGGTAGGGTAAACTTAAAACCATAAAACAATGGTCAGACAGACCAGTTACAAATACGTATCTGAAATAGTCTACCATAACTTTATTTATTTATTTATTTATGTATTTATTCATTATTGTTCGTTGAATCAGAGGTCCACAAGGTTGTTAACGAAAACCATTTTTATAAAAACAAACAAAATATGAAGTATGCTTCTTTCTTTCTCATTCCCTCCCTCTCTCTATCAAGGGTGGACATCACTCTGGTCGGCCCTCATCCTTGGCTATGCTAGCTAGGGCTGATGGGAACTGCAGCCTAACAACCTCTGGAGTGTCACAGGTTGCTCATCCCTGCACTATTTGTGTGTGTGTGTGAGCAAAATTAAGCTACTTAATTAAATAGCAATAAACAAACCAATCAATGAAACCAGGAAAGAGAACACAGCAGAAAAATACCTTCTCAAATCTCCACTTATGTCAGGAGAAGTTCCAAAGTCTTGGTGCCATTGTTGAAAAGGCCTTGCCCCATGGAACCCCACCCCCCCCATCTTAGTTCAAAAAGCAGATCCTCCAAGGAAGATATTTAGGTCCATATGGAAGAAGGCTGTCCTTTAGCTATCTTTAACCCAAACCTTTTAGGGCTTTGAAGATTAACTCAAACACTTTGAAGGATTCCCAGAAATTGACTGGCAGCTGCATTTTTGAACTGATTGTAATGTTCAAGAATTTTTCAAAGGCATCCCCACACAGGGTGCAGTGCCGTAATCCTGTCAGGATGTGACTACAGTGTGAATAACTGTGACTTTAGTTGATGGATCTGCTTTGGATTATCAGTGCCCTTTTAAATCTCTTCTCAGCTATCTAAAAATTAAGAATTCTTTTTTCTCTGTCACCAGATGTATCTATTGCTTTATAGGTAAGCCATGAATGTGACCAGCATTTGAGGACATTTACGGTATACAACATTTGAGACTTCATCAGAATTATCATCATGTACGTTTTAGAAGGAGACCAAGTCTTATCCTTCTCCTGCTTTGCCACAAAAAGTGTCCAAATCCCCATTACTAAGGAAATTGCTAGCTTAAAAAGTAGAGAAATCAACACAAACATTTAGAGGCACTTCCCAACTATCTATAAAATAGTCATAGTGTGTGGGAAGCTTTTCTTCTAAGAATGCTGTATTGGCTTATAAAATAATGTACTATTTTTATGTTTTCATGTTGTATTAAATCTTTTTTAAGGCAATGTTCCTTTGTATCAGTGCAGCTTTAATGTACCAAAGCAGCAGTCTGGGCTGTGCTTTTTATTTTATTTTTTAAATAAGGAGAAATCATTATTTAGATAACTTTCTTTCTGATCATTAATTCAGCAAACAGCATTAATTTTCCTGTTAAAAAATTTGGATAAAGACTATTTGGAATTAATGCAAACAGGGATTACAAAAACATGGTACTTCATGAAGCATAAAAGTTGCTTTACTTGCACATCTGACTTCTCCTACATTCTGCATTTTCCCCTCTGCAGTACTGCATTTGTTCTTCAAAAATGTTGTTGATTTCAATGCTTCAGAGGAAACAAATGCTATACAAAGCCTGTGCCCATGAAGAGTCATACTGTCTAGATTCTGCAAACACTGAGTAATTTTCATAACTATTATTCTCAAAGGGTACTGTCAGAATCTCCAGATAATACTGCCTTTTTTTAACACTATAAACATAGCTGAAGAGAAGCCAGGCTCTCTCTGCTTTGTTAGTGTGGCTGCCAACTCTCACGATTTCAGCATCTCATGAGATTACTTGTTCCTTAAAAGCAGTTTAGCAAGACCTATAAAATGACTTCTTTTTTCAAAAGCAAAATCTGCACACACATCTGGGCAGAAAGTATACTGAATATGTGATTATGGTATTTACCTGATCCAGGCCCCATCTAACAATATTGAAAGTGATTGATTCCCTGTCCGCCTTCAGAACATCACTAACAACTGCTACACAGGCCTTTGATAATAACAAAACAAAGTCTCAGGCCTACTAAGATACATTGTGGACTCTCAGCCTCACAGAAGCCACACAAAGTAAATAATACATAACAACAACAGTTATATATAACACATTTCTTCACAATCCACGTACAAAATTAGAGATAATTAGTATAATTTAAATAGAAATAAATGCATCTCAGCATTGTGGGAAAGACTGATCTGAGCTGTGTGCCTGCTCAATTTGCTATCTGATTTCTGTTGATGGGCAACTTCAAGGCCCGTGTTGATATCCCTTGTTATGGTTCTTTATCTTTAAACTGGACTTTGATTGTGCAGCCCTTGAAATAGAGAGCCAGTGTGGCGTAGTGGTGAGAGTGTTGGACTGGGACTCGGGAGATCCAGGTTCTAGTCCCCACTTGGCCATGAAACTCACTGGGTGACTTTGGGCCAGTCACTGACTCTCAGCCTACCTCACAGGGTTGTTGTGAGGATAAAATGGTGAGGAGGATGAGGATTATGTAAGTCGCCTTGGGTTCCTTGCAGGAAAAAGGGCAGGATATAAATATAATAAATAAATTAAATAGAAGACATCTTCAAATAGAGGGCCGTCCTCTGACAGCTCTCCAAAATAGAGGACTGTACTCTGTAAAATAATGTGTGTGTGTGGGGGGGGGGGGTTTCTGTGGAGCCATTGAACACAGCAAGGAGCTTGTCTGAACGTGGAAAGCTAAGCAGGGTCAGGCTTGGTTATTACTTGGATGGGAGAGCCCTCCTCTAGTTTCCTGCATTGAGCAGGGGCTTGGACGCAATAGCCTTGTAGGCTCCTTCCAACTCTATGATCTATGAAATCTATGAAAGCCTGAGAGCCTTGGTCACTCCCCAATCACATTTTGCCTTGTTCCTGGGAAAGACAGAAGCTCAGCCAAGTCATACAGGGAAGGAGAAACCAATTGTTTGGAATAGTCTCTTTTTCTTCTATTGCTGCTGATCTTCCCCAGCAGTTGTGAGCAGAAGAGCAGAAAATGTACAGAAAAATGGTGGAGGAGGGAACTCTTCAAGCTCTGCCTTCCACTTTCCTTGCTTGTTGGAACAGACAGCATGGTGGGATCTTTGTGCTTCTTAACAGGCAGAGCTGGGCTGCTTTCCATGTGACTGGTAAGATGGTTAGTCTCAAGCTTTCAGAAAAGAATAGGATTTTTCACTCTTTCAATTTGAGTTTATGTTTGCAGTGAAATTTTGACATGATGTCTGTGGTTTTACAGCGCAGGACAACAGGATGGTAGTTTGTGGGCGTGTTGATTAAGTATTCTAGAATAATGGGCTGTCATCTAGTGTATGTAAGAAAGTACTTTTCTGGATATTCATTAGATCACTGGGGGTTGCCTCAGAATGAGGAATTAATTAGGATAAGAATATGTTGCATGGTGGGAGTAAGGTTTTGCCAGAGCTCTCACAGTGCTATGACAGGTTCCCTCCCTCCCTAAAGGCATATGTAATTATCAAGCCATTCAGTCTTTCTGAAAGATATTAACTCTTTATTATTTTAAAAACCAGAACTGCAAGTAAAGTTGCAACTTGTTGTTTTTGTTTTTGTTTAAAAAAAACAACAACAACCCAAAACTTTCCTTAGAGCTCCATTTTCTGTTGAATACAAATTGCCTTTGATGGTCTTTTCACTTCACCAAATCTAACCTGCAGTTGCTGTGATTGGTTCCTCAAAGCTTTGCAGAGATGCGATAGATATTTTTAGAATGCCCCCCTGGATGTGGACAGTACATGATGGCAGTACATGTTTAAGAAAGAACAAACTATGCAGGGTTCTGGCAGCAAAGAACAAGGTGGGAGTTGTGGGGAAGGAACTTGTGTCAATCTTATAGCAGCTCTTAGAATGGCATTGCCTTCATAAACTAAATGATATGCAACAATAATACATAAGAGTAGGGATGCTCAAGGATTTTGTTGTTCAGGCCACATGTCAACGTGAACTGAATTGATTCTCATGAATTAATGTGTGGATTGGAACACAAGTTATTCTTCGTATTTCACATACATTTTGGTCTTGAAATTTTGCAATACAGTTCCAAAATGCTTCTAGAAGTATCAAAATGCAGATAAAATGCCTATTATGATAAATAATTGGTTTAGTAGTGCATACTTTGAGAGAAAATACATTTAGAAATGTGTAAGGTAATTTGTGAAAAAAATACATTTAGAAATGTGTACTTTCTGAGAAAAAATAAATATGTATTTAAATAAAAATGTTAAATGTTAAATAAAAATGTTAGTGCAGATTTCTTTCTTTAAAAAAAGAGAAAAGAATGCAGATTAATGTGGAAATGGGATGGAATGATCAATGAACACATGTGAAACTAACATGGATCAGAAATAGACTGATCCATCCCTTGCACAGAGTCCAGCAAGGATTAAGCAGTGATGAACAAAAATAATTCATACTTTAAAAAAGACAGGAACAATTTGCATTGTAAATTAATGGTGGAGTAACACCCCCCCCCCTTTAAAGCAATCCATTTTAAATAAGGGGAAGTTCAGGCTGAAAGCCTTTCTTACAAGTTTCCACAGAATATTTCTGATCAAATGAATTAGCTTGTCAAAACCACATGGAAATGA
This sequence comes from Shinisaurus crocodilurus, assembly GCA_021292165.1. Lineage (NCBI taxonomy): Eukaryota > Metazoa > Chordata > Lepidosauria > Squamata > Shinisauridae > Shinisaurus > Shinisaurus crocodilurus. The sequence continues at coordinate 235,130,776 of CM037876.1, forward strand.
ATTTATTAATGAGTCTGTTTCAATTCAAGAATGTGTTTGGTCCACTGATTTTCTGAGCTATTCCTATTCTGCTTGCATTGGTAAAAAAAAAAAAAAAGAAGACTGTTCTTTGTTCAGGAATAGCAAATGCCCTGTCATTTTTACTGTTGAATACTAAGTGCTTGCATATTTTCAAGAGCACTCTCTGCAGGAGAATAGAGCAGATGCAATAAGGAGGAAAATATGCAGGATTGCTTTTTACTTTGGGTAAAAGTGTCAGTTTATTTAGATATGATAGTCTGAAATAGATTGGAATCTTTCTTGCTAATTTTACATGCAAAATCAGACTAGATAAACAACAAAAATGCAGATTTTAGAGCTAAAATAAAATCAGATAAAATTATTTGGTGTAAAAAAAAAACCCTGATCAATGATTGCCATTTTATTTATTCTTCACTATTGTTTAATTTGCATTTAACCACAAACTACTACTGACTGACTGAGAACAATTAAAAAAAAACCCAAAATGTATACTAATCAAACCCAACCTGCTTTAAAGTGGATGGCAGAAGGTATTCACTAAAGCAAAAGTCACTGTCTTCCTTAAAGATATTAAGAGATGGGATTATCCAGGTTTCGTAGGTCTTGCTCAGGAACATCTCTTCCCCCCCCCCTTAAAACACACACATGCATGCGCGCGCGCGCACACACACACACACTTCTTCATTTTAAACTTTTATGTTACTATTCCAAATAAATGAATTAGTTGTTTAAATAAATATGTGATCAATTACAAGAAATATATTAATAAAAATTACCACATAATATTTCTTTTTTAAAATGTAACTTATTAAAAATGATATGACCTCAGGAGATTGTATGTGAAATAGGCAGTTTTCCAAATGACACCATGTTATTCAACAAAGAAAAAAATCCAAAGCTTCTGAAAGCTGGCCGAGAAGGCAACATAATGTGACAGAGCAAGTGAGGCAGAATTGGTTCAGTCTTCCCCCTATGGGAAGAAAACGCTTGTTCAGCTCAATTCCTTACTGTATAGAAAAGCCTTAAGTCACACTCAGAAGATCTCGGAAATATGGTGAACAGGATTGCGCACGCCGAGGTCAACCTTGTATCAGCATATTGGATGTAACATGCAACTGATTTCCACTCAAGTAGAATCTAAGACATCAAGGGATAATAATAATAGTAATAATAATTCACTTCATTTAATACTCAGCACTTTCAGTGAAAGAGCAATCTCCCTCTCCACCCCCCCCCCACACCAAACAAGGCAGCTTAAAAATGAGTAAAACAAGCAAAATAAAATAAATTAAAAGTCACATGAAATAGATAAAATAAGGGGTGGAAATCCATAAAAACAGCAATATTTCAATCATATAGTAGAATGTCCACATCCAAAAGCTTTTGTGAAGAGTCAAGTTTCAATGTCTGCCAAAACGAGCAATGTCTCTGTCAAGCGGGCTTTCAATGGGGGATTATAACCATGGTGCTGCGGCTGAAAAGGTCCTGTCTCTTGTAATCACTTGCCTTGAATCTGAAGGAAGGGAAACATGGAGGGAGCCCTCAACTGTTTTCCAGAGCACATGAATAGGCACATGTGGGATGAGATATATCCTGATCATTCATATATCCTGGTCCCAAACCATTTAGGACTTTCAAGGTTACATCAGCACCGTGAATTAGGCCCAAAACAAATTGGTAACTAATGGAGTTGGAATAATATTGGAGTTATATCCTAGTTATGCCAAGCCCTAGTTAGATATTTGGCCACTGCATTTTGGACTGGACTACTTGAAGTTACAAAGCTTTTCAAGGGCAGCCCCACATCAAATACATTACAGTAGTCCACCCTGCATGTTACCAGAGGGATGTTACCATTGGAATGACTGTGGCTAGTTTGCTTCCTCCAGGTAATAGCACAGCTGACATTCCAGCCTAAGCTGGTAGAAGGTACCCCTGGCCACTGCTGCCACCTGGGCATCCAAAAGCATCACCAGATTCAGTAGAGCACTTAAGCTTCAAATCTGAGTACAACGCTAGCTAATCCTTTGACCAATGGTAATTCTGCATTGTTAGATAATGCATTGCCCTATCAGACTATGTGGACTGCCCTGCCCTATGCACATTGGATGCTATGCATGTATGTTACATGGTAACCTCAGGTTTGGGAACCCATGGCAACATGGCCTCCGGTGGACCCCACCTTATTCTAAATCGGGGCAGGTAGAAAGTAGATCTCCAGATGATTTGGACTTCAATTCCCAGAAGCCCTTGCCAGCATAGCCAATGATCAGGAAGTCCAAAACATCTGGAGAACTACTTTCTACTCACCCCTGCTCTATATGATACCATCTTATTTGTTTTACCCATGTCTTTCTCCCCACATCTGCCTTATACATGGTTAGAACAGGCAGCCGCTCCCCTCAGAGATCCATGGGTCCTGGGGCCTCAACAGCTGCCTGATAATGCCGACTTCTAAAGAGCTCATATGTTCACAGACCGAGGGCCGGTTCACACGACCCAGGCTGCGAGTGGGGGAGGCACCACGGGGCTGTCTGTGGGGTCCAGCGGGGTGCCGCAGAAGACCTGCGCCCCGTGCGCGCGTGGGCAGACCCCGGTGGAGCTGGCAGTCCCCACACCGCAGTGCGGGCCTCCCAGCACTAGGGGGCGGGGGCCTGGGGCACCCAGAGGGGCTGTTTGGTCATACAGGCTGGAGCGGCGGCAGCTCCGACCGCTCTGGGCTGCCGCCTCTGTGCGGACCCTGCGGGAAGGCCGCCCGCTGTTTGCACGGCAGGGTGGCCACGCGCGGTAGGGGCTTACCCCTCTACCGACCATGGTCACTTTGCGTGCGTCCCACGCGCAGCCCTCCCGCGGGGGCACCCCCAGTCGGCATTCACACGACACGGGAACCTCAGGGGACTTCTGCTCCCCCGTGGTTCCCGTGTCGTGCGAACAAGCCCTTAGAGTACAACATTAGGCGTTGCAAACATTTCCTATGTTCTTATTTATAATCAGTTTCAAAGAGGTTATCAGTAGCGAAGCTCAAGCATCTTTCATTTTTTTGTAGAAAAGACAAACAGATAAACACAGACAAAATACTGCAAGGGCCACTGAGTCAGTGCTGTCCTTTCTTGCATGTTTCTAATACATTTCATTAAACAGTGCTAGAATCAGTGAAAAAGAGCCAAAGAATTGAATGAGGCTGGTGAGTTCAAAGCTCTATCCATTGAGAAATGCCTTAATATTTGACCAGGGGAGAACACTTACATCTCAGAAAGTTTGATGTGCATCAGCATACTGTTACATATGGCATGCACACTTTGATTAAGAATGGATCCCTACACATTTGGTGGGCAGGACCTCAGTATTTATCATTTATTATTCCTTATGTGATATTTTATTCACATTCCCAGCCTATACTTGCAGACCACAGTACATTACTAAGTCTTTTGGATCACTTTCCATGGCAGTTCAAAGTATTTGAGGTAGATGGCCTTTCAATGATGTTCCTTCCATCCTCTTCGTAAATTTTGGTCTATCCTTTTTTCACACTTCTTCCAACTTCTAGTTCAGAGGTGAGTAACATGAGGCCCACGGGCCCTGCCATCTCTTGGTATGGCAGCCCTCACGGCCCGCAATTTAGTGGCAGTGAGATATATATGTATTTCACTGCCACCAAATTGGGATGTGTGTGTGTGTGTGTGTGTGTGTATGTGTGTGTGTACACAGGCACTTCTAGTGCTACGGAGCTCTAAAACTGTCAAATTTAGTTTTTCCTGAAGCCAAATTTGACAATTTTAGTGCTCCGTAGTCACAGTGTGGCCTGTGGGAACTGGGGATGGAAAATGGACCCCAGACCTCCCACAGTTATCCACCTATGTCAGGGGTCCTCAAACTACGGCCCGCGGGACACATCCGGTCCGCCGTGTCTTCTCATCTGGCCCAGCGGCCGATCTAGAGGCTCCTTCATGCGGGGGAAGGAGAGGAGGGGCGGCTGAGCCGGCGGCGGGGCGTGAGCCACCCGCCCAGAGCCCTGCAGGGCGGGTGGCAGTCCTGTGGCCAGCGTCAGCCTGCAGGAGACGCAGGGTGCAAGGGCGGTCGGCCTGTGCTCTGCCGCCGGCTCAGTCACTCCCTCTCCCCCGCAGGAGACAGCTGCTTGCTGTTGTGTTGCTACTGCTCTTTTTCCCACCTGCCTTTCCCAGCTCTCGCTGAGCCCCGCACGACGCTGGGATGAGGGGGGAGGAGGAGGAAGGGGAGGAACAAGGAGCTGTTGCTGCCGCTGCTGCCGCCTCAGTAAAGGGATTCAAGGCGCCGCTGTGGACACCGAGCGAGTGAGCATCTGACTGAGGGACCGAGAGGCACTCGCAGCGACCCCTTCTCATCCCTCCCCCTCCTCCCCCATCCCTTCCTCCCCGCCTCCGCCGCCGTCGCCCTGGGGCCGGGCGGGCGACCGGGAAATCGCGGCGCTTGGATGCCTGGGCCCTGGAGCCCACGGCAGAGACCCAGTCCCAAGCCCGCCATGTGGAGGGGAAAGGTGTGTGTGTGGTGGGTGAAGCGAGAGTGCGACCTCATCATCCTAATACCACTCTAATAATATCTCTCTTTGTTCCCCCTTCAGTTAAAGATGTACCTTCTCAGGTTCCAAGTTTTCCCCTACCACACTTTTCTCCACTCCCTCCTATTTGCACCAATTGCACCCCCATCCCAGTCTACACCTTGGTATGTTTAAACTAGGGTTTTAAAGTGAAGAGGCACTTGTGGGAAATGTTGCTAAAGGCAGCCAAAGATCTTGGGCCACCCCTGTGATGCAGGCCTGCAGAGAGAGGCAGCTGGAGAGGAGTCCTTTGGAGAAGGAGGGGAAGACTGATAATAAACATATGAATCGGGAAGGGAGGGGGAAATAAAAGAGAACTAAAAAGCGGTGTCAAGAATCCTGAAGAGGAAAAAAGCAAATCTCAGCAGAGCACAAGCGGTGGGTGAATGCCAGTTTCTGTGGGGCACAAAACTTTTGTCTCCTCGGAAGCAGGACGCTGTCCTGTGAGAACTTTTGCTGTGTTTCAGTGAGGCAGCTCCTGGCTTTGAGAGTTAGGAATGGAGCCTCCATCTGCTGAGGCAGTATACCTCACAAAATCGGGGAGAAGTGTGATGCGTCTTTTAAATTATATAATCAGAATTTCTAGCTTCTATGAGTATGCCAATTTGGTTTATTTATTTATTTATTTATTATATTTATGCCCCGCCTTTTTTCCTGCAAGGAACCCAAGGTGGCTTACATAATCTTCCTCCTCTCCATTTTATCCTCACAATAACCCTGTGAGGTAGGTTAAACTGAGAGTCAGTGACTGGCCCAAAGTCACCCAGTGAGCTTCATGACTGAGTAGGGACTAGAACCCGGATCTCCCGAGTCCCAGTCAAACACTCTAACTAACCAATATGCCACATTGGCTCTCACTATGTTCTCTGGGTACCAGATCTTCCTGACCTACCCCAGGGAATGGGTTTGTACTTTTAAGGCTGTGATCCTTTGTAAACTTATCTGGGGAGAAAGTCTCCTTGAATACAGTGAAACTTATTTCCAAGTAGACATGCATAAGATGAGGCTGTAAGGCTGCAATCTTATGCACATAATATTATGTGTAACAAAGTTGCAGGATGTGGACCACCAGCTCTGTGGCTGGTAAATACTGCTCATTACTCATACTAAATACTGCTGTTTTATTTTCCTGTTTTTTTTGCAGTACAAATAAGATATGTGCAATGTGCAAATCAAGCCTTTCTATACCTTTTTAAAATTGAATGTATTTCAATTTTAGATAGCAAATTAATTTATAATTAATTTATTATTAATTTATAATAACTTTCCATTTAATCAAGTAAAAAAAAAAAGGACCCGGGTCCTTTTTTTTTACTTGATCCATTTGTTCATATTTTTTTCAAACTATAGTCCGCCGCCCCCAACAGTCTGAGGGACAATGAACTGGCCCCCTGTTTAAAAGGTTTGAGGACCCCTGTTCTAGTCTATGATCTAAATCTCTGTTTTTACAGTAGAAATTGCTCAGATCCATCCCTTGTTATATCTTTGGCTTCCATCTTCTCCCAGTTTGATCCCCCTGAAGTTATTGAGAGTGACCATACTGAAAGCAAAGCACTATCTTTAATCCAGTATTAGGGCAATACCTTTATTAGGCCAACTCAAGGTCACGAATAGTGTGCAAGCTTTCAAGTTCTCCAGAACTCTTCATCAGGCAAGATGGTATACAAAGCAACAACAACAACAAAGGGATGGGGTGGAGTGGCTGATGCTCAAGCCATACAGTCTGCATTTAGTTACAGTCTTAAGATGGAACATAGCAGGAGGCTGCAAACATTCAAATTAGGCCGAGATGGCTTCAGATTGCACCCAGGACTGCCCCAAAGGCTGCTGGGATGAACAAACAAACAGTTTCATCCCAATTTTTGAAAATATAAAATGCAGCTGTCACTTGAAACCATCTATACCCTTTGGCAAAGCTCACTGGTTCCTTGGTAGGTGGAAAACAGAAGAAGTAGAGAGAAACTGGGAGTTTTTTACATTAACAAAGCTGGAGATAAGTTTAGCTGATGTCACAGGCAGAAGATGAAGCGTTCTGGAGAATGTGAAAGCTTGCACACTACTTTGTGACCTTGAGTTGGCCTCATAAATGTATTGCCCTAATATGGATTTTAGAATTTTTCTTATCACCAACATGGCTACTTTTGCTTTCTGAATTCTCCTTAAATAATTTGTGGATCACAATCCAGTTCTCCATTGAATTCTGTGTAAAAAGTACTCATTGATTAGAACTCATGTTTTTAACCTTGCCCCCACCCCTATTTAAGAATCCACCCCCCTCCAAAGCTCTAGTGAAATTTCACTTTGAAATGAAGGGAGATTCTCCTGTGCTCATTTATTTACACTATTAAAAGCGTACCTGCTGCAAGCTATTCCTGGATTCCCAAATGAAATATATTCATCATGATATCTCCCATGACCATAGCTCAAAGTTGTGAATGATCTTTTCTCAAATGATCTTCTCAGCTCCTCAGATAAGAGTAACAGAGCTGCCTTTTCTGATAGGTCTTCATTTAGTGTTCAAAATCTATTGAAGTGTAGTAATGTTGCTGAGTTTTGTATTTCCTGGCTTGAAATATTAATTCTGGCAGTTTGCAATGCTCACCTTAAATGTAGAGCAAGCATTATGGATCTCAAGGTTCAAGCCTGCTAAGAAGTTCAAGCCTGCTTCTCTCACACCCACCTGTCCATGTTCAACCCGCCCCTCCATCCCACTGTACCTCCCTTGCTGCTCCAGTAATGACAACAACAACAATCACCATCATCATCATCATGGGTCTGGAGATCAAAGTGGCTTCAGAGTGGTCAGAGCCCTTAAACGGTTAGAGCATCCTGGGATGGGTGGCTATACGCTTGGCCACGCCCTCATGTTGCCTGGCCACGCCCTCTTGATCACACCTTCATGTTGCTTAACCATACCTCTTACCAATTCACATGTGTGTCCCTATTTTCATCTGTGAAATATTGGAGGGTATGTGTAAGTGATAAAGTGGCAATCACCTTTGAATGTTCACACATGACTGATGCCTTCAAAATGAGACAAAGGATTGCAAATTATACATAATAATACATTATGGAATACTCTTAATGTAAGGGGCTTCTTTCTCTGATTCCATTTGAGTGTGTGTGTGTTTTAAACTTTCCTCTCTGGAGCTTATATGGTAAGGTATGAATCACACATTTTATGTTAAAGCAGTAAAATAAGTCTCTTAATGCTGCTCTGTTCTTGTGCCTGGAGAAGCTTAGGGAGACTTTTGAGCTGGTAGAATCTGAAAGTTGAGCCCCATGGTCAACCTACACAAAATTTGGTGGATTGACTTTCAAATTGTACATTGACATCTCCAGACTTTGATAAGCAAAACATCTGTAACCCAGACAAATTCTCTTTTGATCAGAAACTCTGAAATATACAAATTCTGCTAACTAGGGACAGTATCCAACCCTGCCCGTCTACATGCAGGGCCAACCACCACTTTCATTCTGCATGCAGCCAGCCCAGTCAATACTTTTCTGCAAGCACCCACCACAACTTGCACAACAGCAATTTAGTGCTTCCAGGGGAGGACCCTGAAAATACTGTTTCTGCTCTGGAAGGGGGCAGGTAGGCAGAGCTCCCTTATGCAAGCTCCACTGACCTGACCCATTCCAGAAACGGGCATTTCCACTCATTTCAGCTTCAACCCAAGAAGTGCTAAATTGCCATTCTGCAGGTGGTGGGCTGACAGAACAGAATCCACAGCACCAGCCATATGAGTCATGATTGGATATGCCCTGGAAATTTAGTTTGACAATATTTCCTTCAGTAACAGCTTGTTCATTGCTTGGAGACCTAGGGAACAAGATTCCAGGGTTGTGAAAGAGGAAATAATGCATGCCACACAACAACCCATTTATTTAAAACAACAATGGCTAACCTTGCTATGATGCTTAGGTGCATTTTAGCACACCATAAACACTGTAATCCAAGGTACATGTAATAGCACACTGCAGCTCTCTAAGCACTGATCTATCATCCTCTTATTTTGTAAAATTTCCACTCAAAACAAAAGCTGAGACAGGAAGCACAGTGTAGACAACAAAATGAAAATATACAATAAAGGAGAAGTGGGGAACCCTTTCCCTGTTGAAGTCCACATTAACTTGGATGAAGCCAATTTGAGTGTGTGTGTGTGGGGCAGCATTCAAAGAGTGGCATGGTGAGAGCCAAAATTGGGTGGAGTTACAGATATGACTCTTATGTTTGTTCTGTATGCAATGCAGGAGAAAAAGAACATTTGCATCTAAGAATTCTTCTTCCCCAAACTGTGTAAGGTTCACTCCATCAATTTTGTAACTCAGGTGAGATGGCAAGAGGCAAGGCTGTGAGTTGGACCTGACCTGGAGCAGGACCCTGGAAAGGACTTGGAGGTGCTGATCCAGAGAGCAGTGGCTAGTTTTCACAACCACAGCAAGCAACCCTGCATCTAAGATCCAAACTACATGTAACTGCCTCCCCCGCTGCAACGTAAGTGCAGCCCCCCCAATATGGATTGGAACCCTAGCATGGGGGGTAGGTAGAGGACTTTAATCCTTTGCCTCATGTTGTGGTCCTAATCTGGATTTGGCTATCCACATCTGTGATTTCCATTACAAAGAAATTATCCATTCAAACCAATGTATCATTTTTGGCAACAAAATTTACAGGCACAGCCCCCCCCCCCACCAATCCTAATCAGGACCACAGCTTGAGCCAAAAGGTTAAAATCCTCCTACCCCACCCCCCAATGCTAGAAGCCCAATCCAGATCAGTGACCCTGAATTTACGAGAGAGAGAGAGAGAGAGAGAGAGAGAGAGATGTAGCTGCTAGTTAACATTTCAAAGTAAGTTTGAAGTTACCTCAGCATTGGGCTGGATCAACTACTAAGTTTTTGTGGCCTGTTCAAGAGAGTAAAGTTCTGTTCCCTCATGTGCAGCATCTATGCTTTTTATACAGTCTTTTGCTCCTTCTAGGGAGCAAGGTTTGGAGTTGTGGCAACTTCATTGGACAATGCTTCTTGGGTCTTCCCTGTTCCTCATTGGAGTATAAGGACCGCTTCTCATAGCTTGATGGGAGTAGTGCTTTCCTGGGGTTCAGTGGAGAGGGTTAAAGATCTAAGGGGGTGGGGTCCCTACTCAGGAAGAAGCAGGGGGATGATAATAAATGTTCTCCAATGTGTTGGAGAGGCTGTCAGGAGCTGGGTACGTACGCTCATATGTGGTGGAGTTGTAAAAATGTAATGGATTTTTGGAAAATGATTTTTGAAGAATTATCAGAAATTGTTGGTGCTGATTTAGAAGTTTGTCCTAAATTAGCATTGTTAACAATAACTGAAAAGGTGGCTGGTCCTCAAAATGTTAAAGAATTAATTGTAAATTTGTTATTGGCAGGTAGATGAATGATAGCAAGAAAATGGAAAATTCAGCAAGTTTTCTCTATCACCGACTGGTATAAAGAAGTGTGGGATATGGCTTTAAATGATACGTTAACTTGTAATATCAAATGCAAAAGGGGACAATTAAAGAAAAATAACTTTAAGGATATTTGGGGTTTATTTTTGGACTTTGTGTTAAACAAGGGGAAGGGGAGTATGCCGTGTCAAGATATGTTGTATTTTTGGAATAATGAATTAATTATAGATCATAGAGATAGAATGTATTATATGGTCCCGTGGTGACGGGAGCACTATATAAGTTGTATGTGTGTTATTTAGTTATTTCATGTATTGTTTGAAAAAAATTAAAATAAAATTTTAAAAAATAAAAATAAAAAAGGAAGAAGCAGGGAGCGTGTCTCACTCTTCCGCAGAGGTACTGCTGCTTGAGGTCTCTGCCTCCAAAGACTCTCGATCAGGGCCATGACACAGTGCTGTCACTATTCCTCTGAGACTACTGCTTTAATCATTCGTTGATTTCCCCTGCCCCCCCCCACTAAGCAGACATCTAAGTGTGAAACTTACTTGCAAGTAAATGCATTAAAATTCCAATATTATTACCATTGTATCCAAGATTGCTTCATAAACCATTGTTCAAAAGACCATTTAAAGGAGCTTAGAATCCTGAAGGCCAATATGGGAGTAATTTGGAAAAATGGTTCCTATTAGCAGATATATATTTTTTCCAAACCCACTCATATTTTGTATTATGGCACTGACCTTTCCGATCTTAGTTCCCCAACCACTGGATAAAGTAAAAATCCATAAAGTCTCTGTAGAATTGCTCAGTTTTAAATGGTATTTTCAAGTGACTCTAGTAATTCTTCCATTTCTCTAATGATTTTCTCTACTGCCTTCAGCAAATTAGCCTTTACTTTTTTGGAGAAATAATCTGTGGTGTTCACATTTACTATATAGTGTTGTATATGATTAATAGGCACTCTTTTGAAAGATTTACTTTTTAGTTTCTGAATTAAATAAAAACAGCAGCATACATTTCATACACTGATGAAGTTGGTATTTAATGTTTTCTGGCATCTTATGTTAAAGGACATGTCAATTAACCAACAGAACATATGGGTATCTAAAATTGCCAAAATTAAACATTTTGTAGATCTGCTTGTGACAAGGAATAAACAACTTGAACTGCTATTGACTGTACCAATCAATTCACAGCACTGAATGAAAATCTGCATTGCACAGTATTTCTACGTAACTATGGAAATGTGTGGAATCTATCTGCTATGAAAGAGGATTGTGAAGATCAAGAAAATACTGAGGTATCGCTTGAGAGTTTTAGAAATGTTTCTCACTAGGGAAGTTTAAAGACCATCCTACCCTACTCCTGAAACTTTTTTTTTCTTCCTTGGAAATTCTTCAGACATTTAACCTGATGTGGAATCCCTCCCCACCACAAATTAATGTCAAATTTGTGTTAGGAGAAATTTTTTACCAACAATTCAGCCAGAAAAAGAAAGTCAGTGAAAATTCAACTGAGGTCAGCAAAAGTGCTTGGATTTGAACAAATGTAATCCAAATGATTTCTAGGGGATATCATTCCCTCTAACAGGGAAAGTGAGTGGTTAACTTTTCTCAGTTTGAAAGATGCAGACATCCAGAAATAAGGTAGCGGCTTTTATACATAGATGTATATAATTACAAGGAAAATATTTTTTTAAGTTACTGTGAGCTTGCAGTATATATGAACTTACAAGACCTACAGAATGTTGAGAATGTAAAGATTTTTTTAAAAAAGAGTAACTCATCTCATTTTCTGGTGGGGGAACTTTCATGTTCACAATGAATGAAAAAGACTGGAACTCTAAAATCCTGGATTTCTCCACTGTTGTCTAGGGATAGCTGTCACTTCAACTTGGGGGAGTGGGGAAAGAGTCTGAAGGAACAGGAACTTCGGCAGATTAAAGCCCTTTTCAGAAGACATCCTCATCCACATTCTAAATGCATAAATGGGGAGAGGAACTATCTACACCTCCCAACGTCCATGAGCTCAGCATAACATATGCAGTCTGATGCTGTAAGCTTAGAACTGTACATGCACATACCACACAGCATGGGAAGGTTTGGGGTTGGGTATGCATTGCAGCATTTTATTGTGGGTCCACACTTATATTTATATAAACATGTTCACTTTGGGAGGAAAAGTCACATAGATTGCAAAGCAACCTCCTTCCAGGTATTTTGGACTCCAATTAATTTTGGCCTCAGTCCAAGTATATCTGCCTAACTGGACTATGGACAAGACTGTAGTTGAGGAAGAATTCAGTGATATTTAAAACTTTTAAGTTCAACACTTCCATTCTCTTTCATTGTTCTCTTTGCATAAGAAAACAGTATCCTGGAATTCCCTTCCCCCAACCACGCAGAGCTGTGGGCAGGGAGAATTTTGCACGTGAGGGGGGGGAAGGAGAGTGAGACCACTATGTGGTGATCTCACCCTCCAGTGAGGCTAAAGGAGGGTGGGGCACCAGGGTCGATATTAGACCTGGCTGCCCCACCTTCAGCCTCCTTCTTTTGTGGCTCCCTCCCTCCCTGTTAGCAGTGTAGGCTCCTGTAGGTCGCCCGTTCGGGGGCCGAGTAGGAATTTTGGCTCATTGCCTCAATTGGCTTAAGGGGCAATGTGCATGTTTCACCTACTCTACACTGTGATCCAGAGTTGGGATTCGTTATTTTGGGTTATATTTTCTATTGTTTTCATTCAATTCGGTCGCATTTGGCAGGTAAGTGCAGGAATAGGCAGTGGGGTAGGGTTCAGTGATCATCCAATAGCACCTTTCAGGTGACTGGCGAGACCCGGGGCTCCCCGTTGCTGGGTTTTGCGGCTCAGTTTGTGGGAGATAAGGATCGCCTTTGAGGATGACTCACCTCGGCTGCATCGGTGTTTCGTGGCCCTGTGAGGTGGTGACAGTGGGAAGGCCTCCCAGCACCATGGTGGTGTAAAACTGGGGGTGACAAGTTGCAGCACCACCCCTCGGGGTTGGATGTTTTTGCCCATGAACATCTCCACTGGCCAATGGCCGGTTTAGTTAGTACCCGCACTTCTTCCCTTCACAGATCTTTGATTATTCAATAAATGTGGCCCTAATTTTATACCTTATCTTGTGTCTCGACTCTTTATTTCCCCCTTTACATGTGCAAAAACAATCATTTAATAATTCAACATCACACTGTTCAGCATATGGCCAAATACATGAGGGCTGGGGTAAGCAACTGAACTGTTCTTAATCCGCCATGGGCAACAAAATACCTTGAGCTAGCCCTGCACATACTTATAAAACAAATACTTGTGGTATACCATTCCGCTTGGTTTCCTCCTAAAAACAGTTAAAGCTTTTGTAATTAAAAAATAATCACTTGTGTCAGACCCTAAATGAATGAAGCTACAATTAACTACAAGCAGTTCTAATCAATCATCTTTTCTTGGAGCAATTAAAGTTCTTTTCATTTATGTCAAGCAATTGCCAGGTGGGAATGTCAGGCCTCTCTTTAACAATGTAGTTTGCAAAATAGAGGATGGAAAAGGATGCTGAAAGCTACTGTTTGAATTCAAGATATTGTGGCTGCAATCCTATGCACACTTGCCTGGGAGTAAGCCCTGTTGAACTCAGTGGAGCTTACCTCTGAGTAGGCATGCATTGCTCTGTGTCTTTCTTGAAGCAAAGATCTATCCATCCATCCATCTCAATATCAAGAGATATCAAGATACATCTTCAAGCTGATACCAAAAAGAACATTGCAGATAATTACAACATTAGGATTACATTACCTTGTGAAATATCTGCCTATTGTGGGTGGGGTGGGGGGGGATCTGCCCTGGCTTCATATTCTGCCCCACACAAGAATGAGTAGGTGCATCATGTGAGGTATGTGAAGTTGAAATTGAAGCATGAATGTGCATAGTTTTTGCTATATCTTAATCTGCCCAGTAGGTATTCAGTTATACAGTGAAAAACAAACTGAAAATTCCAAGCATGCCTTCAAATCTGCAAGTATATCAGTCTTGAATGATCACAATGCATTTGTTGTACATTTCCCTTGCCCCCTTTTACATAGGGTGGATTAGAATCAGGTTTTGCTTTGAACCTGAAATGTTGAGCTATGTCCTGAATGTATATAGTTTTGTTGTTCTAGTTTGATGTTCTCCAGAGATAATAAATAACAAAGAAACAGGAAAGTTTGAGTTAAACTTGGGTTCTGTTTCACTCATCCAATAATGCTGTTATATGAATCTATGATACACCGATATTTAGAATACAACTGTGCAGCTCTAGGTTATCCCAACACACACAAGGGACTGCACCAAATGTTTGCCCTCAGACTGTAGAAGGTGAAAAATATGCATTTGGGATGGGGGGAATGTTCCCTTAAAATCCCTAATTTTATATTTTGTTGGTATTGTTCACATTGTTCCCCTAGCTGATGCTTTGTGTGTGTGTCTCCTCTGAATAGTGTGTCTCCTCTGAATGAATCCTTGGAGGCAGTAATGAGCTGGATGAGGAAAAACAAACTGAAGCTGAAACCAGACAAAACGGAGGTGCTTGCTGTCATAGGCCACAACCTGGGTTTGGAGGTGTGTCAACCAGTTCTGGATGGGGTTACACTCCCCATGAAAGACTGTGTTCGCAGCCTGGAGGTGCTTCTGGACCCGTCGCTTCAAATTACAGCTCAGATAGATGCGACAGCTAGGAGTGCCTACTATCAGCTTCGGCTGATACGCCAGCTGCGCCCCTTCCTAGAGTTGGAAGACCTAAAGACGATAGTGCAAGCACTGGTAACTTTGAGGGTTGACTTCTGCAATGCGCTGTACATAGGGCTACCTTTGTACCTAGTTCGGAAACTTCAATTGGTGCAAAATATGGCAGCCAGATTGTTCATCGGTACATCTAGAGGTGCCCATATTACACCAGTTTTAAAAGCATTACACTGGCTGCCAATCAGTTTCCGGGCGAAGTATAAAGTGTTGGTGTTGGATTATGATTCAACATGAGCTTGCTTAAAGGTTTTTCTTCTAGTGGAACTTGGCAGCCAGCAATTCAGCAATGCAATACTGAAGGTCTTTGGAACAGGTGTTCCTCGTTCCCAGATCTAGATGTCCTTGGCCATCTAGTAGGAGAAAGTGGGTGTTACAATATGACAGTTGCTATACTGTCATATGCTTATGCTGGCTCAGCTTGTCTGAGGGTGGAAAGCTAAGCAGGGTCAGGCCTGGTTATTACTTGGATGGGAGACCCCTCCTCTAGTTTCCTGCATTGAGCAGGGGGTTGGACTCGATAGCCTTGTAGGCTCCTTCCAACTCTATGATCTATGAAATCTATGAACTTCTGAGCCTGTCTTGATTCCCATTGGCTCTCAAGCACAGCTGGGTGTGTATTTTTGCTGTGCTTGCTTCTTCGGGTTTTTTTCCCCTTCTAATTTGGATGTCTATGCTGTTATGTTCTCAGAACTGACTCTGTCTTAGTTTGTAGTGTGTAATTGTTTTATGAATATAATAAAACAATTAGAATAGAAAGGCTTCTGTTTCCTGATTGCTGCAACAGAGCAGGAGAACTAAAAGTCAGACTGTGGGAGGAATTTACTCTATGTTTGCTGGAAGCTAAAGCAAAGTTGCAGGTAGCAGGCACACAGGTAAAACCACAGGACTTTAAGCAGGCATCTAAATGCCAACAGTTGGCTATTACCTTTAAAGCCCTACATGGTTTGGGTCCGGGTTACCTGCAGGATCGCCTTCTCCCGTACAATCCGCCCCACACACTTAGGTCCTCTGGGAGGAATTTACTCCAGTCAGCCAAGACTAGGCTGGCGGGTACTACCCAGAGGACCTTCTCTTCTGCTGCTCCCAGACTGTGGAATGGCCTGTCAGAGGAGACTCGTCAACTAGATAGTCTCTTGGCTTTTAAAAAGGTCATAAAGACTGACCTCTTCCGACAGGCCTACCCAGTGGAATTTTAAGAGTTTTTAGGATACTTTTAAAGGTTTTTAAGAATATTTTAATAATATTTACTATGTTTTTAACTAGTTATATATTTTATATTTATGGTTGTTCCCTGTCTCGATCTGAGTGGAGAGGCGGGTAAGAAATAAATTATTATTATTATTATTATTATTATTATTATTATTATTATTATGCACTATGTTTCATTAGGGCTTCTTTTCCCTCCTGCTGTGATCATAGCCAATCAGGCTGGCCACAAAACCAGTTAGACTGACAAAATCACTGTGGCAAACAAAGCCAGTTCAGAATGAGGGCAAAGCTACCTGCATCTTACTGCCTTCATTCTAAATGGGTGTATTGGGAAGGGCATGGCTGCTGCCTGAATGTCTGTTGGGGGAGGGATTATGGCTGCTACAAGAACATGCTAGCACTTTGCCACAGTAGAAACATCCCCACCCCTTTCCAAGCATTCCCAAAATGATGACACATGGAGATGTTTTCTACTGCTGAGAAATAGGTTCATGAAAAATGGCCCACAGTTTGCTCAGCCCTAATTACTGTAAAACTGTAGCAAGTACAAAAAAAGGACACCTATAATAGTGTGCTCTATAATGCAAGTCTGAAAAAGATTAAAATATGAGTTAATTCAAGGAATCTCACCACTAATATACTTTAAGGCAGAAGAAGTAGTGCAGGAATCAGTGCCCTGATCACTTTCTAGTCAGGTGGAAATCGTAACTACTAATTCTGCTGCATAATAATAATTAATGTTAGGTATTCCCAACCAGTCTTTTGATCAACTGTGAGTATTGTCCCACTTCCTGTCCTTGGCCATGGGATCTCTTCTCTCTTGTAATCTTCTTCTGACCAGTCTACCTACTACCTGATCCCCTTTGTTGATCTTCTCAGCTGCCATTGTCTTAGCTACATGAATTTCAGAGGTAGAGCTGAGGAGCTTTGAGTGAGGCAGCTGAGTGCTAAACCAGTTAGACCTTAGATTTTGATTTCTAAGGTCTTTGAGCAACTTTGAGTAAATTTATCTGCAGATGTATGTCGTATAGATATAGATACACCATTTAGGTGTAAATCATTTCAGAGAGACTGTACATCTGTTTAATGTGCAGTGACTCGCCACAGACAGAAAGATGACACGTACGCTTACAAGGAATGATGATGATAACAATAACATTTTCTAATATTGAATTCCCCTTCAAATTTAAGGATAATTTCAGTAAATTGAAACACTTATTTAGTGTTTTCTAAATTCATTTTATCAAAATTGGTAGCCCTGGAACAAACATACCTGATGTCCTGTAGAAGAAATTACAATAATAGAAACTCAGTAAATAGTGTACTGCAATTTACCATTTGGGACCGAGAAATAGCATGGGATGTGACTGACTGGACTGACCATTTTCTCATCTTAGTTAATGGAGAGACAGATGGTAAAATGGCATTGAATTACAATGGAGAAATGAACTTGTATGAATGTTGACATACAATAAGGAAGAGGTTTTGTGAAAGGCACAAGATGGCGGTGGCCCTGAAATGCTAATTTAGGTATGATAAATAATGCATTTACCTTAATTGCAAATTAATTCATCATGATTAATGGTTTTTATGATGGAAATACATGGCATTAATAGTGATTAACCCATTTATCACAGTGTTGCTGACTAGGATAATATTTTTTGCAATATTGGCACTAAAGCATTGCATCTGTCTTTGCTATTTATGTGAACACAGATGCAGAATATTTTAATGTTGCCATTGCTATATCTCTGAAAAATGTAGGTTGAATGAATAGAGTTCCATTATTGCCCATTTTAGATCCCATGGAAGTCTAATCTTCACAAGAAATTCTGTATGAGCAAGACTAAAGTCCTTTTCTTCTCCCAAATACCCTTGTGAAACATTTCTGGGATGCATATTGCTTTGCATTTAGAGAAAGCAGTGAGGGACCGTAAAAAAATTGTGTTGCCTCAAATAGGGCTAGCCCATGCAAAATGGGTCAGGTTCACTGCATCTAAGGGCTGCTTCACATGTACAAACATTCCTACATGTAATATTGGTGAGACACCAGGACTTTCCATGTCTGCCCAGCACATGCTTATATGCAGCAGAAAATCTGCATGTGTGTCAAGTCTGACACAGGTTCCCCAGTAATTCCTGCATGGGAATACATTCTGAGAAGGAGTTCTTATAATATATGAAGGAATTCTCCTGAGAACTACCTTTACTGTTACTTATATGTGTGAAATGAAATGCATGCTTTCAGTAGTGTAGTACATTCTCAGATCTGAATAGGATTAATAGCACTTTTCTGATTCTGCTTGTGAATTTCAGCTTTTAGGGGTGGTAATATCAGAAAAATGAAAATTTTAATTTTATAACAAGGTTTTATAGGCAATGGGTCCTTCATTACTCCAACTGCTTCATCAGGACCGGTGCAAGGCAGTTTGGTGCCTTAGGCAAGATCAGATATTTAGCACCCCCCACTTCCCACTGTATTTTTTTTCAAGGCGTTTCTTGCGCCCCCTTTAGCCCTGCGCCCTAGGCAGCTGCCTAGTTGGCCTAATGGTAGCACTGGCCCTGTGCTTCATAGTAGCACAGTGATGATATCTGGCCTGCTCTCACTGGGTATTCAAACAATCCAAGGGGGGATATGTGGTATAGTAGCTTATCTGCCCCTTGTGGAGTATTGAATCAATTTACTAGCACAACAGCCAGAGAACCTCTAAGAGTTGGTGAGGTAAAGCCATACTGATACTACAACAAGATCAGGTTCAGATGTAATGGGAAACCATGGGGTGTTGTGATTTCTTTAAGCTATGGTTGCTGAAAACAAGCCAGGGTCAAACCATGGTGGTTTCACATCCTTGGATTGTTCTCAACCCATAGTTGAAACAAACCACAATCCCTCCAGTTCTGATGAAAGCCAGGCTGATATTTCAGTGTGTGCTGAATTTGATCATTCACTGTGGGGGGGAAAGGCAAAAAGAAAATGTCCCATATTTGGGGATACGAAGAATTTCTAAGAATTTCAGGGTGGGGGTTAGCTCACTACACTTTACAGGAAAGGAGATCAAAGGTAGGTTTTGTCTTTCTTTCCTTTTTTTAACACTTTAAAAGAAGCCTCACCAGCTGTGATCAATGGTGGCAAGCCTCTCTGTCTCTGCTGCCTCCTGACTTCCTTCTGCTTGCATTTCTCTTCCTGTGCCAGGTCACCGCTAGCATCTGTAAAGTAAGGTAAGCCAAACCCTGTTCCAGAATCTTGAGAAATTTCTCCTTCCCCATCTCAATCTTTGGGAGTTGTTTTCTGCATGACGAGTCTTGTTTCCATGGTGTCTGTCTGATGGTTATTGTTTCCATGGTGATCTGGCTTGATCTGGTTTGATGAAGGAATATGGCTGGAAAGAAGTCAGAAGGCTATGGAGATGAAGAGGCTCACCAAACACTGATCATGGCTGGCAAGTGTGTGTGTGTGTGTGTGTGTGTGTGTGTGTAAAAAGAGAAACAAAACTACTCTCCACCACTTCATCTGTAAAGTAAGGTACTTCAACTTCCTCCCTCAAAATTTCTTAGAAATTTACCTACCTAGCATGAAAATAACAGAAACTCACTCTCCATTTTTGCAGAGGGAGAATAGTTCTGCAAAAATGGGGAGGAAAATTAGTCCCAGCACTCACGAGAAATTGTACTTTAAAATAAAAAGCAAAAAAAGGAGAGGGGAGTGGGAGTATATGAGACCAAGGTTCTGCTGCAGTATCAAAGTATATTCCCTTTTCTTCCTTATTTTAATGTTAAAAAAGAAGCTTCATCAGCAACATTATTTATATTGCCTAGTATTATTGCTGTTATTACTGCTGTCATTTGTGCTCCCATAGTTTGTTAGCTAGTTAGTTAGTAAGGGCACAATCCAATGGGGATGCCCGTAAGCCTCTGAACTCAGAGGACTACGGGCATCCTATGCAGGATGGGAGGAGCGTGGATGCGATCTTTGGCTCTGCGCTTCTCCCACCCGGCAAGTCAACTAGAACAGCGGTCCCCAACCTTTTTGGGACCAGGGACCGGATCCCGTGGAATATTTTTTTCCATGGACCCGTGGGGGTGGGGGTGTCATCCACTGCTCACCTGCTGTGCAGCAGCGCCGAACCAGGAAGTGACGCAACGGCTTTACTAAAATGCTCATTGGAGAGGCAAGCAGAGTTACGAGGAGCGGGGGGGGGTGCTCACCAGAGCTCGCGAGCACCCCGAGAGCCAGGACGGGGTGCTTGCGGTGCATTCTAGCGGGCGGCACTTTGAATGGGGAGGGAAGGAGGCTGGAGCGCTGCCAGGATATCCTGGCAGACCCAGTCTCCTTCCCTCCCCGCCCCCAGGAAAGTTCCCTTTACCCCTTCTCTGAGGTCGTTCTTATGACCTCGTAGAAGCAGCCAGTGTGGTAGTTTCCTTGCCATCTGTGAGAGGAGGAGGGGGATCTGAGCATGGATCCCCAGCTCTGATGTCAGAACTCTTTTCTGACCTTGGATTTGGGAATCCGAATCATCCTATGGTCCCCTAGATGCTGTCTAGGGGCCATGGGATGGCTCTGTAAGTGTCTTAAAAAAATATACATCACCCTTCACCCTATTTGGGCTTCAGGGTCATCTAAAATGTAAAATTATTTCACAATCAAACAACAATAAATCATTAAAACTCTTGTCTTGAAGTAAGCTGGAAGCAAGAGCAAATTACCGGGGAAAATAAACATGTTTTGGCCTAGTGCCAAAAGGATTGTAATGCATGCAAGCAAAACTTGAGTTCATCGAAGTTCTCCAAATTCCACTTTGAAGGTCATACCATCTCATGTCCATATCAGATTGCAATCTTTGATTTGTTTTGTTTTCATATAAAAATTTGTGCATATGTTCATGCATATTTTAATTTTTCCAAAAGTATGCATCAGTTGTGTGTAACTTTGAAATGTATGCATTCTTCTCCCATTGATTAAATCAAGTTTGTGTGCATTTTTCAAATGTATACATGCTGTTGAACACAATTTTTTTGGTCTGCAAATCACATTGCAAGATCAGAAAATGTATGGACTTCAACTGCAGATTGTGTTCAAGTCCATGTTCAGTCAAAAAGGTGTGAACTGGGTAAATCCTGATAAAAACAACAACTGGAAACAAATTTGGCATACATCCCTACGTGCCAGGTGGACCTCTTTAGGGATTGCATCGCATAATTGAGGCACCACAGCTGGCAAAGATCTCTCCCTTGTACTTTTGTAATGAACCTCTGATACAAACGACACCCAAAAAAGGGCTTAAGAAGAAGATCTTACTACATAGGCAGGTTGATATAGAAGTAGACACTCCTTTAAGTACTTGGGCCATTTGGTCATGTTTCTTGTTATTGTTTCAATCTGGGGAGACAGGAATAGAGGGTGGTGGTTTACATCCTTATTTCAGTTGTCCCCAGGTTCATCCAAAGAGGTCTGAGGATTCCCCCTCCTTAGAATGGAGTGGATGGTTGGGGTGTGTGGCAAATTACCAGATAATTTTTCCCCTGCCTACCCTGCGGGAAGGTTGGGTTGATTCCTGCTTTCTTTCACAGTTGACTATGACTTCAGTTTATTTAAAATGTCATATTTGTGTGAAAACACAAATGTACAAAATATCTCTCTGTCAAGAAGAGAGAAATGAAGAGTGAGGAGAATTATGAAGATAATTATGAAGTGATCTCTTTTAATAGCTACAAAGAAAATGTAAGAATACACAGCACAATTGTGTACATAAAATGTACAATAAAACATACACACGAAAATTTCTAACTGTCAGGGTCCAGCTCTGCCATTAGGCGGAGTGAGGCAGCCACCTCTACAGCTGATTTTCAGTGTCATGAAAGGACCGCAAATTGTTAGTTATTTAATTTATTAATGTAAATTGTTGTATATCATTGAATTTTTTTACTGCTGGGGAGAAGGGAGGCACTTGTGGGATTTTCCGCCTCAGATGCCAAAATAACTTGAACGGCTTTGGGTACTATGCAACTTAACTTGTGGGGTGAGAACCATTTGCTCTTCTGGTAGGAACATATATTCATCCAGCCTTGCTAATCGTTGCCCCAAGTCCTAAATATTGTGCTTGTACAGCTTGTGCTTCCCTGTAATCATGAATATCCCCCCCCCATTCATTCATTCAAAACATTTTTATCCAACTATAAATATATGGGGCTTTAGCCATCTTTCTATGTTGTTGATACAATTTAATTTCTGAAATAGTTAAACAGGGCCGGCGCTACCACTAGGCCAACTAGGCGGCTGCCTAGGGCGTACGGCTAAAGGGGGCGCAGAAACGCTCCGCTCCTGCTTCACCTGTGCCCCAGACACTTGCCCTCTCCTCCTCCTCCTCCTCCTCCTCCTCCTCCTCCAGGAACGGACGAGAAAGGGAGGGCGCGGGGCCTGCGCTCCACTTTCCGTGACGTGTGTACGGAAGAGGAGGAAGATGGGAGCGAGCAAGCCTGATCTCGTGGCAGCAGCGGCGGCAGCAGCAGCAGGAGCGCGCGAGGCGTCAGGCAGCCGGGGCTCGCTGCGCTTGGCGCGGATCTGGGCACGGAAGCCGAGCAGGAGAGCGGCCAGGCGGGCATGGGGCGGCAGCAGCAGCAGCAGCGCCCGTGAAGGCAGCTCCGCGCGGGGCTGCTCGCTTGGCGCCGAATCCCGCTCTGCCTCCTCCGCCTCTTCCACCTCCTCCGGGCAGGCGGGCTTGCCTCTGTCCGCCAGGGCGCAGCTGGAGCGGCTGGTGGCTGCTGATCCGCCGCAGCTTGGCGCCTCTTCTCGCCTTCCTGCCTTCCTTCCTTCCTCCCTTCCCGGGCCACGGAGGCTGGCGGCAGCAGCAGCAGGAGGAAGCTCGCTCGCTTGGCCGACTCTTCCTCGCTGCCGCTGGGACTGCTGCCGCCGAGGGAGGGAGGGCTCAAGTGGGGGGGGCGCTAAATATTTGAATTTGCCTAGGGCGGCAAACTGCCTTGCACCGGTCCTGTAGTTAAACATCATCAAATTCCTTCCAATATCGTGAGCCTGATATGATATTGAGCACAATAGTCATCAGCATGTTTCCTAACCACTCAAGATCCTGAAGATTCCTGATGAAACCATGAGGTAGTTGAATACTGGCAAATGCTATTTACTACTCAGCTTGCACACATTTTCCGTGAAGTACTCTCTAAGTACATGTTAATGGAAGATGGAGGAAAATCTTTTTTTTAAAAAATAAATGTTTAACTTGGAAACTGAATATGGTGAGGTTGGCAGCTCCTCAAATGATGCAGGACAATATGCTAAATAAGCTCTTTTGAAAGGCTAAATGACATTTGGAAGGTAGCCAAGAACTTGTTTCTAGAGACATACAAAAAGAAAAGGCTATCCATATGGTGTTAAATACTAAAAAGAAAAGTTTGAAACTAAAGAAGGCTACTGCACAGTATAACTTCTTGCGAGGCTAGTTTATCAAATCTTAAAAACAATTGTTGGGGGGATATGTTGAATTACATTTCTAACATTAGAATATAGTTCTATTAATTTCTCCCTTTGTAAATCTGTCTGCCACTCTGATCCTCCACTTTGGGTTCAATAGAACTTAATCCCAAATGAACAGATTTACAAAGATAGCCTTAAAATATGCAGAAAAGTGGTATGAGCTTCTTTGTGTTTGTAGTTTTAGACATTTTACATACCTTGTCTATAATAGGTAGGGTTGGGTTTTTGTTTTTTTTTAAATCAAATACATTTGTTAAAAGTCTGATCCTTCTTTATCTCTTGTTTGTACAGCTTCTGTAGCTATAAAGTGGTAATTTAAATTTGGTCAAGGTGACTGGGACAACCATGGCACTTTATGAAGAATAAGGTAACAAACTAACTAACTGGGGTAAACTATCAATGATCAAGTAAAGGAAAACTAAAGGATCACGAAAGGTGGAAAGAAGACTGTAATTATATCAAAAAGTACTCTCTATTGCTATTGCTTGTACACCCCACAGCAATCCAGCTAGGGGCTATGCACTTTCAGAGGCATTTTTGTGTGTGCTTGCTGGATGATCGTAGGGATGTCAAAGAAATCCACAACAGATTCAAATGAATTTGGACTTCTATGAGTCTGACCTGCGGAATCTGCAATGGACCGGCTTTTTCCTAGTTTGTTTGTTTGTTTATTTATTTATTTTATTTTTTATTGCATTTATACCCCGCTCTTCAGCCAGAAAAGGCTCCCAGAGTGGCTTACAAAGATTAATAATAAGACCGTTCCTGCCCTCAGGCTCACAATCTAAAGGACATGACACAAAAGGCAAAGGGATTGGGAGGGAGGAGGAAGACTTGAGCACCAGTTTGAGGAGATTTGCACTAAGGTGCACTTGTGCTAATGCACATTAGTGCAAGTGCACATTAGCACAAATGTGCACTTGCACAAGAGGAATAAAATTCTTATATATCTCTAAAAAAAAAAATCGATACCATTAATGAGCAGACAACGGAACGAAAGACACCTGCCAATGTATGAAGCACAGACAGAACGGAATCAGAACAAAATCTGTACATCCCTAGGATGAGCCACATGTACCAATGGGCCAGGCAAATGCTGCTTGTCTTCCTGATCCATCAACTGGGGCTGTGTGTGCAGAGTCTGTGTGGTTGTTGCTCCAACACTCTGGAACTCCCTTCCCAGGGAGGCTAGAATGGCACCCTCCTTGGTATGTTTTTGAAGGCAGGCAAAAAAAAATTATTGTTCCGGCAGGCCTTCGGGGAATAAATTTGGACCTATGAGAAAGCGGTGGATTTGCAATGTGGATTTGCAATGATTTGCAATATTGATATTTTATATAATTTTAATAACATTGCTGATTTAATTATATTTTTAACTTTTGTGTTTCTCTATTTATATGTTTTAACTGTACAAATTTTAATGTTGTAAAGCTGCCTTAAGTCCCACTATTGGGGAAAAGGCAGGTTATAAATAAATATAATAAGAATAAAAGCTAAGATCTCAGTAACTGGCTATTTGGGAAAGGGAACAGGATTCAGTTTGCCACTCTCTACTCCCCATTCCCTGCCAAACAATCGGTAGGATTTCAGCTTTCTCCCCCCCCCCTTTTTTTTAAGAGCGGTTGGTTCTGTGCACACACGCCTAGCTTTTCTGTGTGGGCGTTGTTGGATTAGAACCATGGCCTTTAAGTCACTTTCTACTGTTAAGTGATATCCTTCACTCTTATTTTTTTAGCCATGTGTATTTATGAAGAATAATAGCTTGGTATATTTTATTTTGTCTTAATTTATTTTTGGCAAGCTATCTGCTCAGTGCACCAACTGGTAAACGCCAAACACAAGCACCCTTGCCAGCACAGCTTATATATTCCTGTCAATTTCTGCCTGCTGAAAAACACTTCTTTTTGCAACAGCCAGCAACACAGGCAAGAGGAGCCAAAAATCAATGTTCTGATCTTTCCTTCAAAGTTGTGTCATGTTGCACATTTAGAACAAAAATAAGCAGGCATTTTATTTGCAACTCCTCCCCCATCCCCCTGACCATTTATTTGCTTTCTGGTACATTATGGTAATGAGAAGATAAAAATATCATTTTTATGTAAGATTAAAGAATACTGTAACAGTTCCTCACAATGTGTCTCTATGTGAAGATGCTGCTGATTTTGTTTGGTATTCATACAAGAAATACATGCCTTGGGGCCTGTAATAATGGCTGGCTCCCAATAACTGGGTTTTGAAGAGATGTATGCAATGCAGAAGCTTTTACTATCACTTCTTTTCTTTAGTATTATCTGGTAGTGGATGTTCAGCTGAAGTTACATACAGAAAACTGGATGAAAGCAACTGATCTGTTCCCAGCTTCCCCAGATAGCAGAGATGCTTGCACATCCCCTAGTGGAAGACATGATTCTGAGTGGACAAAGAGTAGAGAATAGCTTTGCTCCTCACCAACCTTTCAAGCCTTGGTACTCAGCTGTGAGATGTGAAAGGTTCCCAGGTCAGTTTAAGCCTTTAAAACCAAGCAAGTCATATCTAGATTCACCAACACCACCAACCTGATCTTTGAGCTTGCCCAACTTTCTGTTCAGCATTGGGCTTGGGAGGCTGGTCAAAACTAACAGGACATGCATAAGAGAGGAGGAAAATAGTTATGTCATGCTACTAGCCACAAAGAGTCAATGATATTTCCTTTCGCCAAACCCCCTACCACTGAGAATGTTTGCCATTTCTCATCCCCGTTTGCTCTCGTTGGGTGAGGTCCATCACTGCATGATCAGACTCATGCTTGTACAATGGAACTTTCCTTTCCCCTCCTCCCCCCCATATCTGCTCCAGAAGGTCCTGCAACCCTCCAGAACAGATGGGTGGGGTGAAATGGGGAGAAGAAGCCTGTTCCACTGATGGTTGCCTTCCATTTGCAGATGGACACAATTGGATACAACCCATTGTTCCCTTAATCTTTGGCTGCTTTGGCACCATTCCCCCTATTGTTTAGGGCTTATTTTTTTCCTTGATTGACTACTTCCACCAATCATAGATCAAATAGTAAATGTTACGATGTTACAACTCTATGTAGCCAATCATATTTGGCTTCATGGCAATGTCATTGGGGGCAAACAATGCTGATTTAGCATGAAGGCAACACTTCCTAGACTGATCATATGGATGATCCTTCAGAAATGTGAGGGCAAATTAAGTATGAAGAAGTGAACATTTTAATCCTCCTCACCATGAGCCCAGAAAAGTCACCAAAGGTTTTCAATGCTTAGAAAAGTGTTCCCAAAATTCCACCATCCCTTTTGTCTCAACCCTAGTATTTAGTATTCATTCATCAACATATATATTAAGCATTCAAAGGGAAAAAAATATTTGTCCAGAGCAAGTAGCTAGGCAACATTTTAAAGCAAATTAACTGACACAATTGCCTTTTGTTTGTTGCTTCACACTCATAGGGATGGCATAGAATCACTTTGTTAGGATTAATTAATTTAACAAGAGAAGTCGTGTTCATAAAATATGTATTCAGTGTCTTCAACTGTTTTACTTTGGTTATAATTATCCCTCATTATCTTTAACTTTATGAATATTTTCTAGTCTTCTTTTTCCATAGTTACTAGAACTGTAGAAATTATTCTTATTAAAACACACACATGCACTGCAAAACTTATACAACAGAAATTCATGTCTGTACTAATGTTTAAATCAGATTGCATCTACTTCCCATGATATGGATGGGATGAAATTAAAATGGAAAAGGTGACTCTATCAGATTCAATGGTCACAACAGTAGAGTGAACTAACAGATATTATTAATCACCAGAATGCAGCATGTGATTTTTTAACAAGACCAACCCTCTCTTCCTGGGATGCAGCCTTATGACTCAGTGAATTCGGTTAGTTTGCAATGTTTATTGATTTCAAAGGAAATGTGCCAAAGGCATAATAACTTAGCATTTGGCCAAGACACTGCAGGCTAAATTAGCATTTTTGATCTGGTCCAGGAAACACTGGAGCTGAAATTGTTATTATTATTTTTGGTTGGCCATAACTAATATTGGTCAACATCTTCTCATTGAATTTACTTCCATTTTTCTCAGTGTTTCCATATACTAGAAAGTTGAAATCTATAAAGATGGACATGATAAACCAATAGTAATTGGGCAGATATGATCCAACCTGCAATAATCTTCAAGGGCCTTATGGCTTAAGAGAGCTGGTAGTCTTACTAAAAGCAATCAAGCAAACAAACAAAACATTTTCTCCAACAGTTCTGATGGCAAGACATTGCCCACCCCAATAAATGATGTGCCCCTTGTTTGTTATGGAATTTTCCAGGCCCCTGAGATCTATAGTCAATTGATTATGGACATTTTGTGAAGTTTCTATAAGTTATCAATGGAAAAAAATAGTGCACAGAACCAGAAACAACAACATTGATCTTGGCATCTTTCATTAGCTGGGCTCCAGCATTAGTATCCAAGTCTGTGTGTGACTGACTTCTCCTATACTGTTACTGTTGACTTCCCACAGCATGCTGCACATAAGTCCCACAAGGGGGGGGGGGGAATGATCAAAGGGCCATAGGAACAACATCACATATAGTTTTCATACAGAGCAGCACCACGTAGCATTATCAGCTTCTCAGATGTATCTATGTAAGCAACAATATTGAAGTAAGTATGGGGGGGGAAATCTACACTCTGTTAAAAGGAGGTACAGAGCTGAGCTCAGATTAAAGGATATGGTATTAAGTATGATCAATTTGTGATTGGAAATGTAGGTTGCTTGCATCTGAGTGGCAGTATATTATAACAGATATATCTGATAACGGAAGTAGTGTGCAGGGGTATATGCAAATCTTCAGTTTTCATAAAAAGAATAAGTTCTTTTTTTTTTTAATAGTCCAAAAATCTTAAAAATGAACAAACAGACATAGCCAGCCACAAATATTTGATCCTATGTAGTGTGGGTGTGGGGAACAGAAACATAGAGAAAGACCCACTAACAGAACAATTAAAAATCTGTATACAGTTTTCATTGTTAAAAATAATTAAACAATAGGGCCGGCCCTACTATTAGGCAGAGTAAGGCAACTGCCTCAGGTGGCAGATGCTGGGGGGCAGCGGCGGAAGTTCCCTGGCTATTCCTCCTGAGCTCCCTGGCTGTTTTCCTCTTTTGGATGACATATCTGTGTGCTCCATATGGGCTGTCCTGATCCTCTAAACTGGCCTGTGGAACTACATATACAGAAGACCCCCCCTTTAAATGGATTTGTGTTACTTTTCAACTAATAAATATTATGACTTACTAATTTATATTACCAAGTGTTTTTCCAGTGAGCTACTTATTTCTTATCATAAATAAGAAATGTTTTACTAATAGCTTTTTAATGAGTAATAAATAATTGTTCCATTAATATAAACTGCATTAATTTGTTCTACTCATGGATTCATTTCTCTCTAGTTTATAAACCATAGATTACAACATTACAGATGCCCTTATTATTCTATAAGGTATGATAATAATCATGATTATAAAGAGATTAGCTGATATAAAAATAAGGTTATTTATATCTGTGGAGATGGACATACTTTAACATTGTTTGCAATGCTATTTCATGAGATGGTTACTAGTTTTAAATGACAACAGTTAAGAAGTAAGGAATTAATAACATAGTGTTGGTAAAGCTGGTGGAATCTGGCTGATTTTGTTTCTTGCTGCCAGTGAACACCAAACAAGATAATTAAGAAAGACCCAAATACAATTTACCTAGAAAAACTATATAGTTTATCTTTTATTTTACCATTTCCCAAGTAACTCAATATAATATAGAGTAGCTTTTTGGGCTCCAAGTTGGAAGTAACACTAAGTTATCGACAGTATAATCACACTTTGATGTTTAAGTTGGATTTCTGTTTATTGTGAAATGTGAAAAACATGCTCGCACAGTGGCCTTTGTTCCTTTACTCCTCACTTTACAGCTGCTATTATGTCCTGTGGTATTAAAAAATATTTATTTGTTTATTCATTCATTTCATTTCAATACCTCCCATTAGCTGAAGCTCTATAGGTGGTTCACAACAATTCCTAAAACACAGTGCACAAATACAATAAAAACAGCATAAAAACAGCATAAATGCAACATATTTTTCCAATATACAAAATTAAAAAAAAAAACAGCTAGAAGAATTTTATTATAACTAGACCTGTTAAAAGCAGCTGACATAAATGCCCCGTCATGCCATTAAATACTAAAATGCTATTAAATGCCATTAAACCATTGCAATGAAGTACCCCCCCATTCCCAGCTCAGATGGTTGCCCCAGATCATTTAACCAGCTGTTAAATTGCTTTTTAAATGTTATCGATGGTATTGAAAGCTGCCAAGATATCCAGGATTATCAACAGGGTCACACTCCCCATTTCTCTCCCAACATAGGTCATTATACAGGGCAACCAAAGCTGTTTTCGTGCCAAAACCCAGCCTGAACCCCGACTGGCATTTATACTGTTTTATGAATGTGCTCCATTTTTTCCACGGCTACTCTAGTTAATTATATACTGGGGTTCACACTAAGTGACTCATATTCTCTTCTTGCTGTGGATATTCATTTATTCCACTCTTGAAAAACCCTGCATGTATGTATATGCATGTGGGCACGCACGCACGCACACGCACGCACACGCACACACACACCGGATCCATGTGTGCATCAATGTACTGATGTTCCTTTCATGGAGTTCTTCCGTCCCCTTCCCCCTTTGCCTGGGCAATATAAAAGTTGCTTGGACAAGGGCATGGGAATTTGGTGCAAAAAAGTGAAGCCAATTTAACTGTGTTTCTCTGTTATTTTGCTTCAAAAGCATTTATTGTTCACTGTTACGGGCTGACATTTTAGGGCACAATCCTATGGCCCTCTGATCTTGCCTGAGGGGTAATAGGATTGGTTGGACTCCCCACTGTGACCTCAGAGATCCCTTCCGGAATCACAGATTCCGAGTCTGAGAGTGGAGCGTCTTCCCTCCCCAACTCGCAGCTGGCACGGTTCTTTCTGCACTGGCTGGGAACCAAAGCCGGAAGACCAACTTCGGTTATGGCATTGGGGGTGTGGGAAGCATGGAGGGGAGAAGTGAGGCACTGCTGGCTTCCTCAGAAACCAGGCAGTGCCTCAGTCTTTCCTCCTCGGGGGGAGATGTAAAACATTTAGATGGCCAAAATTGGCCGTCTAGATGCATTTGAGGGTGAGGGAAGTGTACCAGCAATCCTAACCAGCATGCTCCTCCCACCCTCAACTGGATGCCTGCAACCCTCTGGGTTTGGAGGGTTATAGGCAGTCATGTAGAATGTGGCTGCCCATTTCTAATATATGTGACATGTGTTGGGACTTTCAGACTGCCTGCCATTTATGCTAATTTCTCCACAACCCTATGACCATGATATGTGAAGAATTATAACAAGCAAGTTTCTGTATTTCTTTAGTGGCCTTGTTGTATTGTGTGTGTTCTTTTTTTGTTGCCTATATTTTAACCTTCATTTCAAAACCAAATAAAATTCCCCCCAAAACATAATGACAAAATATAAGAAGAGCTGTGTTGGAACAGGCCTGTGGCTTACGCTGGCTCAGCTTGTCTGAGTGTGGAAAGCTAAGCAGGGTCAGGCCTGGTTATTACTTGGATGGGAGACCCCCTCCTCTAGTTTCCTGCATTGAGCAGGGGGTTGGACTTGATAGCCTTGTAGGCTCCTTCCAACTCTATGAGCTATGAAAAATCTATGAAATTAGATGCAAGGCCTATCTAGTCCAGCGTGCTGTCAATACAGAAATGTTATTGTCGAAAAATGGTATTGTCCAATTTGAACAGCTTTAAAAGTAGATCAGACAAATTCATGGAGGATCAGGCCATTAATGGCTACTATACTCCATGAATTTGTCTAATTTAAGTTGGTGGACAATACATTTCTGTGCCAAATCAGGATCTCGCGTGCATATACAGGCACTCTCAGGGGTCATTGGCAGAAGAACCTAAGCTAGAGATGGGTGTGTGTGAATTTTAATGTTTAATAAGTGTTATCAATGTTACTGATTTAATTGACAGTTTAATATGTGTAGAGAGATGTGGTCTGATAATGCTGTTTGACTTCATACATGTTCATAAGACTGAGTTCATAAATGTATACTTTTGAAGAACTATACTCATGCTTCAATATAATGAAGCCTAATACAGCAAGGCACATAGTTCAGTGTTGTGTAAGTGCTTGTTATGAAATTGCTAACTCTGCTAATTGATTCAGAATAATGACATGCACAATTGTGTTTTTTTCCCCCTCATTCATTTTTCTGATGGGACTTTGTGTCCCCTGTGGGGCTTTGGTTTTGATGTTGTTGCTTTCCTTCCCGACCCCATTGACTGAATTATTTTCTTTCTATATCCCCTCTGCCATTTTTACCAATATAGAGCACAGTTTTTATGCTTACAAACACAAATTTATTCTTGTTTAATGAATATTGGGCTTTTCTTTAAGAAGATCTTGGATTTCCCCCTTGCACATGTTTGTGAATGAATGATCTTGATTTAATTTCTAATCGTACACAAGGTTAATGTATAGATAATGCATCTAGATTAATATTTTTTGTGGAGTCTATGGTATCATCATGATCATCACATATGTTTGAAATATGGTGATGCTGTGGCATACATACTAAGATAAAGTCTCCGATATGTTGCATAATGTTATAATTCATATAGGACAGGAAGTCTTGGGATAGAGCCATAAGAACTCTTTGGGTAAAAGTCTGTATAATGTACCAATACTTTCTTTCAGTGATGCATATATTACCCTTCTAAGGATGCATTAGCTAAGACCAAGAAGTAAAATTCTAATGTCTTGCAAACAAGCAAACTCGTACATAGGTCACAACTGGGTCAAGGTTTCATATAGAAGCAAAGCTGGCTGGAAAGTTTTACCATACTTAATTCCGCCTTATAAACGCTGTTTCTGCATATCTTTTAGATTAGGTACATGTGTGTTTAATGAACACATGTTTTACATGATCAGAGGCTTCCACAAGTGCTGACTGAGCCTAGATTTCTAACCAACCAATTCTTAGAATTTCATATTTAAAAAGTGAAAGAAGGAAGAAACAGCAATGGTGCTGTTATTTATTGTAAGCTGCTTTAAATAGCTATGAGAAAAGCAGGACTATAAATTTGATTGATTGACTGACTGATTGATTGATTAGGAAGGAAGGGAGGGAGTTTCTGATGCAAACTTTCCATTTGGAATATTAAAGAGCACCAAGAAAACTCATTAAAATGAATCTGGGTTCCTCAAGGTTTCCTTTGCATACACTCATCTTGATCCTTGTTAACTGATTTGGATGTTCAAATTTTGGATGTTATGATCAGGATGATGACACAACTTGCCTTTTGCCCTTTTCAAAACAAGGAAGTACAATGTCCAGAAATTTCCTGTATCCAAAAGTTGGTAATTCTGATGCCCCCATCTCCCCAGAAAACTTTTATGTAGCAGAATTTGAGGAAGTCAAATTAGAAAAAGAAGAAGAAGAAGAAGGCAGTAATCCTAAACACATTCACTAGGAAGTAGGTCATGGAGGATAAGGCTGCCAATGGCTACTAGTCATGATGGCTAAATATTACGTCCAGTATCTGAGGCAGTATGTCTCAGTATACCAGTATACCACAAGGGTGGGCAACACATGACCCATGGGCCTCATGCAGCCCCCTCCCCCCTGTGGCCCCCTCTGCCCCTCAGCATTGTATTATTATTATTATTATTATTATTATTATTATTATTATTATTTTGATGCCATGGTGGTGGGGGGTACAGCCGGGGGGGGGGTAAAAATGGCCCCCAGACTTCCTAAAGTTGCCTACCCCTGATATACCAGTTGCTGGGGAACATGGGTGGGAGGGTGCTGTTGCACTTATGTCCTGCGTGTGGACTTCCCAGAGGCATCTGGTTGGCCTCTGTGGGAACAGAATGCTGGACTAGACAGGTGGTTGGTCTGATCCAGAATGGCTGTTCTTATGTTAACTATTAATTGTAAATTACTTAGGCATTCTCAGTTGGCACTTAACACACTAGGTCAGCCCATGATGTTTCAGAACTGTCGTAGCCTCTGAAAATGTATAATGTGTCTTAAAAGTACAGCATTAGTCCTGGTGTAGGAAATAACCAATGCAGTTCTTTTTCCCCCCTTTCTTTTTTAAAGACCTTATTACCAGAGTACAGTGGGATCTAGTCACTCAACCACAATGATCCAGCAATATATGAGTCAGCTCTCATAAAATAAAGTAGAGACTGTGGCAAGAGAATGAAAGATGCTTCTGGTGTTCTCCACAGCTGGTGTGAATTTTATATCTATTGTGCATGGCTTGTTACTCCAGCAAATAATTGATTAAGATCAGGAAAGTTAATTCATAAGAACACAGAATACTAGAAGCCATGGTGTTGTGATAATATTACAATACATGCAGATATGCTTCAGATGTAGGTGCCAGTCTCACTGATTCACAAGTGAAATGTCCATCACAAGCGGAATGACTCACAAGTAAAATGTCCACAGTGAATGAAAGAGTGGTGCTACTTGTTGTTACTTGTCACTGTGTGCCCCCACATTTAAGCTTCACAATTTGCATCCAAGCCTGTGCCTCTTAGTATGAGGTGCTTTGGTTAGTAGGCATGCAAATTATTCTGAGATGAGGGCGGATGACTCCCTGGAACAGAGGAACACAGTGCTGCTATTCCTCTATGCCTGCCTTCCCCCAACCTCGTGCCTTCCAGATGTTTTGGATTACTACTCCCAGCACTCCTGACCATTGGCCATGTTGGCTGGCACTTATGAGAGTTGAAGTCCAAAACTCTGGAAGGCATCAGGTGGGGAAAGGCTGCTCTATGCAATTCCTACAGGAGGACATTTCGGAGGCTCTCACAGAGGTGAGACTTTTCAACTCCCTAAATGCACCTGAGAGAGAGAGAGAATGTTATATTGATGTGGGATACTGTTGTTGTCATGCTAAGAACACTTGACTCTGATTAAAAAGTAACTGAAGACACCCATTATTAGCCATATTAATTATCAGGGATGCTTGAGGAATTCAGTCGCAGATCCACACCTCCCACACTAACGTGTGGATCAGAATTAAGCTGTCCATCAGAATGTGCCACGCTGCAAAAATTGCAACCCATTTCTCAGCTCAAAAAAGTTTTAAAAATATGTATTTTGAGTTAAAATACATGTTGTACAGATTTTTAAAAAATGCATAAATGGAATGGAATGGACTGATGAGTGGACACTTGTGAAAGTGACATGGACCGGAAATAGACTGATCCATCCATCTGTATTAGCCAGCTTTTCAACACCCATCTGCTCTCATTGTGATCACATATCACAAATAATAGAAGGGCAAGATGCCAGGATGCAGAGCTGCCAATAATATAACAGCTGTGAAAAATATGTAGTCTAATACGATATACAAACCTATAAATACTGGGTACTCAGTGGACTGTCACTTAGTCTGCACAAACATATACCATGAAGTACTTTTCACCTAGATTGGTAATACAGTAGATCATTAAAGAAATTAGTCACTTTCTGTCTCTGTGCATTGTGATTTCAGCAACAAAAAGCAGCACACACCCAATAATCCAGTCCTTTCTTTGCTATCTAGAGATGCATGAACATCTCTGTGTTCACTCCAAATGTCCTCTCCTGACCTTGAAAAAAAGCCCACTGGGCACAATGGGGCAATGCAGCAAAGCAGCTCAAGGGCCCCTAATCTGATGGTCTCTAGTTCAGGCTTGATCATACCACTGGGGCCTGGGGTGATTT
This sequence comes from Shinisaurus crocodilurus, assembly GCA_021292165.1. Lineage (NCBI taxonomy): Eukaryota > Metazoa > Chordata > Lepidosauria > Squamata > Shinisauridae > Shinisaurus > Shinisaurus crocodilurus. Next base: position 235,166,136 of record CM037876.1, read on the forward strand.
CCAACAGCTCTGCCTCTGGTGCTGATGGCCCAAGAGATCCAGCCAGCCCCACCTCATCTGAGTCACAGTGAGAGGCCAGGATGCTGCTCGGGGTGGGAGTCCTGACACTGGGGGGCTCTCTCATCAGTGGGGATGGCACAGACGGAATCGCTTTACCACTGGGTATGCTGGGATTTATAACCTGATTTCCAGTCCTTGGCAGGAAAAGATACTCTTTCAAGGACTGGAGGAGTAATTGCTGCCACCCCTGTCTTTCCCTTTCACTGTCCACATATAAGTTTCTTTGCTGTCAGACTGGGGAAGGGGGACGCATACGCAACAATAGACATGACTAGGGGTAAACACAGTCCTGTTCCCAGCAGGCAATGTGATCGATGCTACTTATAAGTACTTGAGGAGGGGTGTTCACTTCCACTTATGCAAGAAGTTTTCCTTGAATGTGCAGAGAGAACATGCACTTACAGCTTGGGCATGCATAGGTTCTGTGCATAAGACCGAATCGATGCATGGAAGTTGGGAGTGGGGCCGGTGGGCACTGTCCTCACCCCTGCCTTGCATTTGTTATCTCAACTGTATATAGATGTAGATTTTTATGTAGATTTTTATTGTATGGATTGTTATAAACCGCCAAGAGAGCTTTGGCTGTGGGGCAGTATAGAAATGAAATAAATTAATAATAAATTAATAATAACTGTGATGTTATGTCTACACAGGGCTAGAGTTAGACACAATTGGTGTTTTATATTGATGCAGTGATTAAAGTAAACAGGTGTTAATCTTTCAATATTTCTGTTCTTGTCCATACCCCCAGGAGATTTTCCATCCAGGAAACTTGCACAAGTGAGTAGGTCATCAGGAGGTGTCTGTGAGACCCCTTCAGCACTATTAACATTGAGATCATTACAGACCATGCATGTATAATACTGTAAATGTGTAGAAGGGCTGGTCTAGACATTGCACTGGCCACAGGAATTCTCATCCTGTGTTGAGTTTCCCTCCTCATCTGTACCATTTAGTACAACTCACCACATGGGTTGGGCCAATCACAAGTTTCAAAGCTTATGAACCATATCAATGGCATTAAGCAGCAGAGGTGGGGAAACTCCTAACATGATGGACCTAAAATACAGGGTGGATTAAATTAAAGGGATTGGGAGCAATAACTCACCACTATGTTTGTGTTCATAGAATCATAGAATCATAGAAAAGTAGAGTTGGAAGGGGCCTACAAGGCCATCGAGTCCAACCCCCTGCTCAGTGCAGGAATCCAGGTCAAAGCATCCCTGACAGATGATTGTCCAGTTGCACCTTGAATGCCTCCAGACTGGGAGAGCCCACCACCTCCCTAGGTAGTTGATTCCATTGTCTTATTGCTCTAACAGTCAGGAAATTTTTCCTGATGTTTAGGTGGAATCTAGGTTCCTGTAACTTGAGCCCATTATTCCGTGTCCTGCAAACTGGGATGATCGAGAAGAGATCCTGGCCCTCCTCTGTGTGACATCCCTTCAAGTACTGGAAGAGTGCGATCATATCTCCCCTCAGTCTCCTCTTCTGAAGGCTAAACATGCCCAGTTCTTTTAGTCTCTCCTCATAGGGCCTTGTTTCCAGTCCCTTTATCATCCTTGTTGCCCTCCTCTGAACCCTCTCCAGTTTGTCTATATCCTTCTTAAAGTGTGGTGCCCAGAACTGGACGCAGTACTCAAGATGAGGCCTAACCAGTGCCGAGTAAAGGGGAATTATCACTTCCCACGATTTAGTATAACATCTAGTCCAGGTCAACTTGTACCCATTAATATGCATAACAATCTTTAATAAAATATATATATTTCATATTTAGAATTTTTCCAGTTTTTTTTAACATTACACTTCTAAAATGTTCTTTTACTGGGATCCATGTGACCATAACAACAGATTATTAAGATGCTACCCATACACACTTCCACACCCCTTAAGTATATGCTTTGATGATAATAATAATAATAATAATAATAATAATAATAATAATAATAATAATTTATAGTATTTGTATACTGATCCACATCAAGCAGATGTCGAGATTCTGGATTCTGGAACAGTGAACAATAAAAAGGCAAAAACAGATAAAAGAAACAAAAACAATACATTGAAAACAAAGTCAAATTAAATTGGTGGTTGGAGAGCAGAGAAGGCTTCCCGGAACAAGGAGGTGTTCAACAGGTGCCAAAAGCAGCACAGTGTTGGAGCCTGCCTCACCTGCAGAGGCAGGGGGTTTCACAGAAATGGAGCCACCACACTGAAGGCTCTTCTCCTGGTGGACTCCAATCAGGCCAAAGGTCCAAGAGGAACCACCAGGAGCATGCCATCTGATGACCTCAGTGAACAGGCAGGTTGGTAAGGGAGAAGGCGCTCTCTCAGGTAACCTGGTCCCAAGTTGTTTCGGGCTTTGTACACAAGTACCAGAACCTTAAACCTGACCCAGTAACGAGTAGGTAGCCAGTGCAGTTCCTTCAGCAAAGGAGTTGCATGCTGAAAAGTTGCAGCTCCCGACAACAGCTGAGCTGCTGCATTCTGCACTAGCTCCAGCTTTTGGAGCAGCCTTAAGGGGAGCCCCACATAGACTGCATTGCAGTAATCCAGTCTTGAGGTTACTAGTGCCTGTATCACTGTGGCCAAGCTATCTCTATCCAGGAGAGGCTGTAGCTGCCAAACCAATCGAAGATAGTAAAAGGCACTCCAAGCCACTGCAGTCACTTGGGACTCCAGCGACAATGATGGATCCAGGAGTACCCCCAGACTACAAACCTAATCATTCAAAGGGAGTGCAACCCCATCCAGAACAGGCAATGAGCCTATCTTCCATAGTCAGGAACCACTCACTCTCAGGGCTTCTGTCTTGCCAGGATTCAGCCTCAGTTTATTGGCCCTCATCCAGCCCATCACTGAGTTCAGGCACTGATCCAGGATTTGCACAGCCTCTCCTGATTCAGTTGTCATAGGGATATAGAGCTGTGTGTCATCAGCATACTGATGGCACTTGGCTCCAAATCCCCTAATGCAGTGTTCTCCAACCTGGGGCATGCTGAGAGTTGTAGGCCAAAAACAGCTGCGGACCCAAGGTTGAAGAACACTGCCCTAATGACTGCTCCAGCAGCTTCATATAGATCTTAAACAACACTGGGGACAAGATGGTACCCTGTGGAACCCCATAGTGCAATTGCCAAGGGTCCAAGCAATAGTCAACCAATCTTACTTTCTGAAATCAACCCCACAGGTAGGACTGAAACCACTGTAACACAGAGCCTCCAATGCCCAACCCACGGAGTCAATCAATGGTAGTGATGTTACTTTTGCCCGCGTGGGCACGAGTGAGGCCCGAACTCTGCCCGCTCGTGCCCGTGCAGGCTCTCCACAGCGAGCGCGGGCCTACCTGGCTCCTCGCGCTCCGCAGCGAGCCGCCGGGGCCGCCCATGCTGGTCCCATCGCGTCACTTCCAGCGCGGCGGAAGTGACGCGACGGGACCCTGCTCCGACGCGCTTGACCCCCACGCTATGTTTTTGGTGGGGGAAACCAGAGCAACAGGGCTGTTTAAGCCCTGTTGCCCTGGTTCCCCCCGCCAAAAACATAGCGCGGGGGTCCAGCAGTGCGCCAGAGCAGCAGGAATGAGCCGCGGAGAACATCGAGCCAAGGTAAGGCTCGAATTACATTCCTAATGAATGGTATTGAAAGCTGCTGAGAGATTGAGTAGAATTAGCAGGGTCCCACTCCCACTATCCTTCACATGATAAAGGTCATCTATCAGGACGACCAAGGTTGATTCAGTCCCACCACATATACTATCTTGTGCTTCTCCTGTGACCCTATAGGGATTGCATAAATCCGGGTGTCTAGTTTATCATGTATTACAAACGGTCCTTCCCAGCTAGTCTGTAGTTCATTCTGTTTCTTAGGTATTAAGGCCACAACTAGGTCACCCACTTCATAGTGTACTTCATGTGCCTTCCTATTGTACCATAAACTTTGCTGTTGCTGGGCCAAACCAAGGTTGGTTTGTGCTATTTGCATCATATTATTAATTCTGTCTCGTAAACTCAGAATATAGTCTACTACTGAGGTTTTCTGTTCCTGAAAGAAACTCTCCCTCCCAAGAGTTTTTCATCAATTCTAAAGGTCATAGAATCATAGAAAAGTAGAGTTGGAAGGGGCCTACAAGGCCATCGAGTCCAACCCCCTGCTCAATGCAGGAATCTAGGTCAAAGCATCTCTGACAGATGTCTGTCCAGCTGCACCTTGAATGCCTCCAGACTAGGAGAGCCCACGACCTCCCTAGGTAGTTGATTCCATTGTCTTATTGCTCTGACAGTCAGGAAATTTTTCCTGATGTTTAGGTGGAATCTAGGTTCCTGTAACTTGAGCCCATTATTCCGTGTCCTGCAAACTGGGATGACCGAGAAGAGATCTTTGCCCTCCTCTGTGTGACATCCCTTCAAATAGTGGAAGAGTGCGATCATATCTCCCCTCAGTCTCCTCTTCTGAAGGCTAAACATGCCCAGTTCTTTCAGTCTCTCCTCATAGGGCCTTGTTTCCAGTCCCTTTATCATCCTTGTTGCCCTCCTCTGAACCCTCTCCAGTTTGTCTATGTCCTTCTTAAAGTGAGGTGCCCAGAACTGGACACAGTACTCAAGATGAGGCCTAACCAGTGCCGAGTAAAGGGGAATTATCACTTCCCGCGATTTGGAAGCTATACTTCTATTAATACAGCCCAAAATTGCATTTGCCTTCTTTGCAGCCACATCGCATTGCTGGCTCATATTCAGTTTGTGATCTACCACAATTCCAAGATCCTTCTCACTTGTAGTATTGTTGAGCCAAGTGTCCCCCATTCTGTAACTCTGCATTTGGTTTCCTCTCCCTAGGTGCAGCACCGTTTGACCCTGCCCCCCCATTCACTCTCTAATTCCTGTATTCAGGACTTGTTCCTCTAGCCAAGCCATGGGGGAACCCACCTTGGGCAGCCATCCTTCTGTCCTTGTACCGTTCTTCCAAACATCAGTTCAAATGGAGAAAATCCTGTGGATTCCTGGGGTACTTCTCTGTATGCAAACAGAAAGCAACTCAGCCAGTCATCCCAGTCATTAAGGTGATCCTGAATGTAAGCTTTGATCATCCCTTTCAGAATTCCATTGAACCTTTCTGTCAGACCATTAGTGGCAGGGTGGTAAGTGGTGCTTTTCAGATGTTTAAGTCTACAACACCTCCACAAGCACTGCTTCACTTCCCCCATAAACACACTACCTTGATCAGTCAACATTTTATATGTAAAACCTACTCTCATAAAAAATCTTAACAGATTACGCATCCACTGCTCTCAGAGGTTCTACAACAGGATATCTTGTGGCATAATCAACCACCACAAAGACAAACCTGCACCCATGCTTGGATGGTTTCATCAGTAGAAAACACAAGTACTGCATTCTTAATATTACTTAAGTCCCATTAAAATCAATAATTAGTCCCATTAATGTCAATGTCTATTCAGTACATTCTATTATAAACATTAGTACTATTTCTAATGTATTTTTTAGTTTTCAGCATAAATACCAAAAATCCTGTACGTGTTGTCATATTTACCTGACATCCCTATTAAAATCCCAAATGTGCAAGATTCCTTAATCATCAGTTCAAACCTGCCTAATTAGAATGTTCTCATTAAAATAATTAGTCCCACTCCTGAAGGGCTAATCCACTGATCAGTAATATTTTCATGTTAAGCCTTACACTAATGCCCTTCCGAAGATGAAGGTCTGTCAATATTAAAGGATCTTGTTTGAAATGATGATTAAAGAGATTTCTGCTTTTGTTTGTAATTTTCATTATGAATAGATTGGAATAACAATCATATTACTTTCTAATATGTCACCTTTCATCCCTGTAAAGGGCCTTACAAATCTACACTTGTAATTCCCTTTTGTTACCAACAACAATAATCGTATTATGTTAGGATTTATTTATTTTTCATACACAGGGTTCATACATATATTTTGGGTTGATAAGAATCCTATTCAAAGTCAAAACTCTGATATTTTACATGTGCATAAGGGTGTATTGGGTTCTGAAGGTAGTGGAAAGAGAGGGAAATAGCCAGGTAAAATCCCTTGCTTCATCTGTCTTCTAGTTTTGGATAAAATATCATATACACAATAGAGAGATAGTTATCTCTGGGATGAAGAGGTAGGTAGAATGCAAAATTCACTGCAAATATAAGTGACCCATGATATTACAACTAAAGCATGCAATAAAAAGTCATGAGCCCTATACAATTAGCCAGTAAATGTGTGGAGGGGGAATTATCCCCACTTTCAGCCTCTGCCTTTGATCTGTACAGAGCTTGTGCAAGTACAAGTTGTACATCCATTAGCTTTCTCTGTATAATCTCTAACCTGCATTGCACTAAGAAAAGAAGTGCCACTTCTATTGCTTGCTGCTGAAAGTTGAACACAATGACAATATTTTGTTTCAACTAAAGCATTTCTTCTGTTGAAGTTCCTTTGTGGCATCCATCATACTTTCAACCAGTTCAAATCCTGACTGAGTTGCACCCAGCTCCTTCCCAAGCTCTTCTATGGAAAACTCAGCTTTGCTGCATTATCTCTACTGGTACCAACTGTAGCAAAGTAGATAGTAATAACAATGTTACCACCTGTAGTAGGGCTTATATGGCTAATTAACCCAGGTGCCAAACACTTGTATAAGGCTCATATTATTAAGGGCTCTTTAGCTTCTGTGCGGGAGGTGGGGAATATTCAATGAACTTTTGCATGTCTTTCATTTACTCAAATGACACCTGCTAAGCTAGTATCTGTTCTAGCTGCTCTGTTTATAACTACCTTTGAATATCTTGAATTTAAACTATGTACCCTAACTTAAGCCAAGAAGAGCAGGAAGCAGGGATGTTGAAGAGTCCTTGGTCTCGAGTCACGAGTCGAGTCATGAGTCTTTGGACCCGAATCTCGAGTCCGAGTCCTTGGTCCAAAATGGTGACTCACGAGTCACGAGTCCTGAGTCACTCCCAAAACTGACTCCACGAGTCCCTATTAAAATCAATGGGGTTTCCCCCCAACAAAATAAGGCTACTTCAGATGTGTGGCTTAAATAAATTCTAGGCACAAGTGTGCCTTTTTATTTCAAAACTCTGCAACTGATTTTGGCAAGAACAGACCAGGCAGACAAACCCAAAATAACCAGGCAGGCAGAGGAGGCAAGGAACCCCAAAGCAGGCAGGCAGAGGCCTTTGTCTTGGACAATTCAACTGTTGAACAGGTCAAGAAGAGACCAGGCAGGCAGAGGAGGCTGGGAACCCCAAACAGGCAGGCAGAGGCAGCCAAACCCAAAATGTCTGACCCTAACCCAAACCCCCCACAACACATCAATCAAAATAAATCTCAACACATCGTTGGGGCTGTGCTCCTGGTAGCTGTCCATAGTGGCCGAGCAGCGGCATGCCTCGCTTCCATACGCTCTTCACCGGTGATCGCGCTCCTTCTGGCACAGCCAGAAGACTCGTCAACAGCCCAGGGATGTTGACGAGTCCTTGGTCTCGAGTCCCGAGTCGAGTCTCGAGTCCCATTAAAAATATTGGGACTCGAGTCCGAGTCGAGTCAGAGGGGGGACTCAGTCCGACTCACGAGTCGAGTCCTCGAGTCCGAGTCCCCATCCCTGGCAGGAAGTAATGTCACCTTTGCTATGGTGACTGGGAAAGTTCCCTGGCTACGTGAAACCAAGGTATCCTTCAGGGCTTCTGGGAGAGCAAGGGAGCGCACACAGATTCTCGATTTGCATTTAAAGACAGAGGGATGGCTGCCCAAGGTGGGTTCCCCCATGGCTTGGCTAGAGGAACAAGTCCTGAATACAGGAATTAGAGAGTGAATGGGGGGGCAGGGTCAGTTGCCTCATAGGATCATAGAGTTGGAAGGGGCCTACAAGGCCATCGAGTGTCAAGTCCAACCCCCTGCTCAATGCAGGAAACTAGAGAAGGGGTCTCCCATCCAAGTAATAACAAGGCCTGACCCTGCTTAGCTTTCCACACTCAGACAAGCTGAGCCAGCATGAGCCACACCCATGACTCCTCCCAATCTCTGATTACTGAAGCCACATCTGAGGGCCAGATGCATAGACACACACACACTCCCAGTGGGTGTCAGGGCTTCCCTACAGGAGCTAAAATGGACAAACCTCTGAGCTTCTCTGAGCTCTTTGCAGTAAAGAGCAGAACTAATGTGATGAATAAATTTCATACTTTACTACAACTGAGGGACATTGCATTTAAGTACAGTTTATATAAAAATGAGCTGAACTAGATCCAATAGGGTAATTAACTCTGAAGGTCTGGTTCCTAGAATATACTGTCTGAAAAGCAGTTAGAACATTAGTCAACTCGAGCTGTTCAGTTTCCTTACACCTTCAGTAAATATGGCCTGGTAAATCTTCTCCGAGTATATCAGCATCGGTACACATTCCTTTCTCTTTTTCACTGATGGCTTCTACAGACATTTTTTGGTGCAGGCTTTACTGAGTTTTTACCATCATTAACACTCCTGTACTTGCTTACTTGCATTATTCTAGTCTATCAAGCTGAGGGAAATCAGTTAACACTTAAACCTGAATGCTGGGTCAATAAATAGCATACACAAATCAGCTCGAATGCTTATGTGGATGCCACTCTTTCCTTGTCTACTAATTGGAACAGCAAAATGGTGCACTGAGTCATCTTTAAGCCACACCAGAAGGCCACTTTCTTTTAGAAATCCAGACAAGATTTGCCAGGTGCATTTGTATAGCATTTCTGCAGAGGATATTATATTCCAAGAGCCAGTGTGGCGTAGTGGTGAGAGTGTTGGACTGGGACTCGGGAGTTCCGGGTTCTAGTCCCTGCTTGGCTATGAAACTCACTGGGTGACTTTGGGCCAGTCACTGACTCTCAGCCTAACCTACCTCACAGGGTGGTTGTGAGGATAAAATGGAGAGGAGGATTATGTAAGCCGCCTTGCGGTCCTTTCATGAAAAAAGGCAGGGTATAAATATAATAAATAAATAAAACCCGTCCAGCCAAAAAAAGCATGGGAATTATAAATTAAGGCACCTGCCTTAATGTTTGTGCCAAGTAAGGAGTACCCATTTTCTATAGCCTCACATATCATGGAATAATATTATCAGGGATAGAGAACAACATTTAACTTACCTTGGCATTTCTATAATATTTAGCAATTATATTGTGTCTTAAAATATTGAATGCATGCCACACACATGTTATTTATTTACAATATTTATATACTGCTCCACCTCCAAACAGATTATCTGAGTAATCTTTATACCAAACCTGCAAGGCAGGCCACTTCTATTCCTGTTTTTTGTTATCTTCATAGCTTGATTAGTAGTTCAGAAAATGTAGTAGGCATACAGGAAGATACCAAGTGGTGTGGAATTGGAGGGCGGCGAGACACTGCGGCACTGCTTTGGTTTGGATGTTTTTGCCCTGATATGCTCCACTGGACATTGGCCGGTTTTAGTTAACCCCACATTTCTCCCTTCGCAGATCTCTGATTAGATTTCATAGATTATAGAGTTGGAAGGAGCCTACAAGGCCATCGAGTCCAACCCCCTGCTCAGTGCAGGAAACTAGAGGAGGGGTCTCCCATCCAAGTAATAACCAGGCCTGACCCTGCTTAGCTTTCCACACTCAGACAAGCTGAGCCAGCATAAGCCACAGGCCGATTAATAAATGTGGCCCTGATTTGAAACCACATTTTATGTGTCTCGACTCTTCATTTTCCCACTTACACTCACAATTGGGCTGTAATCCTCCCTTTCTTACTTCATTGGTATTTTCATTGCCCAACAGCATTTGTGAGCAAGACTTTTATCCCTATTCAGCTCCTCTAGCACATATAACTATTTGGGACAGAAAGTGGAAAGATGCTACATCCAAATGCCATTCCCATCTACCTTCTGCCCCAACTAATCAGGGGGGCAAGAAAGTTTCAACCTAGTTAGCTGGTCAATGAGGAAACATTTCCTCTTTTCCTAATTTTTGGCAGTAAATCTGTATCCTTTTGCAAAGGTAGTCTTGCAGAGGCAAAAAAATGTTAGCCAGCTGTACCTCTACACTTTTCTGTTTTGGCTCAGTAGTAGCATTTTTTCTTCTTTTTTTTCATTTGTCCTTTGTTGAAACTGATTTTTTAATTTTATTTTTTGACAACATGGGCATTATGGAAATGCTGACCTGGGACATTGTTTCGATAATGGATATCTCTGTTAATTTAAGACAGCTTCCCCTTAACTCAGCCAGGCAATACATCTTCATTAATGACGGAACAATTTGTGTCTGTCAGACTTGCATTTGGATCTCCTGGGGTTCTTCCCACTGATTTTCTAAATTTATTTATCATGGTTCTTTCTTTCCTTTTTTGGTCTGTGTTTTATTCTGGACTTTATTCTTTGTGTGCCTGTATGCTCAGTTTTAAATTAAGTATAATATAAATGTTGTAAAATACCTGTTGGTATAAGATAGATATAGATATTTCCAAATAACAAATGCTTTGCCTTGGATCTGCCCATCTCATAAGTCCACTTTATATTCATTCTGTTCATGGTCCTGTTTTAGTGCATAAAATTTATCTTAAATTGGTGTATTTTATACTGGAAATCTATATCTCCTCACAATTTTGCCAGGTAAGTATACCAGCTGGTGTTGATTGTGCTGAAGCTTTAGGACTCAGTCCAATGAGGCTGCCCGTAACCATCCGGACATGGAGGATTATGGCCATCTTATGTAGCATGGGAGGAGTGCAGAGGTGAAGATTGCCTCTGCACTCTTCCTACCTGCAAATCAGCTAGATGGCCGATTTCGGCCGATTTCGGCCATCTAGCAGATGCGCTTTGGAGGGGGAGGGAAGGAGGCTGAGGTGTTGCCAAGATACATCATATCTTGGTGGTGCCAGTCTCTTCCCCTGCCCCCCAGAATGCCCCCTAAACCCCTTCTCCAAGGTCACTGTTATGACCTCGGAGAAGCAGCCAGCAGTTCTTTCCGCGCCAGCTGCAGGTGGGGGGAGGGCGCTCCCAGCGCGGATCTCCAGCTTCAAGGTTGGGGCTGTTTTCTGACCTTGGAGATGGGAATACAAAAAATCCTATGGCCCTCTAGACACTGTCTAGTGGCCATAGGATCACTGTGCCCATCACTGGGGGGCCTGCATATCACATGGTAGCAAACCTGTGTTGCCACACTTGACAGGAAGTTGTATCTATCTATCTATCTATCTATCTATCTATATTTGTCAGAACAGTATAAGTTTTATTCTGGTTATAATAATGTTGGAATATAAGCCACTATTTGGAAAGGTATGTTACAAATGTTTCAAATAAATAATTAAATTCTTATTTATTTTATTACAGTGATTTACATATCACTCTTTTAGTGCAAAGATTTTAGGAGTGGCTTACAATTTTAAAATAGTTTTAAAAATATATAATGAAACATAATAAAGAGTTAAATGCAGCAGCAGCAGCAGCAGCAGCAGCACAATCAAGTAAAAATACACTCAGCTCCAGAATAAAAAAGACTAAAGATAGAATAATAATATTAAAATAAACAACATTTCAATAAAGCCTCCTGAGCTTCCCTACAACTTAGCACCATTTCGGATAGCTTTATAGGATTCCATTGTTATGTAACTATGGGGAATGGGGTTTGGAGAGCCGTTAGTTGTGTGTGTGTGTGTGCGCGCGCACACGTGTGTGTGTGTGTGTGCGCGCACACGTGTGTGTGTGTGTGTGTAACATCCTTTAGTGAGTCAGTCACTTTCAATTGACTTTCTATGACGTTTCCTATCTTTTCTTGCCCAGTTGCTATTTATCAATACTGCCTCCTAACATGAATTTTCAAGGCATTCACTTTAATTGCAATAAGAGATTTAAAACTTGATGCTGCCACTTCTAGTTCATGATAGAAATGTCTGGGTGTCTACCTGTTTAGTGCCTTCTTCATTTGAGGCACCATCAGTAAATAGTTAAAAGCAAGGTTTCTAAAATCACAAAGAGAATTTGTCACATGGCACTATTTTATGACAATTTTAATTGTTTCAGTGTTGCTCCTATTGCCCATGGATAAAAGCTTGATACCTTAAAGGCACAATCCTATGCATGTTTAGACAGAAAAAAGGGCTACAACTCAGAATGCTGGGAGTTGTAGGCCTTTTTTCTGTCCAAACATGCATAGGATTGCACCCTTAGACACTTTGAAAATGGATACAAACTACTTGTTACTCAGATGGACTGTCATATGAGAGAAGTCTGTGTAATTAATGAGCTGCAGTTCCAGATAAACCACCACGAAACCTCCAGTTAAAATTTATATATATATATATATATATATATATATATAAAATGGTGGCATGCTGTAAATATAATGCTATAAAAAGTTAGAGATTGAGATTTATACGGACAGGTTTATACACAGTCTGAAACTGGCACTGTGATTTGACAGAATAGGGCAGGTAATTCCTAGTTAGAAGTTCAAATTAGGTATCCTGGTAGGTGATAAAAGATGGGTCTGAGCTACCAGGATCAAGGAGAACTGACTTTACATCCACTAGGCTGGAATGCATATTGCAATTCTGCCAACAGACTCAACCCGTTTATTTTCAGATTTACAATGCTGAAGGTAGGAACAGATATTACCGAAGGTCCTTTGAAAATCAGTTAGGTACTATGGCGTACAAGTAATTTTACTAGCAGAAAAGGTTGCCTAGGACTTTATTTTCCTAATGTAACATGTGTAATTATCAAAAAATAAATGACTGCAATAATAATAAGACAGGGGCAGTTTACAATGGACAAAAGTGCACCTTGGCTGTCAACAAATGACACCAAGTTCTAACCAAAGGTGGTAGAGAGTGCACAACTCATTGCCTCCTTTATTGCTGTTTAAATAATTGATCATTTGTTCCCACTTCCTATTTATTGATTCTCCTCATATGCAACAGGAAAAATATGGGAAAATATTTGCTTTTGCTTTTTTAGCAATTCAGAGATGCATAAACCATTCATAATTGCAGTAAGCCTGAGGCGAATAATGTTCCTCTCCCTTTCAACAGAAGCATTATTGGCCTCTGGTCCATTGCAATTGTTTTATTTACCGTTTTATTTACCATTTTCTCTAACCAACAGGATACCATAAGCAAGGAAATTGTTTATTTATTTATTTATTTAACCCTCCTAAAGTTGTATACAGCACCATTTGATCAAATTATCTCCCAGATGACTTATGACTGAATAAAAACAAAAACAAGCCAGGAAAACTCTTTCCAAGACACTGGGGGTACATGATGATAAAACCTCTCCCCAGCTCTCTGTCAGAGATCAGAGCAGGTGGCAGCTGTGCAGTGTTGCCATGAAAATGGGCCTGACAGGCCTGACAAACTGTAGAACAAGGGCAAAGGGGGAGGAGAAGTGACCAGACTTTGGAGATCCAAGGTCAAGCTAATACTGGGAAATGTTTGGAAATTCAGAATAAGGAGTTTCATGGCTAGTAATACTAGTGCAGGTAGCAGCTCTCACTAGTTCTTTTAAATAGATCTCTGTGTTGGCTGACTCCATGGGGTAAGATTGGCGGGGCGGGAGGAATTATAACATTGTCTACACATGTATAGACTGAGGGTCATACTAATTTTGGGATTCCCAGAAAAGGGGTATTTTAAAAAAATAATTGGTGAGAATGTGGTTTCCCCCATGCCACTTCCCAGTATCAACTACAAGATGTGGATAACTAAATTATTGATTAATCTCTGGCATCTATCTTCCATTTCCCTTCCTTATGGAATTACAGTAATACCTTGGATTGCGAGCATAATTCGTTCTGGAACCATGCTTGTAATCCAAAACACTCGTATATCAAAGCAAATTTCCCCATAAGAAATAATGGCAACTCAAACGATTCGTTCCGCCTCGCCTCGGAGGAAGGGAGGGGTTTAGGATGCCGCCGTCGCTTTTGCAGTAGGAGACGGTCAAGCTTGGAAGGGGGAAAAGGCGAGGGGGGGGAGTGATTCAAGATAATCAGCAGCAACGGTGGCATCCCAAACCCCTTCCATCGGAAAGGATTAACTTCCCCCTTGCATTTCTGTGGTTCCGATCTTCCCTGTTGTTGGCTTGGAGTGAGATCTTGCCTTTAAGTCACAGAGTGGTATGTGTTTTCTGTTTTGTTTTTTAAAATGAAGTTATTACAAGCAACACTTTATCTGTCCACTCGGAAATAAACCACCACCCCTGACCCCAGAAACAAAAGTGATCCTAGTAGGGAGTTTAGCCTAACCTGATCTGAAAACAAACAAAACAAAAAACCCATTCTCCAGCAGCAGAATCAGACCCTGACTCCTTTTTCTTTTTCTTTCTATCTAAACTGTTTTAAGAACACCGCCTCCATGGGGCTCCCTGCCGGCTTGGCCAACAGGAGCCACATGCGGGCAGCTGCTCGTGTTGCGAGTCTTGCTCGTCTTTCAAATTGAAATTTATGCTAAAAATTTCCTCCTCTTAGGAGAAGCTCGCAAACTGGGTTACTTGCAATCCGAGGCATTACTGTATAGCTTCTCAGTCATGTTGCCTCTGGCTTCCTTTAGCTACAAGCTTTTAGTACAGTTTTGCCCAACCTGGTCTCCTCCAGATGCGTTGGACAACAACTTCTATCATTCCCTACCAGTGTAGCCATACAAACCTAACAAGCTCAAGTACTCATTACTACCCTACCTAGCATATTTCCCTTTTGAAGCCTCAGTGATCTTGGAATATTGCTGCAATTCCGCTGATTTTACCAGTGGAGGAGATGCCAGCCAGGAAAACAAAATGGTCCTTGGCTATTAGAGCCAGGAGGAACTAAAGGTAGTGCCGTTCATCACAGTTATATCATTTTGTTTATTTTAATATATTATTTGTGCCTTGCTGAGCAAAAAGAAGGGATATGAAACTTCCTTGAATATGAATTGTCTTGCCTTTGTCAGCTTATATACAGCTTGACGGGAAAAAATGCTTATAGAATGTCTGTTTACCTCCAAGGAAAGAAGGAAAGGAGCTTTCTGATAAAATATATTTATGAGAATGAGATTCAAATGACTGCATTGCCACACTTATCTACATAAACAAATAGATTCAAGGGCAGCATGATCATACAGTCAAATAAAAGTTTCTAAAAAATGGCCATCACTTTTACAGCCCCACATTGTTACATTCATTTAATTTGACTGAATTATTACTGTAAATGCAGGTGGAGTGGGAAATGAGGTCATATCTTTTGGTAAACATTTTTGTTTCACAGAAGATAGAAATAAAATGGCACAGATTTATTTCACTGCATATTGCTTTATATACTTACAAAGTCTTGCTTTGTTTGTTGCAAATGTGTCAAGGGACCAGCCTTGGGACTGTGTCACACTGCAAACTTATAGTTAGTGACCCTTCCTCCTGTGATGTGCCAGATTATTCACATCATGTAGAGTCCTTCCCCAACCAATGTTTCTCACCTTGAAGTATCCAGGGGTCCACTGTTTATAAGATACTTGCCACAAGATTGACAACTGCCAAGGCTGTGCCACAGAACATCTGAAAACAAGTGGGTGGATGAGATGGAAGCCTGGAACCAGGAGCCAGGAGTTGTGCCAGTGGGTCAGAGCTTAGGGAAACAAACAAGCAGGAATTGGAACCACGAAGCAGACCAGGGGTTAGACTAGAGCAGTGAAACCAAGTAGGAATGAGAACCGAGGAGCAGGCCAGAACTCGTAACTAAAGAGCAAGTCGAAGAACACAAAGGAATGCACCAGAGCCAAGCGAAGTCCAACCCAGACAGGAAACCCTCCTACCACAAGGCGCCCAACAGCTGAGGCCAGGGTACAGAACCTCAGGCCCAGGGGCCAAATCTAACCCTTCAGAGGTCCCAGTCTGGCCTAGGGTTGCCCAGATGCCCCAACCCCTTCCCCTGGTCCCACCTCCTTTTCCCAAACCACTGATCCTTTGGTGGTTTCCCAGCTTTTGTGCAGTTTTCCACCCATTTTTAAAGGATGACATGCCTCTCCTAAGGCTTAGTTACTGGCAGTCAGAGCTTCAAACTGAAATGTGCTGGCATTTTTGGCCCCTTTTGTCTTTGACCTGCCCCCTTTTGCCTTTGGCCCTGCCCACCACTGGAATGTGGCCTCCAAGAGCCTCTCTGAAATGGAATGTGGCCCTCGGGCTGAAAGAGGTTCTGCACCCCAGGTCTAAGCCAAGGGTGGGAAACTGGCCATGAGTGTATGCATATTATGAATGTGAGTGAATGGACTGATTGTGTGGATGGATGTGTGGGAATGAGGTGTGTATGTGACTTTGGCCTTGCTTTCTTTTGGCTTTGGGCCCACCCTCTTTTCACCCTGCCTACTGCTGGCCTGTGTCCCCGCCCGCATGAGGGTTACCCATGATGGAGTGAAACCCTTGGGGTGAAAAATGTTCCCACCCCTGGCTTAGGTAAGGTTTGCTCTAGCCCACAACTCACAGCTCACCTCAGTGAACATCCTCAGTCTGGGCCTGGCAAATCCTAATAACAGCAAGTATAGGGTCTGGGGGGTCCGGGCCTGTTGGATGCTTCAAGGTAAGGTGTCTTGACATAAATGACCATGCACATCCTAACTAGAATAAGTGGGACTTGCAACAAAATGTTGCAATTACCTCCTCTCCCTAGGAGTATTCAGCCTAGAGCAGGGCTCTCCAACCTTGGATCCCCAGATGTTGCTGGCCTACAGCTCCCAGCATGCCTAGCCAGCATGGCTAATGGCAAGGGATTCTGGGAGCTGTAGTCCAGCAACATCTGGGGACCCAAGGTTGGAGAGCCCTGGGGCCTAGAGCTTTGCGGTTCTGTTAAGCCTCTCAGGAGCGGGAGGAGATGAAGAAGGGAAAGAAGAAGATGACATCTGAGACTTAGCTCTAGATGCTAGGGCTGGCAAATGTGTCAGTTTTGCTTTCTCCTGCATTCAGCTTTGTAATATCTCATGTTCTTTCTCTCCTGAATATGAAGAACTTCATGATGAATTGTTAAAAGAAAAGAGAGAGGTGGCAAACCCTCATTCAGCACTAACATGGTTGAATACCCAGGGATTCAAACCCAGCCATTTAAGAGCTAAGCACTCAGAGACCTGGGTCTGAATGGACAAATACATCTGTTTCTGCTTCACTCCACTTTTTAAATTTTTTAAAAAAGATCTCAAGTTCTTTTTGTCCTGAGACCTGTGTGAATTATGGTAATTTCTTATCAAAACCAAACTGAAACACAATTCTCACCCATCCCTACGAGATACTATACATATAGCACTAGTTAGCTCACTTTAGTGCTGGTTTCCAATCTCAAACCTGAGCATTTTACTTGTGTGTGTGTGTGTGTGTGTGTGTGTGTGGAGTGGGGGGGGGTCAGGAGAATTGGCGAGGGTGTTATTCTTCCCTTTCTGCTGAAACATCCCCATATAGCACCATTAGGATAGCACACATCCTCCCAACTCTGATTCTTTCCTCATGAGCACACTCAGTTTAAGCTGTTGAGAGGCTTAAACAGGCCAATTTCATCTCCCACCTGCCCTCCGCTTTCTTTCTTTTTTTCTCAACAAGCACCCTAACATGGCATGTTTCAATTATTCTCAGCCTGCCCTCCAATCCATTTCTCTTTTTTTCAAATGGACACCCTAACAATAACTGTCTGACCTGTTCTCAATCATAGACTAAATTGATAGACTCACACAGTCTGCCAGACCTCTAGTTCCTTTACTAGCCTGTTTTTCATCCCCAAAGGGCTAGTGAGAGCTGCCCTTGAAAAGTGTAATTGGGCTGCAGGGTTTCTCCCCCTGCCCCCAAAATAAAAGGTAGCCCTAAAGACAGAATTTCCTGTGCTGGGTGTTCAGTGTGAACACAGAAGTTCCTTCTCCAGACAATGTGATTAATTACTCTTACGTTTTCTTATCTCTACATTCACAGGTACTTCAGCAGTTGGGGATATATACAATGTAATTTATAACTTCTATACTTAGAGATTCCCCTGAGTATGTAGAAACCACTTCCCCATTTCACTTCCACACTGATAGGGACTTGATCACTGAGTTTGCTACTAGAGGGAACAAGTAAGACCTGCAACAGATTGTTGCAGTGTTTCTTCAGAAGGAGGGTTCCTGTTCAGGATTCCAGCCAGTCAGCTATGCCCTCCTTCGAGATACAATGTGTCATTTGGTGGGCCACTCCTATGTCAGTGGGGCTACCTTGCTGTGGAACGCTGCTCTAAGCAGCACTGGGGGTGGCTGGGTCTAGCCACCCTTTCAAATTCCCATAATTCCCCAGAGTGATGCAAGGTTGGGGCATTGTGGGAGCTAAAGATCCAGATACCTGCCCTTGCTCTGACTGCCCAACCGGGGGGGGGATTAAGGGGGCAGGGCAGGACAGGCATCATCAGTATTCTCTAGCAGGCGGCATGGACACTGGCAGCTGCCCAAGGATGCCAGATGCTGACACGGGACCTGCAGCTGGCACTTAATATGCTATGGCTGTTGAGCATGCTCAGTACTCTATTTTGTGGAGGTTGGCCCTGCAGGTAGGTGTGTGTGTGTGTTTTAAAGATTCCCCCCCCCCCGCGTACCTCAGGGTTCCCCTGAGCATGCTGATATATCCTTCTTATTTCTCAGGGGGCCCATGTTGGCTTTGCTCCTCTCAACACTTACTACCTGCATTTGCTATTAAAGGGAGCAACGATATATAGATTGCGTCAATATTCACTGCTGGAGATGGCAAGCATTCTGGCGATTGCCCAGAATATGATCGGGCCCCTTGAGCATTCCGCTGGAACACTCAAGGGTTTGTTCAAAGGGCTTCTGGCTGCTTACCACCTTCTTCTGCTTGCTACTCCATCCCCATCCCCCAAGGGGGAAAAAGTACTCAGATTGGGTGAGAGGGATGGGGTGGCAGGCAGCTCCCATGACTTCTTCTGCCGGGGATTGTGGTTACTGAAGTTGAATTCTCACAATCCCTGGAGGTATTTAGCCAGCAGTTGGGGAAAGAAAAGAGGACTCTCTCATCTTTGAGGCAACTGTTCCCTGCAAACTAGTCCTTCCCTGTCATCTAAAGGGATTTATTTTATTTATTCATTTTTTTGCTTTGGGGGACGGGATAACAGTAACACGTGGTAGAGGATACTGCTGCAAGAAGAATCAAGGTATGGGGCTGTTTGCATCAGGCTGTACCCACCTAGATTCTGCTTCCAAGAATTTGAGACAGGTGCTTGTGTTCCCTTATACAAGCACCGGTGGTGAAGTGCTATATTTTGAAGTGCAGGTGGTCATCATGGAGGCCCCCATATGCACACTCCCGAGGAGAATTAAAAATGCAGGCAGCTGTGTTGATTTCTCTCTCTCTCTCTCTCTCTCTCTCTCTCTCTCATATATGTATTTTGTAAAGTTAATGGATCTAGACTGCCCATTCAAGACCAAGCCACCCCAAAATACTTTGCATTACAGCAGGGTTAGCTCACAACAATATATTGTTTGCTGGGGAAATCCATTTCCCAACAGTTGCTGTGAGGATTTTATAGCTAAGCTCAGAGGGAACAGGGAAGCCTGAAGGGGGTGGCACTGGCAGATGATGTCATCATCATCCCTACTAATTAAAAAGTCCTGGCACTTTGACCCTGTGAGTCCTGCCTTAACTACACCACTGATAAGCACCCTTTTCAAATTCCAAGACACACCTATTCTATAGTGCATAATTGCAAGGCAACTTGGTGGCAACTGAAACCTAATGTAACTTGTGCAATATTAGCTTGCAAACTAGAGCACAATTAAGAAAAATTAAATCCCACTTAAATCAATGAGATTTAAACTAGGGACAGACAAATATGTTAATGTTGTTTTCTGTTTCCCTTTTTTCCAGTCTTACTCTTAAATTCAGTTTGTCTTTCACTTTTAGAATTTTTCCAGTCTTAAATTTGGTTCCTTCCAAAGTTTGAGATTATTTTTTTAAAGTTCACATGAAAATTCATATGCACTTTTCTGCACATTTTCCCTAATACATGCAATTTTGTACACAAATCTACCTAATTTTACAGCAATTTTCCTAAATATAATACATTTTAAATGATATTTCTATGAATATATGCATTTTTGGGTGCACTTTCCCATAATATACACATTTTATATGCATACTTTTAGTGGAGAACTCCTTTGCAAAATTTGGAGAAGTGTAGTTCAAAAGTGTGAAATTAGGTGAATTAACATTAAAATTTGAATTAAATTATTTTCTCCCCATCACTAACTTAAACATTGTTGATTGTGTGCTGGATCATGCCCTTGAAATGATCAGCTGCAAAAGTATTCTCATCTTGCTTTTCGCACTCCTGTCACAGCTGTTATCCACAAGCTTTTCTAATGGGGGTAGCAGAAGGGACAATATCCCAAGGGAAGGATTATTTCTCTATAAAGCATATCCAGAGACAAATAAGATTAACATTCCTATCCTAAGCACTTACTTGGAAGTAATTCTCATTGATTTCCAAGTAATGTGTTTAGGACCAGGGTGATAGGCAGGTTCAGGGTGATAGCTGCAGAGATCCAGATGAATTTGATTAATACAAATGCAAAACATTTTAAAAAATCCTTGCCATTTAAAAGTACTTTGAAATATTTTTCCTAATAATGTGATATTTGAATTTGGGTCATTCTTGATAAAATTAATTGTGGCAAGCTGCTTTGAAGTGGATCCATTTCCTCCCCTGTCCACATATATTGAAATGTTCCATTAGGCAAGAACATTCAACCAAAACAGGGCTGCACAGAATCTTAATCCATGTTGGCTTTGGGATGAAAAGCGGTGTTTTCATGGTCCTGAGATATTTCCTCAGAAATCTCTGAGTATTTATTTTTTCATTCCTTCTTCTTTGCTGTCATTATATACCCTCAATCTGCTGCTTCTTTTGTGCTATCTCTCTTTGGTTAGGGATCTTTATCCTTCATAGAGTGATCCCAGTCAACCAGGAATCATGCAGTAAGCATGTGGTCTAATGCTACATAGTCAGATTTGGCTATGTGCTGAAATCACCAAGGGCAAATGAAATCACATATTACACACTGATCTTATTTATGTTTACTCAGAAGTATGCTCCACCTAGCATAATTCTAATCCTAGCCAATTAGAATGTAAAATTATTGAAAACAAAGTCTATGGGCCCCCAATCAATGGCAGTGCCCACAGGAGGGAGAACATTGCAGGAGAGGAGAAAGGTTCCTGGACACTGCATGCTCCAGAAGGAAATTTCATGATGACTGGGAGCTCCAGTCATCATGAGAAGAGCAGAGGATGGATTCTCTTAAAACACGGGATTTAATTCCTGGTCTTGGGGAAAGGCATATAAAAGGTCTCATCCCATGAGATTTGGCTTCAGTTTGGTCAGGCAGGAAGCGTAACACACTCACCCAACCTCTTTAGCAGGGTTACCACAAACATTAGCTGGTCATTCTGCTGGGATCAGGAAATATATTTTTTTCATGCCCTCTGGATAAATGCTTTTCACCTTCCTTGCGAAATTGTCTTGGAGGCATGTACATACTTCACATTTGGCTCAAGGATTTTGTTTGCTCTGCATTTGGAAGCAAACTGGCCTCATTCACACCTCCCCACCTAATGTGCAGATGGGAATGTGGTTATCCTTCCAATTCTGCACTTCTCTGAATTACAGCTTTAAATAGCTTATGGGTATAAAAATGCATATTTTACCATAACATGCAGATAAATGTATGAAGTGTGTACAAAGTTTTGTGCTGATTATATATATATATATATATATATATATGAATTAAAACATGTGAAACTGACATGGACCGAAAAGAATCTGATCCGTCCATCACTGGCACATCATCACCACAACTTTGGCAGGTAGAACAGTGAAAGGGGGTATATTATACACCTGCCAAAAAGCACTCTGGGCAAGGACATGGGGTCTTCCCAGGGCTGAGTAGGCACTAATAACTAGTCATCCTGTGGGCAGGGTAGTGTCCACCAACAGTTTTTGGACAACTGCTGGCTCTAACCCAACCATATGCCCAAAGAGCTTCACTAAAGACAGGAGGATCAACTTTGAGCAGAACACCTGAGGGGCAAAAGTAACATCACACCCAGATCAATTGTTCTGTTGGATAAGTGTTGAGCAAGGGGAGGAATTTGTCCCCATGCCATATTTGATGATTTGAAGATGAATTACTTAATGCCTGTAAATGTTACATAAAGTTATGGCCAAGTTATAATCCAAGACCATTATCCACCTCTTTCTTGCTGATTGCAATTTAGGGCAATTCTTTATAAATAGGTGAACATTTCCCCCCTTTTGCTCTGATGCCGAACAAATCATATCTTAATTGTTCCTGTCCCTTTTCAGCTTAGCTATCCCCATAAAAGAGAATATATTTCAAATGGCTACTGCAAAATGAGTGGCATTTTCTGGTGCTTAGACTGTGCAATTTGCGCTTTCTTGCTGCCTTGCAATTTACAAGTGATTGCTAACCCCTAGTGGCAGCTTTACACGGAAGTAGTTGCTCCTTCTGGCTCTAGCCAGCCTTTTGACAAACAGCTAATAGATTGCAAAGAGAATTAGTGGCATATAAAAGCCCACAATTCTCCTTGTTGGAAAGGATTTGTATGTGTGCATGCATGCGTAAATGTGTGGGTCCTGCTGCTTGGCTTGATTATTTTTCAAACACTTACAGTGAGAAGGAAAATGCAATGCTTGTTTGCTAGGGAAGATACTTTCCCCCTTACTGATCTATTTAAAATCAGAAAGAACCCCTTAAACTTTAAATAGCACAGCACAGTTCCTTATGTAATTCAGGCTGAGTATAGAATGAAGTATGAATACAATTTAATGGTTTATTTTCATTTATGTAGGCAAATAAGAAATCATGTGCGATTATTATAGCTTCATAGTTTCACAAACCTGAAAACATGTTGATAAGTTGTGTCTATGCACGTACACACACACACTCACACACACTCATGTTTTCAGGTTTTGATATCTCTCTGCATGCACACACACTCATGTGTGTGTGCACACAGAGAGATATCAAACCTGAATATTTTGAATGTCTTAGGGAGTGATCCTATGGCCCCGGCTGCACCGGCAGCCTCTCAGAGGTCAGGAACTCAACTTCGGAGAGGGGTGAAAGGGGATATTCTAGTGGGCAAGGAGGGGAGGAGACCGCAGAGGCCAGGGTACGACATATTCTGGGTCCTCTGTAGCCTTCTTCCCTCTCCCTCTGAAGTGCCCCAGCTAGATGGCTGAAAACGGACATCTAGCAAAAATGCAGAGTGGGAGGAGTGCTTGGTAAATTATACAATTTGGGACCAGCCACATACACAGAGTCTTCTCCTCCTTTAAGTTTTAATGTTAAGATTAGAGCAATGTGCAAATGGCCTCTTGAAATTCTCCACCCTATTTCTGGGCAGAAAAATTTGGGAGACAATTTCACCTAATTTGTCCAGGGGAAGGAGACATTCTCAAGAGTTTCTCACAGGTAGGGCTCACCACTGGCAAGGGTTGTAGCTAGGCATGCAGCCAAACCTGGAGGGGCCCCCGCCACGCCCCCGCCCCCGCCTCGACTCTCTGCGGGGGTGCCCCCCTGCCTCGATCTTCTGAGCGGCGCGGAGCAGTTCTCCGTGCCGCTCGACCCACCCTCTCCGGTCCCGTCGCCACCGGAAATGACGCGACCCTGTGCAGACGTGACACGACAGGACCAGAGCGGGCCGCGCAGGCGGCTCGCCACGGAGAGGCAAGCCGCCCCGAAGACAAGCTAAGGCCTCGCGCAGGCGTGAGTGGGGCCGATTTCAGCCTCGTTTTGCCCGCGCGAGGCTCGATGGCACAAGCCTAGGCACAGCTTCTTTGTTTTTTCATAATGGTTTCAGGGGGTTTTGTGCTGCCACTGCAAGTGGCAACAGCAACAGCATCAACTGTGTTGGCAGGCAGGCCCCGATTTTGCACCCCCCATAATGCAGGTGTGAGAGGGGCAGTGTTGTTCTGCCCCCAGGAAAGAGGCTTCCATTGTTCTGCCTCATTCTCAGGATGTTTTATAATTTATTTTTGTGGTGTTTTGAGCTTACCTAATCACTGTGAGGTGCCTGAGGGTGCAGTGTATGTGTTTTCTTTCTATTACACATCTTTCCATTGCTGTGCAGCCTCCCAGGCTGCCTGCAGTTCCTGATCTGAAAAAGCCCCATGGGAGGAATTACTTCATGGTGTCTTCTCCTGGGCTTTAATTAAAGGGAAGGAAGCTGAGGAGGCTACATGCTGCCAGAGTGATGACTGGACAATGAAATAAACGATATTTGCACACGCTCCTCAGCCTAAGTAAGGCAAGCACAAGAAACTCAAATCCAGCGCATGAGAATTTCTCAGAAATTTTCTTCACCACTGAATCTATTTTTGAAAGCAATTTATCTTCTATCAAATTGAAAGTGTGGGATAAATTTTCGGCACAGCACAAATTAAAATTGACAGTGCAGGGAAATGTCATTTTGCAAGCATCCCCAATGTAGACTCTGCCCATTCCTGATGTGGACTGTGGCTTTGTTAAATGTGTTTCCTTGCGGGTCTCTTTTTTCTTTAAAAGCTTTATATCAGATGGAAATTTGGCTGATGAGCTTCGAACACTGTAGTGTAGTGGTGAGAGTGTTGGACTGGGTCTCAGGAGATCCGGGTTCCTGTCCCACTTATTTTATTTTTTATTTTATTTATTATATTTATACCCCGCCTTTTTTCCTGCAAGGAACTCAAGGCAGCTTACATAATCTTCCTCCTCCTCCTCTCCATTTTACCCTCACAACAACCCTGTGAGGTAGGTCAGGCTGAGAGTCAGTGATTGGCCCAAAGTCACCCAGTGAGTTTCATGGCTGAACGGGGACTAGAACCCGGATCTCCCGAGTCCCAGTCCAACACTCTCACCACTACGCCACACTTAGCCATGAAGCTCACTGGGTGACTTTGGGTCAGTCACAGACTCTCAGCCTAACCTATCTCACATCTAGATGCCTCTGATTGCTCACACTAGTCACAGAGGTACAATTTACCAGATAGCCATTGATAGATGTATTCTTCATGATTTTGTCTAATTCTTCTTTAAAATGTATTTTTTCCCCACCAGCAATCCCTGGTTTGAGCAGTGAACTATGGGACTTGGGTTCAAACTGTAGTGGAGTGGATAAGGGAAAAGAATGTCAGGCCCCCAAAATAGTGCGCTGTGTGCCCCACTTTTCCTGAAAGATTGTAGCAGAAAATCAGTGGGAAACTTAACTGAATAGGAAAACAACAGTAAAACTTATTTAACAAAGAAGGGAAAGAGGGGAGAAAGCAATAGGAACAATTCAGATAAATGTGCCATGTAAGGTAAGTCTCAAACTAAAAAAATAATACGGGATGGAATCTAATAAAATAGTTAGCCACAGGTGAGCAGTTAGTCTCTCAGACCTGTCTCTAGCTACACTGTCATGCAGGGATGCAGCTGTAGGCCTCAGGCTCTGTCACTTCTTGGATGGATAAACACTGTGTGAGAACAGAAAGCTGCTCGTCTCTCCTCCACTGTCTTCCCTGGGTGGTTCTTTTTATTGTCTCTCTCTCTCTCTCTCTCTTTCTCTCTCTCTCTCTCTGTAGACTCCTGTCTCTTCCCACTCTCAAATCTTCAACTCTGACTCAAAATCCCCTCACAAAAATTCCTCCCAGAATTTTTACTATCTCCTCAGAAAACCCTCCACTCATCTGTGGCAGCTCTTTAGGCCAAAAAGTGCTGTATTCCAGTAGCCTTCAAGAAGTACACTTCACAGGCTCATAAAAGCAACATGTAAGGACATAAGAAAGAGGAGATCGTGATTGTTTATATGAAAGCCAAGAATAAGAGCCCATTCTGAGCTACATGGCTGTATCAGAATTGTGATTGAGTCACTAGCCCAGTGATGGCGAACCTATGGCATGGGTTCCACAGCTGGCACGCAGGGACCTCTTTGTGGGCACTCGAGCCATTGGTCACCAGATCGCGAAAAGACTGTCCCCTTCTGCAAAACACTAATGATCTTGTTCTTTCTCACAGTGTGGAACAGAATGATTTTATTCTAGAATTCCTGTTACAGAATTCTTTTCTACATTGTTATCACATTTAAAAGATTTTGAAGAATGATGCACAGAGCATGGCTTGGATGTAAAGCCCTAACAGTTGACCTGAGTGCTGCATGTGTTGCTCTCAAACTAACAGAGTATGAGCCAAGGTTTGACAAATTATCAGCATGCATGCAATAGCAAAAATCACATTAATTGTGCAAAAGCATGCCCAACGCAAACTTTTACCTAATGCAGTGTTTACAGTCCAAGACATAAAGTGTTTAAAATGTGTTAAGCACGTTTAGTTTTCTTGTTTATCTTGCTCATCCTAGTACAGGTTGACTTTTACTTTTACTAATCCGACACCTTTAGAAGCAGGGAAAGGACCCGGAGTAAAGCTTGCCCCATACAATTTCAGTCTGGCATATAATCATATTACAAGTTTATTTATTTATTTTATTTATTACATTTATACCCCGCCTTTTTTCCTGCAAGGAACTCAAGGCGGCTTACATAATAATCCTCCTCCTCCCCATTTGATCCTCACAACAGCCCTGTGAGGTAGGTTAGGCTGAGAGGTAGTGACTGGCCCAAAGCCACCCAGTGAGTTTCATGGCCGAGCGGGGACTAGAACCCAGGTCTCCTGAGTCCCAGTCCAACACTCTCACCACTACGCCACACTGGTAGTGTAGTACCACTGGTAGTTGAGAATCCCTTATCCAAAAATACATGTGCCTAATTATTTAAAAAGTTTGTATAAATTCCCTTCAGGCTATGTTTACAATGTAGTACTATAATAATTTTTTGAGTTGATTTTTTTTCCAACAAAAAACTGTACCATTGAAAACTCTGTTATTGTTTTTCTTTGAAGACAAAAGATGTTAATTAATTCTGACAACTGTATGAGTTGTTTTTCTAAAACTAAAACCTCGGTATTCAGGTTTAATTGCAGTGTTGGCACTTTGAAATAAATAAGTTGGTTTTGTGTTGCAGTTTGGGCACTTGGGCTCAAAAAGGTTCGCCATCACTGCACTAGCCTATTCATGGATTATACACATGTGAGGCACTCATGCATTGAAGGGGGAGTAGGACCAGCTTCAACCTCATCTCCATTGAGGCATATAACTTGTGAATCTTGTGAGGCTCAAATCAGGAGCCATGAGAGTCTGGCATTGGCTCCTTCCTCAATGTGCCAGTGGGACAACTAACAATGTAGAATAGTAGAGAGTTCCCACCCACCCCCACTCTACCATTACCTACAAGCCATATTTCTATGGCTTGCTGCTCTAGGTATTAATTTGGAACCAGGGTATACTAGAACTAAGCTTTTGATTTCTTTTTTAACATGTGGAAGACAGTTGGGAGAAGAGCGTCTGTGACAACTCATTTATATATGCATACTAAGACCTCAGTTATTTTATTTTTCACCATAAATTATATGTCAATTTTTTGACATAAAGTATAACAGGTGAGGTTTCCTTTAGAGGCTGCTTTGCTCAACTTTCTTGCTCACAGCCACCAAAGGTCAGAGAGCACTGGCTCACATCTTCACAGACATATAAATGCTAACACCTTTTATTCAACCTAGTAACCAAGATTCAGCTAGTCGAGTTCATAGATCACAAAGTATTGGTGCCACCTTCTTGCTGTGACAATTGTATTTAACAAGCAAGCTGCTGTCTTTTGAGTCAGCTTCTCTCTTCTAGCTAATGTGAGGAAGAGCCCATCAGAGCACACTCCACTGTCCTAAACCTTTTGGCTTGCACGCCTTTTAGTTTTCCCTGTTAAAGCAGCTTATTCTGTGTTTCCTTTAGTAAGTGCACCTCATCGATTACATTATTCACATTACTTTTTTGTGGAGGCAACTTTTTTGTGGAGGCAAGTTCAAAACCTATATATGTTTGTGGAATGTGATGTCAGAATGGCTGTGCCAGCAGCAAAATATGCATACATTGAATATATAATATGTTTAGCAAGGAACATTTAAAAAATAATTGCACAAAACATCAGATCAATACACAATTTGAGACAAAAGGCTACTTTTATAGTATGATTTTTTTTTATTGGGGTCTAATGTTTTATTGGGGACATTAAAACCATCAATATCATCATCATCATCATCATCATATAAAGCACAGTGTTTGAGAGGCCTCTCCAGATGTTGCATAACCATCTGTTGTTTATCTAGCCCAACTCTGTGAAAATGCTGCTGAACTGGTGTTCAAACTTCAAATGGAAAATGATGTCATAAACATGCATACTAAGTATTGATCTGATATTGCACTCATATCGATCAGATATTGGTGGCTTTCAATACCATCAACTATGGTATCCTTCTGGGGAGGCTGTCTGAATTGGGACTTGGAGGCACTGTTTTACAGTGGTTCTGTTCCTACTTTGGCAGCTGGTTCCAGAAGGTGGTTCTGGGGGACTATAGTTCTGCCTAGGGATGCAAACCGGGCAGTAACCCACCTTCTCTTGGGGGTGCTCCTTAGCACCCCCCGCCTGCTCTCTCCGCTTGCAAGGGCCGAAAACCAGAAATGACGTGATGGGGAACCCACCGTGTCACTTCTGGTTTCCTGGCGCTGCATTTTTTTTATCGTAAAAACCAGGGAAACCTAGCTTAAAATGGCCACGAATAGCAAATCGTGGACATTTTAAGCTGGGTTGCCCTGGTTTTTACACTAAAATGCAGCACAAGGGGAACCAGAAATAGATGCACCAGGGACCTGAAGCTCCTTTCCCCGGCGAGGCTTGGATCAAGCGGCAGCAAGGTAAGTCATGAGTCTCAGGGGGGCTGAGCGGGCAGCTTTTGGGCCGATTTCAGCCCCCCCCAAGACTCTCGGATACATCGCTAGTTCTGCCTATGGAGACTCCGGACTCTATTTTGTCCCCCATGCTTTATAACAGCTACATGAAACCACTGGGAGAGGTTGAACAGAGGGAAGGCATGAAGCATTATCAATTTGCATATGACACCCAACTCTACCTCTCCTTTTCATCAGATGCAGGTGAGGCAGTGACTACCCTTAACTAGTGCCTGGACTCGGTAATGGGCTGGATGAGTGCCAATAAACTGAGGCTTAATCCAGACAAGACAGAGATTATGTTAGTAGGTAGTTCATATGTTCAGTAGAGTAGTATTCAATCTGCTCCAAATGGGGTTGCACTCCCCCAGAAGGAGCAAGTTTGTAGACTGGGGGTGCTTATAGATCCAGTTCTGTTACTTAAGGCCCAAGTGGCTTCAGTGACACCAAGTGTCACCAAGCTTCGGCTGCTATACCAGCTATGACTGTACCTGGACAAAGATAGCCTGGCCACAGTTATCCATGCACTGCTAACCTCCCACCTGCATCACTGCATTGCGTTATACATGGGGCTACCTCTGATCTGAAGACTGTCCACAAACTTCAGTGAGTGCAGAACAGAGCAATGAGGCTGCTTGCTGGGACCAGCAGTTTTGAGCATATTACTCCAGTGCTGCGTCAACTGCACTAGTTGCCAGTCAGTTTCTGGGCCTGATTCAAAGTGTTGGTGCTGACCTTTAAAGCCCTAAACAGCTTAAGACCAGTCTACCTAAAGGAGCACCATCTCCCATAAGTTCCTGCCCAATTGCTAAGATCCTCTTCAGAGGTTTTTCTCCAGATGCAATTGGTGGCTATCAGGGAAAGAGCCTTCTCTGTAGTGGTACCCCTTCTGTGGAATGCTCTTCCCAGGGAGATCTGCCTGGTGTCTTCATTGTATAAATTTAGATGCCAGGGTAAAATCCTCTTCTTTAAGCAGGCATTAAACCTTTAATCTCTTGCATGATTAATTTTACTGCTGGCTCCTCAATGTTTGCAACTGTTAAAGTATTTTTAATGTTTAATTATTATTTTGATACTTGTATTTTGGTATTAGTATTATTATTAATTTATTTGGGGTTATGTTATTAATGTTTAGTTTTATGGTTGCAAACCTCCCCGAGGGCATTTGCCAGTTGGGCAGTATACAAATCTAAATAATAGCAATGATAATAATAAAGCAGAATTCCTGAATACAGGAACTGTGTAAGGGCATTCAACCAAACACACTTACAAACCTTTACAAACCTTCGTGTTCAACATGTGAAGGTCTCTGAGCTACCTGGGCATGCAGGTGCTTGTGGGTGGGGCATGCCTACTCACATGCATCCCGTTCACAGTTTAGCCTTACGTGGGACAGCTGCATAGGGCTTCAGTTCAACTAAAACTATAACCAGATAGGCAACAACAACAACAACAACAACAACAACAACAACAGATATTTAGGTTTCCAATATAGAGCTTGTCTGGTTAGTATGCCAAACTTTAAATATACAGCTAAATTCTATAACCTGTTCTGATTCAGATTCATTAATATTTTTAAAAAAATTATCAGGGTTTGGCCCAGTTGAGATATTAACTTAAAATAATAATAAGAAGTTTGCTATTTTTTCAGCAACTTTGAACTGGTATTGAACCAGTTTGGATACATTTTGTATCCAATATCAGTGGGAAACTTTCATAATTGCAGTGTAACTCCTATGAAATGACAAAGAGTCTTGTGACACCATAAAGAGTAACAGATTTATTGTGACATAAGCACATGTGGACCAGGGTAGCTTCTGGTCCACAAAAGCTTATGCCACAATAAATCTGTTACTCTTTAAGGTGCTACCAGAATCTTTCTTGTTTTGCTGCAATAGACTAACATGGCTCTGCTGCCTCTGAAAGTTATCCTATATTTATTTGGATTTCATCCTATGAAATGAATCCAAATAAATATTTAATTTGAGAACCTATATTTTTAAATGTGGCATTTGTGTACACTAACTCCACATCCTCCAGAACTCTGTCAGTCATATGTCACAACTGAGTGGACAGAATGAATTTCAGTCCCCAAATTTTCTTTCTACGTCAACTAGCATAGCAGGGAGAGAAAACACAAGTTTAGCCCATTTTTAGTTATTTCTATTTTTTGTCTCTCCAAACAGTGTGAAAAACATCAAATATAAATGTCACTCTATAAATCTGTAATGCAGCTGTAGTTAGAATACAGTGTACAGATCTGATTACCTCATTTAAACAGAAAAAGAGAGAGAGAGAGAGATCTTATAGCTCAAAGGGGGACAAAAAGGTAACTTGCAGCTAGATCCTAAGCATGTTTACTTACAATTATGGCTTAGGATCGCAGTACCTGTCAGACCACCTTTCCTGACCTAAATCTACCCAGACACTGTGGTCAACATCTGAGGCCTTCCTCCAAGTGCCACCTCCGAGGGAGGCTCAGATGGTGGCAACAAGGAAGAGGGCCTTCTCAGTAGCAGCTCCCTGATTATGGAATGATTTCCCCACTGAGGCCCGCCTGGTGCCAACTCTGTCTGTTATCCTTTCAGTGCCAGGTTAAGACTGTCCTCTATGCCGAGACATTTAATGGTTTTTAATGGTATGTCAGCTGTTTTTTCTTATAACATATCTAGTTGTATTGAACTTGTTTTATTTGTTCAAATTGTTTTAGATTCTGTTTAAAACTTCCGGGTCCTGGGCTCTATGCCGTTTACATAGAAAATGGCGTAGTATACGTTAAAAACGGCTGCAATTTGCATTGCAGCTGTTTTTAATGGATACTACTACGCCATTTTCTATCTCTACGTAGAAAACGTAGCACCAGGAACCCAGAAGTAGCTTTCCCCGGCTCGGCTCACGAGAACACGAACAAAGCCGGGGAAAGGTAAGTCGAGCAGAGCTCGGGGGGGGGGGGGGGTTTGAACCCGGCGAGTTCGCTGAGCTTCCACCACCACCCTTTGAGCTCCGCACACATCCCTAGGTGCCAGCACCAGGCATAGTGAGGCAAATGCCAGGGACCACGTCCCTGGAAAGTCCTCAGGGGTTGACACTGGTTTCTGGCATCCCTTTTTCTTTTGTTTGTTACATATTTATTAGGGCATGCTCTGAAGCAAAAAAAATGGCTGAGGCTACTGCCACTCCCCATCTTCACTTCTCCAGAAGTGAAAAGAAAATGACAGGCAGCTGAAGCCTCAGCCTGCCTGGTATACTTACCAGTGGGGTAAACCAGGATGGTGCAAGGGGCTCATTAGAGGGCCCCCGCGGGGCCCTGAGGGCACCTTTACCATCACCCCCTCCATCCTGGCACTGCCCCTGACACTGTGGAGCCCTAAGAAGCAGTAGAGGCTGGTGGTGACTCCTTTTTCAGTGGGGCTCCTAATCCATTGCAGCTTTTATTTGGAGCTTCATAGGAGCTATCCATGGTGCTCCATGGTGGTGAATCTGTTTTGGGGATGGAGTTCAGCACCATGGATAGCTCCTATAAAGCTCCAAATAAAAGCTGCAATGGATTAAGAGCCCCACCTAAAGAGGAGTCACAAGCCTCCACTTCTAAGAAGTGATGATGAAAGCCTTGAGTAGGGAAATAGGCCTCACAAAGGCACTTAAATGGAGCCTCCCTGTTCAGACACCGTATGCTTCTGAATACCATCTGCTGGGAAGACAACAACAACCGTGGAAGGCTATCACACCATGCTCTGCTTGTGAGCTTCCAGCAGCATTTTCTCACAGTTGATGGAAATAGAAAATTGACCTTGACAAACCTCAGTTTTTTTAGGGATGCATGAGAAATTTGTTTCAGTTTGTTTTAGGGACTCAAATGCAGTCATTTCCGAGCTTGAAATGTTATACACAGGCCAAAACGGATGTGTTTGAGAGCATGCATACATTTGGAAAATGTGCATGGGAAAATGTGCATAAATATACTTTAATCCATTGCAGAAGAAGGCAAACATTTCAAAGATGCACACAACTGATCCGTACATTTGGGGAAATATGCATGGAAATACGCATGAATTTTCATGGTCCCCCCCAAAACAACAACAACAACAACCAAGATTGCAATCTGATACAGACTTGAGACAGAACAAGCTTCAAGATGGAATCTGAAGAACTTCAGCAATCTTGAGTTTTTGCTTGTATACACATCCCTAGCTTTTATTTAGCAAGGCAATTCTTAGTTTTTCACTTTGATTTCATTGATAAAATAATTCAGAAAGGGAAGAATACATTTGTGGGTCTTATTTGACTAAGGGAATGATCCCATGGCCCCTAGGCAGCAGCTGATGGACCATAGGATAGATCAGATTGCCAGATCTGAGGTCAGAAACAGCTGAAAACCTCAGAGCTGGGAATCATCAGAGGTCCACCCCCCTCCCCCACCCCTACTCAGCCAACACAGAAAGAACTGTGTCGGCTGCTCTCCGAGGTCGGAAAAGCATCCTCAGAGAGGGGGGAAGGGGACATTTTGGTGGGTGGGGAGGGGAAGGAACTGTAGAAGCCAGGATATGAGGTATCCTGCAGCCACTCCAGCCTCCTTCCCTTCCCATCCAAGGCACAGTGGGGGGAGGACAGGGAGGCAAAGATTGCCTCTGCCGCTCCTCCTGCTCTGCATAGGATGCCTATAGGCGTCTGAGTTCAGAGGCTTACGGTTACAGGCATCACAGTCGGATTGCTTGCGCCCTAAACGTCTTTTCTTTCCTGGAATTCTGACTACTCTGAATACTTCACAAACTGAACTAGCCAGAGTATTTCTGATTGCAAAAGCAGTCACAATCCATTCCTCATTTGATACAGGTATCTAGAAATTGCAAACTAGCCCACAGTTTAGAAAAATAATAATAGCTTTTTGTGTCTACATCTGAAATTAAGAGGTGAGACACAGGCTTTGGGTGAATCAGAGACACATTTTATTTAACCTTAACAGTCATCTGCAGCAGCATACTATGCAGGATTTGCTGGGGTGGAAGCTGGCTAGTGACCCCACCCCCTGATCTGGCTAGTTAGGTGGCTGTGCCTGCCCCATACCTGGCCCAGAAGAAGGATATTACCCTGCCCAGTATTTTTTGATATTTCTGTCCCCTGCCCCCCTTTACCTTCAGCCCCACCCACCACTGGAATGTGACCCCCAAGAGCTTCTCCGAAACTGAATTCATCCCTTGGACTGAAAGAGGTTGCTCACCCCTGCCCTACGGCTTTAGATGTGTGGTCAAAGAAAACTCAAAGGTGGTCCTTTCTCAGCCCCATGGATACCACTGCCCTGAGGGGCCATTATAGTGAATCTTTTATCACCATAGAGGTGCCTCACGGTTTTCACCTGCCCTATCCTTATCTGTATTTCCCACACATACCTGCCCAAAACCAAATGAACTAACCAAACATAAAGAGTCCCCTGAATACAATATAACCACCTCTCAATTATCACTGCAGAGTAGGTGAAAAAAACAACAACTGCCACTCAGGCCAGTTTAGTGACAGGTAAAAAAATTCCTACACAGCATAGTGGTGAGAGTGTTGGACTGGGACTCGGGAGATCCGGGTTCTAGTCCCCGCTCAGCCATGAAACTCAGTGTGTGACTTGGGGCCAGTCACTGACTCTCAGCCTAACCTACCTCACAGGGTTGTTGTGAGGATAAATTGGAGAGGAAGAGGAAGAGGATTATGTAAGCCGCCTTGGGTTCCTTGCAGGAAAAAAAGGCGGGGTATAAATGTAATAAATAAATAAATAAAATAAAAGAGACCAGCAAAGCCTGCACTAATGGGGCAGGTGGGTGGGAGACAGAATTGAAAAGAGGCCAGGATCACTGCAGGCTTATATAACCTTTGCAGCCCTGCCCCCAGCCTACGGACACACACCGATGCTGGCAGTGACCCACCTCCCACCATCCGACCCACAATCTTGTCCCCATGCTGAGGCAAGTGCCAGAATGGGAATCTACCATTTTGAGCATTGTGGTAGATAACAAGCAGTTCCACCTGTTTTAGACTTGATACTTTGGAGTTTTTTTCTCTATGTATGCTCTCTCTCTAATGATATTTTATTTTAACATCTATTTTTCTTCCATTGAGGACAATAAGCAATGTCCATATTGAATTAAGGCTTTGATAAAGAAAGGTGTTATAGCTTGAATTCAATAAATATAGATTTAAAACCAAGCATTGTTCTGATCACACAATTGTGCACAATTGGATTCTATACTCAAATAGATGAGGAATGCGAACTACAGAATATTTCAGTAATGAGCTGAATGCAGCTTCTTGTGTCATACTGCTGTACTCATGGGAGAACTGTCCATAAATGCTTCTTTCTATTAACTATTAAAGTCAGAGGACCCTGTCAAATATCAGAACTGCCACCCTGATTTTTCACCGAAGCAATGTCAGTTTCTGCCATTGCTAACATTATTTATCTTGGGAATTCAGAATCTGTTATATTGCAGCATTTGTAGTTGTCAAATTTGATCTGAAATGGTGTATCCTCCTTCCCGCCCTACTACCTTCCTACCATTTCCAGAATACCAAATATATAGTCTTGGAATGGAAGGCTGAATTTTTGGGTGAAATGTACATTCCCTGGCAAAATAAAAATAAAAATCAGAATGCTTATGGGACTGAACAGCAGAAAATTATGATTTAGACTAGGGGTCAGCAACCTGGCACCTGCCAATACCCCTGAGTGCACTCACCAGATACTCACTGTCCTCCTGCACTCATCCCCCACCGCTTCTGCTATATCTTCTGCCTCCTGCTGTGCTCAGCAGCTAGGAAGCAGGAAGTCAGCAGACTAGGAGACTTATCACCTGATCTGCCAGCTTCTTGCTTCCTTGCTGAGGTGAGCACAGCAGGAGGCAGAAGTGGTAGCAGAAGTGGTGGTAGGTTGAGTGGGGGGGGAAACTACAGGGGTGAGAAGGGAGGTAGTGGAGGGCAGGGAGGAAGAGGAGGAGGAAGGGGAAGAAGAAGAAAGAAGCAGCAGAGGAAGGAAGAAAGGGGCGGGAAAAAGGGGAGGAGGAGGAGAAGCAGGGCAAGAAAAGTGGGAATCCAGGGAAGGGGTAAGAAAAGAGGGATATGTTAGACTATTCACGTTACGAACGATACTTGTAGTTAACAATGAAGAAAAGAAAAATCCAAAAATAATAATTCCAACACTCATTTTAACGTGAAGTAAATGATAATTTTAATCTTTCATTCATTTACATGATTGAGCAGTAGTCATATTCACCAGTACTTCAGAACAGATTTCTGTGGGAGGATTTCCATTATTTCTAGTGCAAGACACTTTGCTGCCTGAAATAGAGACCAAATTATAACACACACACACACACACACACACACGCCAAATTTTAAAGAGTCTTGCTGCATCTCAGATAGGGATGTCAGAGAAATCCAAAACGGGTCCAAATGACTTCAGATTTCTATGAATTCGACCTGCAGATTCCACTGCAGACCAGCATCTTCCAAGTTGCGTGGATTCCACACACTTGCAGACAGGGATGTATGAGAATTTTGTTTATGTTTGCAAATCATGTGAACATGTCTCAGTCACAGCCCTGAATGCAAATGTGAGCAGGAGAACATGTTCTTCCGAAATGTTCGGAAATTCCCGAATGTGTGTTTGCACTCAGAAAAAAACTGCAATCTAGCACTTTTTGTGTCTTTGCACTCTGCTGATTGATTGTATACGGAGCTTTAAAAAAAATGCAAAATGTTATGTGCCAGCAAAAGTTACAAAAATTGCAGTGGCAATTTTTTGTGTACTTTTCCGAAGGGGGGAAATCTGATTCTGTCAATGAGTGGACGATGGAACAAAAAATGCCTGACAATCTGCAAAACACACAAAATGGATTAAACAAAATCTGTACACTCCTAATCTCAGACACCAATTCCTGCCTTGATGTATTTCCTGCCCCATGGTTCCACCTACCTGAAGCATGTTGCTTCCATTTATCTGGAGATGTTCTATTGCGGGAAAGCACTATCCCAACACCATTTTGGATTAAGCTCTGAACTTGGAGGGGGCAGGGTAGGCTTAAATATGAATAATCCAAGAAGCAGTTTAAGTAAAATAAAATAAATAAGATGTTGTAATGCTGCCCTCCTGATATTTTGGACTAAACCCCCCTTAATCTGTGTTGGATGGAGCTGAGGGAAGTTGTAAACATCTGGAGGACACCAGGCTGCCTAAACCTATTTATGTGTGCAAGAACTCTTAAATGAGAATTATGTAATTATATAACATGTTACTAGGGATAGAGGAGAATTTTGTTTAGTTCGTTATCTTACCTAATTTACACTTCCTGATCAATGCATTAACTGATCAATCGCATCCCTGATTATTTATTATATTTATACCCCGCCTTTTTTCCTGCAAGGAACCCAAGGCGGCTTACATTATATTATCCTCCTCCTCCTCTCCAGTTTATCCTCACAACAACCCTGTGAGGTAGGTTACGCTGAGAGTCAGTGACTGGCCCAAAGTCAGGAAAGTGCACACAAAAATCCATATATTCATTAAAATAATGTACAAACACACATTATATTAGGGAAACATGCTTTAAAATGTGTATATTCCCCCCCAAAAAAATAGTAGAGGGGCTAATTAGGAGAAATGCATGCGAAAATGCATACAAATGTTCATGTGGCCTATTAAAAATAAATTCACCAAATTATATGAAAACGGGACACAACAACCTGAAGACTAGAAAATGCAAAATTAGCAGAAACCCAAAATGACAAGGTTTTTTTCCATCTGTTTGTTACCAGCCCTTTGTGCTTCATGAAAGGTTGTCTACTCCTAGTGGGCTACCAATCCTACAAACTAGACTCTGATGTGATATTACCCTCCTTTCTTTGTTTGTCACTTTTCAGTTCAAGGCCTGCAACAATTTCAGCCTTGCGACTTTGCAAAAGTTTTCTAGAAAACTTTTCATCATATTGCAGATCACGAAAGAAGGAGCAGATAAAACACAGGATATTACATTTCACAGACTACCAAGTCCATCATCCTCATCATATGTGGCAAATGAACATACATACATACAAACAAACAAACAAACAAAAAGCCCATCTTGGATTTTGAGTGATACAGGAGCCTGCGGTGAAATGCCTCTGGCTATGAGAAGATCGCTTCTATTTTTCTTATGCTTTGAATGGTACGGAATGGAGAAAGGCCCATTCATTTGGGCATATAGCCGGATAGTAATGATAATCTGGCTCACTCTGTATGGGTGTGTGTGAGAGAGCTTTATTATATCCCAAACTGTGCTTCTGCTGGCAGCATTCCAAGGACATTGATCACAAGAGCCTGAAACTTGATGAAAGCCCAAGGAGAGGCAAATGGCATTTACTAGGTGTGTAGTGAATTTTCATGATCCAATAAGATTTAAAACAAAACAAAACAAAATATAGGCAAGGATCAAAGGCACAATATCTTTTTTCTCTATCATACATTTGGTGAAAAAGCTGCAATGATATTTTTTCCAGCCTGATCTGGCAGAGGGAATATATGCCCATGGGTGTCAAGTTTGATAAACTATTCTTTTTTCTCTTTCTCTTGACCCTGTGTTAGCACAGCATTTACTGATCTGCTTGATCCTGTAGTCAGCACTGTATTTTCAGTATTTCTTAAGGTAACATTCCCCTTGATATCTGTGAATGGTAAGAACACCGTTTGAGCATGATTTTGTACTGCCCATCTGGGGGCACATACAAATCAAGAGCAGACAAGAAGCATCCTGCCAGTATTTGAGTGCCTATCCTGAAACTACATACAGTAGCCAATTTCCATACAACACTTTGGCCCTACTTAAAACATGTTAACCCTATAAAGAGTCATCTGTTACCTCTTATTGAATAATGAAAGTAAGGCATATCTGGCAACACTAAAAGCTCTCAAGGAAAGCTTGCCTGCTTGAGGCAAATAAGGCATGACATGATAGAGGTATATAAAAGTATGCATGGTGTAGAGAAAGTGGACAGGGAGTTTTTCTCCTTCCCTCATAATAGTATAACCCAGGGTCATCCCATGAAGCTGAATGGTGGGAGATTCAGGACATTATTTTTTTTAAAGGACTTATTCACCCAGCACATGGTGAAACTATGGAATTTGCTACTACAATATGAAGTGGTGGCCACCAATTTGGATAGCTTTCAAAGGGGATTAGACAAATTCATGAAGGATAATGCTATCAATAACTACTAGTCATGATGGCTATATATTACTTTCAATATCAGAGGCAGTATGACTCTGTTTGCTAGTTGTTGGAGAATATGAGCAGCAGGATGCTATTGCATTGCATTCATCTCCTGTTGTGGGCTTCCCATGGGAATCTGGTTGGCCACTGTGAGAACAGAATGCTGGGCTAGGTAGGCCTCTGGTCTGAACCAGCATGGGTCATCTTATGTTCTAAGATTTCAGAACAGCACTCTGGAAACTGCCTCGCAACCTCACCATGTTATTCCCACATTTGTTCCTTGGGGACATCTGGTAATCAGTGTAGCCAATAAGATAGATTTCTAGTTCTGAGAGGAAGGTGATAATGGAAGTGAGCCCTGAATAATCACAGTTCTCTACTGCTGTGTTTGTGATTGCTGTATTAGGAGATTACATGAAGGAAAGAGCAATTCTGGGCTTTCAAACTTTGTACCTACTTTTAATTGCTTGATTTAACTCCACACTCTTTTATATCTGCATCTCTAAAATGAAGTAAAAATCACTTACCTACCATTTCAAAGTGCTCTTAGGTTTAATTAATTCACTCCAAAAGAAGACTCTTGGAGCCTTAAATGAATAGGGCTTAATAAGTGGTGAATTAAATTGACTTTCAGTGTATATTAGTCATGGGTACAAAATACAGT
The DNA here is from genome assembly GCA_021292165.1 of Shinisaurus crocodilurus. Classification (NCBI taxonomy): domain Eukaryota; kingdom Metazoa; phylum Chordata; class Lepidosauria; order Squamata; family Shinisauridae; genus Shinisaurus; species Shinisaurus crocodilurus. The sequence continues at coordinate 235,205,976 of CM037876.1, forward strand.
ACATCAGAATTTAGAGTTTCATTACACTGTTGTTTAGTTAAGCGACCTGATTTCTCAGCCACTTTTACAGCCTTTACTCATATGAATCCCATTGCCTTAATGAGACTATTAAGATGAGCAAAAAGAAAGAGCTTGTGCAAATGAAGCCAATGTTTTCAAAACGAGTTGTTTACAGGCATATAGAAGAACCTATAACTAGTGGTGGCTGGTGACTCCTGTGTCAGTGGGGCTCCTTATCCATTGCATCTTTTTGTTTGAGCTTTATAGGAGCTATCCATGGTGCTCCATGGTGATGAACCTATTGTGGGGAAGGAGTAGAGCACCATGGAGAGCTCCTATAAAGCTCAAACAAAAAGATGCAATGGATAAGGAGCCCCACTGACACAGGACAGGAGACACCAGCGTCCCCTGCCTATAAATGTACTGGCATTGAATGCTATTGCTCAGACCTCCAGGAGCATCTGCTAAGTTTAACCATTCTTGTACAAGGTAGAAAGTGCCCCTCCCCAAATAAATATTATTTTTTAAATGTTGAAATTTATCAAACCTGGATGTGATGCAGCCAAATGTAAGCACTTTAAGACTCACTGCTTCAATGAAAGGAGGTGAGCACAGCCTTATAACTCTGTTTATATTAATCGTTCTGGAAAGTGCTTAACTTTAGCTGCATGATACCCCTTTGAGATTTAACAGATGACCTTGACTTGAATATGTGTTTTATTTCAGTGGCTTGGACCCAAACACTGATGCATTAAATAGTCTGCATTTAATGCATCAATGCATTAAATCATTTAATGCATTAAATATTCTGCACTTTCAATTTTGCAACTAAGCATATACATTTGTCCTGAAAAAACTGTGTGAGATTATTCACCTTTTATTTCAATCATGGTTGGCACCATTGTTTCCCTCATCTATTACTGTTTGGCCCAATTCCTCCCCACCCCAGCTGCCACTGCTTCTTCATTTGCAGATTAAGCATGTGAGAAACGCATCCATCAGGGAACACACATTACAGTACTATAGAACTAACAAATTTTGGTTGTATAATGCTTTCCCTGAAGGACAGTGAGCACAAGTGGAACAGAAATTAATGTAGATGAATATTTGGCCATGCTCAGGAGTAGCAGAAAGGGGAGGCATTTTTGTCACTGATTTTGTCACATGTTTGCAAAACGAACTGTTGCCATATCTATCTATCTATCTATCTATCTATTTATTATTTTTATACCCCGCCTTTTTTCCTGCAAGGAACCCAAGGTGTCTTACATAATCCTCCTCCTCCTCTCCATTTTATCCTCACAACAACCCTGTGAGGTAGGTTAGGCTGAGAGTCAGTGACTGGCCCAAAGTCACCCAGTGAGCTTCATGGCCGAGTGGGTATAGGATCACCTATACAATGGAGCACAAGCTGCCTTTAATCAAGTCAAGCTGCTGGTCAGTCTAGCACAATACTATGTACGCTGACTGGCAGCATCTCTCTAGAGCAGGGCTGTGAGTATCACGAGTAATGGAACTACGCAGAGAGACTCACAAGCAGGAAATGCTAGGATAGGAAGTCTGGGGGAGGGCTCTCACTCACTACAGCTTACCTCAGGCAGACTAGTTGAGCAAACATGTAACAGAATAAAGGCCTTTCTAAAGCTTGCAAGTGATTTATGCCAATGAAACAGGGTATACAACCTTTTTGACCCCAAGGGCCAATCCAGTGTCAGCAGGGGACCTGGGGTCTGTACATATGCATGCATTCATACACACACACACACACACACACACACACACACACCATCACTGGGCAGGGGGATAGGATGCTTTGGGATCACTGAGGAAGCCCAGAGACCTCAATGGGCACTGTTGGTTTGGTGCCATTAGCGGCACAGAAGCAGTGACGCCAGTTGTTGCAGAGTCACTGTAGGGAGGAGGAGGTTTTAGCCTCCTCCCCTTCCCATTGACCTGACTGGCATTGCTGCTTCGGCACCACCATTATTGGCACCGAAGCAGCAATGCTGGCTGCTGCACTGTCACTGGGGAAAGGAGGAAGCTTTAGCCTCCTCCCCTGCCCATCGAGCCCAAGCAATATCACTGCTATTGCACAGCCGTTGGTGTAATATCACTGCTATTGCACTGCTATTCCACTGGTGTGGAAGCACTGACACCAATGGTGGGGGAGAATTCAGCAGCAGGGAGCAGCATATAGGCCATACAGCACATGTCGGGAGACCGTGTGCGGATTGTGAATCCTTGCTCTAGAGTTTCAGACAGGGTGTCTTTTTTAGCCCTGCCTGGAGATGCTGAATATTTGACATGGGGCCTCTTGCATGCAAAGGATATGCTCTACCACTGAACTGTGGTATGTGTATGTATGTGTATATATACTGTGTGTGTGTGTATAGTAGTGAAAGATGAAGCGCTCCCAATTGATTTGGTCCTTAGTGTATGTAAATACATGCATTGTTTGGCCCTCTTCCCTGGCCCCCCAGAAGTTTAGACCTAGAAGTCCATTTGTTTGTCACGCTAGGATCCAACTTCTCATGTGCCCTATTAGTCACATTCTTTTCTTTCTATCTGCTCTCCTTTCCCTCATCATTTTTCTCCTTTCTCATCTCATCTGCCGATTCTCAATAGCCCTATATTCCATTCCTCCTCATTCTCACGAACAGGACAGCTATGTCCATGGAAAGACTATTGACATATTACTGGGTGATTACAGCTTAGGAGGACAACAAGGGAACACTGACTACCTGAACTTCCTAGGAATTCTCATTGAGAGAGTCCATAGGCTTGTTCAAATGTTGGGAATATTGTGCATGAAATAATCTCTGATATGGTGCCACCAGATGTACAAATGCGGAATGCCAAGAGAGCCAGGGAGGGATCATTCTTACATCTCCTTTACCTTGGTCCTTGTAAACACAATTGGTTTGACATCCGAATATTTTAATTGGGGGAGGGACAAGCTAAGTAGCTGAATATATTTTTGTCTAAATTACCCTGGACACAGAATTTATCTTTTTATGCCACATAATTGGGGGGGGGGGGTGTTGCTTACTACAGAGTATGGCAAGCCTTTTCTATGATAAGACAGATTCTGACATACACACACACACACTCTGGGCCGGTTCACCATGGGCGGTAGAGGGGTAAGCCCACCCTGCGCGCGGCCGAGGCATCGTGCAGGAAGTGGGCGGCCCTCCCACGAGGGCGGGCTCCAGCTGCACAGAGACGGCAGCCCAGAGCGGCCTGAGCCGAGGCCAGCGATGAGGCCGCTCCATCCCCCGCAGGGCAGTACGGCAGGCAATTAAAGGGGCAGCAGCATACGATGCAGGCAGCGCTGCTGACCCTGCCCCCAGACCCAGGAGAGGCAGAGATGGGGTGGGGCGGGGGTGGAGGGCTGAGCAGCCCTGATAGCAACGTGTACTGGTGGATCCTCCAAAGGGGGGCCAGGGCCGATGGGGGGAAAGGGGAGAGGGCAAGCTGCCACCACCGTCCAGGGTTGGCGGCTGCGAGCAGGCGCACGCTGTGGAGGGCCCGCCCACCCTGGAAGCAGTGGTCAGGCACGCCCGGGGGCGCCCGCAGGAGCAGCTGGCGTGGTGCACGCTGTGCTGTCAGCTTGCCCAGGCAGCCCCCTCTCCCACAGGAGGGCAGCCAGCCAAGGGAAGCCAAGCCCCCATGGACACAGCAGATGAGGGGGGCTCCATGAGCCCAATGGAGGGCCCCTCCGGAACGCAGGACAGCCCGCCAGGAGGGGACCCTAGCAGCAGCTGGGACCCCGGGGAGGTGCGGGCCGCGGCTAAGCAGAGGCAGCGCTCCCAATACTGGAGCGAAGAGGAGACGGCAGCGCTGGTAGACCTGTGGGCGAGCCCAGATGCCCAGCCCCACCTGGCATGCCCGAGGCACGATACCATCTACCCGTGGCTCGCCCGGGGCCTCAGCCGCAGAGGGCACACGCGCACTGCAGCCCAGTGCAAAAACAAGCGGCACTCGCTGAAGAAGCGCTACAAGGAGGTGGCCAGCCACAACAAGCGTTCCGGGGTGACACCAAGGATGATGCCCCACTATGAACAGCTGGAGGGCATCCTTGCAGACAGGCACGATGTGGTCCCGACCCAGTGCAGCTGCCAGCCACCCCACGCCTGGAGCAGCGACCCCCCCCCCGGCCCCCTGACACCCAAAGCACGGAGGGCGGGCCCAGTGGCACCTCTGCCAGCTCCAGGCGCAAGGCGCCTGCACCCAAAGAGACCACCATGGGGGCGGGGCCACGTAAGCGCCGCACCACTCAGCAGCTGGACCAGCTGGTGCTGCGTGCCATATGTGCAACAGGGCAGCCACCGGACAACCTGGCGTCAGATATCGAGGACTCCCTGGGCACACAGGTGGGGGCCACCTGGGGTGGGCCCCAGGCCCCCAGTGGCACCGAGGGGGCCGGTGGCCCTCCCCCACTGGCACCCATGGTGGCACAGCCCCCATCCCCGGCGGGGGTGGCCACTGGGGCGGCGGGTGGCGGGACGGGCCAGGGAGGGGCACCGGAAGTCAGCATGGAGGCGGGGGAGGTGCCCACGCACGCTGAGGCCACCACCCCAGCCTCAGGGGAGGAAGAGGGGCAGGGGGAGATGGGGCCAGGGCACGGGCCCCTTAGCAATGCAGAGCGCGCAGCGCGTCTGCGCTGCAGGCGAAGGGAGGACAGGGAGCTCGTGGCGGCCACAGAGGAGGCCGGTGAGCGCTGCCACGCATCCATGGCACAGATGGATGAGAGGGAGGACCGGCGGCAGGAGGCAGACCGGCTGCTGGCCGTCTGGGTGGCCACCACCCAGCGCGACTCCTCCCGTGCCGCAGCAGAGGTACTGCAGCAAGCCATGGCAGCCTCCAATGCGGTGTATGAGCGCGCCATGGCGGAGCGGACGGCTGCCATTGACCGCCAAACAGCGGCCATCGACCAGCTGACAGCGGCCCTTTCAGCGCCGCCGCCGCCACAGTTCCCACCGTACCCCTATGGGGGCGCCCCACCCTGCCCAGCCCCGCTGGTGGCACAGGCGCCGCCCATGGCAGCGCCCACCCCCCTTCCCCAGGTGGGGCCCGCAGCATGGCCCACACCCAGGCGGGTGCAGCCGCGCCACCAGGGCCATGCTCACAGGCGCCCCTGAGCCCCCCCTCCCCCCTGCAGCCGTCGCCACGGGAGCCCGCCCATGGGCGCTGTCCAGCGCTGGCTTGCCTGGCCATAGCCATGGCCAGGTGGGGGTGTATCCACCCCATGACGGCGGCAGCGAGGGGAGGGGCCAGGGGAGGGACCACTAGCCAGAGCATTGCCCACGGAAATGGCTGAGTCCAGACGCCGTGCAGCTGCAGCATTGCTGCAAGTGCTGGGGGAGGACCAGGGCGAGGACGAGGAGCGGCCCAGGCAATGGGTGGGGGCCGCGTCGCAGGGCCACGCTAGGCCCTGGCGAGTGGTGGGTGGGGGCGGTGACAGCGGGCTCGCTGGCCAGCCCTGGGCTGGGCTGCCTGGGCCGCACGCCTGGCCACCAGTACGGGCACTAGCCGTCCTGCCGCTACTCCCAGGGGGCCCTCGGGCTGCGGCACGGGCTGCTGCTGCCGTGGAGCTGCTTGTCAGGGAGCGCCCGGCGGCTCGCAGCAGGTGGTCACTCCCACATGAGGAGGCGGTGTGGGGCGCCATGCTGGATGCTGAGGCCTGGGACGATGGCCGGTTCCAGTGCACGTTCCGGATGTCCCGGGCAACATACGGTGCCCTGGTTGCCGACCTGGCACCCATCATCCGCCGCTCGGATACCAAAATGTGGCCTGCCGTCCCCACAGAAAAGAGGGTGGTGGTCATGCTGTACAAGCTGGCATTCAACACAGGCTACACAGCCCTCGCCACCACCTTCGGCCTGGGCAGGTCCACATGCTGCGAGATCTTCCGGGAGACCGTGCTCGCTGTCAATGAGCTGTACCTAGCAGATGTCATGGCCATTGGGGACGAGCGGCGTGCGATGTGGGGGTTCAGGGCGCTGGGGTTCCCCCGAGTGGTGGGGGCCCTGGACTCAACGCACATCCGTGTGCGGGCGCCCAGGGGCAGGGGCGAGGAGTACCTGAACCGGAAGCGGTACTATAGCATGGTGCTGCAGGCACTGGTGGACGCCAGCGGCCGCTTCCAGGACGTCTATGCGGGTGTGAGTGGGCGTTGCCATGATGCAGCCGTCTTCTGGTCCTCCCCCCTGGCAGATCGGCTGGACAGAGGCGTCCTCCTCATGGAGCCCCCATTCCGTTCTATGGGCAGCCGTGGCTCATGGTGCCCTACCGCGCCCCCCGGACCCCCCGCCAGCACGCCAACTACTACCATAGCCGGGCCCGGATGCCCGTGGAGCGTGCGTTTGGGAGGCTGAAGGTGTGCTGGCACTCCCTCTACACGCTCCTGGAGGTGGGGGAGGACATCGTGGCAGACGTGGTGGTGGCCTGCTGTGTCCTGCACAACATCTGTGAGTCGCGTGGGGACCTCCTGCTGGCAGAGGACCCAGCCCTGCCCGGCCCCGGGGCCAAGCCGGATGCCGTGCAGGTCGGCCACCCCAGGGTGCCACGCCCCCTGCCACCGCCGCCCCCTGCTGCGGCGCGCGCGCAGGCACAGGCCATCCGGGCATGCCTCACCCGGTGGGTGTGGTTCCACAACCCCCGTGGGCCACCAGCGTCATGAGCGCCCCTGCCCCCTTCCCTCTGCCCCCCCTTCTCTCTGCCCCAGCACGTGGCCCCCTCCCCCTCTGCCCACCAGTTCCGTGGTGGCGTGCCTGTGGGGGGGCATGGGGCTGCGTGCTGGAACCATTCTGCGCCTGGCAGCCGCCCCTGCCTGGCTCTGGTACCGCAGCTGCCCGCCCACCGGCTCCCTGTGAGCAAGTGTGCTCCTGCCCTCCCAGGCTGCTGCCAGGGCTGCTGCTGCTGCTCCTCCGGCGGCTCTTGCCCGCTAGCGCTGGGAGGCTCACGCGGCAGCGCAGGGAGTTCCGTCTCCACCAGGGCCCACCCTCGCGCGTGGGGCGCGCAGGTTGTCTGTGGCGTCCTGCCGGACCCCGCGGACGGCCCCGTGGTTCCTCCCCCGCCAGCAGCCTGGGTCGTGTGAACCGGCCCGGTCTCTCAAAGAAAGAGTTCCTTGCTCATGGTACTCCCCTTACAAGTGGTATCATCAGGTATTTTTATAAGCCTGTCTATTTGCAAAAGAACATGGGCATGTGGGAGAGAACATTAACATTTGAGCCTGGATGTCTTGTTCCTTTGATGATGCTAGGCCAGCATTAGCTTAGACCTGCACAAAACCCAATTGAAATGAGGCAGCATTAAGGAAGTAAGAGCTGTCTCCTTCCTTGTAAAAACTCAACAATCTCAAGAAACAGTAGAACCTCAGGGCAAAAACATCCATCAGCTATCTAAAATTGATTTCATTGCCAGTGCTGTTTTCTGTTTTCTGCCTTAATTTGAAGGAGCTCTACACAGATAGCTGCTGCTGTAACAAGCACACTTTTACTTTTTGTGTGCTTAGTTCCTGCAATAGAAGAAGAGATGATTCCAGTGTATACCCCACAACCCTAGGCAATGTGTTTGCCACTCCATCTGCTGGGCCAAATGCTGAATCCTGCAAATTGAGCTGAACTAGGGCTTCTAGTGAGCCAAAATGTGTCAGTGGTTTTCATAGACATAATGTACCATTGCACAGCAGGCTAGACATCTGGTGAGAGAAGCCTGGAGGGATCCTAACTCTACAATTTGCTGGCCAGCAATGTTAGGCAGGGAGAAGGGAACCAGTCAGTATGTGTACTGGTGAGTTCAATTCTGGACGGCCCAATTAGAAAATATTCTAGAAGACAATTTCAGACCTCAGCAGTGCTAACATTTGTCACCCATATGCCAATTCCCTCTTAGTGTTACTGTTGGCAGTAATAATGTGCTGAGAACATGAAGCTGGCAAAGTCCAACAGATTTAGATGCCAGATGACTTTCTTTTGTCCATTGGGCAAGCATGTCACACACATTTGCTTCCTTTGTTAGACTGTAGAAGTGTTCTTTTGTTCTTTTCTTTTTTTACCGACAAGACTGGCAAAGTAACTTGTAATAATAATTGTCTTTAAAAGAACACAATTGTTTGGAGTTTGATTCTATCCATTTATTGAGAGAATATCACCGCCACAGACATTTGCACAGAAATCCCTCTAACCCCACATGCGTAAAGGGCCAGACTGTGGGAATATATCACAAATGACCCAGATGTAAGTTGTCATTATTCTGCAGTTGACACATTTTCCCTTCACTTGCACTAAGCCAAATGTTGGCATGGAGGATACAGAGCTGTCAGAATAGCCAATTGTTTGACACATTTTAAAAAGAGGTCTTCTTGACCACTTGCAACCAATATAAAATATACCATGACATTTCCCCTTAAGGGTGAACTGCTGTGTTATAGGCCAAACACCAGATGAGATAATACTTTCAATTTAAAAACTCCCATTCCACTTTTTAAATGTATTTAGTTCATAGCTGTACACAAATGGCATCTCAGAATTATCTACCATGTTTGTCAGCAGAGAAACTGAGGGGACCATTTCACTGAATTTCTCCAGCGGGGAGAGAAATTCTCCAACAGTTTCTCAGAGGTGGGGCTCACCACCGGCAGGGGTATAGCCCAGCTTTTCTCATTTTTGCTAAGGGTTTTTGTTTTGTGCACTGCCACTGCAAGTGGCAACAGCAGCAACTGTGTTGGCAACCCAGTCTCTATTTTGCATCCTCCACAATGCCCCACACTTGGTGTCATGCCAGGGCATTGCGTAGTGGTGAGGACAGCCACCAGACACACAAAAATGGTGGAGAAAAATTGGAGAAAATTCTGCAAAGTGGCATCCATTTCTAGGAGGGTAAAAAAAAGAAAACCCCAGAATGCTTTCCAGAAAAAAATGTTCTATGAGAAGGGATGTGTGAATCAGCAAAACTCTCTGTGTATTTTCATATATATTTTCCCAAATGTACGCATCAATTGTGTGCATCTTTGAAATGTACACATTCTTCTCCCATTGATTAAAGCATTTTTGTGTGCATTTTTCAAAAGTGCACATTCTTTCATGTGCAGTTTCAAATGTACATATGCTGTCAGATGCATTTTTGGGGGTGGGGTACATGAATGGAAATGTACGGATTTTGACCACAGATGACATCCGAGTCTGTGTTCAGTCTGGAAGGTGCAAACTGGGTAAATCCTGATCAAAACGAACTGAACCAAATTTCTTATACATCCCTACGTTCTGAGAAATTTTGGCTCAGCTCTAGCTGTCATGCTTCAGGGTTCAACACCTTACCAAATGTTAACTATCAGATGAGTGATTGTGGAGACATCTTGTCTCTAATGCTGCTGATGTTGATAGTACCGCTCCTTCCCTGCAAGCACTATAGTGCATGTGAGGGTGGCAGTGTTGTGTCGAGCTCCAGGGAACAGGTGGAGCTAGTGCTGTGCAAAGGACCTTCCCCCGCATCACGCGCAGCTGTGGGCGGGGAGAACTTTTGCGGACGTGGGGGAGGTGAGGCGAGACTTACCTGTTCTCGCAGGTATTCGGCCATAAAGGGGGTGGGGCTACAGGAGCCAATATTAGGCCTGGCAGCCCCACCCACACCCTCTTTGTTTCCTGCAGCTCCCTCCCTCCCGCCCTGTATTCAGTATGGGCTCCTCTGGTCGCCGTTAAGGGACCGAGTAGGAATTTTGGCTCATCTCCATTAGGGGGGTGAGCGTGTTTCGCCTACTCCATACTACTGCAGGGTTGGGAGTGTTTATAGTCAGTGTAAAGAGCAAACCAAAAAATGGTCACAGTTAGATGATAGACAGGTAAGTGCGGGTTAGGGTATTTGATAGGGTAAGGTGAGCATCCCTGGCACCATTCAGGTGACAGGCGGTTTCATGAGGCCTCAAGTTGATGGGTCAGGAGGCTCAGACAACTGAGGATCAGGAACGCTTGTGATGCCTTTGTTCTCGCCAAGCTTGTTGTCGTGAGACTCCGAGAGGGCGCGACGCAACAAAGGCTCCCATCACTGTAAAGTAAGAAATGGGGCAGCGGCGGACTCATCGCCACCGCCCGGTTTTGGATGCTCCGCCCCAATTGCACAATTGAGCGGCCTAAGAGGCCAGAGTTGTAGAACCCGTACTCCATCCCTTTGCAGTCCATTGTATGTAAATAAACGTGGCCCAGTTAAATCCCAGCCAAGTGTCTTGACTCTTCATTTCCCCATTACGCACGCAAAAATCTGTCCTCCAATGCCCCAGAAGTTTTCTTCCCCTAAGAAAAAGGTTTCAGTTTTTCTGCCTCATTGTCAGAGTGCCAGTGCTTTAGAATTTCTTTGGGTGGCGCTTTTGAGCTTACCTTATCATTGTGAGGTGGCTGAGAGTGCTGCGTGTGTGTTTTTCCTTTCTATTACAAATCTCTCCATCACTCTGCAGCCTCGCTGGCTGCCCACACTTCCTGATCTGAAAAAGCCCTGTTGGGGAGGAGTTACTACATGATGTCTTACCCTGGGCTTTAACTGAAGTGCAGGAAGCTGGGGATGCTGCTGTAGAGATGACTGTACCATGAAAGACAAGACAATCATGCACACTCCCTGGCCACCTCATAAGTAAAGTAAGCACAAGAGTCACAAACACCACAACCCCTGCCAGTGGTGAGGATCGCTCTGAAATTTTCTTCTCTTTTGAATTTTTCCCCAAAAGCAATTTCTTTTCTATCAAATTGAATGAGAATGGACAAAAAATATATGGAATAATTTTTGAGCATAACACTTTATTTCAATACAGTGCTTTTCTTTTAAGACCTTCCCTGGACCAGTTACATTTTTCTCAAATGAGTCATACCCTCCACCTCCCATCTGTGGTACTTGAGATCTCCTGCCTAACATTTATATTTTTCATGATCAGGGATTCCTAATGGGATTATTACTAATAGCAGACAAGTTTCTCTGCAAGACAGCATGTCCACCACTACTGATCTATGCAGACACTCTAGTGTTAGATATATTCCAGGGTTCACTCCATGACAGACATAGGGCAATGCTTTAATCAAATAGGCCTGAGCAGTGCACTGTTTGAACTGACTGTGCAACTTAGAATATGACCTGGAATCTTCTGTTCCACTTTCAGATATATAAAGACTGCTATCATGTCTGTCCTTAATCTTTTCCAGGCTAAACATACCCAGCTCATTCAATCATTCCTTATAGGATTTGGTTTCCAGAACCCTCGTCATCCTGGTCACCCTCCTCTGGACCTGCTCAAGTTTGTCTACATCTACATGCTTCTTAAAATAGGATGCCCAGACCTGGACATAGTGCTCTAGAAGAGGAACTATTATGATTACTTCTTGTGATCTGGACATTATGCTTCTGTTAATGCAGCCAAAAAATGTGTCACTACACATTTAGTCACTACTAAATGTGCCTCCCTCCTCATCACAGCTTAGCACTTGTGTTTTGAAATAAAGTTGAATGGTCCTCATTTCTCTCCTTTTTAATTTGTTTTTATCCACAATCGACATTTTAAGCATGCTTCTGCTTTACTTTCCATTCCCACATTAATCCATCAGATGTGCAAAGTCCTATTGCCCTTCTAGTAAAATCACTTTGCAGCAGCCACATGCCAAATCCAGATTCATGCCCTGATGCTTCTTTCAGATTCCCTTTCTCTGATTCCACTGTCAACGGGTAACTGGCAGGGTTTATTGGTCTTCTGCACTAGTAGTGTCACCATTTGCTTCCCTCTCTTCCCCCAACATTTTTTGGCACAAGGCAACCAGGAATGTGCTCCCTTGCCTTGCCTCATTGTACACAAGTATGAAGTGTTGTCAACTACAGACAATGTAGCAGGTCTGGCTTTGGGAGTGGTAGCATCAGGACCCTAAGCAGGAGCAGAAGGTGATCTCTGAGGCAGTTTTCTGTACTATGCCAGGAAGCCAACCTGTCATTTTACATACAGAGAAAGGCTGCTTCTAGTTTGATTAATTAGTCTAGTGAAGTGGGCTTTTGGAGCAACTCATTTGGCATTCCCTTTGTTTGAAAGTATGTTTGTTTTGGAACATAACTATTTAACACTGAGGTGCTGAAATGAAATTTGGGACATACAGTCAGGATACAAATTTACTTTTCAAATTCAAACCTCACACCCAGTTTTAAGGACACTCCTAAAGATCTACAGGACATTCCACAGAAATTTCCCACTTGAAGATTTATTATTATTATTATTATTATTATTATATTATTATTATTATTATTACATTTATATCCCACCATTTTTTCCTTTTTCAAGGAGCCTGAGGCAGCTTACATGATCCCCCACCTCTCCATTTTATCCTCACAACAGCCCTGTGAAGTAGATTAGGTTGAGTGTCAGTGACTGGCCCAAAGTCACCCAGTGAGCTTCATGGCTGAGTGGGGACTAGAACTCAGATCTCTAGAGTCCCAGTCCAACACTCTAGGCACTACACCACACTGGCTCTCCTGTAGAAAGACTGAATTAAAAGCCAGTGTGCATATTCAGGATACCACTCTGTGTTTCATGTTTAAATCCCAACTTGACTTCCACATCCATTTTCAGGAGGGGAGAAGGAGATGCAAAGTAGATTCTAAAGTTACTTACAACTCAAATGAAGCCTCAAATGTACTGCTTTACTAGCATTGTGTTAATTTACTGTTTTCATGCAAGGTATTATTTGGTTCCCTTAAGATGTGCATAAGAAAGATTACCATTTAGGCATTTAAAAATTGCATTCTAGCCCACAATCCTTGCTTTGCCACAGTGTTAACTGGCAAAGGAAAGTGAGGATGTTGGCTTAACTTGCTTATGCGCAGGGCCATATATAGGCTGGGGCCTGCAAGTCCGTGGCCTCATCAAGTGCTCACTCGCCTTCTTGTGCGTGAGTTGTGCACAGCTACTCTGAGTTCTCCTCCACACTTAAAGGAGCACTGGGCTTCTGGCTCACTCACTGTGCTCTGAGAGCTGGCCCAGGAGTCTCCAAGCATGTAGAGTCCAAGTCAGCAACACTTCCTGCAAGTGTGACTGGTATGGACATTGCACAGTTGGATACCTCACCCAGGCTAGTCCTTACACTGCTGTGAACAAGCCAGGAGACCAGAACTCACATTGGACGGAGGAGGAGTGACTGTGCAGCCTAAGAGGAACAAGAAAAAACAACCCTAGGGGGAGGGGGAGGCAGAGGAGGAAGAAGACGATGACCAATCAAGGGAAATTGCAGGGCAGAGTGAAGAGGTACAGTAAATGCCAGCTGGCTGGCAGAGCCTGCTGTCACTCAGCCTCAACCAGTGGTTTTCTGTTGTCTGAAATCAGTTGAACATGAACCTATCAGTTGTAGTTGGATTTGTCAAGGATAAACATGTTGAACATCTTCTGGTCTTGCACAAACTTAGCAGTCTTTCTGCTGATTTATTTATTTATTTATTATATTTATACCCCACCTTTTTTCCTGCAAGGAACCCAAGGCGGCTTACATAATCCTCTTCCTTTTCCTCTCCAATTTATCCTCACAACAACCCTGTGAGGTAGGTTAGGCTGAGAGTCAGTGACTGGCCCCAAGTCACCCACTGAGTTTCATGGCTGAGTGGGGACTAGAACCCAGATCTCCCGAGCCCCAGTCCAACACTCTCACCACTACGCCACACTGGCTCTAATGTTCTGCTCAAAGCTCTATTGGCCTATGGGTTTAGTTCTTCTCAGATAATTGTGCAGTGCTATAATGTCAATGTCAATGTGATGTCAGGAAAATCTGGTGGGGTACAAAGACACACGCAAGAAAAAAATAATTTTAATTGTGATTTATACTGTGTGTGTGTGTCCCCGTATTTTATTGCATTGTACATCGCTCAGAGTGGCCAGATGGGCGATTCATAAATATAATAAATAAATAAGAAAAAAATAGGGAAAACTGTTTCCTACTCCTACATTCACTGTTTCAGTCACCAATTGCACTCTGTAATTGTACGTGCTTGTTCCAGAATGTTTCTGGCTGGAGACTTCTTTGAGCTGTGCAATCATTTGTACAATTTCACCAGAAAGTATTGTGTTAATCAGCTTTACTCCAGCAATCACCTGAAATTACTTTTGGAGCTAAGCTGGACAGGCTACTTGGCAACTGCTACCGCTGTCAGAACTTTGATAAGATAAATGGATGTTCTGGATTGTTTTTCAGAACCACCAGGGCAAGTTGTAGCGCCAATGTACCTCCAAATAGAGGCAACAGTATTACAAAGCCAATGTGCCAACATCAGCATCATAGGTATCACTCTTCTAGTGAAACATGTGCTGTCTGTTGTCCCCTGGCAATTCCCCCGCTTTTCGGTGCATGGTTGAAAGCTGTACAGCCTTAACTTCTCTCTCTCTCTCTCTCTCTCTCTCTCTCTTTTGTGTAAACCGTAGGTTTTTTGTTTATTGAATTTCACAGCTTTGTGTAATGTACAAATTTATATTATACAGTTGACAACCAAGTCAGTGACACCCAGGATGTTTCACAATGTCAACATCTAACATAAAATCCAAGCTAGGGATGTGCCACGCTAGGAATTCTGTTCCGTTTAAGCCTGATGGGATTCTGCAGCGTTGCTGCACTGGTAAGCAGCAGCAGAATGTAGCGGATTTCCCCCCCCCCCAATTCTGAGGGGGGGACTCACATTTTCCCCTAGATTCTGCCATTTGTGTAAATTGTAATTTGTGCAATTTGGGGGGGGGATCTTGAGATTTGCACAAACGGTGTCATAATTTAAAAAAATATATTTTTGTATTACCGATCTTGTGCAAGTGCACATGATCGCGATTCTGCCTGTCTGCTATGTAGCCCCACAGAGGCACATCCCCCTCTTGTACATCTCCTTCTCAGTTTCATCCTCTTCACACACTACTTAATAGATACTTGCCAAAGAACTCAACTTGTCAATTTCATTCATCCTGCACTTGGGCACCTCCAGAGCTGAATAAAACTGAGTAAAGTTTCCCATATAAAGAAAAACAAACAAAACAAAATTGAATGATGTTCCAGTGTGTGTGCATGTGTGCGTGTGCGTGTGCGTATGCGTGTGCGTGCGTGTGTGTGTGTGGCGGGTGTGTGTTTGGATCCTATGCATGATGAATAGGATAGCAACCTAAGGCTACAATTCTATACCCACCTACCTGGAAGTAAGCCTCACTGAACTCATTCATTACTTATGAGTAGACATGCGTTGGATTGTGCTATGAGAGATATAAAGTTTACTGCAAGTGGAAATCAGTGTTATCCCATCCCAACTGTCACATGACCACTTTCTGAATGATCTCTTTCTCACTCTCATCTCATTTATTTAATAGTACAGAATGGATTGCCACCTGCATCTGAAACCTTTCTGTAAGGAACAGATTGCACCAATTATGTTAGTGTTTGGCTGCCATGCATAAAATGAAATGAAGCAATGGGGATGACTTATAGCAGAATGCACCATTTTTATTTCAAAAGCTGATAAGCAGAGATGCATGAATTATTAAAGTGAATGGTGGCATTATAGAAAGGCCAGTAATCAAAGATCTGCTTGCAGAAAACAAGAAAGCTGTGACTAATTTCATATAATGATGTTTGCCTAACAAAATGGTACATTTAAAGGTCAGCTTAATAATAGAAGGCATTTGATTCCAAGGGAAAGGAGTACCTTCATTTTTGCTGTATAATTCATTTGACATACACTGTATGTTCGATGAAATAACGTAATCATGCTTAACTGCAAGTTAGAAATGGCTTGTCGAGTGATAACATCTTTTAAAATTAATGGCGTAACCCACTCATGATCTGAGTCAGATGTTTGAGTAAGCGCAGGAGAGTTTAGATAAGCTTCCCTTCCTTGCCTTCTTTGTTTAAGAGTGTATGGGGATGGGCCTGCGGGTTTAGAAAAGATTCCAACATAGTCTGTTGTGCTATCTGACAGCATGTGCCTGAGATGCAGAGACTTCTCTAGGCCTAGCAAGAGATTAATGTCATAATCTCATCAAAGACTTCTAGCTATATTCACCAAATATTATCATATTTGTCTTGTGTTCCCTATCTGTATAACCACACTCCCAAATTCCAGCATGTTGCCATGCCACTTATTTCATCACAAGTGAGGTTGTGGCTTTCTATGTTCTGCAATCCTATACCTACTTACCTGGAAGTAAGTCTCTTTGAACTCATGGGACTTACTTCTGAGTAGACATGTATAGGATTGCACTGGTAGCTACTATAACTACCCTATAAAGCTACCATCACGGTATCTATTCATCTACAACCCATTCTGCTGTAGTGTAGCTGAGGAGGCAGTGGTATTAGACATATCTCCAGGTAAATATTCCTTCTGGCTATGTAACTAATTATTCTCACCACCTCTTGCTAGAATGATCCTCCCACAGGGCAACTCCAGGTAGGGATGGGCAAATATGGCAAGCTCAAACTTGTTGAGATTCTCGTTTTTCCACCACCAAACTCATTCCCCGAGAGCTCTTCCCCCCCTGCACAAAAATTGGTACATATTTCTGCGCACATTTTTGTGTGCATTTTTCAAGTGTATACACTTGTGTGTGCATTCACCAATTGGCTAAAGTGTGTTTGTGTACATTTTAGACACGTATGCATTTTTCTCTGTATATTTTTCAAATCAAATGTGTGCATGTTGTCAAATGCACTTTTTTGTTTTGTTTTGTGGAAGACATCACAGGCCTGGAAATGTTCAGATTTCTTACTGTAAATTGCATTCAGGTTTGGGAGGTGTGAATTGGCTAATCTTGCATTAAAATGTGAACCCAACAAATTTTTCACCTATCCATTGCTCCAGGCCGTGGCTACAATTCAGTACAGAGGTGAATGCTTAAGTACGGATGTACCGATTCACCTCGCGCGGCCTTACCTGTTCTCCACGGCGAGCCACCCGTGCAGCCCACGCTGCTCCCGTCGCATCACATCCAGCACCGGAAATGATGCGACGGGACCCTGCGCAGGCGCGCTGGACCCCCGCGCCACGTATTGTGCCTGCGCAGGGTCCCGTCGCGTCACTTCCGGGGCCGGATGTGATGCAACGGGACCAGTGCCGACGGCTCGAGCGGCGCAGAGAACTGCTCCGCGCCGCTCTGAAGATCGAGGTGGGGGGCCGCCGCCACAGAGAGTTGAAGCGGCAGAGAGCCGGGACCCCCCCCCCCGGTTCGATTACATCGCTAGCTTAAGACATTAGTAGGCGATCACTCATGACCGAGTAAGATTGTCTTCCAGGATAAAATTACAAAAAGAAATTTATATAAAGAGGAAATTGTATAAAATTGGGCTTCCGGGTGAACATGGAGTCTTGAAGTCACACGGAATCTCTGTGGGACAACTGATACAGCGTTCCTGGCCAGAGAAATTCTGACTGGGGAATCTACTTCTGATAAGAAGCTAAGATTTGATGTTACCCCCAAAATACCTTGCAGGGTTATAAATCGCTTTATGTTTGTCCTTCGGCGGACAGATTGTGGCTGTAACCTGAGGTGGGGGAAAGCGGCGCCGTATTCAGGAGACCGGCTTGTACCGATCATTAGAGGCGTACGTGTTCACTTCCAAAATGATGGATAATATCTGGACTGGCCGATTTGGAATCTTTCTACAGCACAGTAGGAATTATAATTAACTGTAAGTTGAATGTGGGTATATCTAGGAGGCAAAGAAGATAAGAAGTGCTAATTGGAAGGAGGGCTATAATTCTTTTATGTGCAGTGGAATTTTGGAAGTACAAGGGCAATATGACTTCAGCATTTATGTTGCTCTGGAAAAAGTTGGAAAATAATATTTTAAATAAACTGGAAAGAAGAATCCAAGGTTGGGATGTAAACTTTGAAGTAGACGTAACAAAAAAAAGACGGGAATCGGACACTACACAGGAGGAGAAAGAAGTAATTAAGGATGTCGGAGACTTTCCAGAGATTCACAGAGGCGTTGAAGTGTTAACTGGACTGAATTTGTTTAAGGAGAATACTCGGAGAAAAGTTATGACGCAGTTTTTAAAACCCAAGATGGCGAATGCTGAGATTCACAGAGGCTTTGAAATCTGGATTGGACTGAAGGTTCATAAAGCCAGTGAGCAAGATCCCCAGAGTAGACTTGCTTTGTTTTTTGTTCAGAATCTGGAATGTAGTTATCATCCTTTTGACAGAGGGAAATATGAGCTTTGTTAAAAAATCTGATTTTGCTTTGACTGGGAAAGGATGAAGGGCTGTTGTTTATTGAATTATTCAGATAAATGGATTGCCTATACGATTTGTATGGACTTTAAATATTTAAGAAAAGGGATGGCATATATGATTGTCCTGGATTTCAAATATAAATGGTGATGTAAGAGAAAATATTATTATTATTAAGATATAAGCATATTAGGTCTATTTGGAAATATTTACTTAAAAATGTCTTTTTAATCTTGTGTGGAGTATTTGACATATTGAAGGGGAAGGTTGTGCTTTTTGTTTTTGTTTTTTGGAGGTTTTTGTTGTTGTTGTTGTTATTGTTGTCTTTTACAAGTAGAATGATGACTTATGTGCTTCTGTTGTTGTGTTAGCTGTTACTTATTTTTTAACTTTTAAATTTTTCTTTATAAAAAAAAAAGATATCTTTAAAATTATAAGTGAAGTGGTTTATGGATAGATAGAAAGAAACAAGGAGTAAATGTACTATACTAGAGAGGGATTCTTAATATTCTTAATAATGGGATTTTAAATTGGATTAAAATGTTGTTTTGTTTTTGGTTTGCTGTAACTGAATGTGAGGTTTTGTTAACGGAGAATGTTGTAAGAATAACTGTGGTTGCTTAAGCTGTGGAGAAGATTGGAAGTCCTCTTTAATTGTGTATATTGTTTGTTATATATGTGTTTTTGTGTTTGTATGAAATGAAATAAAATTCATAAAGTGAAAGTGAAGAGGAAATTGTATAAAATTGTGTAGACTGACTCTAGCGATGGGTCCGTAAGTGACTGTTGAGGCCAATTCTAGATCCACACAGCTTCCCGTAGTAAGGACACAGGTTACCAGATGGAAGATGGTCCTGTAAAGGATTCGTTTTTGACGTGCTTTTCGCTTAGCACGTTTCTCCCTTTCACCTTGCACTCGGGCTTCTTCAAAGTCCATAGAACCTTTGTGAAAGGCCAACGAAGTTAAAGCGTTCATGGGTCCATGAATGCTTAAACCCATTGCTTCACTGCACTTTATATTGGATTGTTCTGCATGTGCTCTGGAGTTACTTAAGGATCCTTGCATCTCCAGCAATGCATATAAGCAGGGCCGGCGCTACCGCTAGGCAGACGCAGGCGGCGGCGCGGGGTGGGTGGGTTGCAGAGCAGGGCTGCTTTGCTCCGGAGCCCCCCCCCCCACAGAACGGGGGGGGGGCGCTAAATATAATTTGGCCTAGGGCACCAAACAGCCCTGCACCGTTCCTGCATATAAGTGAACACTCCTACTTTTGTAAAGTCTTAAAAATATCACCTTCAAAGGGTTTTGGTGGAGAAAGGGGGGCAGTTTAATGAAATGCAGCATGTTCAAGTTTAAGTTTAATGAACTTAAACTTCAAGTTTAATGAAAACTTGAACATGAGCAAGTAAAATGCAGCAGATCCTATGATACCAAAATGGTGAACTTGCGGACATGCTTCTATCGCCCTTAGATTAAAATGAACAATACATTATGCCATTCCATTTTAATGTTACTGGCTTCAGATATAGTTTGAGCATAGTGTGGATTTATATTCAGATGACATTAGTCTCTGCAATTGTCCCAGTTTCTTATCACAGTTGCATGAGGGGTGTTGTATCTGAAACTACATAGGTTTCAGGACCATACACAGGTGATGTGAAGTGGGCCAGTGACCTATGAGTCAGGAAACCCCTCTGAGCCAATAATTCATTAGGTAGTCTTAGGCAAGCCACTATTCTCTCAGTATCACCTGCCCTGCAGTATCTTCATAATACCGGCCTACCTTATAGGGATCGTGTAAGACGTTTATCATCAGAAACAATGTATGTATGCAAGTCTAAGATTAAATCCTTGGCATCACTAAGGATGGGGAAGGGGTAGAGCACATGCTTTGCATGCAGAAGGTCCCAAGTTCAGGCTCTGGCATCTCCACGTAGAACTGAAATATCACCTGCCACAAACCCCAGAGAGCTGCTGCCAGTCAGTGTCAACAATATTGGGCTAGATGGATCCATGGACTGACTTGGTATAGGGCTTCCTGTGTTCCTAAGGATCTCAGAGAGCAGAACTAGGAAAGACTACATGCTACCAGCCAGTGTTAACATTTATCTGTGCTAGATAAATCAATGTTCTGAGACTCTGTATAAGGCAGCTTTCGAATCATATAATGTATATGACAAGTAGGGATGGGCGACCCGCCCGGCACTCGACTTGCAGCATGAAAGCCGAATGTTCCCGCCACGCAAGCCGAGCTGAGTACAAGTGCCAGCTGAGGCGCTTGCCAGACTTCTGGGTCCCCAGCGCTACGTTGTTTACATAGAAAACAACCTAATTTGTGCAAATTACGACCTAATTTGCGCAAATTAGGCCATACTTGGTGCAAATTAGGCCGTTTTCTACATAAACAATGTAGCACCGGAACCCGGAAGTTGCTTTCCCTGGCTCGGCTTGCGAGAATGCGAGTTGAGCTGAGGAAAAGGTAGGGCGAGTGGAGCTCGAGGGTCGAGCTTGGTGAGTTCGCCGGAGTTCCACCCCCCAATTGAGCTTTGCACACATCCCTAGGACATGCATTGAAAATTTGGAAATTAGTCATGGAAATGCAAAGTATTGTCACTGCTGTGATCACATTCACATATGTTTTTGCGCAAAATGCATTTTGGGCTCCCACCACCACCACCACCAACAGCCAACAGCCTGCCATTTCTAAAGGAAGACCAACATACTTGGGAAGTTCCTCAGAGATGAGAATTCCCTTGGTACTTTTAAAATGTGACACACTGAAACCAGCCATTTATTTAATGTCAACAGATTTGCCTTTCAATTGTCCATTGGCTATTTGACCAAGCTTGTACTTAAAATACTTACAGGGCATTTAATGTTTTACACATACTGTCAGCTTGTAGGAGAACTGATATGGGATGTGTTGTTTGCCTTCATTTACCAGCACTTAAAACCTTTCAGTTCTTTAGTTTGCTTTCATCATGCATTTACTGAATGGATTAAAAAAAAATGGGGGGGGGGAGAGAGAGAGAGAGAGAGAGAGAGAGAGAGAGAGAGAGAACCAAAACTTGAACATGAGCAAGTAAATTGCATTTGATGGCCTTTCATTTCATGTGAACATACTGATAACCAGATTAATGTTGGCATGAAGATAACTATAATGGAACTAGACACTTACTGACACTTTAATGTGGGATGGGATACTTGTAGGCAAAAGTAAATTATGGGGGGGGGACATGATGCCATTGTGGGGCAAGGAGGGGCATAGCAAAGTTGTTACACAGGAAGCACGGCGGTATTGGTTAAAATGGGGCAAAGCATGACATGGGAAGGGAGTTGCTAAAAAGCCTTTTAAAATGTGACACACTTAATGCCCCCCAAATGTGTTCATGGCACAGATGAAACTCAGGGGCTTCCAAGGTTAGCACTGACACTTTCAATCACTACACTACCCCAAAGAAATATTTCAAGGGATCTGAATCCCTCTAATAATGAATTCAGGACTGGAGTCAAATGAGGCCACTGAGAACAAGAAGGAGATATCAGCATGTTTTCGGGGACCCTGAGGTTTAAAAAAGTACAAGCAAATAATTTTATTTATATATATGCACATTTGGGGGGTAACCCCCCCCCCCCGACCAGCCCAATGCAGACTGAGCATGCTCAAAGCCATGGAAAGTTAGTTGTCAGTTGGAACAGAAAAATAGAGAGGGGGAATGGAATGCCCTGCTTGAACACCTTACAGCTTAGTATACTTGAAGACAGTATGGTTGGCTTGCAAACTGCAACCCTGAAGCAGCACTCTTGCTAGGAAGTGAGGAGGATATGCTACAACATTTTGTTGTGGGTCCTACTTGTGAAGCCAAATCAGTAGTAGAAATTGCATAACATAATCATAAGGAAAGGGTGACTATGCCAAGAATCCCCTTCCCCCACCAACGCGTAGCTGTTGGTGGGAGGACTATTTGTGCGCGTAGAGGAATGAGAGGTGAGGCTGTTTAATTTTGAAACTACCTATGCGCTCAAGGCGGGGGGAGGAGCGGTGGAAGCCTTTATTAGGCAGCGTTGCTCCACCCTCTGCCTCTTTTCTCAAAGCAGCTGCTGGAGGAAAGTTCTGTGCCAGTTGGTGCCTTTACTGTGGTTTGTGTGGGACCAGTAGGGGTGGAGTCCTGGGACTCCCTGCTCTCTCTGATCCCATCTCTTCTTGTTTTCTCTCTCTTACTTTAATTTTATTTGATTCTGTTTCCCTCCCTCCCTTTGTGGGCTTTTTTGGGGCTGAGTGGGGGGGATTGCTGGCCTAGTCCAGGGCCCTCCCTGTGCCTTGCCTGCTACTGGGAGTAGATGCTGGATCGCGAGCACGGTAGGCACAGCTTGTAGGGCGGAATCTGGTGGGGGGGCCCTCCTGCCTGCAGGCCATTTTAGGGCCCCAGTGAGGGCCTCCTTTGCAGGCCTCTGCCTGCAGGCCGATTTGGGAGTCCAGTGAGGGCCTCCTTCGCAGGCCTCTATAGTGCTTTGCCCTCTTAGGCTTTGAGGCTTCTCCTTGGTTCCCTTGATAAGCATGTTGTCTGTTAGGAGTGAAGCACTCCCCCTGATACAGATGGAAGAGGTCCCAGTGGCATATGGTTAAGGCATTGCCATTTACTCCGTGGCATCTAACGTTTCTTTATTCTAGTGGCTACTTGTGCTCTTTTGCCTGATGTGCTACCTCATGGGGTTGTTGTTCACAGTTGCTCACCAAATACCTCAATATTGTTGTGGTTGTTTGGCCCCAATTTTTTCCATCACTGTCCTACCTTGCAGGGTAGTCGTTGTATACGTGTATATACATACATACATACATAATTGCTATACATAGCTGAATAATACTAATTCCAATGACAATAACAATAATAATAATGATAATAAGGGAGCACAAATTCTAGGCCCTTGGTTGGGGGGGGGGCTTGCTCACTCACGTGGCTGCCCTGCCCCCATGCTACTACCCTGATTCTTGCCTGCCTATGTGAGGGGTCCTGTCTGGCTCGTGTGGCAACGATTGGGCATTGGATTCCTACCCCACTGGTTTTTGCCTTGTTCCTACCTTGCAGAATTGTTGTGATATAATTTTGTGATTAGTTACTAATAGTATTAGCTGAGCAATGAAGCTCGCTTGTTCATACTTTCTATATCCTTAATTGTCTATGGTCTGGTGGTAAAATTTGCTATTCTTGCACGGGTTCTGGCCCTGTCTTACACATACGGGTTGGTTTACCTTCCCCCCTCTTGTTTTATGCCTTATTGGCCTACCATGCCTTACAGGGTTGTTGTGCGGATAACATGTAAGGAAAATTGTGTGCGCTGCCTTGGCTTCCTTGCAGGAAAGCAGGCGGGATACCAGTACAATACTACACAATACCTTCCTTAAAATAAGGGGTTCGTATCCCGGTCTACCTCACAAGGTTACTGTGCGGGAAAGTACGTGAAACAATTTGATTGCTCTGGTACTGAAACAAGTGAATTAAAACAATCTGTTTCAAGTTAATTGCCATTGCTCTGTAGGTGGGGCACCCGCTTTGCAAGCGTATGTCCCCTTGTTCAATCATCAGCATCTCTAGGAGGGTTGGGAAACAATCCTGCCTAAAATCATGGAGAGACACTGCTAGTCGGTGGTACTGAGCGGAGTGGTCTGTTGTTCTGGTGGTCCTCATTTCGTTAACCTTTCTCAATTTAGGAATGGGTCATGGCTTAGTGGTAGAGCACTTGCTTTACATGCGGTGGGTCCCGAGTTCGGTCCCTGGCCTCTCTAGGTGGAGCTGGGAGGGCCCCCTGCCTGGTGCCCTGGAGGGCCCCTGCCAGTCAGACCCGACTGTATTTTGCTAGTTTGACCAATAATCTGACTCAGTATAAAGCGGATTTCTATTTGTTGTATAGTCATCCAGCAGGAAGAAATCTGCCACTGGTGATCCCCTTATATTATTTGGCATTGAGTTGCCTCATGATGGGGGGCATGATGGCAGGGGAAAAGGAAGGGGTGTTTCCCTGAACACTTGGCTGTGGCTCTATGGTTTAACTCTGGCTTGTGTACCGGAGGTCCTGGGAACAGGTTTCCAGCATCTCATTGGGGCCTCCTGCCTGGAACCCAGAGGGCCATTGCTCCTCAGTGTCGGGGGTAAAGGACTGGATGGCCCAATGGTCTTGTTCAGTTTATCCAGTCAGTGGTGTTGGCGTGTTAATGATAGGGACTTCATGTTCACCCTATTAATTTTCGTATGATCTTAATTATGTTAATGCGGGACATACGCCCACACGAATCTTGCTCTTGCTTCACTTAAGGTTTTTATAACGACTGTGGCATTGCTCACTGTTCTTAATCTGTGTTGTCCTGGCATAGCCAACCAAGTCATGTTCTGGGCTTGCAAGAGCAATTTTATCATGCCAAGTCATGCTGTTAGTTCTTGTGGGGTTTTTATTTGCAGTTCAGCGGGCATTGATACATACGCCCTGCTAGTACCTGACACCCATGTGTGGGCGGCCCCGTTCTGTTATCCGTTGCCTCAACCGCTTGGGTATTATGACATCTTTGTTCATTTCGTGGTTTTGTCCCCTGCCATGCCATCCCTTGATATTAATACTGTATGCTTTCTTTAGCTGTTTTCCCTGGTGCTCTTAAGCTGTGTGTTCTTCATGAGGCAATTCCTGGATCTGCAGTAGCGTACCTGTTAGTCCTTTGAGGAGCTGTTTTTATCAGTTATTTCTTCACCCAGCGAATAATCGTGAGTCCCAATGCTTTTAAGCCATATGCTTTCTCTGGTGGCTTGAGCTTCTTTCATCACTTCGTGACAATTTCAGACTCGTAAGTGTGGTCGATCCTGCCTCGTATCTTTGGTTCTGTCCTTGGACGTCCGGAGCGTCTATACATGTTAGTTATTTTAGGGGCTCAGCTTTTAATGAGGGAGACTTATAGCTGCCTTTCATTGCAATGGGGCTTATGGATGCAATTTAGGCATTGGGCTGCAGGTGCATTCTTAGTTTAATATAGCTTACGGCAGGTCGTTAATCTAGTCCAAGTTTATTTGCATGATACATTACACTTAATTCATCTGCCACATTGCATTTCCCGCAGAGCTCTGGTTTACTCTTGGGCTTTTCTTACCGGCGCTGCCGGTGTTGCCTAATCCTCTGGCCTGTATATGGTGCTGGTATTGTCCTTTATTGCCTACTCTTTTGGCAGCTGGTGGGCTGTCCGGGGTGGTTATGGTATGGCTGGCCCAGTGTGCATGGGTGGCAACCCCATTCCTTAAGCCAACCACTGGCCCTTACTTTATTTTGCCCTCGAAGCAGGTAACTCTGAAAGGGTTACTTCCATTCCCAGAGTTATGGGATTCTTTTGGCCCATGTAGTTCCTGGACCTGATAATGACTTGCCTTCATCCTCATTGTTATTTATTTTGATTTTGGTTCCCATGTTTTGCTTGAATTAGGGTAGTAGGCAGTGTGATTGGCTGTCGTTGGGCAGTACTCAGGTGGACTTTGCTTCAGGCGTCCTCTCTTGGCTACATGCCTCCTACATGTGGGGATGGGTTCCCAATTTTGGGTTACTTAATGCTTTCCATAGAGTGACCCATGTCCTAGTATATTTGGTTTTGCCCTCTGATCTTCTGGCATGGACTGCCATGGGGTGCCAGCTATAGCTGGGCGGGCTTATATTCTCATTAATGTGGGAAGGACCCAATTTCATTTTTGCCTTCCCGGGAGACTGCTTGGGGTATCAGCAGGTGGGTATCCCTAAGATATGGGCAGCAATCCTTTGCCTCTACAGCATCAATTGGGGGCTCAGTTGCCATAAGCACATTTCCTCTTCGAGGCCTCCTTTTAGGTGGCTCTAGGCAGTTCCATATCCCTTTTATTCCCTCTAAGGAAGTAGGGGTTTTCTGTCAGAGGCTTCAACTGTTTTGGCAGTGCGAGGATGGTATGCAACAGAATAAGGCTCGTCCAACCTATGTGCTTCCATGCACTATGTTTGACCCAGATTGCTGATTGCGTCTGTGACAGTTTTTCACGAAGTGTATAGTTATAGCCGGGCGTGCTTTATGCACCCTCGGTTGTCAAGGTGCGGCACATGCTAATTCCTGTCTGCTGGCTGTGAAATACAAGCCACCTGTTTGGTTCCCTGTATAGCCCCTGCCTAGCCTATGGGGCTTCTCTTCCTACTGGAGCAGTGGGCAGCTGCCATGAGTGTCCATAGATACGGCATTGGCCAACTTCAATCCTGGCCCAGGCGGGGAGTGCAATGTATTGCCTACCGTGTAGTTGCAATCGCACATGAAAGCAACATCCTGTTCTTCGAACGCACTGGAATGGCTGTATTGCAGAAGCACAATATTACCCAAGTGTTGCCTGCATTTGCAATTATTCTGATCAACAATATTGAGTATGCGGCCTTTGCGGACTTGATAGTCAAGACCGAGCTTTTGCTTCTCCACACTTTTGAGAGGTGTGGTGTTGGTTTAAGACACGCCTGTCAGTCACTGGTACAGTACATGCCAGGTGCTTAGAGCATTCTACAGTCATCAGTTTCATTTGGACGGTCGCTGCTCTGAATTTTCCCACCGGCTGGAATACATGCTGTGGGTCGGTGGTGCCCAGCTGACTATCGTTCTTATATTCAAAAGTTACCGTTTCATGGCCCCGTGCGGTGACATGGAGGAGGCCTTCCGACATCGCACGCTGTAACATTGGGGAGTGGCGAGTTACAGCGCCACACCTCCGGTTGGGATGCTTCGCCCATTGAAGGGTATACTGGCCGAGAGCCGGTTTAGCTAGCACCCGCACTCGTCCCTTCCCAGATCCTCGAATCAATAAATGTGGTCCTTAATTTCACCATCATTCTGTGTCTCGACTCTTATTTCCTCTTTTGCGTGCGCAAATAAGTAGAGTCAAGCCCAGCTGGCTTGAAAAAACAAGCATGTTGTTCTATTGTAGGAGGAAAGTATATAAATAAATAATCCTTAGTCAACAGCCAATCTGACTTTGAGGACATTTTTTCTCCACCTCTTAATTATGATGATTCTGTCTAATGTGGTATAAACATATATTTTCCTACTTCTGGACAACTATAGGGGAGGGAGAACTGAATCCTGCCATTTCTGAATAAATGTCTGGCAGTGACATTTTGGAACAATTATTTTTTTTTATGGGAGGAATAACCGTTGATTAAACAAAACAAGATCAAAGGCTGGATAAAATATCATGGGGTGGAAGCTTGTCATAAATATGGCACTGCCATTTCACTTCATGAAATGTTGAAATAACAAAGGGCACAATCCTATCTAGGATTGCGCCTAAAATGTGTTTGTATCATATGATATAGCAAACTTAAAACTTGGCCCTCTTACTTTCACCTCATTTTGAGCTCATTCTTTTTGGCTGGACCCCCCCCCCCCCAATCCTATGTTTACACTTCCGTAGTGTTGCTTTTCACAGACAGATTGTGTGATTTACTGCCCCTTTTTTGGTTTGCAAACGCCATGGCGATTAGCCATGTGACATTCCAAACTTGGCATGAAATTGACCCAGCCCACAGAACATTACAACAAATGTAGATGGCAAGTAGATAGCAAAAGAATCAGAGGAAAGTCGGGCAGGAGCAGTTTTAGATCCCTGTTCATTAGCAACAATAAGCCTGTAATTTAGAGACCAAACTCTTAAATTCTCATTCTTTTACTCCAAGAAACTAACATAATTGGTGCCTATTTAGAAGTCACACCATGTTTATCCAAGTACAATTCAGGCATTTCAAAAGCAGTGCAGAGGAGACAGAAGCTTAGCTAAGGAATAGCGAACTTGAATTGGCTCTGCGATGTTTTTAAGTGGTTGTAACAAAATGTGTCTGTGTTGATTAACGCTTGATAACACATAACTGCTCTATACTTATTTAATGATGTATGAAACAAGGAGTGACTATTCGATTCTGCCCTACTATATTCTTTCCAAAATTGACAACCCAAAGGAGACAGATTGCAGAGCTGTCCCAAGTTTGTCAAGAATCAAGTACACCATTGCACAATTGGCTCCACTAATCACGTTTTGGGTAGATAATGTGGGCTGATTCTATATCTGATTGATATATAGTGCCATCAGTGTGCATGGTGCTTTAAAGAAGCCTTAACCAATCTGATGACCTCCAAATGTTTTGGACTGTAGTCCCCATCACCCCAGTCAATGTCCATGCTGGGTAAGAATGATGTGAGTTAAGGTCCTGCACATCTGGAGGTCACCAGGTTGGAGAAGGTTGCTTTAAAGACTATGGATTCCAATAAAGAGGATGGATTCCAGTCCCAAATTGCTCCAATATTTTACAGTCTAAAATTTGACACTGGGGAAACTATGGAAGAAGGAGAGGCAAGGGTAAACAGGGAAGCAATATTCTGTTATAGTTACAGTAAGTCAAAGTGGGCAACATGGTTCTCCAGATGTTTTAGTCTACAACTCCCATCATGCCTCACCATTGTCTATGCTGGTTAGGGCTGGTGGGAGTTGTAGGTCAAAACATCTGACCACATTTTGCCCACCCCTTTAGTACGGCGTGAGAATTAGGGGGCTGTTCCAAAGTATTTGCAGAACAGGTGGATTTTGAATAGGGATTTGAAGGAAATTTAAATGTATCAGAGCAAGAAATTTCCAGCATCACTTAGGGCCAGTGTACATATTACAACAAGCGATTTTTGCCATTTTCTGAACACCACCTTGAAGCTTGTCTTGTCTCATTTCTGTGTTCGATTGTGCTATTTTTTTTTTTGCTTAATTCGAACAAAAAAGTGTGCACTTTGAATGGAGGGAAAGTACTTTTTTTTTTAAACCTCAAACGCAAGTTCAAGAATTTACAAACATTTTAGAGAAGCTTTTCCTACTCGTGTTCAAGTTCGGGGTTGTGAACAAGGACATGTTTGCATGATTTGCGAGCATAAACCAAATTCTCGTACATTGTCTTGCTGTTTGTGGTGACTGTTTCCATGGAGGAAGTAAGCTATCAATACGCAGCAGTTTAGCATGCATAGGAGCCAATATTTTCCATGTTATTCCAGTGGTGAGCATAGGAAGTGTCGAGCTTTGGTTTCATTTCAGTCGGGAATGATGACAGAAGCATCAGAGTTATCAGGCATAAAATGGGAAATATATGTTTTTCTATCTCTGCAAGAAGAATAACACATTGTATGTACTTCCTTCCCCTTTGATTCACCAACAACCCTTTCCAGTGAAAGCTAACTAAAGTCAGGGGGATTTGAATGCTTGTTTTAAATAGACAAATGGTCATGTGAACCACAGTGCAGTTTTGTAAATGTGTTTCTAAGCCAGGGGTGGGCAACTTGTGGCCATCCATATATTTTGGCCTACAAGTAGCAGGTCAAAACATCTGGCGGGACACAAGTTGCCCTACCCTGTTCTAAGCACTTACTACTTCTGGCAGTTATTTATTTATTTATTTATTTGTTATATTTATACCCCACCTTTCTTCCTGCAAGGAACCCAAGGCGGCTTACATAATCTTCCTCCTCCTCTCCATTTTATCCTCACAACAACCCTGTGAGGTAGGTTAGGCTGAGAGTCAGTGACTGGCCCAAAGTCACCCAGTGAGTTTCATGGCTGAGCGGGGATGGCAGTTCAACTACACTTCTTAAAGACATAGTTACAGCTAGGCTCTCCCCCCTTTCCTTGTTAACAATTGGGTCTGGTTTTTATTGGGACCCTCTCCTCCATGCAGAGGCCTTTTAAGTAATTTGTAGTCTGAGCTAGAGATGGGGGAGAATTTCATTCAGTTTACACATTGATATGAACTTGCCAAATTTACATTTCCCAAATCAACATATGAAGTGGAACTCAGTTGCCCTTCTGTATCCACAATTCTCTGAATTTTGTAATGCAGTTGTCTGCGGACAAAAAAAAATGCGAATAAAAATGTTTACATTAGGAAAAAGAGCACACAAAAATGAATATATTAGTGAAAGAAATGTACAAAAAGCATTATCTAAGGGAAAGATGCTTGCTTGCAGAAATGTATGTATTAGGCAAATGTATGTACAAAAAATGTTTATATTAGGAGAATTTTGTACAAAGATCCATACAAATTTCTATGCTGACTTTTTTACAATTGCAAAATAATGTGGCTGGAACAAATTGAAGACTGGAAAAATTAGAAACGTAGAGAAACCGAAACTGACAGATTCACCCATCCCTAGCTGGACATCTCAGTTTAATCTGTGTTTTAATTGTGATTTAGTTTAAAGCATTTGTATTGTTTTTTAAACTCATATTTATTTTGAAAGCCACCCAGAGAACTTGTGCTACTGGGCAGCTATATAAATACAGTAATACCTCGGATTACGAGTAACCCGGTTTGCGAGTTTCTTGTAAGACGAGGAAAAATTTGGCATAAATTTACATTTGAAAGACGAGCAAGTCTCGCAACACGAGCCGCTGCTGCCGCATGTGGCTCCTGTTGCGAGATGTCTTTCAAATTTAAATTTATGCTAGCAACGCGAGGCGCCGGCTGAGCGAGCGGCCGCCACCTCACGCTGCTGCGCCGGCCAGCCAAGCGAGTGGCCAGGAGGCGGGGGCATCCCTGGAGGCGAGGCGCGGCTTGGCTCGGCCGCCGCCTCGCGCTGCTGCTCTGGCCGGCCGAGTAGCCAGGAGGTGGGGGCTTCCGTGGA
Organism: Shinisaurus crocodilurus; assembly: GCA_021292165.1. Classification (NCBI taxonomy): domain Eukaryota; kingdom Metazoa; phylum Chordata; class Lepidosauria; order Squamata; family Shinisauridae; genus Shinisaurus; species Shinisaurus crocodilurus. Next base: position 235,236,873 of record CM037876.1, read on the forward strand.
GGCGCGCCAGGCTCCTTTCTCCCCAAAAGGCAGCAGCATCGGCAGCACTTAATCCTTTCTAAAAAGCACACAAATCCTTACAAATTCTCATAGTATGAACCATAATCTCTCTAATACTGAGACAGACAATGTATTTCAAGCATTTTCTGTCAGGAAACGCTCCCTTCCACCCAACTCCACCACCTTTATACCCTCCTCTTTCCACCACTCTGCATGCAGAAATAAAGGCAGGAAAAGAAAAGATTACGCCAAACTAGTTGCTTCCTACACAGCTGTTTAATTACATTAAATTACTTTGCCAGGGTCAGAAAAAGAAGCGAGAGAGGGAGCCCAGATGCAGCCGGCATTTGCAAGTTAAAAAGCATCTTCTCCTGCTGCTTCGTACCTTTGAAAGCAAGCTGCCTGTGCCGCTGCCGGTCCTGTCGCGTCACATCCGGCTCCGTCAGTGACGGCTGGATGTGACACGACGGGACGGCGGCGGAGAGGCGAGCTGCTTTCAAATGTACGAAGAAGCAGGAGAAGATGCTTTTTAACTTGCAAATGCTTTTTTTAAGCCGCGCCTCGCCTCCAGGGATGCCCCTGCCTCCTGGCCACTCCTGGCAGAGCGAGTGGAGGCGAGGCGCAGCCGGGAGCCGGCACATCAGGGAGTTTCCCCATTAGAAATAATGGGAACTCCGCTGATTTGTTCCACAACCATTTAATCACTGCTTTGCCGGCTCCCTTCATGGGGCTCCATGGGGCAAAGCAGTGATTAAATGGTTGTGGAACGAATCAGCGGAGTTCCCATTATTTCTAATGGGGAAACTCGCTTTGATTACGAGTATTTTGGATTACGAGCATGGTTCCGGAACGAATTATGCTCGTAATCCAAGGTATTACTGTATATAAATTAGCATATATTATTTATAAATGCATAAATAAATAATCCTTCCCTCACCAACCTGAATCTTACAGATTCAGATACACACACACACACCAATGCAGCTACAGGGTTTAGGAGAAAGAAGTCCCCATCGATGCCAATGGGGAGTTTTTCCCTAACTAAGTCCCAAAATTGCATATGTGTAGGAATTAGTGGTAAAATCAATTAAGGGCACAATCCAGTCCAGATGCCCATAAGCCTCTGAACTCATAGGATTATGGGCATCCTATGCAAGAAGGCAGGAGGAGCATGGAGACGAAGATCGTCTTCGTGCGCCTCCCGACCTGCAAAACACTTAGATGGCCGTTTTCGGCTATCTAAGTGTTGTGCCTCGGAGCATGAGGGAAGGAGGCTGCGGGCAGCACTGCCAGGATACTTTGTATCATGGCAGCACCTCTCTCTTTCCCTTACCGCCCCTCGGAATGCCCACAAAACCCCTTCGCCAAGGTTGCATTTGTGACTCCACAGATGCAGCCAGCACGGTTCTTTCTGCAATGGCTGCTGGAGGGGGGGGGCAGGTGCTCCAAGTACGGAGTCCCAGCTCCGACCTCGGAACAAGTTTCCAAGACCGGTGCTGGGACTCCTAATAATCCTATGGCCATCTTGCCGCTGTCTAGGGGCCATAGAATTGCTCTGCCCACCTCCTCCCTGCACTGTTAAAAAAGAAGAAGGAAAAAGTCCTAGTTCTAGCTAAGTCTTTAACACAGGAGTGAGCAACATCTGGCCCACGGTCTGCATGCATGTGGCCACCTGACCCTTTTTGTGTTGTGATATGTATCACTTCACCAGCTGCAGAACATTGTTTACACATGGAAGGGACAGAATGGCTGTAAACAGGTTTGTTGTGTCTTTCTGGGATCTCGTGTTTTCGCATGGGAAACTAGACTGTGAGGACAATATGAGCTGGTCACATGGTTTGTATGTTCTGATGACGTGCTAACTTGTTTTTCTGTCTGAAGCCATCTTAGAGAGAAGCTGGACTGCTTTCTCTCTTCTTCTTGTTCTTCTTGCTGGACTTTGTTACTGCAACAATGTAACTTCTTTGCTGAGGTGGGGTGAAGCTCAACTTACTCCACTGGATGTAATGCTTGCTATGCATTTATACTCTGCACATGGACTGTAACTAGGAAATGTATACTCTGTAGAACTTTACTTGCTAAGTGAATAAACAGGTAGAATTAGACCGGTGGTGTTACAGAGTGTTTCCTGACTCCATGGATTAATCTGCAACGGGGAAGCTGGAAGCAGTCTGACAACAGGGCACACTGGGCTGGTCAAACTGGCACAACATGCTGCACGCTGCGCGGGGGGAGGGGAGGTGAGATCTGGAAGATCTGTGTGTGGAATTTCAGGCGTCTGCTAGCGCACAGACAGGATTATAAATCTCCCGCACTCTGCATACTCTCAAACACCAACATTTTGTGCCCCGCACTAACCCCCACTGCCACTGCACCGGCAACATTTGGTGGCACAGTGATGGCAAAAAGGCATTGATTTTGCTTTAAACAAGCCACGTGGAGAGAGCTCACCTTGTTTTCAAGCTGATTCATGCTCCCAGAAACCTCTCAGGAGTGTGATTTTGCTAGAAAACAAGGCATGGGTTTCTCAGCACACCTTATTTTCAAGGAAAATCATGGATGGGTTTGCTGCTGCTGCTGCTGCTGCTGCTGCTGCTGCTGCTGCTGCTGCTGCTGAATTTCAGTGGCAAATTCAGCAGCATAGGGCAGGGGCGTGACCCCTGGTGGGCTTGGGGGAGGAATGTGCCCCCTCCCCCCTGGAGCATATCCGTGCTTTAACATAATGTATAGTTGAGTCCTGAGTCTTTTCTGCATTGCACCAGAACAACTGTATAGAACTCTTTGCTTAACAATATGTACATTTAAAAAACAACAACCCAAGAGATCACTGTTTAGAATTTTGATCTTCATATACATATAGAAACGGATAATATTTCATGCATATGATGAAGTGGACTTAAGTCTACAAAGGCTTATGCTATACAAAATCTGTGAGTCTTTAAGACGCAAGACTCATAAGAACATAAGAAGAACCATGTTGAATCTGACCAAAGGTCTGTCTAGTCAAGTATTCCGTTTCCAGTGTTACCAACCAGCTCCCTGTGGGAAGCCCACGAGTGGGACATTAGTGCAATAGCAACTTCCCACTCATGTTCCCCAGCAACTGGTATACAGAAGCATACTGACTCTTTGCTGCTATTGCTGCTACGGACTAAGATGGCTACCTTTCTGGAAGTTATGTATATTTAGTCTCAGGCTAATTTCCTTGCAGACCAACAACAAGAAAACCATTTCCAGTTTTATCAGTGTCATGTATTGGGTGTTAATGTCTTAGAAATCCTTCTTCCTAGGGCAGTGATGGCGAACCTATGGCACGCGTGCCACAGGTGGCACGTGTGGACCACTCTCCTGACACGCGAGACATAGGTCACCAGGAGAGTCACCATGCTGCGCGCCCGGGCTCAGGCCGCGACGCGGCGGGCTGGCCGGCCTACCTGCTGCCTCCTTGCTGCCCGCACTGGACCCGCCGCCGCCCGTCGCGTCATGTCCGGCGCGCTGGATCTCCGCGGTCTGTTTTTGGCGGCGGCGGGGGGGGGAAACCAGGGCAACTCGGGCTGTTTAAGCCCTGTTGCCCTGGTTCCCCCCCACCGCCAAAAACAGAGCGCGGGGATCCAGCATGCAGGACATGACGCGTCGGGCAGCGACGGCGGGTCCAGAGGCGGCGGTGCCGGCTTGAGCGGCGCGGAGAACGCTCCGCGCCGCTCAGAAGAGCGATGGGCGGCGGCGGCAGCAGCCTTCGCCTTTGGGCATTCCTTCTCATCACTTTCGTCAAAGCAGTCTGGCAGCCCATCACACTGCCAGTGCCAGGCTCCCGGGATACAACGTCCATTACTGCACATGAAGTTTCCAGGAATATTACATTCATTTGTGAAATTATTCCAAGGCAACAGTTGTCCTTCCGCCGAGCCCAGGAGCAGCCACATGCCCCAGCGCCACGGCCGCTCTGCAAAGTTTCGGGGCTCTCCCAAGCATCTCCGCCTCTCGGCTTGAGCCCAGCCCAGGCCCAGGCTGCCGCTGTACAGGAGGAGGAGGAGGAAGGGAAAGAGGAGGGCCAGGGGGAGGCTCCTTGCCAGCCAGCCAGCCGGACCCTCACGCTTGCTCTCTCTGTCACACACACATACACGCCCTTCCGCGCTCTTCGCGGCAAGGCGAGTTAGCATTGCACCGACGACCAGGCTGCCCCCACCCCACCCCCGAGCACAGGCTGCCCCCCGAACAGAAACACACCCCTCCCTGCCCTGCCTTGCTGCGGCGCTCCAGTTTCCCAAACGCCGAGCTGCTGCACACTTAGCATGGTGAGGAGCCGTCGTCCCTGCGCTCTTTCCGTTGGGAAGGTGTCCAGCGGCGGCAGCAGTTTGGGTTCCGCTTCAGGGCGGCGACGGAGGCCGGGCTGGAGCCGGTAGCACTGGGCAAGCCCGAGCAAATCCGCCGTGTGAGGGCAAGCTGGAGCTTCGTCGCAATCGTGCCCACCGGTGAGCGAGCCCGCCCAGCCATCCCGTCCCAGCGGGCTTCATTCGGACCTTTCGCCCAGCGAGGCGGTGGCCGGTCGTCAGCCCTGGGAGACACCGGCCTCTCTTTGAGCTGCCAGCTGTGACTACAGTGGCAGCATTTGGTGCCTGAACGGGGCGGGGGCTCGGGCTGGTTTCCCGCAGTTTGCCCCGCCGAAGGCTGCGTTTGGGACCGGGGGCTCTCCCGCCCGCTCACCCGCCCCTGCTCTCCTCTCCCTCCACAGGCTGTTTGTATCACTGAAAGCCCTGTTTCAATGAAAAAAACTGTTTGTATCATTGAAAGCCCTGTTTATTTATTTTATTTATTATATTTATACCCCGCCTTTTTTCCTGCAAGGAACCCAAGGCGGCTTACATGATCCTCCTCCTCCTCTCCATTTTACCCTCACAACAACCCTGTTAGGTAGGTTAGGCTGTGAGGTAGGTTAGGCTGAGAGTCAGTGACTGACCCAAAGTTATTGTGTTATTGTGTTTTTCTTTTAAGACAAAAGATGTTAATTAGTTCAGACAACTGTATGAGTTGTTTTTACTAAACTAAAACCCCAGTATTCAGGTTTAATTGCAGTGTTTGCACTTTGAAATAAATAAGTTGGTTTTGTGTTGCAGTTTGGGCACTCGGGCTCAAAAAGGTTTGCCATCACTGTCCTAGGGTAAGGAGGGTGGAAAGCACAGTATCTAAAAAGACCTACATCCCAAGGCTGTCTTCCACTCCTCCAGCCCATCTATCTTTCTAGTGCAGACATGCAGAAAGTGTAATCAAATTCATGTTTCCAGCTAATAGTTGTCCTAAATAAGCAGCTTTAACTCAAGTTTTGCCACAATGCGGTTTATTCTAATTTCTTAGGGTGATGATATATCAATTAAAACTAATCCATCTTCCAAGTAGGAGCTGTTTCAGACTCCTTTTATCCCGAGGAAGGGAGTGCATGAATCAGTAATTACAAAGCATTGCTCAGCTTCCCCCTCTTAACTTTCATCTTCTGAGGAGATTAATAGCCATCCTTGGGACACCAGCTGCTTTCTATTTATCAAAGGGATGCCAGCGGCTGGCAGCTCTCATGAAAGACCAAGGAAAGATTGTGTGTGTGTGTGTGTGTGTGCGCGCGCACACACACACATAGCAAGTAACATCCTTGAGATCTTGTGTAGGAGAAGAAACATAAGTGTTTTGTACATTCTTGGTCAGGTTGTCCCAAGTAGTTTTCAGATACAATCTTATGAGTGACAGAGTAATTGCAGAAGCTTTAGTTTATTTCACAGTGACATTCAGAATCAGGTCTGTTGGCTAATCAGGTTTAAGAGTGATCCAAAGGCTAATTTTTAATCATGTCTTCAGGTTTCTTATTATGTAATGAAAATGTTGTTCTTTCTCATCTTTGAAATTCAAGCATAACTGCCCCATGGTTTCTCATGCACCTCCTCTGAAGTAATGGTATCTACTGGCTAGCACTGCTTGATCAACAGAGCCAGGAGGGTGGTTCAAAAGTTATCATGTTGTAAAACATGCATTAGGTTTCTCAAGTCTTATATTCATAATCAGCATGCAAGCAAACAAAGTGATTCCCTTTTCAGAACCACTGGAGGAGCGGTTCTGCTGTCAGTGGCATCCCAGGATGTTTTTGCATGGCAATTGGTCTCAGCCTGGAAATGCATGAAGAATTATTACATGGCAGAAAAGCTGCCCTGCTCTTTCTCACTTAATTTAAAAACGAACACGTTGGTGTTTGGCTCAGTGATTTACAGTATTAAAAGCACACTGCCTACTTCTTTTAAGTACTACGGGACACATTGTGAATACCTCCAGTAAATTGCCATGAAATGGTTTCATTTCTGTTTTCCTCCCTTTGGGTCCCCGGCCCCTTTGAGTGTGCATGAATGTTCCTTTCACCAACTATGAACTCTTGATGTCATACTCAGAGTTCAGGCACAGTTCAGTCCATGCTCTTTTGTGTTCCATGAAGACATCAAATTTCCTTTTGATATCACTTGCTGGCTGCAGACATTGCATCAAACTACAACAACCATACTAAAGTCATACTACCTTAATAAATGGGAGGTTTTATGGGAGTCCATTTATGACATCCCAAATCAGCTGCCTCCCTCTGCCTTTTGCTAGGGCTGTTATAACATCATTTTCCCTTATCCCCATCAGATTTCTTTAACATATGCTACTTTTTCCTGCAAGGAACCCAAGGCGGCTTACATAATCTCCTCCTCCTCTCCATTTTATCTTCAGGTTAGGCTGAGAGTCAGTGACTGGCCCAAAGTCACCCAGTGAGTTTCATGGCCGAGCGGGGACTAGAACTCAGATCTCCCGAGTCCCAGTCCAACACTCTCACCACTACGCCACGCAATGGAGCATTCTCGGTACTACAAAATGAAGCATTGCTGTTTTTCTGCCCACACTTCCTATCAGTTTTCATTATTCTTTTTTTAAAAATGGACAAGATAGATCTAAATTCTGTAAAAGAGGATCAGATTCTGTGCCATGTACTGTTTGGCACCCAATTAAGTATGAAATACAAGGAGAGAATGACTACAATTATGTTTATTAAGGGAAATCTGCAGAGTGTGAAAGACCTGTAAGAGAAGAGTATGCTCAGTCCTTCTTTATGTAGCCAGTGCCCTTACCATGTGTTGGAATAGCAAAGGCAGAGGATCGCATGAGAGAGAAAAAAGAGAGGTACAATCTAAAGGTTTGTTATTATATTAGAGTTTTTTGAAGTAGATATTAGGTGCAATAGCAAGGATTACTCAGGGTTCAGTGCTAATTAACAATTCTGGATAAGAGAGCCTTGGGTGCAAACAGGAGTCACAATAAGTGCGGTATATTGCCTAGCAGCCAGATGATGCAAAAATAAATAAATAAAAATCCTCTTAGCTTGGGTTTCTTGTGTATAAAAAGACTAGCATGTCCAGTTTGTTCTGTAGTAGTGGTGGTGGTTTCATGCTGTTATGAGCCTGACCTGATATGTTCTGCCGTTTTATATCTATTTATGACTCAGTAAAGTTTGCCAAGCCTTTAATTTTCTGGATTCAATCTATTTTGGTCAGCCACTTCCGCTAACACCCTGCCCTGGGGATAGGCAAGGTGGTACCCGTGGACACTGGTGTACTCTCAAACACCTTTCTTGGTGCCCACTGAGGTACCCTAGCCCTAATAGCCCAGTGCTCAACTAATGCAGAGGTAAGTCCAGTTGTTACTTTGCTGACGTGGAACATATTTCTGGCAAGTAAACCCAAATAGCACAGCAGCTTAAGAAACAATGGTGGTGCAATTCAAAATAACCAGTTTCCTATGTTCAACCCAAACAAGCACAATTTATATATTTTGTCCTCTCAGAAACCCACTCCCAATTATTCAACTTTGCAAATGGGGTACTGGAGCTAAAATTGTGTATTTATGTTTATAAAGGGACTTGAGTCCATATCTCCTAATTCAAAACCCAACAATTCCAGTGTAAATGACAACTGAATTCCCTTCCCTCTCCAAGTACTGTAAGTGGTACGGATTAACAAAATATATCTGTTTTCTGTTTATAGGTAATCAGATCACAGTTTGTAAAATAGTTTGTTTTTTAATGACTCTAGGTTGTGACAGGAAGCTTAGTAATAGGAAAGACTCTAACGTTGTTACATAGGTTCTGGTCATACACCATACACTAGGGATATGGTATAATTTCATTAGCCCTTCCTTGTACAGATAGTTTTCTCCTGTTATGTTGATGACTTCCAGCATGTTTCACGTAAGTTTTATTTTCTTTTATCTCCCAGTACCTCCTTCTTGGAAATAAAAAGACAATTTGTCACTGGAAATGAGATAATCATGTGCAGTTTTGCTTTTTACCATTATCCGTATTGCATTACAGTACATCCCTGGGCAATTTGACTACTTAGGTTGTGTGGAAAATATAGCAATGGACTTTCCTGGATGGGGCATCTGCATATTTCACTTTCATTACCTTTCAGTGTGCAAGGGTGACATGCTCATATTAGTAAAGACATTGTAGCTTCAAATGATTGCAGCAGGAAATTGAGTCAGGCTTCTGTGTTCTATTAAGGATTAGGCAAACTAACTGTAATGGATAAGTTATCTGATTAACTGTGCCCCCCTCCCCCAGTGTGCTTTTAAATGTAAGTCTAATGGTAATTATTTGGAAAACACTTTGTATAAAAATATTTTAGCCTATTAAATTTGGCCTGGTTTAATCCTTACATTTCTAAAGGTCATAAAGGAGTAAAATAACATATTGGAAAAAGAAACCTAATGAAGTCATTTATTCAGCAGAACCTGCATCCAGCTTCATTCACTGCTAATGAAACATCCAGAGCCACAGAATGAGGCAGTCCAAACTTATAGAAAGGCTTATTTTTTTCTGGTTGTTTGGCAACCGTAGGCTCTCACAAAACAGGGCTTTCTAATCTTCCTTCCCACTGTTACTGCAAAATAATGGTCCATTTACACTTTCACAAACTGAGATGGGACAGTCTTCCCATAGCTCTCTAACTCCTCTCTACCACAACACAATCATTTGTTTGAAAATATCTACATGTCAAAATGTGCTTTACATCAAAACACGCCCATAATAGGTTTTTGGGTGATACAGGCTATTTGTGTGACTGCCTGTAAGGAGCTTCCAAGCAAAGGACATTTTAGTTCAGCTTGGACATTCCTCTTGAACAGACTACTACATGGGATACATTATTATCCATTTTCTTCTTAGAGGCTATGCCAACAGGCTTTACTATCGGATCATGGCTATGCTCAGTAAAGAAGCCCAGGAAGGTAAGTACTTAGAACAGGTTGGCTGTTGTTCTGAGCTGCTTTAGAAGAACCATAATGAGAGAATAATTGGCTTGAATATTGAACAGCTGAAATATTGGATTGCCAGTCGTGTGCTTCACAGTAAGCCTTCTTCTTCTTCTTTAAACCATTTGGGGCTTCTCGACTCTTCTTCTTCCTGCATCCTATGATCACCATAAATGCTGAACAACTAAAGTAAAGAAGAACCCCCTACCCCTAGAGCCCGCAACAGCTTCTCTGGAACAAAATTCCATCATGAGTGACAAAAAAGCAAAGTGGACAAACTGGGTTGGTCTCTCAAAGGGCTCTCATTACCAACTCAAATTAAAATGCTTGAGGTAATTTCTAGGGATATTGTGAGAAATTGAGCAAAGGCACTCGCAAACGTTAATACTCCGGTTTAATTCCTTGAAGGTTGGTTCAAGAGGAACAGGGCCCTGCTTGCAGCCTACTCAACTCAAACCTTAAGCACCAGTCACGACTGTCTCTCTTTTACCCTGATTCCTTACCTTGGAGCACTTGGGATAGAAGGAGCATACAGGTGGACACTCCAAAGGCAGCTTTAGGTGTTCCAGGTCAGATCAAAGGAAAGGGCAATCTAGTACAGCACTCTAACTTCAGCTGCCAAGTCAGCTGCCCCAAGGAAATTCAGAAGCATTTTTTTTTTTAATTTAAAATATTTCTTGGTCACCTTTCTGGGCAGAAGCCCTCCCAAAGTGGTGTACAACAATAAAACACATAAAACCGATAAAATATTAAGAGTGATAAAAACACAATAAAACAGTAAGAACACAATAAAAATGGCAATTAAAACAGCAAAAAAAAACATAAAAGAACACAAAACCCAGTAACAATAGCAATCGTATCAGGAGAAGGCCAGAGTAAAATAATATGTTTTCAAGGCCTTCTTAAAAGCCTGCAAGGATGGAGCATGGATGACAGACTCCCGCTGGCAACTTATTCCAGAAGTGTGGGACCACTACAGAGAAGGCCCTCTTATGCATAGCATGATAAGCCTTAACTACCCTATTAATTTATCAGCCTTGTTTGCAGGCTGTGACACCCCTATTTTAGCTCTGCTTCAGGGGGGATGACAACATTTATTTATTTATTTTATTTACTTATTTATTATATTTATACCCCACCTTTTTTCCTGAAAGGAACCCAAGGCTGCTTACATAATCCTCCTCCTCCCCTCCATTTTATCCTCACAACAACCCTGTGAGGTTAGGCTGAGTGACTGGCCCAAAGTCACCCAGTGAGTTTCATGGCCAAGCAGGGACTAGAACCCAGATCTCCTGAGTCCCAGTCCAACACTCTAACCACTATGCCACACTGGCTCTCTTCACCACTTGTGATGAAAAAAAATCCCCACACTTTACTTAGACTTTATTTCTTCTGTGTCTATTTGCATCCATATTGATCACCAGATGCATAGTGTGGGAATTCAGGAAACATTTTAAATCTAAGCAATCAGGCAACTTTTTCCAGTCTTCTGGTGCTGTGGAAGACAAGAAAGCCTCTACATTGCCTAGGCAACAAGGCAACTTGTTCTTCTGTTCTGGAGTGGTAGAGGATAATAGCTGTGATAAACAATGTAATGGCAAACAGCAATGGAAGACCAAAAAATAAATAAATATGAAAGGTACATTAATGGGAGGATTTTGCATAGCACAACCTCCTCCTACTCCATTTTGGCACCAAATATTCTGCCTGCCAATAATTAGCTCAGTCCTAATGCTGACCATCCCATATCTGATACTGACATCCAATAAAGGCATACTTCCTTTCTATACACCTGTCTCATCATTAGTTGTAATAGCCAATAGTCATTGATAGATGAAATTTGTTCATGAATTTGTATAATCCTTTAAAAAAAAAGACATCTAAACTAGTGGCCATCACCATAAGTTATGATAATAATTTAATTTGGCTTTGCATGAAGTCTTTCTTTCCGTTTGAGCTGAATCACCCCCAACTCAACTCAGCTGGATGACCATTATGTGGATTATCCTTAACAAATAAATGGATGGCCACTTTCTTCAGGGATGGAGAAATTTTTCTTGATCCTAAGCCTCTCCTCTGCATATAGGCTTCTGCCCCTTACAGTCACTTTAATGATAGCAACGGATCCATTTGCACAAAGGAATGAGTGTGCAGTTCCATTTCTTCAACTGAAGGGTATGAAGGAACTTATGCAATAGATGTTCTCCTGGCACTAATAGAAGTTTCCCCCATTCCCCAAACCTGGAACAAATCTGTACATGAAGAAGATAGAGTGTACATATTTATTATACATTACAACCAATGCTGTGAGAGGGCCTAACAGTTTTAGAATTTCTTTCTCTTATATATTTTCTTTGTTTTGTTTTTTTGCTTTGTTGTTTTTTTTAAACTGATGCTTGAGAAAACATTTCAATACAAGGCTCACTGGGATGAAGCCAAGTGTTTTCTGTCTTAGATTTTCTGCGAGCCCTCAAGCCATAGCTATAGTTCCCTGAATTCCAGACTTTTGTCCGTGAAATAGGCCACCATAGAATACAAGAAATGATTAATGTTCCTGTACTGCTACCCTGAGGAACTGACCTTGGCACTGGTGGGACCTGAATCAATTAAAAAAAAATATCCCGATCTCATTGTTCATTAACATTAATCATTGTAACCACAGCCTAGCCTAGATGTTAGGCAGCTAAGGGAATCACAAAACTGTCTTTTTCTCTTCAGCGCACATAAACTCTCCCATATATACCGTAACCTTTGCAAGTAGTAGGAGCATGGGTGGTGGTGGTGGGAGAAATGAAAAATTTTCTCTCACACAAGGGATTTCTATTTCTAAATAGCTCTTCTGTAATATTAGCAATTACATGAATCATGCTACATGGTTTTAACTTTCTCGGTTGTTATATAACAATAGCTTGGAAGTTTTAGAAATAGCTTTCATTATGAGCAGTGAAACTGTTCAATTATTCAATGTTCCTCTCTTTTCTTTCTTTTTTTCTTTTTGGAGCAAGCTCTTTTTTATGTTTGCTATGCTGAATTTATTTATTTATTTGCAAATTGTCCTGGTTAATCTCTGTACAATACACTGGCACTTGATCTTTCCTAACAACCCACCCATGAGGACAATCTGTCATTTGCATTTCATTTACATCGGTTTTCTTTCCTTTTTCTCAGCTTCCAAGTCTTCTTAACTGGGGGCAAGTGGGTGCTCATTTCTCATTTTTTATTAGAGGTCTGTTTCCACCCCCCACCCCCCTTCAGTAAGTCTTCTAGTGCACACATTTGTGTATTCATTTCTTAACTATGTCTACTCACACTGAGAACAATGACAAACCTTTACCAAGTTCATGGGCCTAATATTTTGTGCCAAATCTTGATGGCAACTTTAAAAATATTTTCTTGCACATCTCTTATATCCAGTTTAATCTCAGTTCAGCTTCTGATAGCAGCAAACTTGGCTCACGACCTGTTGGGGATCTCTCACCTGCTGCTCACGGTCTCACCATCCAAGACCAAATGGGTAAAAACATCTTGTGTGAAATGCTCTCTAACAAACCAGAATTGACTTCTGTATTTTCTGCACTACCACCTTCTGGTGAGTCAAAAAGTGTTAATTTAAATGTTTGTTTGTTTTTGGTAACTTTTAAAGCACAGTGTTCTGGATTTTCATATCCCTTTATGGTTCGTGTTCATCTTTGTGATTTTGGGATGCTATAAAAAAAATGATAACCCTATTGGGGGAAAAAATGCTGGTCTCGTTGAAACCTTTCTGTTTCCCTCAGAATTCCTCAGGTATTTCTGTCTGAACAGGAATCACCACCTTACTCAGGAGTCTACAACTGCTGAAAAGGAAACTTTTTCTTGAAGTGTTACTTTAGACAAAACTTGATGGCAACTTTAAAAATATTTTCTGAATGCAGAACTTTATAGTGGTCAAATGTGGCAGCTAAAAATCAAGAAACATTGGTCGCATTTGCATGCCACTTTAAGCCAGGAATCCTGGCTTATTAAATTATATGTGCACAAAGTGTGTGTGTAACTCACATGTGCATATTTCTTTAAGAATTATGGACTACAGGATATTTCTGCATATCCTCAGTAGAGCAGGGAGTAAAGAGTAAAAGGGAAAGTATTCTCCACCCTCAGTGCAGTTATGGGTTGGTGGCTAAAGGAAAAGGTGTGCCTGGCTAATTCTTTCATACTCTCCGATTGCCCCAAATTTGCCTGGACAGTCCCACAAACACTTAAGCCATCACAGCTTCTTACTTTGTTATGCAGAGCCCGGAATTCTGCTGCCTCATCCACACAAGCTATTTAGCTTAGCTGTGATTTTGCCCACGGCCCCTTTAAGCAGGAGGGGAACAGACCGAGGATGTGTGTGTGTGTGCTCTACCTGCTGCCTCTGACCAGTAAGTAAGTAAGACCCATTGAAGACACTTGTACTTACTCCTGAGTAACTGTGCATAGGATTGCACTGTTTGTTTTAACTTAATTCAAGTTAGTTAAATCCTGTAAGGTTATTCCAGTTTGAGTGTTTCTTTAAATCTAAATTGTGTGAATAGACCACAAAAAATGCTTTAAACTGGGGCCTTTCCACAAAAACAACAACAAAGCTGTCCAGCCCATCAAAGTTACTCCTTGTGCTTAAAAACCAGGTAGAGGTGTTGGAGCAAAACGCTGAAGGGGCTCAAAAAACCCCCAATGTGTCTTTTTGTATTCTCCCCCATCCAAAAGCTCCCCCTCCTCCGCATCTCCTGCTTTTCTTCTCCTCCAACTGCCCTGAAAAGGCGGGGTTAATCCTGACAATTTTAAAACAAAATGAAAGCGATTGCCCTGCAAGCACTGACACACACACCCATGAAAAACACCAGATTTCAAAAATTAAGGGTTTAAGAAAGGTTAAAAAAAAAAGCAAAAGCCACTAATACAATATTATAAAATAATACATAACATACGTAATAATGTAATAATTATAATATATAAGATTTTGTGTGTTTCCTCTAATAACTTTTGTACTTGACCATGCCCTGTGGTTGCCTGGCGATACCCTTGGCCACGCCCTCTTGATCACACCTTCATGTTGCTTAACTGTACCTCTTACAAATTCACATGTGTGTAGCGATGCATCCAAGGCTGGGTCGCGCCCCCGACCCGATTCTCCGCGGGGGCACCAACCTGACCCGATTTTCTGAGCAGCGCGGTAGCCGGAGAAGTTCTCTGCGCTGCTCGATCGGACTTCTCCAGCCCCGTCCATCATTTCCGAGACCGGAAATGACGCAACGGGACCCTGCGCAGGCGCAGAACGCGCCAGCGTGGCTGCGCAGGGTTCCATCGCGTCATTTCCGGTCCCGGAAGTGATGCGACGGGACGGAACAGGCCACGCGGGTGGCTCGCTGTGGAGAGGCAAGCCGCCCCAAAGAAAAAGGTAAGGCCTTGCTAGGCGTGACCGGGGCCAATTTCGGCCTCGTTTTGCCCGGTGAGGCTCGATTTTACATCGCTACATGTCTGTCCCTATTTTCATCTGGGAAATGTTGGAAGGTATGTTCTTTCGTGTAAGGCCCTGATCCCTCGGAGCAGGTATGCAATTAGACTCTTGTCAACTTCAAAAATTAATGTGTTGAAGATCTGAAATATTATATGAGTTTGTATTATAAAGGGCTTGGAACTTTCATTTTTGTGTGAAAATGATGTCAGCCATTTTCTGTTTGGTTAATCCCACATTCTCATATATATATATATATATATATATATATTAAATTCAAATTCTTTCCTTCCCATGTATGAAGAAAATTGTGTATTTTAGTAAATCCTTATGAAAAATGAACTAAAATGAAATTCTCACCCATCAATAGTGCACACAGCCTGTTCACTCCTGCTTTGCTTCTCCCACATGTGCAAGCAGGTAAACAAACCAGGTATGGATAGTTTAGCATTATATCCAAACCCAGGATTATGTTATATTGTTCCAAAACAAGCCAAGTTTGAAAGCCATCTTTAACTCAGAGTTTATTGTTGACTTATGAATCCTGACTGGTTTGGGTGCAGAAACAAACACTAAGCTATACATGCCTGGTTTGTTTACCCACTCACGTGAGCAGCAGAAGTAAAGTGGGAGTGAATTAATGGACTGCATGCACTAGTAGCTCATTCAAACTGTGGCTGAAGAGGCCCAGCTTCCTGTGTTAAAAGTGATTGTTTTATTTAAAGGAGCCCGAATGCTTCCTCCCCTCCAAAATCATCTTGATTATTGAGTGTTTCAATGAAGAAAATAAATAGACAAGAAATGTACAAATTATTCAAAGAAACAAGGTGAAGAACCAGGAAGATCATTTAAGGACAGACTAACATATAAATAAGACACTGCCAGGAGCATGAATGCATTATTTGACCAAGTAATCACTAGAGATATTAAAAGATTACAAACTAGAGGCAATAAAAGGGGTAGGGAGAATTTTTTTGCTTGGGAGAAAAATGTCACATACCTTTAAGAACCTGTAGTGGAAATTTGGAGGTCATCAGGTTGGGGAAGCTTGAGCTAGAGAGTTGTAATTTTTAGAAGTAGCAACCTCTCACCTCCTAAAGTGAAAGAATGTGGGAGATAAGAAGTATCTCTGTCAGCTCGACATGTTCATCCAGAAGGTAGAAAGTCTGTCTGTGGAGTTAGTGAAAACATCCTAACATTCAGAAGCCAGTATATCTGCACTCCCAAATAAGGGAGAGTCATTCAGTATTCCCGCGACAGGTGCGTGAAATGGGAATACTGAATGGTTCTCCCCACTACTTTCCAATCAAAGTAGTTGGAAAGGCTGAAAAATTAATCAAATGTAAAAGTGATAGACTTGTTTGAGCGTACATTACTCCATTTCAGTTTGAATACATTCATAAATATAAAAACAGCTAATTCTATAAGCAATCCAGTTTAATTTTTAATGCATGTTATCAAAGATCTGAGTTTTATAGATCATAGTATATTTCTACTTTTACTTAGCTGTGTGTATATTTTTAAACTTTGGCTCTGTAACACAGTTTTGCCAGAAAAGAAGCAAAATGGGAAAACTGCATTAATTAAGAGGAAGAAACACTTCTTGGTGGCTGCTCCCAGGCTCTGAAACTTCCTTCCAAGAGAAGCCCGATGGGCCCCAACTTTAATGTCCTTTGTTTTGATTGTAATATTGTATTTTGTATTTTATTGTTGTTAGCTGCCTTGAACACTATTTGTACATGAAAGGCAGGATATAGTAAATAAGCAAATTTGGGGATGCTTCATGTTTCACCTTCTTGAGGTGATGTAAACAAGATTCTGACCATGTTTAAGCATTCCTTGGAATTTATTTTATTTCAGGTATTTATAGCCTGCTTTCAGCTTGAAAACAAGCTGCATGGGACTCAGAATTTCCCATTAAGTTGGGAATGACTCGCTTAGTCCGGAAAAGAAACACATCATGTTTGTATACACACATCCACACACCAATTGAAGGGTAGTAACCATGAGAAGGTATGAAAAAATGGCCTCCCGATAGTCAGGAAATTGCATAATCAGGATGTCACCACCAAGAAAGCCCTGTCTTGAGTCAACACATCCTGGGTCCTATCCACTGGTGGGATCATGAGCAGGGCCTCCCCAGCCAATCTCAAAGCCTGTGTCAGTCTGTGTTGAGAGAGGTGCTGCTTTAAGTACCTAGGTCTTAAGTCATTTAGGGCTTTGTACACAAGTACCAATACCTTGAATTGGGCCCAGTAGCTCATGGGCAGCTCGTGCTGTGTTTTATGGATCAGTATCATGTGATCCCATTTAGCTGCCCCAGTGAACACTCTGGCAGCCATATTCTGCACCAGCTGCAGCTTCTGTACCACCTTTGATGGCAGCTTAATGTATATTGCAGTAATCCAATCATGAGATTATTAGAGCATGATGCCAGGTTATCCTGTAGCTGAAAGACCAGCCAGAGCTGAGCATCAGTACTCCTAGCCACTGCAGCCACCTGTGCCTCTAGTGAAAGCTTTGAATCAACGAGGACCCCCCAGACAATGTACTTGTTCCATAAGGGAGAGTGCAGCCCTATCTAGAACTGGCTGGATAACTAATTCCTGGATTTGAGAACCACCTATCCACAGCCACAGCCTCTCCATCTTGTCAGAATTCCCTCATCCAGCCCATCACTGCCTGAATGAATATCATTGTTAAACAGTATATTCATTTGATGATGGATCATAGTGAACATGCACTTTGCCTTAAAAATCCTTGCGGCCTTAGGGAACCCCAAATCCCATAATATTATAGGGTAGCCACACTGACCTTCAGCAGCATCAATAGCACTGAGAGATGAGTGGGAGTTGATTGGGCACGTGGGGATGGGCGACCTGCCAACACTTGACTGAGCAGAAGCTTCAGGTGAGGCACTCGCCGGACTTCTGGGTCGACGGCTCTACGTTGCTTACATGGAAAATAGCAAAAAAAAAATGTTTAAAATGGCCTAATTTGCGCAAATTAGGCCATTTTCTACATAAACAATGTAGCGCTGGAAGTTGCTTTCCCCGGCTTGGCTCGCAAGAATGCAAGTTGAGCTGAGGAAAAGGTAGGGCGAGTGGAGTTTAGGGGGCTCGAGCTCCACCCCCCCCAATAGAGCTCCACGCATATCCCTATGACAGCCAGCACAGTGCCACACCTCCATCTAGTGGCTGCTTTCCAGACAGCAGCCCAGCTTACTCTGCTGTACTTGCAGGGTTCAGCCTCAGACCTCCAGGTGCTCCCAGGCTTGCTAATGCAGACCAGCTGGGAACTGCAGGAAGCCCTACATAAGGCCTTCCTCTTCCCTCAAGCCTTTGCCACAGCAACATGAGTCATTGTGGTGTCTATAGCTGGTTCCTGATTTTAGTGACCAACTCCAGTCCTCGTCTGTGTTTCACCAGCATCTGCCCTTGGCCTTCACTTCTTGTCTCTGGCCCCACCTTGCCTGACCTATGTCAGACCTCTACCTATTCTTGGACTTTGCTTCTTGCCTCTGGCCCCACCTTGCCTGATATGTGTTGAACCCCTGCTCATCTTTGAACTTTGCTCACGTCTCTGGCCCACTCTGTTGTGCATGATTTGACCTTTGCTTGCTTTGGACTCTGCTTTGGCTCTGACCTGCTTCTGCCTCCATCACCCCTGGACCTGGGATTCCAGCCTAGGACACTTGCTGCACATGCCCCGAACCTGACAGTTGAACACTTACAGCACAATCCAACGTGGCTGCCTGTAACCCTCTGAACATGGAGGATTACACACATCCTATGGAGTGTGGAAGGAGCTTGGAGAGCGCTCCTCCCTCTGCAAAAGACTTAGATGGCCAATTTTGGCTATCTAAATCTTTTGCCCCAGAGTGTGTGGAGGGGAGACTGAGGCACCGCCAGGATACTGTGTATGATGGTGGACCCTAACTCCCCCTTCCCCACCCACCCCGGAAACACCCACAGAACTTTGGCTCCGAGGTCAGACTTCTGACTTCAGAGCCACAGCTGGTGTGGTTCTTTCTGCATTGGCTGTAAGGAAGGGCACTCCAAATTTGGAGTACCAGCTGCAAGCTGGAGCCTGTTTCTGAGATCAAAGCTGAGACTGACTTCTGTGGCCATCCAGACTCTGTCTAGTGGCCAGTGGATTGTGCCCTTAGTTGCCTGCAGTGAATTGAGTTGAAAGGTGTGGGCACAAGAACACTGTACATTGTGAAGCAATCAAGAAGATGCACATGAAAAAGAGCTCTATTCAGGCATTCAGAAAAATACTTACCCAACAAGCAAATGGGAAGCTGGCCTGTGCCAACTAACCACTCCCCCTGATGTTAACATGTACAGAGGAGACATCTTCACAGAGGGGCCTCTGTTCACTGATATGGTCGGAACCCTGCAATATCGCATTTCTGTCTCACATGGAGGCCCCCAGGCATACAGCTGCATGTGTACAAACATCTCTGCAGATGTTTGCCCTGTACATGCAGATTCAGGGGGAGGGGCTACTTGGCATGGCCCCACTCTCCACTTGTGTATTGGGGTAAATACTTCTCTGAATGCCTGAATAGGCCTAAAGAACTAGGAGGTATCAGGAGTATATCTTGTGCTTTCCATAACAACTCTTCCTCCTAAGTAAGTTACTTCATACTTTAAAGCAAATATTATATTACAGAAGAAATCAGTTACCCATGATCAGGAATTCATGCTAACTATGCATAGTCTCTTCAGAGTAACTGGCAAAATTCACTATAAGTTTACATTCGATCAGGTACTCAAATGTCACTCAGAGACTAACAGTGATGATGGAATTTCTGGACACATGCACATATATAAAATTGTTCAGTTGTTAGGATTCTTCTTCACATGTAGAATCAATAGCAGGGATTGCAAGTTCTGCTCCACCATCTGTGCACTGAGATGCACGTTTGCAATGTCCATCTGCATATGTTTGTCTGAAGGTGTACATCCACGCATGCAAGTGTACATGTGGTGGCAGGGCTCCATATGAGCTGGGAGCTTCAAAATGCTGAATTCTTTTGTGGAGCTCCGCTTTGTGCATATGCTTGTACACGTGAATAAATGTTGAAGATGTGCATTTCAGCACACCGATGGCGGGTGTCAGAGCTTGACACCTCCCGATGTTTGCTCTTTACATTCTATGTGTGGAGAAGATTCCTAATGACTGACTAGGGCACAGGGATGCCCTGTGTGTTGGATTTTTAGGGATGTTCTTTTCATATCTGGAAAAAAAACTGATTATGAAAATAAGTTCTCCAACCTAGTATAACTACCAGCTACTCAACAATTTCCCAGATTTCATACCTATCTTTAAAAAAAATGTTTTGTGGCTGAGCAGGACCACAACTTAGTACAGAGGCAGCATCAGTCTAAGTACAAGTTGCTAGGGGACAAGCAACAGGAGGAAACTATCAATGTCTTGCCTTGCTGTGAGTACCCATAGGCAATGGGGCAGATGCTAAACAGAACGCTGGATTAGGCAAGTCTTAGTATATGATCCTCCAAGGCAATTCTTACTTTTGTAGTCTTTTTCCTTGTTAGATTGGGGTGAGGTGGGGTGGGTTAGAGCTTTTCTGAGCCAACAACATTTCCAACAAATCAGCAAGATTACAAAAAAAAAAGTGGCAAGCTATTCTGCACACTGCTGGGAGAAAGGAAGATTTCATAGATATCATAGAGTTGGAAGGAGCCTACAAGGCTATCGAGTCCAACCCCCTGCTCAATGCAGGAAACTAGAGGAGGGATCTCCCATCCAAGTAATAACCAGGCCTGACCCTGCTTAGCTTTCCACACTAAGACAAGCTGAGCCAGCGTGAGCCACAGAGCAAAGCATATTCACAGCAAATATAGAGCCTTTATAAATCAGATGAGTGTTTCAGCGATCGGGTAACCAAATCTGGTTCTGAGCGTAATGGTTTGTAAATCAAAACTTAGTTTTGAAGATTTACTGACAAGATTTATAAAGCAGAACTCAACTATACAAATCTGGTTCCTTAATGTGCTAACTCAGGAGCAAGACCTTCCATAGAATGAGAGCACACAGTGTGCATAAATATTTTTTTAAAAAAACCAATGCTGGGAATGACTTCGCCCTATGCATAATCCTGAGATATCTAATATTGTGTCCCAGGATACTGAGACGCTCACAAATAATGATTCATTCATTTCGTAGCTCATAAGGCACATTTTAAAACAGCTATTAATTTTTTCTGTGCTCCCTAAATATAAAAATGTATTTGCAGGAATGACAAATTTATTACTGTACTAATTTCCCGATTTGAAGCATTATTCAAAGTCTACCGAACTGTCTAGCAACGAATCACTTAAATTAGTTATCTTGATCCAAGTAATGATTGCATAAAATGTGGATTTATGTTTAAAAAATTCTTAAGTAATTTCACTTTATTAGTGACACACCATAAAGTAATTATGGAGTTGGTAATTACAGTAGTGACACTTTTTACTTGAAGCAAATAAAATGGCATTGAAAAAATTACAAATATATCAGCATTGGCAATTATTAGTATAAACAATTAATTAGAAATGGCAATGAAAAAATGAGCAGCTGCTCCCTGTACAAAGTTAATTGGGCCTTTCATAAAGGTTTGGAACCTACTCTCACACTGCTGTAGAGGAATAAAAAACAACACTAAAACTGATTCAGGTATATCTGCTTCACTACACTGTAAATGGAAGTGGATGGATTCCAACCCAATAGCCACATATTTCCCTTAAGTGTGAAGTTCCACATTTCTGACTGAAAGCGAAATCTGATTAATATTTCCTTGGAAGTAAGTCCCATTGACTTCTATGGGGATTACCGGTACTTCCAAGTAAATGCAAACAGGATTACAGCCCCAGAAGCCCAGTCTCATAGTCATTTCCCTTGAATATCTATTAAATATGCAGAAATTATGACCAATTGAACATTACAGATTATTAGCCAGGAACCCCAAGAGAAGAGATGGTCATCTGGGCTGAATCTCAAACCAAGTATCTGTTGGTGCGTGTGTGCGTGAGCAGCAGAGTGCGTGTGCGCATGGGAGATTTAAAATCCTGTCTGTGTGCTAGCAGAGGCCTGTTATTCCACACACAGATCTTCCAGATCTCAGCTCCCCCCTTTATGCAGCGTGCAGCGTGATGTGAAGATGCCAGCCCAGCCTGCCTGTAATCCAACTTGCTTCCAGCTTCCCCGTTTGCAGATTAATCCATGGAGTCAGGAAACACTCTGTAACACCACAGGTCTAATTCTACCTGTTTATTCACTTAGCAAGTAAAGTTCTACAGAGTATACATTTCCTAGTTACAGTCCATGTGCAGAGTATAAATGCATAGCAAGCATTACATCCAGTGGAGTAAGTTGAGCTTCACCCCACCTCAGCAAAGAAGTTACATTATTGCAGTAACAAAAGCCCAGCAAGAAGAACAAAGGAGAAGAGAGAAAGCCGTCCTGCTTCTCTCTAAGATGGCTTCAGACAGAAAAACAAGTTAGCACGTCATCAGAACATACAAACCATGTGACTAGCTCATATTGCTCCCACGGTCTAGCTTCCCATGCGAAAAACACGGGAATCTAGAAAGACATAACAAACTTGTTTACAGCCATTATGTTCCTTTCATGTGTAAACAATGTGCTACAGCTGGTGAAGTGATACATATCACAACAGTATCAATTACCTAGCCAGATCCTCAATGTAGGTCTTTCATATGCATATGGCTACACACTCCCCACTTCCTGAAGGAGTGAGAAGTTCTAGGGGCAGCACTTACCCAGGTTTGGTTTGCATTGGAAGGAGTCACCACCTGAGTCTAACAATTCAATCCTATAAATGTCTACTCACATCTAAGTCCCATTTATTTCAATGGAGCTTACTCCTAAGTAAGGGGGAATAGGATTGCACACTTTGACATTTTTGTAATATTTATTTAGAAATATAAATGTTGGGTATAGTTGGGGATGGACATCATAGAGAAACAATTCTTATATCCCATCTCAGATCCCCAAAGAGAAACCCAACATTCTGAAATCCTTCTCACCTTCCTAAGCTCAAAACCTTGCTCACTAATAAAAAAAAAAACAGTGTTTCAGAATGTAGGAGGGAATGTTCTTTCCCCCCTTTTCTTGTATGCAGTTACCAGTCACATGGTGGGGATCTCAGATTTTGTACAGTATACATAACAATTACTAGTAAAGTTATTTTTTATTAGTCTATATTTATTTTATCATTTCATAGATTCATAGAGTTGGAAGGAGCCTACAAGGCTATTGAGTCCAACCACCTGCTCGGTATGGCACATTATCTCAGGTATCTCTAAGCTTTTGTATTTTGCTTTTCAGGTTCCATGCAGGAATTCAAGCATCATAATAATTATGTTTTAGTAAGGGCAGTAATGATTGTTTATATTTTCTCCCACTGAAGAGGACCAGATTGGTTGACAGGAGTTTGATATTGTGTACTTGTACAGCCTTGGATCTGGAAATCAGTATTGTGACTATGTATGTGATGTATTGATGGGCATTTTTGCATATGATGTATTGATGGGCATTTTTGACTGCTAATCAATGGTTTTAAATTTTTGTAAGATTTTAGCATTTATATTAAAATTTTGTTATATTTTTGGATATACATAACTCTCCTTCAACCTATTTGTTTTTGTATAAGTGGTTAAGGACAGAACTGGTTTATTGGTGTTCATTTCCAAAATGCACACAAAATGTGCTTTAGTCAATGGGTGTATGCATATACATGTTCATAAATGTGCACAAAAATATGTACATTAATGTGTGCATTATGAAAAATGCATATGAATTTCTGGACAGATTCTTTTTTTAATTTGAGGCTCGTGCAGAAATGGAATGGAATGAACTTGACCTTAAAACCCAACGATCTCTGCAAGACTGAGATTGACAGATCCATCCCTAGTCCTGAAAAGGAGTGGACAATATTGAATTCATATATCAGAATTAGAAGAATAGTTTTTCCTAGCAAAGGATAATTTTTCCCCTAGGGAAAAAAGCACATCTCTGTTCCAAAGGGATATAACATTTAAAGAGTCAAAAATTTGTATGCACCTCTTTAAATATATTCTTAGAGTCCCAAAATCTATATGCATGCAACATGCACATGTATTTCTGTCTTTTATTCTGTTAAAATAAAAGACATTCTGAGCATGGATGCATTCTTTCTGCAATGCAGATGTTTTTAGTGAAGGATTGGAAATGTAAGGAAGCCCTTTATGCTTTAAAAGAAAAAAGAAAAAGCCAAATGAAATGTGTTCTTTAACCTGCAGACTGTGAAAGAAAGAAACTCTAGTCCACATCAGAGCATTTTAAAGTCTATGTACTGCCTGAAGCCCTGCCTTCTTCACATTAAACTTCTTGCCCTAGGTGACTCATTCAAAGAAACTGCATATATTGATGTCATAGCAGTAGTTCAAATGCCCAGTTGGGAGCAATGCAGGTTTCCAAACAAAGGGGGCAGGATGGGGTGTTGGTGACAAAAATGTTAAAGCATATCAATAA
Organism: Shinisaurus crocodilurus; assembly: GCA_021292165.1. Lineage (NCBI taxonomy): Eukaryota > Metazoa > Chordata > Lepidosauria > Squamata > Shinisauridae > Shinisaurus > Shinisaurus crocodilurus. The sequence continues at coordinate 235,261,213 of CM037876.1, forward strand.
GTGACAACATAGTTAGCAATGGTCCAAAGCATTAACATTAAAAAGATATAAAGGCCTTCAATGCATTTATTTTGGTGGAAGACAAACATATATTTTAAGTGGGCTCTGTGTGTGTGTGTGTGTGTGTGTGTGTGTGTGTACACCAGTGGTGTGCACAAAATGGCCTTTTTTATGATATTGGTTTTGTTGTGTTATGAATCATCATTAAGGCCTGTTGGTTGTTTGGTTAGATGTCTGTCTGTCTGCCCCTCTCTGTCTCTCTCCCTCTGTATATTATTGCTGGGTCAAAGATTCTTCACTCCACCCTGAAAGTAACAGAAATTTCTTCTCCTTTTAAAGGAGAGAAATGTCCTTGAGATGACGGGCTGGCAATGTGTGCATATGCACGCAAACACACACACACACGTTTGTGTGTGAATTACAGGGAAATCATCACCTATGATGCAATTATAAAGTAAGAAATCAAATACCCATGTGTGAACCAGACCTTAACCCCATTGAACTTGGTAGGAATTACTTTCAAATAAACATGCAGAGAATCAAGCTGTTAGTTAAATATATTTTAATATGTTCAGGCATATATGAACAAATAGGCAATCATCTATTTATCAGTGTAAAACATGTTCCATCTAATGCTGTACCCAAGGTTTACAGAAGTACCAAAAACATGTTTTTGGGGTAGAGCAATTTTGTTAGGGGGTCAAATCAAAAACCAGGGGTGGAGGAGGAGGAAGAATCAAATGGAGTATCCTGAAAGATGGGTGGGTGGGAACCCTGAACAGAAACAGTCACATTGTAACATTTTGTTGCAAGTCCTGCTTGTGCATGTATGTTTATATATGCGCACAGATATCTCTATAGATATTTGTTATGCTAAATGCATGTTGCAATTAAGCCTTTTGTATTTGAGTCTAACTAAAGACCAATGAGGACAGAATCCAATGGGGCGTTTATGGCCCCCGCCGATTACCTTGTGCCTCTCTGATTCTGTTGTGCAAGTCGTGTGTCCTGCTGATTTCGCTGCACAAGCAGGACCCACCACTTGTGCAACAGAGACTTAGTGCTTCCCAGAGGAAGCCCTGAAATGAGTGGAAATTCCCATTTTAGATTGGTACTAAATCCAGAGCCTTCTGCTTGGTTATTGTTACTTTGTAAAGTCTCAGGCAGGCCTAGGGTTTTGAAATAGAGGAGGGTGCCAGTTTGGACACATTTCATCAGCCCTAGGAGTGTCCTGTAAGGTCTGAGAGTTCCCTGGCTAAGGTAGACATAAGGGGTGGTGGCAGCCTACTTTGTGGGGTTGTTGTTCAGCCCCAGCAATCTTTTGTCTCTGCCTACACTGCTGAGAACTAGGGCAACCTCCTTCTTCCCATCACACCCCCTCTCCCCAGCAGTCCAGCCATGCCCCAGATCTGTTCTGGAGACTATCCTGAGCAGATTTGGTGGGGTTGCAGGGTACATGGGGAAGGGAGGGAAGGGTAAGTTCTGTTGTATGAGCAGATGTTGAAAGTCATCCACAGCTTTTCCAGAGTGAATTCTCAAAGTCATGGTATGATAGACAAGGGCACAGTCTGACACATTTTGTTGACCGATTTGGTTGTATCAATATTGATCAGTAAAGCAGGAGTAGAAATAAAACATCTGTATATGAATAGTTCTTATTTGGAAGTGAGTAAGAAGAAAAATCTTTAAATCTGAGTTCATAAAATGTTCAGACAGCGATCAGATGTAGGAGCTGAAAACCCTTTGTAAAAATGATGTAGGTCTGGTGATAAATCAAAACATTTTTGACAGGATGTTATAAATGCTTGGAACCAAAAATGGATTATTTGAAAAATTAAGGAAATGGAAAAGCTACATTAAACTTATTTAGATGATATAATGGAAAACTTCCAAAAATTTAGAATTGCCTTTAATCTTTATGATACCTTTAAAGTGAAACAATATTTAAAGTAGAGAAAGCAAAAATATTTCAAAAAAGGTAATAAGTCTAACAAGTTGCTAGCTCACAAACATGCTGGAATACACGACATAAGGTTAATATCCCCAGTTTATTCTGATCAATTGAAAAGGATAACAAAGAATGATGAAATATTATGAGATTTGTAGATTTTAAAAATAATAATTTACTGTATATTCTTCTGATCATCCTGAGAGTTAAAAAAAAAAAAAGATTATCTTAACTGAATTGATATCCCTGTTCTCTCTGATCAGGACAAAACATTATTGAACACTCCAATTAGCTCTCAGGACATTCATGAGGTTATCTAAAATGGGATTTAAATGCATTTCCAGGATTAGATGGTTTTCCTAGTGAGTTATTCAATAACTTTCTAGATGCTTTTTCTTATCCCATGAAAAATCTATTTGCAGAATGTATTAAATCATCTAGGGCATAATCCTATGGCTGCTAGACACTGTCTAGATGACCACAGCATAATTTGGAGTCCCAGCTCGGACCTCAGAAACTCGGTCCGAGGTTGCAGCTGGGAGTCTGAATCCGGGGCATCCTCGCTCCACCCTTGCATCCAGTGCAGAAAGAACTGCACTGGCTGTGGCTTCGAAGATAAAAGACCAACTATGGAGCTGGTGCTGGTTGGGCGTTCCAGGGGGCAGGAAGGGGGAGGAGTAAGGCTTTGCCAAGATACGATGTATCCTGGTGGGGCCTCAGCCTGTCCTCCTTGTGAGCAGGTGCCAAAGACTTAGATGACCAAAATTGGCTATCTAAGTCTTTTGCAGGGTGAGAGAAGGGTGGAGGTTACCTTTGCCTCTGCACTCCTTCCGTCCTCCATAGGATGCCCATAATCCTCCGAGTTCAGAGGGTTATGGGCAGTCTCATTGGATCAAGCTGTAAAATACTAGATTCATGGAACAATGCAAATATTATATTAATTCATAAAAGGGGGAAATATGCCTCATTGGTGTCTAGTTCGTATTAACCAATATCTTTATTAAATCAAGATTATAAAATCTTGGCCTATTCATCTGCAAAAAGGTTAATTATCATCAACAAATACAATTATTTCAACTAGACAGTATTTATTAATGGCTATCTACTTTCTCATAATACTAGAAGATAAGTTAATTGGATTATTATATACCAATTTATTCAAAAGGTACCTGTTTTTTCCTTTTTTATTTAACATAGAAAAGGCCTTCGATCGGGTTGAATATTTATTCATGTATAGTACATAAGTAAAACGTGGAACTGGTTCTTTCAAAAATTATTTTAAGGTATTGTATAATAGTTCTTTATCTTCAGTTAATGATTTAAAAAATCTACTTTTTAAAAAGATACAGCAGGGCATTAGACCAGGCTGCCCACTATCCTCTTTATTATCAATATTTTATATAGAACCTACGGAAATTCATATTAGGTCTCTTCATGTAATTTCAAGTATTGAGGTCATAGATTGTTGGTTTGAAATTAGTTTGTATGCTGATGATTCTTTGCTTAGTTTGTTTCCAGTCCCAAAATCAGTTCCACAAGCTTTGAAATGTATTAAGTGTGATTTTGTTTCATGCTGTATGATTAGTCCTCAAAAGACATCTCTCAACATCTATGTAAGGTTAACTTTCAGCCATTAATAGAAAATGTTATGACAGATCTGAAACACTGGCCCACTTTATCATGTTTGTGGAGAGGAGCTACCTCCATGGGTTTATGTGGGGAAATAAGAAGAAACAAGGGTTTCTCACAGCTTCAACGTTAGAGAAACAGTATGAGGATGTGAAGGCTTAAATTTCCAAATTTGCTTTTGTATTATTATGTCACCAGTTTAAAACACAACTACACAGTGGTTAAATAATTCAAAGTCACTGCGGTTCTACGTATATTGAACAAAGTTTCTCTGACACTCCTTTGGCTCATCTGCCATGGTATACCAGAGAAACCCCATGCCATTTTTTATACTGTTAAAATCTTTCAGATGTCATGACATTTAACATATGTAGTAAAGCTACATTGTCAGTCTGGAATAAGCTAAGGCAACAGGTTTCTTTCTCATAATTTTTATTCATGATCAACTATTTTCACTTTCTGAAAATGTTACAAGTTGGTTAAGGTACCATTGTATGCTGTTTAAGGAATTATTATTATTATTATTATTATTATTATTATTATTATTATTATATCATCAATTTTATTTCTATACCACCCAATAGCCAAAGATCCATAGGGTTGGATCTAGCATCTGCCTCCTTTGGACAACCAGACCCCTTCCATCCCCAGGAGGCTTCTGATCCCGCAGAGGAATCCTGCTGGTGGAATGGAGGTGGAAGCAATCTTTGTCAATTCCCCCTCCCATTGCAGTTCCCCATGTCCAGGTTGGGCAGAAGGTAGATCTGGATCTAGTGGTAGATCTCTGGGTCATTTGCAGTAGATCAGCGAAGATTTCTGACTCCCAGTTGTTTAATAGCAGCAGCAAAAAAATGATTTCCAACCTGCTCTAAATGGTACTGCTGAAATGAAGAGAGCTTGAGTTAACCAGGAGTGTATTTTTGTGTGGAAGGACTTTGAACTCCATTCAGTTCTGATATTTATTCATTCATTCATTCATTCATTCTCTCTCTCTCTCTTTAAATTTATTAATTGGACCTTAGTCTGATTCAGCATGGCTCTTCTTATGTTCATAAGGCATCTCTCTCTCCCTCTCTCAAACTATGTGTCTTTGTATTTCCTGTATAAGCCCTCTATCTCTGTTCTAGAGGAGAACCTAGGCCAATAGCTACACACTCTTCAGAATGTAGCTTGTTCTGTTCTGCTTCTGATTGGCTCCAGCAAAACTCACAATATCTGATGAGATCAGGACACCTCATATAGATACATGGAAACATATGCATAAACATTCTCAAACATGATCTCTGATTTATGATCTTCATTTATCCCTCTCATGGCAATGGGCCTGCAGCACAGCTCAGGGCACCCTGAACTCCCAGGTAAAGTATACCCCTGTTTACCTCCTCCTTGCCTCCTCAAAATGCTTGAGCCCTTCACATAATATAATTTTTGCCCCAAGAGGTTAGGGAAAAGATGATAGGGAAAGTAGGCCAATTTCTCACAATCCTTTCAGTTTCGAAATGGAGTGCAAGGGTTGCACAATCAGACAGTACATCAGAAACAATGGAAGAGATCAAAATGCATCAAAGCATATGTAAGAAAACAACAACAGCAGCTGCATAGGAAAATTGCAGCATATCTTATTCCCAGTGTTTAAGATAAAAAATTTTTTCAAGAGAAACGGACTTTACAAACCCTCTCAATGCTCATGGCCAAAAACAAACATAAAACAACAACCTTCTTCATGTCTAAAATAAGGCAGCAGACCTCTTCAAAGCAACTTTAGAAACAGATAACAACTAAGAGCAGATGGTATCAGAATAGTGCATCGCTATTTTTTTTTTAATGGTTTGAATTTCAAAAGAAGAGGTTTTTGGCCATTTGGCACTGAGTTTGTAAAGTCAATTTGCCTTGTAAAAATTAATTTGAAACTGTGTGTGTTGCTGTTGTTTCCCCATGAGACAGCACATGTGTAAACATAAAACGTATCATATATGTGCTATGGTGGGCCCACCATGCCAGCAGATTGCTGTGTGAACTGGCCCTTAATATTTGTTTCTTTTAGCATTCATTTAGGAAGATGATCTGAACAGATGCAAGTATCAAAATGTTTTTTCTTTGGTTTTATTCTTATCATAGTTGGAGGAGAGACAAGGGATAAGAGCTTTGAAATCAGAGGGGAAAAAACTACATCTTGAAAAAGTGTGTGACATATCTTGGATGAATCCAAACCTTGCACTTATTCTGGAGTTCTCAGCAATTGCTCAGAAAGGGAGTCTGAAAAACAGCTTGGAAGATCTTGCAAAAAGTCCTTCATGGACTGAATCATTGCTACAGGTTGTGATGGCCACAGTCATAGCTAGACTTTTTAAAAAGTCTCATGCTCACTTGCTGCAATACCTAGAAACAGTCAGAACCACCCCAATCGGTGGCAGTATGCCTTTGATGACAGATGGCCACTATGCAGACCTAGCTACCACTATCTTATCCACTTTGCAAACTTCCCTGGATAATTTGATTAGTTACTGTGAGAGATAGAGTGTTGGGTTAGATCAGGGACAGGCAACATGTGGCCCCCCAGATGTTGTTGGACTGCAACTCACCATCAGCTATGCTGGCTAGGGCTTATGGGACTTGCAGTACAGAAACATCTGGAAGGCCACTGATTGCCCACGCCTAAGTTAGATCATGAGATGGACTTAGCACAGCGTTCCTTACATTCATTGTTTTATTATTTGTCTGTCCTTCATGATTTTATATTATATCCTTTGTCCAAGGAGCTCTTTCTGGAAACAAGACTTGTAGTTGTTAATAGCTGTAGACATTTTACTTTCATAAAATGCTTCAGTGCCTTGGTAAATGTTCAGATTGCTCACACATCTTAACAGTTTGTTTGCAAAGTAAAAAGGGGAAAGGAATGGCTGGCAGGTCCTTCATCTATTCCATTCTTTTCATTTCACATATTGTAGATACACAAAAAGCTCTGTGTAATAAATAAACATACTATCCTTATGTTTGGATGTGAATTTTAATCTATGCTAATTTTATACACAACAGTTGTTGCAGCCAGATTCTATTTACAGTCTTTCCACAGTTAGAGAGACACTGATATCCTCCTGAAATAAGTGTTTCTGTGTGAAACCCCTCAGTTGCTGTGTGTGCCGATAACTGATAACATCAACGGAATGCCAAGAGCTGTGTTTATCAAAGAAATTAGAAAGCTGGAGACATGAATTCTGCACCAACTGGCTTAAGGATTTCCTAATTGAGCAGCCCCAGAAGACAGTAGACACACAGCATGTGCTCTAAGCCATTATATCAAGTCAAGGCTTGCAGCTTCAAGTCATGGTGCAGAATTTTGACTCAAACCAAAAGATGAAATGAAGTGAACTATCAAAATACAAGAACCGCTCAGAATATAAAATTCAGATTTCAAAAGGTTGAAAACAGAATGTTGAATTTAAAACTTGAGGTTTCTAATTTGTACATTTGAAACTTTTAGTACAAATTCTTCCTCCTATCTAAAAATGGGGCGGTGGGGGAGGGGGGTTGTGTTGTGTTTCTTTTGCTTCTTTAAAAAGAATGACCAAAGAGACAGTGTAGTGACATAGCTGGTGTTGACTGAGGACATGGGGTTTCAAATCCCTAATGCCTGCCTTATGTATTCACCATTAAGGAACCTGGGGACCATGTCCCTAAAACAGAATGTTAATCAACAGTTTAAAATTGCTGGGTATCTATACGTAGACTCAAGTCTCTACACTACCCCTTAAGGAAATCTAAAGGAACATTTCCCTTTTCAGAGTTTAGTAAAGACTAATGTGCAAGCTGATCTCTTCTGGAGGTAGCAGAGCGCATATCCTATCTCTTTCTGATACCCAGATGCAGCCAGTTGAAAAGAACTCTTTTCAAAGCCTGCCAGGAAAGTGGAAGAGAAGGGAAAAATGCTTTTCATGGATGAAAGTGGATTATTTTCAGCTCCTTGATCTGTCCATTGGGACCTCTCTGGAGGACAAGAGGCTTGCTAAATTGAGATACTATCATGAGTCGCTTTGCCACCATCTACTGTTAAACCAGGATTGAGTTTAATGTTACTGAATAAATCATTTGCTACTAAGAAGCACAACATATTTTTAGTGATATTACAGGATGTTCAGCCACTCAGTGGCAAGAGAGAAATCAGGCAGGCTATGTAAACTGGATTTATAAAATGATTTATACACAAGAACAAAATGAATTCCTTAACTCCAAACTTTATAAAATGCAGTTGGGTCATTCTGTATTACAGAGATGGATGTAGGTGGTGGGTGCAACGTTTTGGGAATTATGTTTTAAGGATAGTGTCAAAAAGGATATGTTATCTCTAGTTCCATAAATGGAACTCAATACCAAAAATAGCAATGACTGATTAAGATGATCCATGAGTGTGCTTCAAAGTAATATGAATACATTTGTCTCTAGTATAGCTAGCCACTCCACAGATTTCTTAATATGAGTGTGTTATACACCAGAACAGTCTTCATACTTATTTTTTCACATGTAGCCATGTTTATACTTCTGTCTTTATATATATCACAGAGCTGAGCTTTACCTAATTAGGGCAATTGCCTCTTCTGTGTGGTTGTTTCACAGTACATTCAGAATTTATATGTAATAGGAAGACAATATGGGAAGGCCCATATATTGGTGTTACTTCTTTCATTCACTGGGCTCTAGGAGAGGGAGGAATGGTGTGGAAGGTCACCACACCATACAAACTGCCTGCACTGCTCTTCTCATTACTTACATCACTGGAAGAGTGTGGGAACTGGGAAGCAGCCACATAGAAAGGGCAACCAAAGCTAAGCCAGTGAAAATGCTGCCTATTGATGAATTCAGCCACTAACAGCGCAATCCCATGGGTGTCTACTCTGAGGTAAGTCTCACTGAGTTCAATGGGGCTTTTCCCCAGGTAAGTGTGTATATGATGATGACAACCTAAACTAAACCTGATTTCAAATACATTTACCAAATGCATTGATACATGAACCAAGCCACTGGTTTCCTCAAGAATTTCTGTTTTAGTGAAACACATAAACATTACTTCATTATGTTTTTCCCCCAGGTAGGATTTTATATGTATGTAAAACATCTACCTCACAGCTACTGATGAGGGTGGAAGCGGAAACATTTAGCTCTCAATATATTTTGAAATTTCTCTGTTAGTCTAATCTCTCTCTCTCTCTCTCATATATATATATATATATATATACAGTCATGCCTTGGATTGAGAGCATAATTCATTCCGGAAACGTGCTTGTAAACCAAAACACTTATATCAAAACGAAATCCCCCCAAAAAAATTTGTACAGAGATTTTTAATTTAAGCCGTACTACAGTACAAAATTGCAAGATGTCACTTGCATATCAAGTAAAAAAAAATTAAGTAAATATTTAAAAAATTGCTTGTCTTGCAAAACGCTCCCAATCTAAGGTATTACTGTGTGTGTGTGTATGTATGTGTATATATATATATCCATCCCCTAATGTTCTTCTCCTGATAAATGGGACTGCTTTGAGGATGGATACAAAGAAGGCCACTGGTAAGTATACTTAAGCCCATTGATTTTAAAGGACTTCAAGTACGTGTGGATCATGACTGCAAAGTGCTCTTTATAAAAGGGTATTAAGCATATTCAATTTGTGTTGGCTGTGTAGCTTAAGACTGCAAAGTGCCTTCTGCATTCATTATTTGCAAATCTATGCAACTATTTGAATGTGTGTTCAAATAGTATTTGTTATGCAGTAGGGTGCTTGACTTGGACTGGGGAGACCCAGATTCAAATCCTTCTTATCCGTGGAGCTTGCTGAGTAATGTTGGATCAGTCACCATCCCTCAGCCTACCCTTCATTACAGGGTTGATGTGAGAATAAAATGGGAATCTCATGGAAGCTGTAAGGGTCCAGGGTGTAGGCGGCGAGGTTCAGAGCAGAACGCCGGGGCCAGGGGATGATGGAGGCAGGAGCAGGTCAGGGGTGAGCCGCATCCAGAAGGCAGACCGAGGTGAGGTCATGTATCCAGCAGGGCAGGGCTCAAGCACAGAGTCCAAGCAAGGGCCAGAGGCAGTAGGCAAGTCCCAAGAGCAAGCAGAGTCTGGTCAGAGGCACAATCCAAGAGTAAACAGAGTCCAGATAAGCACCAGCAGCAAAAGGCAAGTCAAATGAGTAAGCAGGGTCCAGGCAAGGGTTAGAGACACAGTCCAAGAGCAACAGAGTCCAGGCAAGGGCCAGAGGCAGAAAGACAAGTCCAAAGAGCAAACAGAGTTCAAGCACATGCCAGGCAGAGCAAGGCCAGAGTCAGAAGCATAGGTCAAGAGCAGTCACGGGTCAAGCACCAGATGAGGCGAGGCGAGGCTCAATGTTGGTTGCTGGAAGCAGGAACCAGCTGCAGACAACACAGAAGATTGTGTTGCTGTAGCAGACTGCAGTGCAGAGGCCGTCTTTATATAGGGCTCCCAGCAGCTCCCAGCTGGGCTGCATTAGCTGACCTGGGACAGCTGGAGGTCTGGGGCAGGATTCTGCAAAGCCAGCAGAAGGCTGGGCTGCTGTCCAGGCAGCGGTCGCTAGATGGAGCTGTGGCGCTGCACTTAGAATCATAGAAAAGTAGAGTTGGAAAGGGCCTACAAGGCCATCGAGTCCAACCCCTTGCTCAATGCAGGAATCTAGGTCAAAGCATCCCTGGCAGATGGCTGTCCAGCTGCACCTTGAATGCCTCCAGAGTGGGAGAGCCCACCACCTCCCTAGGTAATTGGTTCCATTGTCTTATTGCTCTGTCAGGAAATTTTTCCTGATGTTCAGGTGGAACCTGGGTTCCTGTAACTTGAGCCCATTATTCCGTGTCCTGCAAACTGGGATGATCGAGAAGAGATCCTGGCCCTCCTCTGTGTGACATCCCTTCAAGTACTGGAAGAGTGCGATCATATCTCCCCTCAGTCTCCTCTTCTGAAGGCTAAACAGGCCCAGTTCTTTCAGTCTCTCCTCATAGGGCCTTGTTTCCATAGGGTCTTGTTTCCACTTGGCGGAACAGATCCTGACAGAAGCCAACTTGAGTTCTATGGAGGAAGGAAGGGATATACATGTGATTCTGATAATGTGTTTAGAGATGTCTTAGTATTAGCCCCAATCCAGCACCAGTGATGCGATGTCCCATCTTCATACAATACAATGGGAACAGCATACTCACCACTGCTTTGTTTATTTATTTATTACCACTGTAATAAATAAATGAGTGTGTTGGAGTGCCAGACTGGTCCAAGGCTAGAAGGAACACAAAGAAATCACCTTATCAGGGAGCATGACAGCAGCATTTAGGAGCAGCTGTTCCAAAGCTAAGTGATAAAGATGCAGTACACCTTTTCTAGTATGACCTTGCTATGCAGCATGGTGGAACCATGATGTGTGTGTGGGGAGAGGGGGGAATAGATAAGGCAGGAAATACTGTCTGAATGGTACAGCAAGGCTTATTAAAGTGTTGGTCCTTCTGAAGGAGAGAACATTTGGGCTTCTATTCAGGTTGCAAAATGTCTTGGACCAACAATCTTTCTTTTCCTCACTCTCTCTACACTGCTGGTCTTGCAAACCTTTTATGTGGTGTAATCCTCATGCAGAACATAAGAAGAGCCCTGATGGATCAGGCCAAAGGCCTAGCTAGTCCAGCATTCAGTTCACACAATGCTCAACCAGATGCCTATGAGAAGTCGATGTGCAGGACTTCTGCTTGAGCACGATAGCACCCTCCTGCTTGTGTCCCCCCAAAATTGGTATTCAGAGGTATACTGCCTCGGATACTGCAGGTAATATAGAGCCATCGTGACTAGCATCCATTGCTTAATGACCAGAAAGCACCAGCCTGAGCCCACTTACTCGGTTATTTAATAGTTCTCCCAAGGTGCTTCTTTCTTTAGGAAAAGCACAGTAAAGCTTTTAGGCAAGGCTGGGTAGGTTACTGGGTTACAGGGAAATGTGTTTTCCAGCACTGGAGATGGGGAGCTCACATGTAGGGGCAGGTGGGTGACAAGGAAGAAGGACATTACTGCAAGAAAAGGGGGCCAGCTTGTTGGTGATCCTTTTTTGATCTATTTTAAAGAGCTAGCATACACATTCCCCTTCTCCAGTATTATAACATGCAAGTACTCTGCTTCTTAAAAAAAGGTAATAACTAATAAGGGAATAAGTAATAAATAAAAAGGGAAAATTGATAAAATAAAAACCAACCAATACTAACAATATGCTGCTAACATGGAAGAAAATGTGTTGCTTGTTCATCACCAGTGATGTTATGTATACTGATCAATAGGTTCTAATAACATTCATGCATCTATGTTCCATACAGTTCATAAAAGGTTTGCAACAAAAATATTGTAGTTTAACTTGTGAGAAAAAATTCAGTTTCTCTACACTGTAAGTGCTATATTGAGATAAAACATTTGGATCCTTCAACAACTAACAACTGCATAGATATTGTACAATAAAATACTGAAAAGGTCAAATGCCTTCTGGAAAGGTCAAATGAGCTTAGCATTCAGCCATAAATAGTTACTATTGCTTGGGAGAATAGGGAGGTAAGCAAAGACAACATCGGATACCTGGTTCTCTTCCAGCTGGACTGCCCCTTCTCCTGCCACAGGGCCATCTAACAGCCAGCCACCTTCTGGAAAAGAATATTGGATTAAAGCCGCTATTAAAGTGTAGCTGCTTGCTTTTGTTTTAACTATGTGGTTCTTGGTTATAAATGGACTCTGAAGACCACTTGTAAGGACTGTAGTTTATTGAGGATTGTTGTTGAAAAGCAGGATATAAATTAGGAATGATCTGTTCGTTTTGATTTCTTTCAGTATTTCATTTTTTTCCCAATCTTAAGTTTGGTTCATCTTTAACTTTTCGATGTAAATTTGCATACATTTTTGTGTGCATTTTCCCCAAATCGGTACATTTTTTAATATGCAGTTTTGCCTAATGAACAATTTTCACAAGCATTTTTCCTAATATAATGCATTGTTGAATGTTCTTTTCACGAATATAACCATATACACACACGTATGTATCAATTTCAGTCTTCTTTTATATTCATTTCAGGTTCCATATCATCACCACCCCATCCTCCCTAATGTATTGGATGGGATCACTTTAGAAAGGGGGGGGGAGTCCTACTTAGGAAAGATAAATGGTAAAGAAGCAGCACCAAACAAAATGTGACCATTTTCTCAGTTAAGGTTTTTTTGGGAGGAAATATTTCACCCCCCCACCCCCCCACACAGTAGTACTTTACAGTCAGAACAGCTCTAGTTTTCCCGAGGGAAAATTAATCCATATTATTTGACTCATATTTGGCTTAAGACATGATAGCTAATCCATATTTAATAGCTAGATGGACACTTTTAAGCTGGTGTTATTACACTCATGTAGTAGGACTTATGCTGATTTCAGCTCAGTCATATGAGCTGCTATGCTGAGGAACAAGCTCACAGAACTACCGGTAAATGCTACAGTCCAAGTGCCAGTGTGAGAACACCACTGTTACTTTTGTGATGCCACTAGGACCAACCCTAGCACCATATGCTGGTCATGTGTACATTTAAGGGAGCAGTGGGGATTATTATTTTTCATTTCTATACTGCCCAATAACTGAAGCTCTCTGGGTAGTTCACAACAATCACCAAACCAAGCAGTGTGATGCTAGGAAAGAATCTGTGTGATCACATTACACTTAATTTTTTCCCATTAATTTCAAAGGGACTTCAGTACACTTATCATACTTGCTGTACCGTGCCCGATAGATTGAATGGAATTAAATCAGTGTGACTACTAAAGCTTTAATTAGATGTTGGATTAGGATTTTGTGTGAATTTGGTTTGAGTTTGTAGGCATATTTATCTACATTTGGGCGGAAATCTATACTAAGTAAAATAAGTATGCTGACAAAGGGTCTCAATATGTCATAAAGATTCAGACAACTGTTCTCTTCTTCTGTATTGTCACAGCACCCCTTTCAGTTAGAGAAAGAGTCCAGCACACATTGGGTTTGTAGGTCAACATAAGCGTGCCAGACCTAAAAAATCAGGTGTGCCAAACTGGTACTAGTATGAAAGTGTATACTGGCTGATACAGCTATGGTTGTATACAGCCATTAGTAGCACTATCTAGCAATGTGCAGGCCCTACCGTTAGGCAGAGTGAGGCAGCTGCCATAGGCAGCTGATCTTCAGTATTGTAAAAGGGAAGGAAATGCTTAGTTATTTAATTTATTACTGTTGATTTTTTACTGTCAGGGAGGGGGAGATGCACTTGTGGGATTTGCTGCCTCAGATGCCAAAACAACTTGTCTAGGTGCTGGTTCTATGCATCTTAGCTTGGAAGCAAGAGGATGCCATCTGCCTCATGCAGCAAAATGTCTATGGCTAACTCTGAAGCGTATCCCCATCCATTTCAAAAGACACATCAAGTGAATTTAATTGTAACCAGATGAGTGGCATACTTATGCATGGGCTGAATTTCCACTGTGAGGAAATTGCAAAAAGTGGGATAATAGTTCAGTGTTCTTTTTTTGTAAATGTTTTAAGCAAGCTCATATTATGTTTAAGTTATTCTGTCTGATGTGACTAAATATCTTATATATATATTTAACAACTAGCAAGTTCATGGTGAGCAGAAACAGACTGGAATATTGTTGTAACACATTCTATTGTGGCTACCTTTGAAGAGTTCTCAAAAAACCAAACCAACAGCTAGGTTAGAATGCAGTTGCCATGCTACTGATGGAGTGGGCTGCAGAGACAATATTATCATACCCACCATTTCACAGATGAAAATAGGGACACACATATGAATTTGTAAGAGGTATGGTTAAGCAACATGAAGGTGTGATCAAGAGGGCATGGCCAGGCAACATGAGGGCGTGGCCAAGGGTATGGACAGGCAACCAAAGGACATGGTCAAGTACAAAAGTTATTAGAGGAAACACACACAACTGCAGTATTTTCTCACCTAGAACCTGGGGTTATCCACTAAAGCTAAATGGTGGCACATTTGGGACAAACAAAATGAAGTATTTCTTTGCATAGTTAAACTGTGGAATTCACTGCCACAAGATGTAGTGATGGCTGCCAACTTGGAGTAGACAAGTTCATGGAGATTAGTATCTAGTTTCCCTTCTCAAGGCATTATATTACTGATAAGGCTATCAGTAGATTAGTCATGATGGCTACATAGCACCACCAGGATTGGAGACACCATGCCTCTGAATACCAGTTGCTGGGGAACATGATTGGGAGCGTACTGTTACCCTCATGCCCTGCTTGAGAGCTTTCTAGAGCATCTGGTTGGTCACTGTGGGAAACAGGATGCTGGACCAGATAGGCCTTTCCAGTAGGACTCTTTTTATTGTCTTATGGTCTTAACCTAGCACAGAGAAGAAGGCATGAACACCTTCTCTTACAAGAAGATGCAAACCCAGTCCCTATATACAAACCCAGGTTGCTTAAGTATATGCAGGGACTTGGCTTGCATGAAGATGTCCTTCCTTTTGTCTGTTAGACTTATGGGTTGAATTAGGCAATCTGGAGGTTAATTTTTGACAGCCAAGTTCAGAGCACAAGCCTTTTAAGGGCACAAATTGTGTCAGTCTTCAGAATAAATTCATGAGAAGCTGCCCATTATAAGTCTCTGACCATCAAGGGCTATTCCTGGAGTTCTGATAGGAGCAAAGTCTAGTTTTATAGCCCGATGCTATAAATGTTCATTCAAAAGCTACTCCCACTTCTTTCAATGGGGCTTTACTCTCAAGGAAGAATAGTGCTGCCTTATAGCACAATCCTAGGCATGATCACTCAGAAGTATGTCCCATGGAATTCAACAGGGCTTACTCCCAAGTAAGTGTACACTTGAATTACACTGTTAGATTTAGGTAAATTTAGTAATAAGTTGTCAAGGAGGGCCACCGGTATTGACTATGCTTTGTTAAAAGACTCAGAAGGCCTAACGGTTTTTTAAAAATTATTATTATGATGGAGAAAGGGTATGCCTTAAATGTAAATGTATTCTGGGACCAAATATTTCAACCTTTATTCTTTTTCTAAAATTCATGGTTAGAGGTTAATAAATATTTTTTCCTCCCCACAATTCATATATCTTGCATTTGAGCACATATATCCAGTATGAAACACTGAAGCTCCATGTTTTAAAGCAATCTACAACACTGGCCATCACAACATCATGTGGCAGCAAATTGATTATGCATTGTGTGAAGAAGTATTGTGTAATTGAGGGATAATTGTGAAATGCTGCTCCTTGCTAGAATAAGAAGGAGCAGCAGGATGACTTTTCCAGAATTATATTATATAATACGGTACCTTATATATTATAATTATTACATTATTACATTATATATTATTTCATAATATTTTATAAGTGGCTTTGGTAAAAAAAACAAAAACAACCTTACTTAAACCCTTAATTGTTGATATCTGGTGTTTTTCATGGAGGGGGTGGGGGTCAGTGCTTGCAGGGCAATCTCTTTCTTTTTGTTTTAAAATTGTCAGGATTGGCATAAATTCAACAGGTGAAGCTTACCCACCCACCCACCCCACACCCCCAGACATGGAGCTTCAGAGAGAAGGGGAAGTTTCTTGCATTTCTTTTTGACACTGTATCTCACCTGTTAGAGGCACTGAGTCAGCTCTCAGGAAATTCCCTCATTCACCGCTCCCTTGGGCCAGGCCAGCGGATGCAGCCTCCACCTCCTTTTCTTTTCACCCAGCTAATCCCTTCCCCACAGCAACATGCAGTAGAGGTAGCAGGTAGAGCATGTGCATGCGCGCGCACACACACAAACATCCTCGCCTGGCCCTCCCAGCTTAGCAGCGTCTGTCTCTCCATGGAGACCCTGCAGCTATTCAAGCCTAAGCAGAGCTACTCTTAAAGGGCCCATGGAAAAAATTGCAGCTAAGCTAAAACTGCAAGCATAGCTGCAATTGAATTTTGCCCATGGCCCCTTTAGGAACAGCTTAAAGTAGCTGGGAATTCAGGACTCTGCTGGCCAAGGTGAGAAACCGTGATGGCTTAAGGGTTTTCTTGATGGTCCTGACATTTTCGTGGCAATTGGAGACTATGTATTTATTATGTCAATTTTTATATAACTTGGGCTTCCAGAGGGTTTCCAGGCCTAATTCAAAGAACATCTGATGACCTTCAAAGCTGAAGCCATGCTCTGGCTTGGCTTCCTCCCCTGAATATGGTCTGGATGAGGGTTGTCAGGGACAGGCTTTCTGAACAATCGGGCTGAGGTTCTTGAACTCCCTACTGGCTGAGGTTTTCTCTGCCTATTCCTTGTCATCATTATGGCATCAGGCAAAGTCTCTTTTCTAAAGACTTTGGGTTTCTTTGATGTCTGAATGAGTTCTTCTGGATTTTTTGTTGTGTTGTTTTGCATCTTTCTTGGACAGAGATGGGCAACTTCAGGTGGTCCAGGGCCAAATTGCCCCCCAGACCAACCCTGGGCTGCAGTCCTGCCGCCACCACGACGACACCAGCAGCAGCAATAAAAAGGGGGGAAAGTTGCAGTTTGCCACTGATATTCAGAGACAAACCTCTACAGAAGCTTAGAATGGACAAATTTAGCTTCTTTTCAAACTAAATTTGTCCATTCTAAGCCACCCAGAGGCGTAGCGTGGGGGGTGCAGGGGGGGCCGGCCGCACCGGGCGCAACATCTGGGGGGGCGCGCTCGCACTCGCAGCTCTCTGCCCCTGCCTGGCTCACTCACTCTCTCTGCAGTGCTGGCTGTGGGGAGCGCGCCAGCCCACTCTCCAAAACTTCCCTGTACGACGTGATGGTCTCCTTCTTGTGGCCGCTGCCGCCGCCGCCTCCGCCGCTGCTCTCTTTGCTTTTCTGGTCAAAAGATTTGGAGACAAACGCCGTAAGTTCTTCCATGGCGACCCGGCTGGGCAGCGGGAGGAAGGAACCCAAACCAAACCAAGCACAATCTCTATCCACAAGCGAGGCGTCCTCCCGCCGGAGTTGTGTCCCTGCGTGCCTTTTCCACTCAGGAGATCTGGCCGTGTTGTTGTCGTCCGGGCTCTGGTCCAGGTTGCTGCAAGGTTGTTGGTCTGTGTGTGTGTGTCCGGGTGTGTTTTCTGGAGTGTGTGTGTGTGTGTTTCTTTCTGTGTGTGCGCGCGTGTCGGTGTCTGTGTGTGTGTTTTAAATCATCCTCGCCTTCTTGTTTGTTGTTTGTTTGTCTGGGGGATTGTTATAAAGGGGGCGATCCGCAATAAGGAATAACTCCTACCTATAAACGGCACTGGAATATTAAGCCGTCTGTATTATTTCAAACAACAACAAAAAGGAATCCAAGCATGTGCTACCAGCCTGAACACAGCAGTCTGGTTGGTTTCTCTCCTTGGATCCTTATCGGCTGTTCTTTCTTTCCTAATGCTAAGGCTGAGCTCCCCAGACATGCTTGGATCCTATGCATATTTACTCAGAAACGATACGAGTTTATTCCCCCTGAACTCCCTAGTAAGTGTTCTTAGAACTGGAATACAATTCTAAGCATACCTACCCGGAAGCAAGTCATCATACTAAAATCAACGGAGCTTACGTGACGTAAGTTACGTCCAACTAAAACGTTCGTCTTGCACTGTTACTTGGAGAAGTACACGCCATTTGGCGATTTTACTCCTAAAGTAAAAGTCGTGTTAGCATTCAGAGATGTTGGCAGCTCAATTCCCACTCAGTCCGTTGGCATAAATACCTCTCTCTCCATACAATGGCGTTTATTTGCACACATTAGCAAATTTACAGAGATAGATCTCTAAATGTCAAGTTGGTGCTTTCCCACTCCTCGTGTGTGTGTGTGTGTGTGTGTGTGTGTGTGTGTGTGTGTTGGGGCGGGGTGGGGTGGGGTGGGGTGGGGTGGGGGATGAATGATCTCAATGGATTCAGGCTTTCACAGACTCGTGGCAATTGTTAAAGGATCCGACGCGGTATCTGGTCCAATCTCGTGCTCCCTAAAAACGGAAGTTCTCCACTTAAAAGCGTTCCGCAAAACATCAGGGGAGAATTCTCTGATCGCATCTTCTTCTGGTCTCGCGTCTTTAACGGGAGAATTGATTAATGGAGCGATGTGTATCGCGTCGCCCCCTCCTTGCCCCTTCCAATTGTAACGAGACTTCTTGTTTGGAGCACTGAATCAGTGTTTCCTGTCTAGCACGAGGGCGCCGTCTCGGGTTCCCCTGGTGAGTGGATGGATGCGGGGGGGGGGGGAGGAAGCGAGCGAGCGAGCGAGCTGGCAAGGGCTTGAGGGGAGCCCCTAGGAAGATGCCCCGAGGGGACCCCGACGAGGGGACAGGGGCGTGGCTGGCTGGCTGGCTAGCTTTGTAGCCAAGCGAGGGGGAGTGGTCGCCTGGGGATTATCGGAGGGGAGGGTATCACCGTTACTTGGTGTGGGGGAGCTGTGGTAGGCAGAGGCGTAGCGTGGGGGGTGCAGGGGGGGCTAAAATCCACGGGTTAGGGGGCGCAAATTACTTGCCTTGCCCCGGGTGCTGACAACCCACGCTACGCCACTGAAGCCACCATAGTAGTTTGCTGCTGAATTTTGGCAGCAAACCTTGACTTTCCCTCATTTTTTTCAGTAAAAAAAGGGAAAGGAAAATAGGCATGGCAGGGGTGGTCATGATGTGCATGGGGGTCATGATGTGTTGCCCACCTCTGATCAAAGAAGTCTAATTTAATTGAGTTTTGGAGCTGCTCTTTATTCTCTGAATTTTTCCTGTTTTGGTTGTTCTCTGTTTTTATAATTTACATTTTTTTAAAAAATTGATTATAAGCCACCTTGTAG
Organism: Shinisaurus crocodilurus; assembly: GCA_021292165.1. NCBI lineage: Eukaryota > Metazoa > Chordata > Lepidosauria > Squamata > Shinisauridae > Shinisaurus > Shinisaurus crocodilurus. Next base: position 235,280,637 of record CM037876.1, read on the forward strand.
ATATTTGAACAAAAGGCAGAGTAAGCATATTATCACAATAAAAGAACACAAGCCTTCAGCTTCAATTCTCTGATGGTTCCAATATTCTCTACATTTAACTGACCAATATTCCCACTGCAGCATACTTAAAATGTAAAACAACCCCCCCCCAAACAAATACATAAATTAACTTTGAAAGGTTATTGTATTCTTGTAGTTTTTAAAATGTGAAAGAACCCTTGATAGTTCTGAATATACCTTGGCCTCCAGAACATTAAAAAAAAAAACACCCCCCAAAGAACCCCTTGATTTTATTCTATGAAACTTGTATGCACACCTCAAGGGACAGAGGCTTTCAAAATGTGGTTTGTAAAGGCAATCATCAATTTTGCATTAAAGCAAATGATACTAGAACACAGAAGACAAGGTCCCAACCTGGTGTAGATACTTCAAGAGCCTATGTAGGACTGTGTTTGGCTGCCAGAAAGCAGCACAATTTTGTTCTTGGGAAGGGCATTTCAAAAATATTAAAGAGAACACTTTTTATTGATTTGCACATCTGGAGACAACATCATATAATGAACATCTTTTGTCCTTTCTGACACAAAGAGGGGGTCAAATAGTGTAGTAGTAGTAGTAGTAGTAGTAGTAGTAGGTGATTACTCGTGACTGAGTAAAATTGTCTTCCAGGATAAAATTACAAAAAGAAAATTATATAAAGAGGAAATTGTATAAAATTGTGTAGACTCTAGCGATGGGTCCGTAAGTGACTGTGGAGGCCAATTCTAGATCCACACAGCTTCCCACAGTGAGGACACAGGTTACCAGATGGAAGATGGTCCTGTAAAGGATTCGTTTGACGTGCTTTTCGCTTAGCACGTTTCTCCCTTTCACCTTGCACTCAGGCTTCTTCAAAGTCCATAGAAACTTTGTGAAAGGCCAACCTCCAGTTAGAGCAGGGGTCTTCAAACTATGGCTCTGGAGAGGGCCAAGCCAGGCAAGTAGCCCAGCTTTGCTGCTTGCTGCCTGCTGCCTGCTGCCTGCTGCCTGCTGCCTGGGAGGGACCACCCGCACCACCGGTGGGACTGCTGGCTGCCGCTGCAGGACCGGGCCCAGCCAGGAGCCACCCCGCCTCACCTGCAACGGTGGGGCCATAAAGATCCGGCCCCAGCGGGGGTGGGTCCGCCGCCGGCGGGGTCGCCGCCGAAGGGGCGACACCAAAGGGGGTTGCCCCTTTGGGGGAGCCACTTCGGGGGTGGCACGAGGGCGAGGGCCTGCCCCCGTGTTGATGGGGATATAGGTGGGGCTGGGGTTTTTAAGAGGCCCTGCTTTTTGAAGGGCTTGGGGGTTTTAGGGGTTGATTTTAGGGGTGGGTCTCCCGCCTGATCGACAGAAGCGAGGGGGCATGTGCCTCTCCCAGGGAGATGATGGAGGGAGTTCTGGGGGGCAAAATATACCACTGTTGAGCGGCAGGCGCTGGCAGAACGCTAGGGGCAGGCCACGCCAACTGCGGGGGACAAGGGATCGATGCTTAATACCTATCCCTTGTCCCGGGCCTGCCCAGAGCCAAGGGATAACTGGGGGATGTGTGGCTCCTCCCCATATCTTGCGTTTGCTGTTGTGCAATGCCAGGTCCGTTACCCAGAAAACATCTCTCATCCATGACTTGATCCTGGATGAGGGTGCGGACCTGGCATGTATTACGGAAACCTGGCTGGACGAGGCCGCTGCTCCAACTCTGGCGGCCTTGTGTCCGGCTGGTTTCTTGTATGCCCAGCACCCAAGGGTTGGGGGACGGGGAGGGGGAGTGGCTGTTATCTATCGGGAGTCCTTGGTCCTTACCAGACTCCCTCTCCGGGAGACCAAGTTTATTGAGTGCATGTACTGGAGGTTGGGTCCAAAGGGCAGCCTGGGGATTCTGCTCGTGTACCGTCCACCCCGCTGCACGACAGACTCCCTGGCCGAGGTGCTGGAGGTGGTCTCTGATGTGCGTGTGTTGTCCCCCAGGCTATTGGTGCTGGGGGACTTCAATGTGCATTCGGGGGCTATCCTCACGGGGGCACCTCGGGACTTCATGGAGACCATGGCTTCCTGGGAGCTGCACCCTGTATTAACTGGACCTACCCATGTAGCCGGTCATGCACTGGACTTGGTTTTTGTTTCTGGAGAGGGGGGAAATGATCTGGAAATCGGGGGTATATCCGCCACCCCCTTGTCATGGTCAGATCACTATCTGGTGGGGTTGGATTTCTCGATGCCACAACCCCTCTGCAGGGGTGAGGGACCTATTAGGATGGTCCGCCCCAGGCGTCTTATGGATCCGGATGGATTCCTGAACGCGCTTGGGGAATTGGAGCACACAAACGGTAGCTCGGTCGAGACCCTGGTGGACGACTGGAATGCTGCAATCACCAGGGCATTAGACCGAGTTGCTCCGAAGCGCCCTCTTCGCCTAAACAGAGCGCGCGCGGCGCCATGGTTCACTCCGTCGCTGCGTGCTCTGAAACAAGAGGTGAGAAGGCTAGAGCGCCGATGGCGAAATTCCCGCTCCGAAGACAATCGAACACTGGTTAGAGCTGCATCTTCAGCCTACCGGGTGGCGGTGAAGGCAGCAAAACAGAATTTCTATGCTGCCTCCATTGCGTCTGCGGAGTGCTGCCCCAGGAGGCTGTTCCAAGTGGTCCGGAGTCTGGTTGGTCCAGTCGCTCCGGACCCATTGGAACAGTCTAGAGGCTCCTGTGAGGCTTTAGCGAAGCACTTCGCAGATAAAATCGATCGGATTAGGAGTGGGATATCGTGCGTCGTGGATACAGGGAGTGAGCGGGAGGAGGCCAATGGCAGACCGGTTTTGTGGGATCGGTTTCGGCTTCTTCCTTCTGATGAAGTGGACAAGGTGCTTTCATCTGTGAGGCCGACCACCTGCTTGCTTGATCCTTGCCCGTCCTGGCTCATAATGAGCTGCAGGGAGAGACTGGGTGAGGGGATCAAGGCGGTGGTGAATGCCTCCCTCGAGGAGGCAGTGATGCCATCAGCCCTCAAGGAGGCAGTAATAAGACCGCTTCTAAAGAAGCCCTCCTTGGATCCCCAGGATTTAAACAACTTTCGCCCAGTCTCCAATTTACCATTTCTGGGCAAGGTGATCGAGCGGGTGGTGGGTGCTCAGTTGAAGGCACACTTGGATGAAGCCGATTATTTAGATCCGTGCCAGTCGGGCTTCAGGTCTGGACATGGGACGGAGACGGCCTTGGTCGCCTTGGTGGATGATATGAGGAGGGCTTTGGATAGGGGCGAATGCTCCTTTCTAGTCCTCCTCGATCTCTCGGCGGCTTTTGATACCGTTGACCACGGTATCCTCCTGGACCGCCTGGAGGGGTTGGGCTTGGGAGGCACTGTATTGCAGTGGTTCCGGCCCTTCCTCTCTGGAAGGTACCAGAGGGTAGTTCTCGGGGAGGAGGCTTCGGACCCTCGGCTGCTCACTTGTGGGGTGCCGCAGGGTTCCATCCTCTCCCCGATGTTATTCAACATCTACCTCAAGCCGCTGGGAGCTATCATCAGGAGGTTTGGGGTGCAGTGTCATCAGTATGCGGATGACACGCAGCTCTACCTCTGTTTCAAGTCCTCACCGAGGTTGGCCGTTGAGACCCTGTCCAAGTGCCTGGAGGCAGTGGCTGGCTGGATGGGAAGGAACATGCTGAAGCTGAACCCCGACAAGACCGAGGTACTGCTGGTGGGGGACAAGGGGAGGTTAGGGGATGTTGACCTGGTGCTGAATGGGGTACATCTACCCCTGAAGGACCAGGTCCGCAGCTTGGGGGTCATTCTAGACTCCCAGCTGTCCATGGAGGCTCAGGTGGCAGCTGTGAGCCGGGCAGCGCTGTATCAACTCCATCTGATACGGCAGCTGCGCCCCTACCTTCCTAATCACCTGCTCCCATCAGTGGTTCATGCCTTGGTCTCCTCTCGCCTAGACTACTGTAATGCGCTCTACGTGGGGTTACCCTTGAAGACGGTTCGGAAGCTGCAGCTGGTACAGAACGCGGCGGCTCGCCTGGTTAAAGGCAGCCGCCGGCGGGATCACATCACGCCAGTGATGAAGGATTTGCACTGGCTACCAGTTGCTTGCCGAGCCGAATTCAAGGTGTTGGTTTTGACCTTTAAAACCCTATACGGCTCTGGTCCAGTTTATCTCAAGGAGCGTCTCCAGCAACACCAAGTGGGCCACTCAACAAGATCTGCCACGGATGGCCTTCTCCTTGTCCCTTCAGCCAGAGCAGCTAGACTGGTGGGGACGAGGAAGAGGGCCTTTTCTGTGGCGGCCCCCGTACTGTGGAACTCTCTCCCGAGTGACCTCCGCCATGCCCCCTCTCTGATGAGCTTCCGTCGCTCATTAAAAACCTGGTTGTTCAGGCGGGAATATGGGGTGGGTTAAGATTTTAAAATTTTTATATTGTTTTAATGTATTTTATTGTATTTATGTATTTTATTGTTGTACATCGCCCAGGGTGGCCGGTTGCCGGCCAGATGGGCGATAAATAAATATTAATAATAAAATAAATAAAATGGCCCGCGGGCCGGATCCGGCCCACTGTGCCTTTCCATCCGGCCCGGCTCCGTAGGCCCGAACTGGGCCCGCCCAGGCTCTCAGCCGCCCGAACGGGATTGCCATTTTCTTCGCTCTCCCCGGAGAGCCGGCTGCGCTGGCTTCGCCGCCCGCGCTGGTCCCGTCCCGTCATTTCCGGCGCGGCAGAAGTGACACGCGGGACCCAGCTCCGTCGCGCTGGACCCCCGCGCTCTGTTTTTGAACAGAGCGCGGGAGTCCAGCGTGACGGAGCACAGCAGAATGACGCGGCTCCGGCGGTGGTGGTGGCAGTGGGGCGGGGGCGGCAGCAGCGACGACGGTGGCGGGACTGTGGCGGCGGTGGCGGGGCTTCGGCGGCAGCAACGGTGGCGGCGGGGCTTCGGCGGGGACGGCTTCGGCAGGGACGGCGGCGACGTGGCTTCAGCACCGGTGGCGGGTGCAGGTACGGTGGAGGGGGTGGCGGGGTGGGTCTGGCGGTGACCGCGGGGGTCCTGGGGGGCTTTGGCGGCAGGGGGGCGACAGCGCGGAGGGGCTTTGGCGGGGACGGCGGCGACGGCGGCGACGGGGCTTCGGCGGGGATGGCGGCGACGGGGCTTCAGCAGCGGTGGCGGGTGCAGGTATGGCGGAGGGGGTGGCGGGGTGGGTCTGGCGGTGGCAGCGGGGGTCCTGGGGGGCTTTGGCGGTAGGGGGGCGACGGCACGGAGGGGCTTTGGCGGCGACGGCGGCGACGGGGCTTCGGCGGGGATGGCGGTGACGGGGCTTCAGCAGCAGGTGGTGGGTGCAGGTACGGCGGAGGGGGTGGCGGGGTGGGTCTGGCAGTGGCAGCGGGGGTCCTGGGGGGCTTTGGCGGCAGGGGGGCGACGGCACGGAGGGGCTTTGGCGGGGACGGCGGGGATGGCGGCGACGGGGCTTCGGCGGGGATGGCGGCGACGGGGCTTCAGCAGCGGTGGCGGGTGCAGGTATGGCAAAGGGGGTGGTGGGGTGGGTCTGGCGGTGGCAGCGGGGGTCCTGGGGGGGCTTTGGCGGCAGGGGGGCGACGGCGGGGCTTTGGCAGCGGCGGGTGCAGGTACGGCGGGGGGGGTGGCGGGGGGTCTGGCAGTGCTGGCAGCGGGGGTCCTGGGGGGGCTTTGTCGGCAGGGGGGCGACGGTGGGGCTTTGGCAGTGGCGGGTGCAGGTACGGCGGGGGGGGTGGGGGGTCTGGCAGTGCTGGCAGCGGGGGTCCTGGGGGGGCTTTGGCGGCAGGGGGGCGACAGGCACGGCGGGGCTTTGGCGGCGACAGGTGCAAGTACGGCGGCGGCGGGGGGGTGGCGGGGTGGGTCTGGCGGCAACGGGGGGGATCCTGGGGGGGCAGGGGGGCTTTGGTGGCAGGGGGGCTATAGTCCGCCCCCCCAACAGTCTGATGGACAATGAACCGGCCCCCTGTTTAAAAAGTTTGAAGACCCCTGAGTTAGAGCGTTCATGGTCCACAGCTTCCCAGTTCTCAATGTTTATATTGCATTTTTTTAGATTAGCCTTAAGAACATCTTTAAACCTCTTATACTGACCACTGATATTCCGCTTTCCATCCTTGAGTTGGGAATAAAGTAACTGCTTTGGGAGACGGCAGTCAGACATTCGAACAACATGACCGGTCCATTGAAGTTGGCGTTGAAGGATCATTTTTTCAATGCTAGTAGACTTTGCTTCTTCCAGTACACTAACATTTGTTCGCCTATCTTCCCAAGTAATTCGCAGGATTTTCTGGAGGCAACGTTGAAATCTTTCAAGGAGGTGGAAGTGACGTTTATAGATAGTCCATGTTTCGCAGGCAGGCATACAATAAAGTTGGTAATACAATGGCTTTATAAACCAGCGTTTTGGTCTCCCTACAGATATCCCGATCCTCGAACACTCTACGCTTCATTCGAGAAAATGCAGCACTTACGGAGCTCAAACGATGCTGGATTTCACTGTCGATGTTAGCTGTAACAGAAAGATAGCTGCCAAAGATAGAGAAAATGATCGACATTTTCCAGTATTGCCCTGCCAAGCTGGATAGATGGCATCACCAAAGGGTTAACTTGCACTTCCTGATAAAGCACTTTGATTTTTTTGGTGTTAAGTGAGAGACCAAGTTTTTCGTATGCTTCTGCAAAAGCATTTAGGATAGTTTGGAGATCATCCTCTGAATGTGTGAAGACCACATTATCATCGGCATACTGAAGTTACCTTACTTTTTGCTTTCATTCTACTGAGATTAAAAAGCTTTCCATCTGTTCGATATATAATTCCCACACCAGTGGGAAGTTTCCTTTCGACAAGATGTAAAATCATAGTGATGAAAATAGCAAATAATGTTGGGGCGATAACACATCCCTGTGTACAGGGAGGTCAAATTTCAATGTGTTATCATTATCTTCATTTATTTTATTATTTATATACCAGCAAAATAGTATGCACTTTCCTGCTTCTTTTATTATATCCATACCTCTGCATGCTGCTGTACAGCTAGTTCCAAAGTGGAAAGATCCCTTGAGGACAGCCTTGGCTGAGTACATTCCTAAAGGATCTCCCTACCCCACTTCTTAAATGCATTTTCATTTTAAAAGCATATGATGCTCACCACCTACTAAAGATAGTATGTTAAGTGGGCTTGGTACAGTAGTCACAGCAATAGAAGCATAGAGAAACATGTCATAGCAAATTACCTTCAGTAGTTATCATGGATCAAGAGCAATGCATTCTATGGAACTGAGAAGAAACAGGAAAAAAATGGGGAAATGTAGTGAATACTAATCATGGCAAAACCACAGGATGGCAACTAGCATCCATTCTATATGACTTGGGGCAGAGTATTTGAAAAACGGGAAAAGGTATGACATGCTTTATTTGGTGGTAGTAGGGAATCTGAGAAAACACAGAAATATATTTGCTAGAAACGTGTGAGTGGGAACACAATTTCAGATGAAAATCAGCATGGCTAAGTGTAAGATAATGGCTTTTGGAACAAACGCTATTGTTTGCTCATATGCTCTATTTGTTTAAGTTAATGATGCAGGAAAACATATCTCTGTATCCCATGCATCCCCATGAAACAATCAATGAAAATCATTGTTTAATGGATTGGAGTGATAACTTCTTCGAATCGAACAAAATATTAGAGTGCATTAAAATAAGAGCGTAAAATAGATTCCGCTCCCCACCCTGAATAGTGAAAAAACAAGTGGTGGGAGACGGAGAGAGAGAGAGAGTTTTATATTTGACTGCTTGCCTTTAGAATATATAGTGAAAACAGAAAGAGTTGTCACAATTTGACACCGTTATGTATTTTTAACCTCACTGATTTCAGGCTTAAGTGCTCCCTGCCCCCTTTTCAGGAATTATTCATGTGAATAGGCCATCACATGGTAAGTGGGGAATGTTGCATATGCTGCTCACCCTGCCTCCAGATGACCAGGTGTTGGCATTAGCACAACCAGCTGCTTACATGTAGGCTTCCACATGGTTGGGGCACGGACACAGGAGGGTGTCCTGATCGCATGGAAACCTACAGGTCAGCAGCTGATCACATGTACCCTTCTTCACTGCAGACATCACAGTAATGTGTGGATGTCAAGAAGTGAGGCCAGCAGCGTGCCTGACACGAGGGCTGGGAGTACAGCCCTGCTCCCCAGTAATCATGTGATGCCTGCTTCATGCATGCAATTCACGAGCGAGTTTAACTTTTTGTTGGATTGTGACCACTAAATACAAGAGCCATGGGAAATTTTCCACATGTAAAAGAGAAAAAAGCATGAGATTAATTGCAAAAGCCATCTCATATTCCAAGGATAAAATAGTGCACTGGCTATCTCCTACTCCTCTTCCTATTTCCATGTGATGCAAATGATGATCAAAAGGAGCACAACAAAGAAATGGAGGGGTAGATTTTAAAAAAGAAGAGAAAAAGATGGGGCAGCTGTAATAGCTTCACTTTAACTGGCCCTTTCTTTTGTGTAATACCAGTTGATATTCTGAATGCAAAAATGGCCTGAGAATGAGAGAAGCTAAGGAGACTTAGCATCTGAAACAATAGTTTCCCAAACAAATAGTCCTGATTAATCAGCAGCAATGAAGAAATCATATTCCTGTTGCATTCATGTAAACCATCATGTTCAAATTATAACAGAAAGCTGAAAGTATCTTGAACAAACGCAGATGAGTCCAGGTCCCCTCCTGTACTGTAAGTAAACAAAACAAACTGACACCTGGTGGTATTCACCCTTTGTGCTGTGACATGCCTAAATAAGCCCTGGTGTAACCCACTACCTCTGGAAGTCACATACTGTACTGTAAGTAGTTGAATGGAGTCCACCTGTATGCAATTCCAGTGCCACATGCTCTCAGATTAAATACACCTGTTTCTGAAAGGCCCCAGTGTTTGTTCGAGAACATATCTACAAACAGCATCATGAAGCACAAGAAGCTATCAAAACAACTCTGGGGAAAAGTTGTGCAGAAGCACCAATCAGGGTTGTGTTATACTGTAAAAAAATATATCCCAAACTATGAACATCCCCTGGAGAACCATAAAATCCATTATTACAAAATGGAAAGAATATGGCTCAACTGCTACTCTGCCTAGAGAAGGCCATCCACCAAAACTCAGTGACTGGGTAGGAGGACATTAGTCAGAGAAGCAACCAAGAGGCCAGTGGTAACTCTGAAGGAGCTAGAGAGATCCACAGGTGAGATAGAAGAACCTGTCCATGGGACAACTATCATCTTGATGCTCTACAAAGCTGGGCTTTATGGACGAGTGGTGAGAAGAAAGTCATTGCTGAAAGAAACCTATATCAAGGGCCATTTAGATTTTGCAAAAAGGCATGTGGAAGACACAGCAAACATGTGGGAAAAGCTTCTCTGGTCTGATGAGACCATAACTGAACTTTTTGGCCTTGCCACAAAGGCAACAATGCTCATTGCCCTGAGAACACCATCCCCATGGTGAAGCATGGCAGTGGCAGCATCATGTTGTGGGGATGCTTTTCCTTGGAGGGACTGGGAAACTGGTCAGGATTGAGGGTAAGTTGGATGGGGCCAAATACAGGGCAATTCTAGGGGGAAACCTGTTTCAGCCTGCAAGGTACCCGAGACTGGGGCAGAGGTTCATCTTCCAGCAGGTCAGTGACACTAAACACACAACCAAAGTAACACTGGAGTGGTTTAAAAACAAGAACCAGAAAATAATAGAATAGCCCAGTCAAAGCCCAGACTTCTATCCGATTGCGAATCTGTGGCCAGATTTGAAACTTGCTGTTCACTAACGGTCCCCATTCAACCTGTCAGAGCTGGAGCAATTTTGCAAGGAAGAATGGGTAAACATTGCAGGATCCAGATGCGCAAAGCTGATGGAGACTCGCCCAAGAAGACTCACAGCTGTAATTGCTGCCAAAGGTGCTTCTACTACCAAGTATGACTCAGGGGGGTGAATACTTATGCAACCACCAAATGCCAGTTTGTTTTTAACTTTTGTGCCACAATCAAAATATTTTGCACCTTCACAGTGTTGAGTATCTTGTGTACATCAAGTGGTAACAATGCCAATTAAATCCATTTCAATTCCAGGTCTTAACACAACAAAATGTGGAAAAGTAAAAGGGGGGTGAATACTTCTGCAGGGCACTGAATGTAAGAGGACATATTTATGTAATTATAACAATGGCAGAAAATAATATATTTAAATCCAGTCTAACTCAACCAGTATGTACTGATGCAAGAGTGTATATATCTTATGATATGTATGGGGTAAAGAGTAAAGACAAGAACATGGAATGAACCATCCTCACTGCTACTAGCTCAGCACACAGATTCATTTTTTATTTTATTTTTTTCATATTCAGGTCTGGTTTGAAGTACCTGATGTTTTGATAAGATTAATGATGACTTAAGAAAGAGGCTTTGTAGAAGCTGAAGAAGTGCATACTGTCTGGGAGATAAAAAGTTAGCATTTCCCTCCCTGTTTTACTCTGGTGATTATTTCTGAAAAGTAATTTTATGAGACATCTGTCATTTGTTTTATTCATTTTGTATTTCTTTTCTGTCCTCTGAATCATTTTCACAGGTCCCATTTGTCTAGCATGTAGCCTTCACAGATGTAAATCAACCAAGGAATGTATGGACTACAGGAGAGTAAATCCCACAAATAGAAAGTTTCATCCCCCATCATAAATTAACTGTCACATATTGTGACATTTTGCTGAATCCATTAACACTGACAGGGCTGCAGTAGAAGTCACAACTGAAAGGCAAGAAATGAAGAGGAGTGTGAGCATTGCAAGCAGACTATGCTAAGCCAACATTTTCGATGATGATGATGATGATGATGATGATGATGATGATGATGTATTTCTTACCCGCCCCTCCATCTAGATTGAGGTGGGGAACAGAAGAAAACAGAAAACACATAAACTAATGAAACACACACTATTAAAAGATCTTAAAATATCTTAAAAACATCTTTAAAACATCTTAAAGGCATCCTAAAATTCCGCCGGATAGGCTTGTCGGGTCAGTCTTTATGGCTTGTTTAAATTCCAAGAGACTAGTAAGTTGGCGAATCTCCTCTGGCAGGCCATTCCATAATTTGGGAGCGGCAGAAGAAAAGGTCCTCTGGGTAATACTTGTCAGCCTAGTTTTGGCGGACTGAAGTAAATTCTTCCCAGAGGACCTGAGTAATCATCATAATATTGATGATTACTAGTTGGGCCAATCTAGTCTTAATATAAAAACCATAGGTAAGTCTGCTTTCTTATCAAGATAAATTTCAAAAATGACCACCAATGTTAGGCTTCAATGTAAACTGACAATCTGTTTGAAAAGTCTGGGAGTGACTGTAGCACTTCAACAGCTGCTACAGTCACTTTGCACAGCTTACTTCTAACCCTCTTTGTTGCTTGCTATGACTTCTTTCTAATCCTCTTGCTACTCCGCCCCCCAAAAAAACCTGCCAGGTGCTGCCTGGAGGAGGATGAGTAAGCAGATAGGTGGGCAATGGGGTCAGCAGTGCTAAGAGAGGGTTGTTTGTAGGTAGCAGTGGGAACATAGAGCTGCTACAGTCAGGGCTGGATTAAGAGCATTATGGGCCTGGTGCTGAGGATTTTGGTGGGCCTTTTTATGGAAATAAATAAAATGAAGACGCAATTTTATATTAAAACAAATTAAATATTTTAATTACCATTAAAGTGCCAAAACAGAAACATAAACCAAGAAGTTCAGAAATGAAGTTATGTGTAATAAAATTGAATGGCACAGGGAAAAAGTATTGGACACATGAAGAAAGGGAGGTGCAAAAAAGACATAGTAAGCAAGTTATGCAAGCCTAGGAAAGTTGGGCTGGGAGGATGGAGGAAGAAAGGCAAACTAACTTCCTCACGAAAGTAGACTCTCAGTCTCTTGCACAAACCTCGAGGCCTCCTCATTACAGAGCGGCAAGGAGAGGCGGCGCAGCCCAAGGAGGCAAGAATCCGGCTGGGGCGGCAGAGTGGGGCGAGGCGCCGCAGCCAGCAAGCGAAGCGAGAGACTCCCAGTCCCCACCCACCCCACCACCCGGCCAGCCTCCCCCAACCTGGCGCCCTCCAGGTGAACTGGACTGTAGCCCCCATCACCCCCAGCCAGCACGATGGGAGTTGTAGTCCAACACCGCAGCGCTGGTGGGCACCCAGTTGGGGAAGGCTGACCCGGGGGAGTCCGTCGGCGCCCAGCCAGAGAGCCGCGCACGCTGCTGCTTCCCCGCCGCCGGCGCGAGGATAAAAAGAGGCAAGATTTGTAGTGTTAAATTATTAGTAAAGTAGCGATGCTAGAGAAGTCCATTTCTCCTTTGTGTGTGTGTGTGTGTGTGAATTGATTAAAGAAATTATTGCGGGGGGGAGGAAGAGAAGGAGAGATCCATCCACCAGGCGATTGCTCTCTCTTCTGTCCCCCCCCAGTCCTTTCCATGTAGCCGCCAGAAGACAGCACGAAAGCGATGGATTGGTGTCTTTTAAACTTACTTGCACGCGCGCGCACGCACACACACGTGCAGGCACACAGGCGAATCATACCTGCGTGCAGGAAATTCTGACTTGCAGGGCGTATAAGTCTGCCCCCCCCTGGCGCCCTCCCACCTTGCTGTACCCCTTCTTCTCTGAAGCTTGCTCAGTGAGGTGGTGGGCTATTCCGACGTGCAAAAAGCGGGCCTTCTCGGCCTGCCACCAGCCCTGGCTGCTTCGAAGCGGGGTTGCGAAGGAGGCCGGGGGGGGGGTTGGTTTGCCTCCAGCGGGGAAGGCCTGGACTTTGGTTTCAAACCGTACCCAGAAGAAGAGGCTAGTTTCCTGTTCTGCAAAATAATAAATTGGGTAATAAAAACAGGGGCATGCATAGAAAGGAAGGAGGCTGTGATGGAGGAGGAAGCAAACCCTGCAGCGCAAATCCTAGGCACGTTTACTTAGGAGTAAGTAAGCCGCATTGGATATCGTGGCTTCCGAGTTTTATTTATATATATGGGGGCCAGTCCCGCCCACCCCACCACCACCCGGCCAGCCTCCCCCAACCTGGCGCCCTCCAGGTGAACTGGACTGTAGCCCCCATCACCCCCAGCCAGCACGATGGGAGTTGTAGTCCAACACTGCTGGTGGGCACCCAGTTGGGGAAGGCTGACCCGGGGGAGTCCGTCGGCGCCCAGCCAGAGAGCCAGGCATGCTGCAGAGGCAGGCGCGCCGCGCGCGTGCGGGCAACCCTTACCGGAGTCGCTGGCTGGCTGGCTGGCTGGCTCTCCGAGCCGGATGAGGCGAGGAGGAGCTTGCTGTCGGCGGAGGCGGGGGAGCTTGCTGTCGGCGAAGGCGAGGCCCGGCAGGCCGAGACGGGCGGGGCCGGGGGCGGGCTGGGAAGCAGCTGCCTGCTCCGCTCGAGGAATTTCTCTTCCTTGAAGTTCCTTCCACTTCCAGTCAGAGATGTCCTCCTCGCTGGTGGGTGCGTGCGCTCGAGGCGAGGCTGGCAGTGGCGAGCGGTGGAAGTCCTCGCCCTGCTGCGCCCTTCTCCGGCGTCTGGGCCGCTCCGCTCTCTACAGCCCAGCGTGGTGGCAATGGGCGGCAACCTCTGCTCCCCGGCGTGCTCGCCTCCGGCAACGCCCCACGCAGGTGAGCGACTGGACGTCACCTCGCTCTGAGCGTCCTCATTTCCCCGGCGCGGCGTCCCTATTTGTTGTGGGCCTATTTTGGGATCTGGGCCTGGAGCTGCCGCTCCAATAGCCCCTATGTTAATCCGGCCCTGGCTACAGTCTCCCCTGCATGAAGCCTCATTTAGAGGCTACATGAAGCCTCATTTAGAGGCATCTTCATGAACTCTGACTACATTTTCAGATGGATGAACTCTCAATCAAATGAATTGCTTAATACAAGTACATAATGACTGGGTTCGCCTGACACGACAACCAACCATTGATTGTTATCGTTGTTTGTTTGTCATGTCATCCAAACCCAGTTGTGGTTACCAACAATTGTTAGTTTTGTCTGTGAAAATCACAATAAGAACCAATGGTTTGTTGTAGGGTTTGTTTGAAACATGATTGTTTGTCATAATGTCCGAACCAGGGACAGCTGTTTTATCATTGGTGGTTTAAGAATCCTACAGAGTCACATGGCAGAAGTGGCAAAACAAGCAGGCACTCCAGCCATCTGATCTCTATTCCCGATGTCTGCCTAGCAACACACATGTTGCTGCTTGCTTCGCTTTGGCAGGCTTTTTCTTCTTATAAGAATGTAGCCAAAGCAGTTCTTGAGTATTTATCAAATAGGAAAAACTAGAACATTATTGTATTCCCCTGTAGGAACATTCCTTTAGGAGCGCACAAACAAAGCAGCTTGTCTTGAAGGTAGCATACAGAAGAGGAGCACAGCTACCAGGCAGTAAAGCAATCACAACAGCATTTGAATTAGTCAATAAAGAAATCTTTTAATTGTAGGGTGCTTTTTATTTTTGCAATCAGAATTCCAAAAACAGTATTTATTTATTTATTTTCAAAATACAGTATGCTTTTAATAGAAGAGTGGTGGTCCATTTAAAGCCACAGATTACAGTTGGGGAACTTTACAAGTATGTGTGGTGGCAGCTGGGAGGAGGGCAAGGGGGGGTAGTATGCAGAGGGCTGGGAAAATGGAAGTCAAGGCTAAACTGTGGCTGAAGGAGTGAGAAAAACTTTGGTTGGGGGAAGGTGTGGAAAAGATCAGACTTGTAACACAAGTGGGAGGCAGGATGGATGGGAGAACTTCTAGAGATAGCAGGTTCTCTGCTGTGCAGGGATGCGAGGGAGAAGTAAAAAAAAGTGCAGTGCTAAGCAGAGCCAGACACAGAGGGGGGAAGAGGTGTAAATAACCTTCACCTGTCTCCTAGCCAAGATGCGAGTGAAGGTGGGAGGGAGAAGGGAGAGCGAGAGCAGCTTCGGTGCTGGGCAGCACAGAGAACAGAGGGGGGGGGGCGAGGATCAAAAGACGCTGCTCAGACCAGGGAGTGTGGGTGTATAATGATGTGTTAATAATCATCACCTGTATGGTAGGCCAGGTGGGAACAAGGGCGGGAGGGAGAAGGGAGAGTATAAAACGTGTTTGTGATGGGCGGCAAGGTTGGGGCTGGCTGAGGAGAAAGTCTAGCTGCAGTTCATACTAGAAGCACCAGGAATGGGGTGTGGGTGGGTGGAAGGGGAGGGACATTTCTTCATGGTGATGGAGACAGCTGGGCGAAAGTGGGAAAAGAGCGACTGGCAGAGAAGCAGGGGGCAACATACACAGGGATCAATGTTTTTCCAAATGGGAACAGACAACGAAAGGGATATGAGTTGGCTACAGGGAGGGGGAGAAAGTTAAAGATTCCCGCAGGAGGAGGGAGAGGGAAAACATGCCCCAGCACTCAGCGAACCAATTGTGAACAGGCTGCCTACATAGAGAGGGAGCGATGACCCCTGGGATGCATGCCTGGAGGGGGAGGTAGGACTGGGTGGGAACCACAACAATGACCAGAAACAGTCTGTCGGAACCGTCGTCGTAGGAACAGACAGGCAACCATGGTAACTTTCCACAGTTGGTTGTCATGATGTGCAAACCCACCCCGTGTCTCTGCTAACTAACATCTTTGGATTACTCTGATCACAAAAGTTAGCCAAAGAATTTCGGGGAATATGTGTGGTGTTTTGCATGTGCAGTGTTGTCCAGATATTCAGAAATTTACAGAATGGATCTCCGATGGTTAATTAACAGTTTTTCTAACAATCACTATGACTGACCGACTGGCTGCTCTTCATGTATTCACTGTGTGACTATGTGGAAGAGGAGGTTTGTATAAATGCAGCTTTCTAGCATGCAGCAGTGGTTTGGCCTGTGCATTCCATTTTAGAGAAACTGCCATGAGTATATGTTTGTTTGCTCTGAATTCAATTTAAGTGCTAGTCTTAAACAGCCATTTAAATAGGCATTAACAGACTATTTAAAGGGCTTAAAAACCTTAGCTTGTTGTGAAGGAACTGAACAGTATTCCATTTTTGTAAATATAGTTTGCATATTATTATTATTATTATTATTATTATTATTATTATTATGATGATGATGATGATGATGATGATGATGATGATGATGATGATGATGTTGTTAAGTCCTTTTGTAGTATGTGCTGGTCAGTTTCAGCCAAGAGGTCAAAAGTTTAGTTAGATATAGGAGACAGGATGTATGTGTAGGAAGACAAAAGTTTGCAGCAACCAACTGAAGGTAAGGGGAAGAATTTAGGAAAGGTGAACAAGAGACTACCCTCCTGATTGGCTGGAGTGCAGGAAGGAATAACTATTTTTATGGTAAAAAGCCTAAAACAGAGTAGAAAATCATAGAGAAACAGAGAAAAGGAGAGAGAAAGATGGAAAGAAGGCCAGAAAGAAGCAGAGTCTGTGATTAAAGAAGTGGATGAGAAAGTGCTGGATTTATGACAATAAGATTTTGCTTGGATAAAGGACCTGGATGAAATAGGGCCACAATCAGATGAGCTGGGTGTCTTAACCCTTGGTTATTTACCACCCTATTGTTTTTTTGTGTGTGATGTGTGTATCCATTCAGATTTTAAAACTCCCCCCCCCCTTTTAACAATTTTCTTCAGTAAAATTTTAAACTTTGAAATTTTTCTGGTCTCGTTCATTTGGTTCCTCACCCCACATCTAATAGCCAAGCCCCACTACTTAAAGTAGAGAGTTTTAAATCTGGTTTGGAGGCAGAGAGAGAGAGAGAAGATTCCCACCTGGTGGCAAGAAGGACTGGGAAGAAACACCATTTTGACTGTTTTTCCTTCCATTCATAGAATAGGGTGTCGCTGGTCTGTGACACCTGTATACTGAGGAGTGCCACTGTGCCTCTTCAGATCATAATGGGAGAGCTCGTTACACGTTTTATCTATCTTGGAAATGGGCTTGGTTAAAATAGGTCCTTTTCTGTTGTGGCACCCAACTTTTAGGACTACCTGTCTAGAGAGATGCACCAAGCCAACTCCTTGTACTCTTTCAATGATGTGTGAAGACGTTTTTCTATCCAAAGTTTCCAGTGCTGATGACATTCAAGCATTTGTTTGTTTCTTCATCCTAGGGGTGGTCCCAAGTGCAACCTGAAACCATCACATCATGTGGTAGAACCTAGTTTCAATGTCTGCAACCAACGTCCTGACCAGGCAGACTGGTTATTTATCTATCTATTTAATAGATTTATAGACGGCTGTCCACATTTTTAAAAATAATAATCTCTTAAGACTTCATGATGTCATATATATTTGTATATTTCCTTCATCTGCAGTAGTTGTCAGGAAAGTATTTCATGCTTAGAAAGCTGCATTCCAGTGTTTTGGTTAAAGGGGATGGTGTACATGAGAGAGGATTTACTGTTCTCCCCATCCAGCAAGGATTATCGCTCAAATTAATGCAGTGCTCCAGGAGCGGTGGATTAGAAACTGTCAACTCAAAATGTTGATTTCCTGCTCAGGAAAAAAAATGTTGTGGGTTTTACTTGTGACTATTCCTATGCATATTTTCTTTTTAAAAATCACACTAAAAAAACAAAGACGTGAAGTCAGAACACAAACCGTAACTGTCATTCAAGGGCAGTAAAGTATGTGGGGTTATTGCAAACTGCAGATAACACACACAAAAATAAAATTGTTTGTCTTATTACGCCATGCAAATGTGATGTGCTTCTCAGTTCATCATTATATTTCTTCCCACTGAACCACCCTGCTGATCTTCCAGTGACATCCTGACAAATTAAACAAATTAAAAAATGCTGCAACATCTGAAAGGGTAGTTAGAGTTCTGTTACTTAAAAATAAATTAGACATCTAAAAATTACTGATGGCACTACTAGAAGTAACAGATGGATAAAGTTCTACATTTGGCCTTGAACTTGATTAAGAAAATCTTGATGGTTTCCCTTCTATAACAGTGGTCTTCTATGACCTCAAGGAATTCAAATAATCTCTGTTTCTCAGTGCTCTATAGGAGAGGAAATTATTCCTGCTTTCAGAAGGTTAACATAGGAATGCAGTAATTCATGCTACCTGGAGATGAGTTTTTAGAAGCCACAGATGGTAAAAATCCTGCTCTCCAACCTCCTGCTAGATATGTTTGTGTATGAACATAAAACACCAGTCTTCCAGTGTTTGTATTCGTTTCCTTTGGGCTTCAAGGTACAATTCAAGATACTGCTCTTGGCTTAGGACCAATAACATACTTAAGAGACTGCCTTCTCCCATATGTTCCACCACAATCTCAAAGATCAACCAAGGCCAGTTAAAATAATGCACATATAGAAAGAAAGGCATTCTTGGTGGTTGCCACACAAGTTAAATTGGAACTCTTAGCGCAATCCCTTTCCATGCAGCACAGCTGCCTGCATGGAAGATGGTTGGCAAAGGGCACAGTTGATCTTCTTTCACCACGTTTGTTTAAAAAAGGGCTGCCCTCCTGTGTGCATAAAAGACCTCGGAGACGCATTGTGCACCAAAGATAAAATCCATGGAAAGCTCTTCTACAGAAGCCACATGAAAATGAATAGGAACTGCACAGTAGTACCACGAGAGGCATTTGATGGCAACAGCTAATGCTTGTAGGTCTAAGAAGCAACATTTAGGATTCTTACCTTTTTTTTTATTTACAAATTTAGATGTGGCTATTTTATGTGTATGAAAACCAAGCCAGAGTCTCTGAGGTCAGACAGTGTGGAATAAAATCTAAAGATAAGCATGCAAATAAATTTGAGCTGAAGTCAGTGTAATATTAATATGCACAATTGCTTCTGAAATCAGTGGGGAATAAACATCCTTGAATATGTGTTACATTTCAGCCCTTGCTTTAAGACATTGCCTGTCCTTATATATGAACAGAAACATATAAATAATAATAATAATAATAATAATAACAACAACAACAACAACAATGATAATGAATAATATCAGTTAAATGGCTTCCAAAAAGTGACCTTTACCTGAAATAGAAAATGTATATTGATGACAAATGTAGATGCAATGAAATTTCAGAGTAACCATCATATAATTGTAGGATGCCTGAACTTTTCAAATCCTTTTTTTAGAAAATCCATTTTGCTCCATAATAACATAGGGAAAAAGTTATATCAGCAAATTGGATTAATTTGTAAATCTGTACATAATCCAATCCCATATTCTAAATACATACTGCTTTAGAAAATGATAGATGGGACACTTCACTAGGATAAATCCATAATTAGACAGAACCATTGTCTTTAATGCTCCAGACATCATTCTTGTTAACAAAACAAAATTACATGCTAGAGACAAACAGAAACATTGCAAAACAAACAAAAAATATCAACCAGAAAGGACCTAGTTCTGACTTAAGTGGTGGAAGTTCAAGAACACCATGTTGCAAAACAATAGAAATAGTTCTGAGCATAGTTTGTGATATTCATCGCCGCGATGTACTTCTTACTAGGGCCATGGTGAGTGCCGAAGACTGCTGGACAGACCACCGACTAATTCGGTCCACTATGGTTATCAACATTGCTCCCCAACGTAGGCTTCAAGGAAGGAAACCAAGGTGTAAAATGAACATCCACGCCCTTCAAGATCCTATTAAGCAAACTCGTCTTCAATCACTTCTTAAGGAACATCTACGATCTACCTATGGAACCTCCTGACAACATTGAGGACCATTAGTCTAAGCTGAAAACCTCCACTACTGCAGCTTGTGAACAAACTATTGGATATGAAACTAAGAAACATCAGGATTGGTTTGATGAAAATGATAATGTGATTAAATATATAATTGACCAAAAAAGGAAAGCCTTCCAAATATGGCAAAATGATATTAACTGCGCTGCCAAGAAAAAAATCTATGCTAGTGCAAAGGCTGAGGTCCAAAGAAGAACAAGAGAACTTAAGACCGGCCAGATGGGCGATTAATAAATATAAGAAATATAAGAAATAAATTAAGAACGCCTGGTGGAAAAAGAAAGCTGAAGAAATTCAACAACTTGCAGAATCTCATGATTTTTAAGGCCACAAGGGCCATTTATGGACCAAAAACCTATGGTACAAACCCTTTACAATCAAAAGATGGCACCAAACTCTTAAAAGACAAAGAGTCTATTGCACTGCGTTGGAAAGAGCATTATTATGACCTTTTAAATCGTAAATCTAAGGTGGATAATGAAATTTTTTCGCAAAAACAAATTAGAGAGGAACTTGCAATACTCCCCACTTTGGATGAAGTAAAAAAAGCCATTAATCAAATGAAGAATAACAAAGCTAGTGGACCAGATGGGATTCCTGCTGAAATCTTTAAAGAAGGGGCCGCCGAACTTGTACAACATCTTCATAAACTCATTGAAAAAATCTGGATAAGAGAAGAGATCCCAGAAGACTTCAGGGATGCCATAATTATCACCCTCTTTAAGAAAGGTGATAGAACAGACTGTGGAAACTATCGGGGCATTTCTCTCTTAGCTACCGCAGGTAAAATATTTGCCAGGATTCTCGCAAACCGTCTTCTATCTATTTCAGAAGAGATCCTCCCTGAAACTCAGTATGGTTTCCGCCCCTCTAGAGGGACAGTAGACATGATTTTTACTGCACGTCAGCTCCAAGAAAAATGCTGGGAGCAAAATCAACCCCTTTATATGGCATTTATTGATCTTGCTAAGGCCTTTGAAAATGTAGACCGAACAGCTCTCTGGACTATCCTTATGAAAATTGGATGCCCCAATAAATTTGTGAATATCTTGCGACTTCTCCATGACAACATGACGGCTACGGTCTTGGACAACAACGGCTCTCATGGTGCTCCATTTAAAGTGGGATCAGGTGTTAAACAGGGATGTGTTATTGCCCCAACATTATTTGCTATTTTCATCGCCATGATTTTACATCTTGTCGGGGGGAAACTTCCCACTGGTGTGGGAATTATATATCGAACAGATGGAAAGCTTTTTAATCTCAGCAGGCTGAAAGCAAAAAGTAAGGTAATTACAACCTCCGTTGTGGAACTTCAGTATGCTGATGATAATGTGGTCTCCGCACATTCAGAGGATGATCTCCAAACTATCCTAAATGCTTTTGCAGAAGCATATGAAAAACTTGGTCTCTCACTTAACATCAAAAAAACCAAAGTGCTTTATCAGGAAGTGCAAGTTAACCCTTTGGTGATGCCATCTATCCAGCTTGGCGGGACAATACTGGAAAATGTTGATCATTTTCTCTATCTTGGCAGCTCATCGTCTGAGCTCCGCAAGTGCCGCGTTTTCTCGAATGAAACATAGAGTGTTCGAGGATCGGGATATTTGTAAGAAGACCATGGACTGGTTTATGAAGCCATTGTATTACCAACTTTATTGTATGCCTGCGAAACATGGACTATCTATAAACGTCACCTCCAACTCCTTGAAAGATTTCATCAACGTTGCCTCCGGAAAATCCTGCGAATTACTTGGGAAGATAGGCGAACAAATGTCAGTGTACTGGAAGAAGCAGACTACTAGCATTGAAAAAATGATCCTTCAACACCAACTTCAGTGGACCGGTCATGTTGTTCAAATGCCTGACTGCCGTCTCCCAAAGCAGTTACTTTATTCCCAACGCAAGGATGGAAAGCGGAATATCGGTGGTCAATATAAGAGGTTTAAAGATGTTCTTAAGGCTAATCTAAAAAAAATGCAATATAAACATCAAAAACTGGGAAACTCTGGCCCATGAACGATCTAACTGGAGGTTGGCCTTTCACAAAGGTTCTATGGACTTTGAAGAAGCCCGAGTGCAAGGTGAAGGGGAGAAACGTGCTAAGCGAAAAGCACGTCAAACAAATCCTTTACAGGACCATCTTCCATCTGGTAACCTGTGCCCTCACTGTGGGAAGCTGTGTGGCCTCCACAGTCACTTACGGACCCATCGCTAGAGTCTACACAATTTTCTTTAGAATTTTCCTCCTTTTAAAATCTCCTTTTTGTAAAAAAAATAATAAAATATCCTGGAAGACAATCTTACTCGGTCACGAGTG
Organism: Shinisaurus crocodilurus; assembly: GCA_021292165.1. Classification (NCBI taxonomy): domain Eukaryota; kingdom Metazoa; phylum Chordata; class Lepidosauria; order Squamata; family Shinisauridae; genus Shinisaurus; species Shinisaurus crocodilurus. The sequence continues at coordinate 235,302,734 of CM037876.1, forward strand.
ATCACCTGACCTGACCATCAATACTCCTTTTGCTTCCTTCAAAATTCCTTGTATGCTTTGATCAACCAATGCCCTCAGAATTCACCACATGCATAACCACCCTATGTATGCTTACTTGAAGTAAGCCCAGTTGTGTACAATGGTTCTTACTCATAGATAGATTTCATAGATCATAGAGTTGGAAGGAGCCTACAAGGCTATCGAGTCCAACCCCCTGCTCAATGCAGGAAACTAGAGGACGGGTCTCCCATCCAAGTAATAACCAGGCTTGACCCTGCTTAGCTTTCCACACTCAGACAAGCTGAGCCAGCATAAGCCACAGGCCTGTACTCCTAGGTGCATATGTAAGATTGCACCCTGAATTTCTCTTTAGAGAGAAGTGGTGGCAATAGTTAGACAAGACTAATTCCACTGAGATATTTTACTAGTTTCACTGATACTCTCTGCTTTCTTGAAATTCTACAAATGGTTCTTCCAAGCAGGTGTCTCCAAATTCATTGCAAAATTTCACCTTAGGCCAAATTCAGTGACAGCTCTACTTTGGGTTACAGGAATTGTGGCTGACTCACTAAAAAAAGCATGGAAGCCCAAGGTAGACCAAAGCACCATGAATGCAATGCAGAAAGGAAGAAAACTCCCACTTTACTATTTCAAGTTACTTATTTTTTTGAATAAGCAGACTTAGACTGGGTTCACACAACATGATAAACCATGGTGGATTGTGAGCCAGCCACATTTGTTTCCGAGTGGCTTGTCGTGTTGTCCAAACCCAGCCAGAGTGGCTTGTGTGTGGTTAACAAACCCTGCTGCTGGGTTCGGAAAACATGACAAGCCACACTCTGAAACAAACATGGCTCACAACCCATCGTGGCTTATTGTGTTGTGCGAACCCAGTCATTGATAACATACTGTTCTCTGCCTGTCATCTTGTGCTCCATCCTATGGCCTGGATGCAACCTATGGGACCTCCCCACCAGCTTCTCCTGCCCATCAGCTGAGAAGTGAAACACAGCACCTCCCCTTTCCCCCACTGCTAACCTGTTTTCCAGTGCTCAGCTGAGAGCAGGTTTAAGCCTCCCCTCCCATGTTCATGCACCCTGTTCATGCTCAGCAATGGGAAAATAGCAACATGAGGAACTCTACTCATTAACTGTACACTGAGCTAAGAAAAAATACACAAAATGTTACATGCCAGCAAAAGTTATGCAAATGGAAGTGGAGTTTTTGATGTACTTTTCAGCATACTTTTCTGAATGGGGAAAACCTGATTCTGTCAATGACCGGACAATGGAACAAGAGATGCCTGATAATCCACAAAACACAGACAGAACAGATTAAGCAAAATCCGTATAACCCTACTTATTTCATTATTGCTCATGCTTGCATGATGAAGGCTGGTGGCTCCAATGTCACTGGGGCAGTCTATCCACTCTGGATTTTAGTCTGATCTTTTAAGGAGCTGTCCAGGGTGTGGAACCCTAACTTAAAAATAGGTTCCACACCATGGATAGCTCGTTCAAAGTCCAGACTGAAACTTGGACTGGATACACCACCCCACTGACATTGGATCCACCCACCACTGCTGTGCTTCCATCTGCATACTTTCACTATTTCTGCATCAAGGACATTTTTGAATGCTCTTAAATAAAAAATTAATAGATCATGTGTAATAGATTAAAAGTTACATATTATCTGTCTGATCCAAGTAATTGTGTGTGTGCACATCAATAATATTACCTTCCAGAATATGAAATCAATTCAATTATGAGTTCAGACCCACCTCAAGATTTCATCTGGGAGAATTCTCTTATATCTAATATGCTTAAAAGTAAATTCTCAAATGTGAGAACTTGAATCTTCTGAGACTTATGAATAAGATTTTATTCATTTTTTAATGATAAGTAGCCTTAAATTGAATTATGCAAAGTGAGCTTTGCCTTCCAAAATCTTACTTCAAATGATTTTGGGGGTATTCAAAGTGAATTCAGTAACTGATTTGAAAAATAAGGTGTGTGGGGGTTTTCAAACTTCAAGCATGGGTATTAAAATATTTAGCATGTTAGTAATTTATTTACTTCTCTTGGGAATTCTATTTTTTGGTTTTTCTTTACGATGGGAGTTAATGAACATTCTTATTCTTTCAGCTTACTACGAATACATTACTGGTGTAGCAGCTCCTTAAAAAACTAAACCCTGAAGTAGAAAGGAAGACACAGAATCTTGTGGCATCTTAAAGTCTAATAATTCATTGTGCTTTATTTATTATCTTAAGTGTATATTTCATCCATTGCATGAAGTATTCAGTGCACGTGCTGGATTATTTTTTTGCATATATGTCGCATTATGTACACTTCACATGCAAACATGTGTCTGGACTGGGTGGGATTACTAGATTAAAAGATCAAAGAACACATGCTGATAACAGGTTCGATGCATGACACTGCCAAACTAAGCCAATGATCCTATTGATATGACCGGGCAAATTTAGCACCAGTCTACGACTACAATAGGTAAGAATGCTTGGAAGCCTATAATTTGCATTATTGTCTGTAGTGAATTAACAAGGGTGGGGGGAACCTGTGACCTTCCAGATGTTGTTGGACTTCAACTCCCATCAGCCACAGCCAACATGGCTAATGGTCGGGGATGATGGGAGTTTTACTCCAATGACATCTGGATGGCCACAAATTCCCTACCCCAGTTTATGATTTTTATTCAAGCCAAGATAATCCGGGGTCAGATCCACAAGAAAGAGGTGGATCTGAAAGAGGAAGGTCCCTGCTCATGGAAGTTCCCTCTGCCTGATTTTTCAGGATCCCTCTCACACACCACAGCTCATCCCAGACACCAGGGACTCCTGTGTGTAGCACTTTCAGGGTAGCTGAAGGGGCTGATAGTGGGCAGGAGGTGGCAGGAAAGTCTACTTCTGCCAGCACAGTTGGATCCAAATTCATATGTCTTTTTTTGATGAACTTTAATTCAGCTCCTTCATAACATCTTTTCTTATGATGACTGTGAGGTCTGAGATTCAGTGCCTAAGTTACAGGGATGGGGACTCGGACTCCAGGACTCGACTTGTGAGTCAGACTGAGTCCCCCCTCTGACTCGAGTCAGACTCGAGTCCCAATATTTTTAATGGGACTCGAGACTCGACTCGGGACTCGAGACCAAGGACTCTTCAACATCCCTGGGCTGTGCCAGAAGGAGTGGAGAGGAGCGTGATAGCTGGCGAAGAGCGCATGGAAGCGAGGTACGCTGCTGCTCGGCCACTATGGACGGCTACCAGGAGTGTAGCCCCAACGGTGTGTTGAGATTTATTTTGATTGATGTGTTGTGTGCGTACTTGGGAGAGGCAGAGGAAGGACCTGAGATTACTCTGTGCGGCTGCTCTGAGTGTGTTTCTGGTTCCAGCAAGTTCATCACCAGTGGAGTGGGTGTTCAGTGAGGGTGAAATTGTGCTGAGACCTCACTGTTCCAGAATGGGGGCCAAACATTTAGAAAAAATCATGTTCCTCAAATGCAACATGGATAAGTTTTAGGAAGTACAGCAAGTTTATTTTTAAAAATCATTTTCCTAAAATGCAACCTTTCAGACATTTTGCGTTTGGCTGCCTCTGCCTGTCTGTTTGGGGTTCCCAGCCTCCTCTGCCTGCCTGGTCTCTTCTTGACCAGTTCAACAGTTGAATTGTCCAAGACAAACGCCTCTGCCTGCCTGCTTTGGGGTTCCCTGCCTCCTCTGCCTGCCTGGTTATTTTGGGTTTGTCTGCCTGGTCTGTTCTTGCCAAAATCAGTTGCAGAGTTTTGCAATAAAAAGGCACACTTGTGCCTAGAATTTATTTAAGCCACACATCTGAAGTAGCCTTATTTTGTTGGGGGAAAAGTAGCCAACTTATTTTGTTGGGGGGAAAAATCCATTCATTTTAATAGGGACTCGTGGAGTCAGCTTTGGGAGTGACTTGGGATTCGGGACTCATGAGTCACCATTTTGGACCAAAGACTTGGACTCGGACTCGAGACTCGGGTCCAAAGACTCGTGACTCGACTCGTGACTTAAGTTGAGACCAAGGACTCTTCAACATCCCTGCTAAGTTAGGAGGCTGAAATGTTTCCTGTCAGAAAAGCTATGCAGGATCATAGCAAAGGTCTATCTAGTCCAGCATTCTGTTCACACAGTGGCCAGCCAGCTGCCTTCTGTGTTGCCCTTTTAAATGCTCTGATTTAAATCAATTTGTCTCTTATACAAAGTCTGAACTGTTCGACCTATATTTATTGCTGGCAGCAGGTGATATAAATATGGCACTGGAAGCCATGCAGGTGAATGAGTTCTTAATAGTGTGGTTGATGCTTTTGGGTCTGGCAATGGTGTTGCCACAGTTGCATTTCTTATTGAACGTAGTTCCTTGTCAGTATCTCTGATGAATGGACTGCTTCTGGTGAACAGTTGTTGCAGGTCGGGTTGTTTTTAATAAACAAGGACCAGCCATCCTCCCAAAGCATATGTGTGGATTTTCTTTTTCTAGAACAGGTTGTAGATCACTACAAATACATCAGAAAACAGTAGGTATCCACAAAATATGTTCAGTGTTGCTCCCTCTCTAGCTCTGTAGTATAACATTAATCTGGCTTTGTCAATGATCGTCACTGGATGGGGTAATGTAGGTTAAGGCATGACTTCTATAAGCCCTTCATACATGTTCTGTGGTAGACCTGGGGAAAATGTATGTGGCATTCTTGCAGCAGTAACTAGAAGCTTATAGATAAGCACAATGATCAGTGGGTTTTTCCCCTGATCATTGCATCACAATGATCACAAATTGCATCACAAATTTGAACCATAACATCCAGAGAGTAAACTTGTATATGAACTGCTTGAGACTCAGAGTGATGGATGGATGATGGAAAGTATTTCCTCTTTACCATGAGTCCAGAAATGAGGAAAATATTGCCAATATACTGTATCTCAGATGAAAAGTATAAGGAGGGAACTTGAGGAAGGTTGCTGAGAAAATGTTCCAAGACAGGCCTGTGCCTTACGCTGGCTCAGCTTGTCTGAGTGTGGAAAGCTAAGCAGGGTCAGGCCTGGTTATTACTTGGATGGGAGACCCCTCCTCTTGTTTCCTGCATTGAGCAAGGGGTTGGACTCAATAGCCTTGTAGTCTCCTTCCAACTCTATGATCTATGAAATCTAAGGACTGCCATTAATATGTTGATGTACTCTGGACCCATGCAAGAACCCAGGAAAGTGCCATTCTGCTGAAGGTAAAAGCTGCATTCATTCAGATGGGGAAATTATAAAGCAGGAATTTCAGAGGCAATAGGAATTAAAAGTATGGAAGACAGATATGTGGAATTTAGTTTAGAGAATTCGTATAGACTGGTATTAGGAATTACAGTAGATGCAGAGGTGACCCCCACCTCTCCCAGAAGCTGCCACATGTCTCATTCTCCCCTTTCCCTGTAAAATCTAGGGGTACTCCTGATTTGATGTCATCACATCAAAAGCTTCTCTGCTTCTGCAAGCGGCAGCCAACCAATGGTGCTAAACCAAAGCAGGGAAGCATGCAGTGATGACAACATGTTCTGTTAAGACTAGAGAGATGAGAAGGAGAAACAAAACTTCTGTTTCTATCTCTGATATAATAACTTTCTCCAGCTCCAGATTAATTAATAGAACTAGTCCATTAATTTCAGCTGTCTCTTTTTGTTTCAGATGTAATGCTGAGGGCCAAACTACATGTAACATTAAATGCATGATTTCATTTAATAAGCATTGTATTCCCATTTGAAATAGCAGCAATGGGGGGGCTCAATCAGGATTGGGACCATGATGTGCGGAGGTTTTTCGTTTGTTTTTTTAACCCTTGCTGCAGTTCTAATGAAATGCTATCTGCCCTGGGTGGGAAGCCATCTCAGGGCAATTAGTAGCTTTACTATGCAATCCTTTACACACTTACTTGGGAGTAAGTCCAATTGAACTAAATGGGACTTACATCTGAGTAGATATGCATAGGGCTGCACTGTTAGGTGTGTGAATTTCATTGAGAACTTTGGGAGTATTAATCCCACCACCACACCACATGCCCTAGCCTAGATCCTAACCCCACTTCCTGGTGATTAGTTAGAAAACTGGACACATTAAATGCAATTATGCATTTAAGATCCTATCTGCTTTGGTTCTATGAAGGAAGGCGGAGTATAACCCTCCAGAGTGGGAGCAAATTTTTATTTCTTGTGAAAGTGCTGCTTGCCAGAAAGTCGTGCATTTCATCCTAATGGTTCCAAATAGGCCACTTTAACTACTGAAGAAATCCATTTCCCATGCTCCTGAGTATCACCAGCTTCATTTCCAGACTGAAAGTTTTCAGATAGAAAATATTCAATAGGGTTAATCCAGCTCCAGTGCACTTCCACCACCCACCTTGTGTTGTGTATTATCTAAAAGGCTTAGCTGCCTTGCTTTGAAACCCTGAACAGTCCTCCTCATCACTTTAAAAGTCTGCATAGAGGAAAAAACTCTTAACGCTTCCTGTCACTGAGAGGCGGATTTCTGGGGAAGAAGTGGTTTTGTTATCTTCATGCACTGCAGACTTTATTAATGAAAGATCCAATTTTAATACTGTGGCACCTTTAAAAAACATTAAATTAACACAATAATTTTCCTTTAGCTGTACCACCAAGTTATGGCTCGTTATGTTTAGCATCTGCTTTATGCACACTGTTTTCTCATTATGAATAAATCAATAAATCAAAATGTACGTAGGTTTGGGGGAGAATAAATTAAGATCATGGAGAATGGGCCCCATTAGTTAACCATGTGCTCACCAGAGCAGGTCACACACGGGAATGCACCTACAAGTCACTCCTGCGTCTGAAAACAGCTATTTAATGTGCTTAATTCAATCAGCATTATTAACTCAGTCCACATGAGACAAGCACTCTGGATTCTTGGAGTAACTCTCTAGAACATATCCCTATCATCATAAAGGTGTGGTTCCATATATATATACAAAATTTTAAATAAAAAGTCAAAAGAGGTTCCATAATTGCAGCTACATTCACATCTGCTCTAACTTTCCTTCTTTACAGAACCCAAGCAAGGGGAGGGAGGTTACACTTTACCATGGCCTGGAGATCCGGGTGGTGGGGGCAGGGTGCCTGGCCCAGGCTGCAACGCTATTACCATGAAGAGGAAAATGAAAATTGTAGATCATGCTCAATAATATTTATGGAAACTTATTTCCCTGTATCTATGTACCTATATTGTCCAGATCTTGTGAAACTTGCTGCAGCCAGTCAGAGGCAGAGTCTGAGCCAAACAAGCAACATCTGGAAGTATAAGTATAAGGTGTTGGCCCAGGACACTCCTCTAGAACAGTGCATATGTGATTGTGAAGTTAAACTAGGATTTGTACTTGGAGAGATGGAGAGGTTTGTGCTTCTTTATGTGACACACTCTTTCAAGAACCATCTGTCCATAGGCCAGAGGGAGGGGCAAGCAACCATAATAATCCTAAAGATTGATCCTAGCAACAGCAGAAGCCAGTGCTGCCTGTAGGATTTACATGCCCAAAATATGAGTAAATTTCTACTTCACAGTATCCTACAGATCATCTTGAGAATTTATTTTATGAAAGTTGCATCTGAAAAACAACCTCCTTCTTCCATAGTCTACTTCTGAAAAAAAGTATGAAGAAAAACACACTTTTAAAAATTATTATTATTAAATAAGATACACAAAGCTAATTTTCAGTGCGGTGTGTATAGGGATGGCAGAATATGTCAGTTACTTTCTCCTACATTCATTTCTTTTATATCTCAAGTTCTTTCCATGCAAAACAGGAAGAAGTTTTGGTAAATTATAAAAACAATTTTATTGAAATTCTCACCTATCCCTAAGTGTGCATAGCCCTACAGATTTTCTGGCACACTGCTAGTGTCTACAGCAGAAGCTGGAAGAAGTTTCTATATGGTGTCACTCCTTCAAAATGTTAGGCAATCTACTACGGGGCAAGAACAGTTAACCCACCTAGCTATTGTGTCTAGCTTGTTGAAGATGTCTACTCTGGAGGGAGAGTTTTTATGTTGACCGCCCAGTAAAAGGCACAGACACTGACGCACATGTGCATACACACACACACACACACACACACACACACACACACGGTGTTCCTACAGTTAACAGATGCCACGATTTGTGCAAATTAGGCCATTTTAATGTATCTTGTGTGCCATTTTCTACGTAAACAACGTAGTGCCGGGAACCCAGAAGTCGCTTCCCCGGCTCGGCTCATGAGAATGCGAGTTGAGCCGGGGAAGCAGATAGGGCGAGCAGAGCTCGAGGGGTTGAGCCCGGCAAGTTCACCGGACTTCCACCCCCCGATCAAGCTCTGCACACATCCCTACCAAGCTTCAGCTGCGAGCTGTTAGTGACTGCAGCTGAAAAGGTCCTCCTTGTGAGCAAGCCTCCTACATGTGAGTGGATATTGTCTTACAAGGAGTCCTCTGGGTTAATCTAGCACAGCTTCTGGGTTCCTGTCTTTTCAGGTGGCATCTCTCCCGAGGGACTGGGGGTTTCTCTGCCTCTACCTTTGAGGCAGAGTTCTTGTCATCCACAGGAGTTGCCCTCATGGGAGTCACCCGGGAGGGCCTGGATTCCTCCTGGTCTACTGGCAGAGCCTGGGCATTGCTGATGGTGAGTGGTCCTGGTCCTCAATCTTTTCCTCTGGGGAGAAGTATTCCAGTGGGGACATGGCATATGGGGCCAGACACACAGGCCACACCTCCTATGTCCCAGTGTGCATCACCCCTGTCCATTCAGGCTGCAAGGTATGGATAAGAGTTCTGTTCACATCTGCATTAAAAAAATTTCCACAAATTAGTGCAGAAATGGAATGGATGGATCATACCTGTGATTGAAAAAAAAGGTGAATATTATAAAAAGTGAAACAGACAGACCCCAGCTAGAATACTGACAGGACAATTTAGAAAGGAAGTAGGCAAAACAGATAAAACTGACAAAGCAAAATGATTTTTCAGTTTCTTCACTTTTATGTCATAACTTGAGTTAGAGCATGGTTTGATCCAGCAAGAGAAATAATCTAATCTTACATTCTGATGGAATGCTTTCAATGGCATATGTGACCAAGCAACTGCATTGGTACATGGGAGATTTTAAGATGACTATATTGAATATTTCCATATATACATACACATTTGTGCTGATGAAAGGGTAGTTTTCTTACGGGCTCCTTCAAAACATCCAGGTCAGTCACCATTACTGGAAGTTAAATTGCAATATACTGGACCCGGATTCTGTATTTATGTTGTCATCGTTTAAAGCAGGAGTGCACAACCTGTGGCCCATTTTGGCAGGTCACATTTGAAAGCATGCGGCTCCCAAGGCCTTAACTGCAGCCCCCTGGATGTTCTGAACCCCCGCCATTAAATTTCCCCCATCCATACCATTCCCCCACCAATAGTACTGTTGCCACCAGTGATACAGATTGCACCTTCTAGCAAGGAAAGAACGAGGAACTCTGGGGGAGAGTGGAGCCTTCTGTATCAGGATTACTCAGGTGGCTTTCCTCTCCCTCCACCAGAGAGCCTCATGCGGACTGCTCTTTGGTTGCTGGAAAGAGTGATTTGTATCAGGATGGCTGGGATGTGCACCCACATAGGTGTACTCATATGTGCATGTCATGTGTCTGTGCATGTAGCTGTGCCACCCAACCCTTCATTGCATGTGGCCATCAGGGCTGCAAAGGTCATGCACCCCTGGTTTAAAGTTAAAACTTTTTAATACATTATATGGGTAGAAAGTTGAGACTAAAAAAGCAATCTCATTAAAAAGGTTATTAGTTAGAATTAAAAACAAGTCCATGTTGCTCTGGAAAGATTATACATTACCCCTTCCTAGATAATATCGCTCTGACTGGTATTAGAAAGCTGATGTTGCTCCATATTTGCTTTCAAATGTGACCTGCCAAAATTCACTAAATTATTAGCTGTCCTGAAACGCAAGTACAACATATTCTTTATAGATTGTCTTCTGGACTCAACATTTAAATCAGGCAAACTCTGTTTGACAACTTTACTTTCCCCAAACATGCCCTCTCATAAACCCACTTTATGACAGCCTGTGTCAGAAATATTTTGTGTCAAATGAATTTTGCTCCATTTATAAAGTATCCTTTAGTACTGGCCTCTGTTTGTCTCAGTTAACCTTGCACCTCTGAGTACCAAATTCTGCTCAAGGCTGACTCTTTAGTTTGCCCAGCTGATCAAAACTGAGTGAAATTAGGATGTGCATTGCTGCGTTTCTCTTTGAGTTTATCGGCTTTACAAACATCTTTGCATGACATGTATAACACAAGGTAGGTTTTTATTTTTTATTTTTTTTAGAATAGATCCTCTTTTCTCCTCAAAGTTAAGTCAACATCATTAGCAAAGTACGAACTGATTCAACACAAATGTAAGTGTGAATTCAGTTCACAGATGTATTTTTTTTTTGTTACTTACAGAACAATCCTATCAAGCCCCATTGAGTTCAAAGAGGCATAATTGCAGAACAGGCAAGTGATTGCCATCAAGTGATGCCTTGCCTGAATGAAAAAATATCAGTAAAAAATAGCAAACGGTGCTTTCATATAACCACACATCCATTAAACCTAAGACTTTTCAACAGAGCAGGCACAACTTTACTGTGTTGTTCACTTGGATACCAAGGGTGGTGGTCAAGATGTGGGTATTGGAAATGGCTACCCAAAAGTCTTGGGCAGAATGCATAAACTTTTAATTTCATCAGAAACTCTAAGGACAAGCCCTATTGGCAAGGCTATCCATCTAAAACAATTTTTAACTAAACTGTGGTGGCTCCGGGGTCCCCTAATAAATAGCTTAGCCTCTGTTCAGTGTCCTCATCCTTCGCCAGTCCAGATGCCATCTCTTTGGCTCCTTCTGGACAACAGGATGTTCAAGAGTGCCTAAGCAGCTTAAGCCTAATGTCCCATATTTAAATTGGAACTGAAGCTGAGAGAAACCCGTCTAGTTTGTGCCCACAACAATTTTCCAATGTTTTGCAACCAACCAGGAGGTGAATTCCTTTGGGTTCTCCTTCCACTGAAGCCAGGTAATTGTAGTGGTCCCTGCTCTATTTCTTTTCCTTTTCTCCTAAATCTACCAATTTCTGCTGCTGTGGTCCACCGTTGCCACCAGCACCCCAGCTTCCTTGGTCATATAACCATCCAATCCCCCTTCTCTATGATTTCTATAGCACCACCTTCCTCTCAATTGGCAAATGCTAATTCCCCCCAATCTCAGTCTTTCTCTGTCTTTTCAATTTAGGCCTATTAGAACTGGTATACTGACCATGTGCCAGGGGATGGGTATACTAACCAGGTCATTTTTCTCTTCTGTAATGAATGAACATGTGTGTGTGTTTTGAGAACAAAAATATATAAAATAAAAGTTCTTATTTTACTCTATGCTTTTGGAATTTGAATGAGTGTTGTAACAATTGGATAGAGTTGAAGTTGGTATCCCTAATTACCAGTTGCACCAACCCCACACTACCCCAAGAGGTGTTAGGATCTTTTGCTGGAGTCTAACGTGCATTGTCTGTGAGTGCAAGTTTTCTACTTATCTCTATACTAAACAGACAGCCACACTTAGAAGATACAAGGGTACTTTTATTACATGAAGGATAGAACAGATACAGAGCCCTTGCTGTAGTCTCTTAGATTTAAGTACAAGCATTAAATAGCAAGGCAGCAACTATACACTCACTCACATTCACACTTTCTATTTCTAGAAGAAAGGAAAAAACCTATGTCTATGGAAAACAGTAAAGCATGGGAGGGAAGAACCCCAAGCCCCATTCTAACCAGGAGGAGAAGAAAGCAAAACTGATAAGCCATACTCATCTTCATTTGTTGCATTCAATGTGGCTGATTCTTGTGATGTCATGTTGCTGGCAAGGGTGAGCTTCAAGCAGGACTGGTGCAGGGCAGTTTGGCGCCCTAGGCGAAATTATATTTAGCGCCCCCCCTCTCGTGCTGTGGGGGGGGGCCCTCCGGAGCAAAGCAGCCCTGCTCTGCAACCCCCCCCCGCCGCCACCTACCTTCCCCTGCCCTGGCTGCCGCTGCCGCCTCCAAGGAGGAGGAAGTGTTGCGACGGGACCCCCGCACTCTGTTTTTTTGCCCGGGAAACCAGGGCAACAGGGCTGTTTAAGCCCTGTTGCCCTGGTTCCTCCCGCCAAAACAACGCGGGTGGGGCTCCGGAAGCGACGCGGAGAAGGTAGGTGGCGGGGGTGGCGGGGGGGGTGGCGGCGGTTGCGGCCCGGCGGCGGTGGCGGCCTGGCGGTGGCGGGCGAGGGGGCGGCCCGTTGGTGGCAGCGATGGCGGGGGGAGGCGCAGCGGCAACGGCGGCGGGTGGGCGGCCCGGCGGTGGTGGTGGGATGCCCGGCGCCGGCGGCATGGTGGGGGCGGCGCGGCGGCGGCGGGGGCGGCGCGGCGGCGGCGGGGGCGGCGCGGGCAGCAGGGGGTGGCGGCGGGGTGGGCAGCGGTGGGGGGTGGGCGGCGGCAGCGAAGAAGAGCGCAGCGTTTCTGCGCCCTCTTCAGCCACGCGCCCTAGGCAACCGCCTAGTTTGCCTATCGGTAGCACCGGCCCTGGCTTCAAGAGAGAGCTAGCTCCCACATTGCTAGCAAGCATTTTTATATATCTTTATTCTCCTGTTTCTCTTATGGAGAGGGGAGAGGTCCCCTCTAGTGAGCAAGTAATTCTTGACATAGCTTGAACTAATCTCCCTGTTGTTCTATTGTGTTTCTTTTACTAGTCAGACACTTTTTCTTGCTTCTCCTTAATCCATTGGCTCATCATCACCCTGAATATTGACATAGTCTGCAGTCTGATTCCCTGCTGGGCATGTGCATAATCCTCTTCACACCAATATATCTCATTTAAATTACTTATTCCACATGTTATCTTCATTCTAGCATCTGCATTCATCTATCCCTCTGTCACGTACCTTTGCACTCTCAGTTCAGAGGTTGCTCCAGTTCATACTTGACAAGGTCTCAGAAACCAACACTCCCGGCCCGTATGCAAGCCAGGGTGAACAATCTTCATTCATCATCTTCAGCAGCAACAGTAGCAGCACTATATGGCCAATCCTTCTGTTTCTTTTTGTGATATATCGATGCCCAACATTTATGTGCAAGTGCATGTGATAAACACAGACTCTGACTGACTCATGAGCAGGTGAATATATGGAAAATGCATGCATTGCATAACATGTACAGCAAGGGTGTTCTCGGGGGTGGGGGGCATTGATTGAAGCAGCAGTGCATTGATTGTATTATTTAAAATAATAGTAATACTACTACTATTATGGTGTACTACTACTACTACTACTACTAATTAGTATCATTACTACTACTAATAATAGTACTATTATTATAGGACTAATAATAATAATTCTGTTTTATACTTTTGGCTTCAACTTTTAAAAATCACTAAGGGCACTATCCTATGGCAGCTAGACACTCTAGATGGCTATAGGAGAGGTCGGATTCCAGCTCTGACCTCAGAAATGCACTCTGAGGTCGGCGCTGGGACTCCAACCTCGGAGCGCCCTCCCTCTGCCCTCACGGCCAGCACAGAAAGGACCATGCTGACTGCAGCTCCGAGGTTGGGAGGCCAACCTTGGAGCTGGAGGTTTGTGGACATTCTGGAGGGGCGGTGAGGGGAGGAGAGAAGCTCCATTATGATTCATAGTGGTGGTGCCTCAGCCTGTCCTCTCGCTACTCTAAGATACTTAGAAGATACACATACCCTTCAGCCACCTTGGAGCTAAAATAAGCACAGGAGCCCCAGAACCTATCCACGAGAATTTCACTGATTATTTAAAAAAAAATAAAAAAATATTTTCTATCAATTTGAATGGGAATGATTAAAAATGTAGAAGAAATTTTTGGCACAGCAGCCAAAGGCTGCCAAGAGACATGCTGCTGCACAAAAAGAAAGATGATGTTCAATCTAAGAGATTAATCCTGCAGCCAGCAAAAATATCTTATTCGCTTAGATAGAGATTCAGATTTTGCATTTGCAATGGGGGGAAAATAGAACCTATTCAAAGCAAGAACTAAACTGCCAGGGTGGTGTTGTCAACTGAACACTCATATCACCTGATTTCCTAAAAGTAACAGCCTTTCATATCCAGTGCAAGATATTAACAGATGTATATCAGGAGCTCTGGTGAGACTGTCGCTTTGAATATTTCCAGTATTTATCTATTGTTGACATTTTATACACATTTTTCTTGCAAAATCCATTAGCCTGCTGTGTTATCAGGGAAAAAATATTCTGTCTGTATTTTTTAAAAAATCACAATATTAAGATAGATATCATTGTAGTAAAGGAATAAAAAAATGAAAAATGTGACAGTGAAGGAGATTGCCTGCTTGGAACTGGCTTCTCGTTGAGATTGTGCACAGTGAGTACATAAATGTTTAACTAGTTTCTTTAATGAAAAATATATTCCAGCCTGCATAGAGGTTCTCCAAAGTAAGGAGTTCCATAGGTATGGTCAACAATTATCTTGTTCATCTTTCTTTTCCCTTGGTAGTTAGAAAGCAGACAATACTGCTATCATTCCTATAACTACCAATTTTTTAAAATGGATATTTAATGCTTTATATGTCATCATAGCATAAAACATTGAGTCATGCCCAATGGCAATTTCCAACTTTTTTAAAGGGGTGTAGACTGAGCCTCTATTTCTGGTTACTATGAGGTATAAAAAAAGTAACCACAGCAAATTCTCATAAAATATATTGGTTTGGATCCTACTTTGCCTTTCCACAAACAGAATGGCTCCTTCTATTTTGAAAAAGGGCCTACATTCCAACAGAGAATCCTGCTGGAAGAAGAGGGGAGGAAGCATTTTTTTTGCTAAATCCCCATCTACTTGCATTCCCCTGTGCCAACTCCCACACAAACCCTCTGCAATAGATTTTCAGGGGACATAAATAATTGCAGGATGAAGGAAGAATCTGTGAAAACTGCCCCTTCCCCTTCCATCCAGTGGGATTGTCCCATGACAGGAGTTCTTTTTTGGGATGTGTGAGGAATCTAATAGGGGGGTGAAAATCCGATGGATTTTCATGATTTGGTCTCCCAGATTCCAGTTCGCCAGTCCTGCACTGATGCTGACTCACTATGATGCGAGTTGAGCCAGCTCGCAGAATTCTGTCTCTAAGACAGGCCACAGTTTGCACATTTTTTTAGACACTAAGGAAATTGGTGCAAATGGCACAATTTGTGTAACTTTATGCAAATTACATAAATTGTGGTATATTTATATGTTTTCTGCAAATCAGCATCCAAAAAGCATGTGAATCTAGTGTGATTGGCTGATTTTACACCAATCATGCTAGCTCCACATTCTTTTTGGGTGCTGATTTGTGAAAAACATGCAAAATACTGTGATTTAAGCAATTTGTGTAAAATTACACAAATAGTGCAAATAGCACCAGTTGCACAAATTTCCTTCGTATTAAAAAAGAAGGTGCAAACTGCGGCCTGTCTTGGGATGGAAGCCCAGGGCCTTGTCTCAGCCGGCTTCCAATCATCAGATTGGAAGTGGGCAGGAAGTCCGTTGAGCTCAAACAAGCCAGACTTCCCAGCATCATTACATCCCTAGCTTTTTGCTGTTTTACACTTCCAAGAGCAACCCTTTGGAATGTGCTGCAAAGGTTGCTCCCAAAACTTTTTGCTACTTCTAAAATCTGAAGTGGCACCCCTAAAAAGCTTTGATCCTATGAGATGTTCTGCAACAAAGAAGTGAGTTTGATGAGCTACAATGCATGCAATGGCAGGTCCAGTGGTTATGGCATCACAAATTAACCCAGAATGCAACTCTGTGTTATGTTACAGAATTGTTCAGAGAAGGACTTTACAGGATGACTGGAGACTGCATCTAAATGTTAGCTTTGGCCAATGCACAGCCATCTAAGACAAAACCATATATGCCTGATATTTGACAGAAACTTTTAAATGGGGAATGAAACTGACAGGAAGTAGAGATGTCACATACCAGTTGCCAAGGAGAGAATATCACTGTGTTGGCAGCAGAAATCAGTCTCTGCATAGATATGCATATTCATAAGATGAGGTTGTCATTCTAGTAATTTGTGTTTGGCTCAGAAGTATAGCTTCCAAATCGTGTGAAGTGATAATTCCCCTTTACTCAGCTCTGGTTAGGCCTCATCTTGAGTATTGCGTCCAGTTCTGGGCACGACACTTTAAGAAGGATGTAGACAAACTGGAGAGGGTTCAGAGGAGGGCAACAAGAATGATAAAGGAACTGGAAACAAGGCCCTATGAGGAGAGACTGAAAGAACTGGGCATGTTTAGCCTTCAGAAGAGGAGACTGAGGGGAGATATGATCGCACTCTTCCAGTACTTGAAGGGTTGTCACAAAGAGGAGGGCCAGGATCTTTTCTCGATCATCCCAGTTTGCAGGACACGGAATAATGGGCTCAAGTTACAAGAACCCAGATTCCACCTAAACACCAGGAAAAATTTATTGACTGTTAGAACAATAAGACAATGGAACCAACTACCTAGGGAGGTGGTGGGCTCTCCCACTCTGGAGGCATTCAAGGTGCAGCTGGACAGCCATCTGTCAGGGATGCTTTGACCTAGATTCCTGCATTGAGCAGGGGGTTGGACTTGATGGCCTTGTAGGCCCCTTCCAACTCTACTTTTCTATGATTCTATGATTTCTGGTAACCCTCAAGAATGAATCAAGCCCTTGGTAGGGCATCATCTGGTTTCATTTTTTTTTTTTTACTTACAGAGCAATCCTATGACCCCTAGATGGTGTCTAGACAGCCATAAGATTATTCGGATTCCAAGTTCTGTAGTCGGAAAAACGCTCTGACCTCAGAGCTGGGGATCCACACTCGGATTCCCCCCGCTCACAGCCAGCATGGGAAGAACTGCTTTGGCTGACTGTGTCTTCCTAGCCCAGTGCCAACAAAGTAGCCACTTGGCTCAGGAGTAGGGATGGGTGAATCTTGAATTAAAAAAAGACAGCTACACAAATATAATGTTCCCAACGGTTTTCGACAATATGTCTTTATCAAGGGAAACTGAAAATACAAAATTATTTTGTATTTTCCGTATTTTTGATTAAGACCTATTGTCGAAATACGTTGGGAACCTTATATTTGTGTAGCTGTCTTTTTTTGATTCCAGTCTCCAGCCCTACAAGCTATCTTTCTGTGATCCCTAGGGGTGGGCTAACTGCCCACCACCCAACTCACAGGGCGCTTGCTGAACACCCCCACCGTGCGATCCATCCCCCAGCGCTAGGCAAGGCACTCGGTGGACTTCCAGGTCCCCGTTGCATCAATTCCGGGTCCCTGATACTGCATTTTTTACGTAAAAACCAAGGTAAACTACATTAAAACTGCGAATAGCATATCATGGCCGTTTTAAGGTGGGTTACCCTGGTTTTTATGCAAAAACGCAGTGCAGAGTCCCGTCGCATCACTTCCTGGCAGCTGGAAATGATGCAATGGGACCCCGTGCTGCCGGTGAGGCGGATCGAGCGATGTGGGGATTCAGACCTTCTGGAGGGCCCAAGAAAAGGCAAGCAAAGGCGACCCCCCCTGAAGGTAGGATTAACACCCCTAAAAATCACTCCGTATTTCTCTGCATATTTCCCCAAATGTACGCATCGATTGTGTGCACCTTTGAAATGTAAGCATTCTTCTCTCATTTATTAAAGCTTATTTGTATGCATTTTTCAAATGTACAATTTTTTCAGATGCATTTTTAAATGCACACATGCTGTTGAACACATTTTCTGCTAATCACATTGCAAGCTTCGAATTTTGACCACAGACTGTGTCCAATTCCAAATCCATATTCGGTCCGGAAGGTGTGAATAAGGTAAACCCTGATCAAAAACAAACTGAAACAAATTTCTCATACATCCCTACGTAAGGAGTGAGCATATTATAACCAACACTTTGCATCCTACCATTTTTGTTTGTTTTGCTTCCAGGGTGGATGCAGATTGTCTTTATTTAGTTGTCATTTTATTCATGAGTCATCATCTCTCTCCTAAAATGGGCCTCCAAGGCAACTTACAGGGTGGCCAGGTTGCCGGCCAGATGGAGATGGGCGATTAATAAATGTAAATAATAAATAAATAAATAAATAAAATACTAATAAATGGTTATACAATTACAATTCTACACTGTTACTAGCCCTATACAAAGGTTCTTCTCATGTGATTAGCATTGCATGAGGGGAGAGCACTAGAGTAGGGATGCACCAGCTATCTTCACCACCTCCATTGTGTCTTCATCATTGGCTCCACAGTCCTCCACACATTGGACAGTATCCAAACCTGGCAGTCTATCAGTTCTCATTAGGCTGCAGTAGCTGGAATGACTGCTAGTCTGCTAGTGCAACAGTTACAGGAAGCTAGTGCTTCCTAGAGCAACCCCAGAAACTAGCTGAAACTAGTGTTTCCAGAACCAGATAGGTCAGTGGATCTCCTTTCTGTGACCCCCTCTGATTTGTTCCATTCCAGTTTCCTGGTTTCTCTAGGAAGTGCTAGCTTCCCATTCTGATAGCGGTCATTCCCAGTGCAAGTGCAAGTGCAGCTTTGGATACTGTCCATTGGAGGAAAAACTGACAGGGTGCTAAATCACATGGAGAGCCAACAAAGGTACACAGGCTTCCCACTACAGACATTTGCCCTCAAACACATGGAGGGTGGGTGGTGGGACTGGTGACAGGGATACAATGGAGTGGTAGAGCTAGCTAGCCAAACTTGCAATGAGGCAGAACTAAAGTGATATCAGAATGTCAGAATGATAATAGAAATGAATCAAGGGAAATCCACTCCTACATACTGTGAAGGACTACACCAGTGATGGCGAACCTTTTTGAGCCCGGGTGCCCAAACTGCAACACAAAACCAACTTATTTATTTCAAAGTGCCAACACTGCAATTAAACCTGAATACCGAGGTTTTAGTTTTAGAAAAACAACTCATACAGTTGTCTGAACTAATTAACATCTTTTGTCTTAAAAGAAAAACACAATAACAGAGCTTTCAATGATACAAACAGTTTTTTGTTGGAAACAAAATCATCTCAAAAAATTATTATAGTACTACATTGTGCACATAGCCTGAAGGGAATTTATGCAAACTTTTTAGGCACATGTATTTTTGGATAAGGGATTCTCAACTTGTAATATGATTATATGCTGAAATTGTATGGGGCAAGCTTTGCTCCGGGTCCTTTCCCTGCTTCTACAGGTGTCGGATTAGTAAAAGTAAAAGTAAACCTGTACTAGGATGAGCAAGATAAACAAGAAAACTAAACGTGCTTAACACATTTTAAACACTTGATGTCTTGGACTGCAAACACTGCATTAGGTAAAAGTTTGCATTGGGCATGCTTTTGCACAATTAATGTGATTTTTGCTATTGCATGCATGCTGATAATTTGTCAAACCTTGGCTCATATTCCGTTAGTTTGTGAGCAACACATGCAGCACTCAGGTCAACTGTTAGGGCTTTACATCCAAGCCATGCTCTGTGCATCATTCTTCAAAATCTTTTAAATGTGATAACAATGTAGAAAAGAATTCTGTAACAGGAATTCTAGCATAAAATCATTCTGTTCCACACTGTGAGAAAGAACAAGATCATTAGTGTTTTGCAGAAGGGGACAGTCTTTTTGCGATCCGGTGACCAATGGCTCGAGTGCCCACAGAGAGGTCCCTGAGTGCCAGCTGTGGCACCCGTGTCATAGGTTCGCCATCACTGGACTACACCATCATTTCTGCACAATTATTATCCAGTGCATCTATTTACTTGCTCGAAGCTTTGGTGTGACTATTTATGTGTGTTTGCATTTTTGGTTCATTTTTTTAATGTACTGCTTTTATTTGATTTTATTCTACATTTTCTATAATTTGAATGGCAACGAGAGAATATATAAATTATTTTCACACACTGTGTGTCTGTGTGCGTGCACGTGTGTGTGTGTGTGTGTGTGTGTGTGAATACTTCATATATATCAATATATCTATCAGTGAGATAAAGTCAAAGATTATATCATACATATATTCATCTCCCTGAAACATAAATCACATTCATTACACAAAGTACACTTTCCAAAGGTGAGAGAACAAGCTGAAGGATTATCAGTTCATTGCTATTATTCTTAATATAGTGCTATTAATCTTAATATATCACTATCAGTTCATTGCTATTATTATTAATATAGTGTTGTGAGTAGTGTGACTACGCTGGCTTGAGTGGAAACCAGAAACAGCCTCCTATGGGGACAGGAAAGGAAAGTAAACTCTCTCCAGCCATACATTCTGGAATAGCCAGAGCTGGAGTCCTGTATGATCTGAGCTTAGAATTAGAAGATGGTCACTTGTTTGCTTCTGCGTATGCAAGCTGAAAGTTGTTGGTGTAACAACTGACAATGGCCCACTGCAAAGCAAAACTTCGGATGAAGTCGGATGTTTGTGAAGTTGGCCGTCCTTGCTCTGACAAAATCTGAGGAAAGTTCAAATGAAATGCAAATTTTTGATAAGTGTATTGACATTTCTGAGAGGAATTTTGTACATTCCTGGAGTTTCAACGAGACCTGTTTAATTTCTGTTTACTTTGGTGCCCGTTTTATTATTTATTTATTTAAAAATGATTATATACCACCTTTCCTAAAAAGTTCAACACAGCTAACAAAAAGAAATATATAAATACAACAAAATACAAAAGATATAAATACATAACTGCAAAAACAAAACATTAAGAACACCATCATTAACACCAATATGCTGATGACACTCAACTCTATCTCTCCTTTCCATCTAAATCCAAGGATGCTATTCTAGTTCTAAATAAGTGTCCGATGTTGATAATGGGCTGGATGAGGGTGAACAAATTGAAGCTTATTCCTGACAAAAACAGAAGTGCTCCCATAGCTGGCCTAAGGCATTTTGTCTGAGACGAAGAACAAGATGGTGCCCCTTCCTATTCTAGGTACAAAAGCTGATTGGACTGGCAGATGAACACTGCTGATGGGAAGCCATCCTCCACCACAACTGAAGGCAGCAAGCTAGTTTAGGGGGCGCAGAGCAGGCCACGTGGCATCTGTCCCCAGCACCTTGCTGCCACCTCCCAGCATCTGCCACCTAAGGTGACTGCCTTACTCTTCCTAATGGTAGGGCTGGCCCTAGGTGCTCCTGATTAGACAAAAGGCAGATCAGGGAATAGGGACTCAAACTGTGCTACATGGGGTTATACTCCCCATGAAGACGCAGGCTTACAGTTTTAGTGTACTGCTGAACTTTGCCCTGAAACTGAATGCTCAGGTTCCAGTGGTGGCCAGGAGTGCATTTCCACATCTGAGGCTAGTGGGTCTACTGTGCTCATTCCTAGAGATGTCTGATATGGCCACAGTCACACATATGAGTTACGTCCCATTTGGACTACTGTAAATTGCTCTACATGGGGCTGCCTTTGAAACTGCTCATAAACTTCAGGTGACCCAGAATTCTGTGGCCAGATGGTTGACCAGAGCTGATTACAGGGAACACTTGACTCCCTTCTAGGGCTGGGTGAACATGCAATGTTTGAGTTCACTGAGGTTCTCTGAATTCTTTCTTGAAGCTCGTTTCACCTCATTTGTGATCCGGAATGCAAGCATCTTTTTTTTTCAATCAGAAAAAACGCACACTTTAAAAAGTGTGCAATTTTTCCTAATTGTAAAAATATGCATTCTTAAACATGTACATTTTTCCAGACCAAGAAAGTACATTTTCTCACATAGGCTAAAACATGAAAATGCTAATGGGGGCAGATTTGTGCATTGTGCAGGTGTGCACTTCCAAATGTGAACACGAGTTCAGGAAATTGCAAAAAAATTCCCAAGGATTATGTTCCCGCTAGCATTCACATTAGGGGTTGATCACTGGCTACCAGTCTGTTTCTGGGCACAATTCAAAGTGCTGGTTACATACCCCATCTCTGTCAAATCTCTACAGCCATGACTTTCTGCCTTGGGCCTCATAAGGGCCAGGGCTTGTAATAACCACTGTGTGCATCTGCACTCTGTGTGGTGCTTGAACTCCCATAGGCAGCCTGGAAATATTTGCAATTTTCTGCTCCTCTGGGCAGGGCAGCTGCTGGACTGAAAAATAAAATAAACAAAGAACAGGAGTCAGCAGCCATCAGCAACTCTGAAGAATATTTTTTTTCTGGATATTGCAGGTTCCAGTGCCAGGAGCAGAAGCACCTCATTGTCTCCCAGGAGATTTTGTTTTCAGAGGAGCATGATTGATTGATTGATTGATTGATTTATTATATTCATACCCCGCCTTTTTTCCTGCAAGGAACCCAAGGTGGCTTACATTATCCTCCTCCTCCTCTCCATTTTAGCACCAAGCTGTGCCCACTGATGCTTCTTCTCCTTCATCTTGTTGATAACACTGTTTCCAATATGTTTAGGTTCGGGCAGCTCCAAGTCCTGTCTGAGGTAAAACATCAGCTGATGTCAAAATGGTGTGTCTGCTCAAACAGTACTGTAAATTTCCATGCAGCGTACCACCACACTAATATGCAGGTGATGACTTGTCGCTTGTCCTTTTCTGTAAGTTCTGGGGGGAAATGAGACAGGTTCTGTTGCCACACACATAGATAATGTCTACAGACCTCTATCTCCATATGAATGTGTGTGTGTCCATGCATGAAAGAGAAAGCGAGTGTGTGTGTGTGTGAGAGAGAGATGAACCTATATATATATATATATATATATATATTTGCTTGATGCACCTCCAAAGACAATGACAGGTCAAGCTATGAGGGATAGGCTTGTGGGAAGGAGGGAATACATTAACAGCTTGTCTGCTGTATATCTTTGGAATATCTGAATCAAAGAAATCAAAATATGGATTTTTTGGGCACAGTACTAATGAATATATTATGTGGAAGAGGTTCCACATATTTCCAGTTACAAATGTAATGCTTTCCTCATAACAAAAGCACAATCTAGGTTTGTTTGTACAGTATTTTCATGGTGTGTGCTTGAAGGGGGGGGGGCGCGGAAATACACATTGACCTCAAAAAAGTGAGATTACTATAAATTGGGGTGAAGGAGAAATAATACATAAGAATTTCCTCAGAGGCAGGTTGTTTTATAAAGCTGTGGAGTTTTTTGTTTATATTTATGAATTCAAACTTTCAAAGATCTTGTACCAATATATCACCAGTTGCATCTTGCCCAGGAGTGAGTTGCATTTGGTAGATGAACACCCAATAGGAACATATCGCAGGATTTGAGTTTGGGTTGGTCCCAAAGATACAGGGTAGATACAAAGAGCCTAGACAAAACCCTACAATATTTATTCTCCCTGGTTGCATACAATGATAGGTTATAATTAATAATTTTATGTATACCTTAAGAATAGGAAAATTCCATTATTATATCTTAAAGTAAAATTCTGACACCTCTCTAACAGCGCCATCCAATGTGGCTGCCCGTAACCATCCGAACTCGGAGGATTATGGGCATCCAATGGAACGTGGGAGGAGTGCAGAGGCAAGGATTGCCTCTGCGCTTCCCTCGCCCTCCAAAACACTTCAGCAGTCGATTTTAGCCGTCTAAATGTTTTCCCCTGGCTTGCAGGGAGAGGAGGCTGAGTCACCTCCTGGATTCTTTGTAGCATAGCACTGGCAGTGCCTCGCTCCTCCCCTCCCCCCGGAAAGCCCCCCACCCAGTGCCAGCTCTGAAGTCGGTCTTGAGACTTCGGAGCTGCAGCCAGCATAGAAAGAACTGTGCCAGCTGGGAGGGCAGAGGGAGGGTGCTCCAAAGTCGGAGTTCCAGCTCCAACGTCAGAATGCATTTCAGAGGTCGGAGCTGGAACTCTGACCTTTTCAGTGGCTGGCTAGAGAGCATCTAGTGGCCATAGGATTGCACTGGTTCCGGTGTCTTTTCAGTAACTTTTGGTGGCCTTCCAGCAACATACACTACAAAGAAAGGTTTCATCATATTTTGGAAATGTACAAATCAGTTTGGAATGTAAAGGAGGGTGCATGGCAATCTTCCTCCTTATCTATGTCCTAAAATCTGGGAGTTGTATCAATAAATATATTCTAAGACTTGGGCATGAAAGGACATGATACTTTCACGTGCATGATAGGGATGTATGAGAATTTTGTTTTACTTCCTTTTTTATTCAAATTTGCCCCATTCGCATTTCTGAACATGAACATGAACATAAAGCACATTTTAGGGGGGAAACTTACATGTTCCTAAACTTGCATTAGTGTTCAAAAAATGTGCACTTTTAAAAAGGTGCATTTTCACACTTTGGGGGGGTGCATTTGGGTCCTTACTTTTAAAAAAAATGTATTCCAAAATGTTCACTTTTCCTGTTCGAATGAAAAGAAAAACAGATCTTAAATGAAAATGGGAGGTCAACTGAGCTTTGAGGTGGAACTCAGAGTACCACTTGAGCTTTGCTGATTCTCCCATTCCTAGCATGAAATGGCTGCTTAAAACTAAGAGTAACTGCTGCAGTCTAGTCAACAACAGCCTGGCTGGTGTTATGGCTGGCATATTGTGTGGCTGGCAAACATGGTGAGAAGACTCTCCCTATAGCGCTGTGCTGTAAATCTGAAACTGTTGTCATGTCGTGGTGTTTGTCTATCCTCCCCTTCTCCTTCCCTTATGTCTTACTGGAGATGTGGGCTTGTTACTAAAATAGTAAATGTCTGTTAAGCTATCTATATCAAGCACAGGAGGATAATTAACATGTGTCAGCTCTGCATATTTCCATTTGTTAATTAGAACATCACTATTTGATTCAAAGATAAAAACTACACACAACAATTATTTTGGATTAGCAAGTATTTTACTGACAGCTTGAAAATTGTCAGTAATAACACTGTTAAAAATAGTGACACTGCAATGGAATTGAACTTGTTTGAGAGAATGTTGGGATCCAGAGCTCTTGTATGATGCTTGACTACCACTGTGCTTTAAACAAAGGATGATGATGATGATGATGATGATGATGATGATGATGATGATTTCTTACATTTATATCCCACCTTTTTTCTGTCAAGGAACTGAAGCGGCTTACATGATCCTCCTCCTCCCCATTTTATCCTTACATCAACCCTGTGAGGTAGGTTAGGCTGAGAATTGGTGACTGGCCCAAAGTCACCCAGTGAGTTTCATGGCTGAGTGGCGACTAGAACCCAGACCTCCTGAGTCCCAGTCCAACATTTGAACTACTACACCACACTTTAACATTCCAGTAAGTAATGGAAGCCAATTTCTGAATTTGAGACATCCGGTTAAAGCTCATCCACTGAGCATGTCGCAGCAAGAGCTGCTCCCCAACACCATCCTACCTTAGAGCCACTTCTCAGGTTACATTTATTTATTTATTTGTTGTATTTATGAATCGCCCATCTGGCTGGCAAACCGGCCACTCTGGGCAATGTACAACACGATAAAATATAAAATACATTTAAAACAGTATAAAATTTTAAAATCTTAACCCTCCCCATATTCCCGCCTGAATAGCCATGTTTTTAGTGAGCGGCGGAAGCTCAGCAGAGAGGGGGCATGGCGGAGGTCACTAGGGAGAGAGTTCCACAGTATGGGGGCCGCCACAGAAAAGGCCCTTGTCCCCACTTGTCTAGCTGCTCTGGATGAAGGGACAAGGAGAAGGTCATCTGTGGCAGATCTTGTTGAGCAGCCTACTTGGTGTTGCTGGAGACGCTCCTTGAGATAAACTGGACCAGAGCCGTACAGGGTTTTAAAGGTCAAAACCAACACCTTGAATTCAGCTCGGCAAGTAACTGGTAGCCAGTGCAGCTCCTTCAGCACTGGAGTGATGTGATGATCCCGCCGGTGGCTGCCTTTAACCAGGCATGGTTATATTTTACATGGAAGTAGCAAAGGGATAATGTATGACTAACACTCCCTTTGGGTATTTCCACTGATGATGTACCCGCCCCCCACATCTCTCATTCAATTCAGAATGGGTCTATTGAAACACTATATCTACCAGATATCCAAAATTAATGTGATTTAAAATCAGAACCATGGTGAAGTGATGGAGACTCTAGTCCCCTCATACTTCCAATGGCATCAACAGGGCTTAAAGACATCACTGTAGCCCTTTCCCCCTATCGCTCCCTTTCCCAAGCTTAACGAGGCTGGGAGTAGGCAGGGAGGCTCCCAGCAGCCAAAGTCTGCAGGTTTCTGTTCTGGACTCTGGCATGAGCATGTGAAGCAGGCAGCATCCACTGATGTTGGGATGCACAAATCAGATTGTTCCCATGGTCTTCATCATAGCTTTACATATACAGAGGGGGGGGGTGGATTCTGGGAAGATGAAACCAGCAATGTACAAAAATTTCATTTTGCTTCATTTTTTACTAGGATTTGTCCCATTTGCACCCCTGAATGCGAACATGAAGACAAGCACATTTTTTTCAGGAACAGCTTGTATGTTCTCGAACCTGCATTGAAAAATGTACACTTTTTAAAAAATGCATTTTTTACAAATGTGGATTTTCACACTTTAGTCTATGTGGGAAGTGCACATTTGCATTCGAGCAAAGCCTCCTAGAAAGCAAATTGAATACTTCCGTTTCTGATCTGAATTGACTGTTCTGTTTATACTGTGAAATTCCTGTAGTCTATTAGTTCCACTCCATTAAACTTTGCTGAATGACTAGATTGTTGCTCCCTGTGTTCTGGAGGGGATTCTCTGTCAATTTCACTCGCGGCTGGGAGAAAAAGGTTTTGACAGCCACGTACGGGCACGACTTAGGTGCCGGTTAATCCCTAAGGTACCGAACCCGCGCAAGGGACCAGGTTCGGTCTGCCACATAATCAATTAATCACTTGTGGTGCCATGTGCTACTTGTACCATTCTAGCTTAAACTTATCTATATGTTGGACTCCCCAACTGATATTTATTCTGTTTCTGATACCAGGTGAAGACTTTTATATTCTCCCAGGCTTTTTATCTTTCAGTTTAAAAAACAAACAAGCATGTTTGTGCTTTTTAGATCCTTGCACACTGCTGCAGTCCTCTGCTGTCGGGTTTACTCTGGTTTTATGTTGTGGCTGTTCTAATCTGTTTTAGTTTTTACATTTTTGTAATATTTATATATTTTGTGATTGTGATTGTTTTGTGAACCAGCCAGAACATTGGATATTGCGTGGTATAGAAATGCAGCAAATAAATAAATGTCCACCAACAGAAACCTGTCATAACATTAATGTCATAACATTTTTTATCCCTGGTTTGAGGCCTCACCTTTCTTTTTGGTTTTTTGTTCAGTGCTTGCAGACTTGTAAGCCAACTGGACCAGGGCTACTGTATTTGGGACTGGATTTCCAACTTTTCTCTATCACAGAAGACTCGGGAGATCTGGGTTCTAGTCTCCACTTGGCCGTGAAACTCACTGGGTGACTTTGGTCCAGTCACTGACTCTCAGCCTAACCTACCGCACAGGGTTGTTGTGATAAAATGGAGAGGAGGAGGATTATGTAAGCTGCCTTGGGTCCCTTGCAGGAAAAAGGTGGGGTATAAATATAATAAATAAATAAATAAATAAATATTTCTCTTGCTTTAGGAGGTTTAGCTTATCTTGCTTTAAGAGGTTCAATAGATTCCAACAGATACACATTTGTAGTTTAAGCAGCAAGTTTATACACATTTGTAGTTTAAGCAGCAAATTTGCCCCATTCGCATCTCTGAACATGAACATGAACATAAAGCACATTTTAGGGGGGAAACTTACATGTTCCTAAACTTGCTCAGGGAGACATCCACACAAGTGAGAATGAAAATGTGCCAATGAAGAGGAATGGATAGAGCACCAGACTTCAGTTGGGGAGAAGTGGTCTCACATCCCAGCATAGCCATCAGACCCAACACATGACTTTGAGATAGCTTTGGCCCAGCATGCTTCACCCAGGATGGAAAACACATCTGAGTAACAGCTGGATTTTATATTTCCAAAATGAGATATCCAACATTTCCCCCTTTCTGGTTCCCAGCAACCCTAGGGGCAGCTCCAGGTTCAACTTTGTAACCATCACTTGCTGGGCAGAACCTAATTTGAATGTCTGCAGAACCGTCCTGTCCTCCTCTACTTCATCTTCAGATTCTGAATATGCAGACACTGTCACTTCATCCTCAAGTCAGTTTTTTCCCCTTTCTTCTCCCCCACTCCCCGCCCCACCAAACCTGCTTTTGTAATATCTTGCCTGATGGAGAGATTTGGAGATATTGAAAGCCTTGCACTTTTCTTTTCTTTCTTTTTTGGGAGGGAGGCATCTTTTGGTTGTCCTAGTATATTACACTAATATGGATTTTGGAATTGTTCTTACAGTCAACACAGCTACCTTTGTTTTGTTGTGGTGTTGTTATACTATTATGAACTTTCTCCACATTATTACAAACAGCACACACACACACACAAATGTTTACCATGGTGTAAAGGAAATTTCAAGATTGCTTAGTAGAACCTAACAGATTCCAGTGGATTCTGGGGAGTTTCAGCAGCTCTGTAGACTTCAGTGATGCACAGGCTGTAGCAGAAAGAGGTAACATTATGTCCATCTGGATGATGTCATCAGTAGGGAACAGCTTTATTTTTAATTTTAGTTGTAATAATGAGAAGGGTGGCAAAGACTGTTTTTTTATTACCCTGTGTCTTTAATCTGTTTAACTTCCTGCTGTTGCAATTTATTTTTAAACTGACCCAGTTGTTTTATGTTCCTCTCAAGCTGCTCTTTTAATGGTTTGATTGATATATTTGATTTTATCTCATTATTATATTGCATACTGGTGTTCTAACCTATCCACCTTGGGGCCTTTTGGGGGACCAAAAGGCAGAGTACAAATTTTCTAAAATGAAAATAAATAAATGAATAAAGCACTTGGTAAAGTCAAACCTTCCTTTGCTTTCTTGATAATAAATGACAAGTAGCTGAATTCTGCCACTAACCATTCAAGAGAACCAGATTTTGTAGGTTAAAAGAAACCCCAGTAGCTCTTAAAACCATCAGATGTTCTGTAAATAATACCAAACCACACTGTGAACATACACATTCCTTGCAATTATATTATGATCATGCCACATTGTTCAATGGTCTTCTGTGGATGTGTGGCATGGTCTATGCATTTGTAAAGCATTCCAGACTGTGGTGAACTCCTGGCCAATTTTAGTTGCAGGGAGATTCTGCAAATCCACTGTTGGATTCTGTATTAAAATGGAATCCTACAGCATTTCTAGCAAACTTTCTGGTAGTTGTAATGATCCACTGCACGTAGACAAATTGCCATGTAAAACAGCTTCCATATGTTGGCATTTGAAGTAGCCACCCCACTTTCAATGTTTATATATTCCAAGCTTCATTTCAAATGAGACCCATAAAACCACAAAAATCAGGGGAGGTTGGTGAACACACACATTTGTTGCTCTTTTTCAGTTCTGTTTCTTGCTCCCCTTTCAATATTCCTTGTTGTTTCTCACTTCAAAAAGTGTATTAGGACCATGGCTGCTTTCAAAGTCCATTTTGGACAACTGACAACCTTGACTTAAAATTACTTGGGGATGTTTCATACTTGTACACTTGCTATGGGAGATCATCTTGGCAGAAGGACCAGTAAATCACAAGTGATACTTGACCCATTCAACGTGTGTATCATTCTATATATGTTTTTGTTTATGGTATTTATGTATCACCCTTCATAATATATATCCTAGGGTGATTTACAATGTAATTTAAAATAAAACAATAATAAAATATGCAATAAATCAATTAAAGATAGTAAACAAATAACATAATTAGCACAATACATAATTAACATAGCAATTACATTAGTAAAAACTGCCACACCAGTGTTTTAATATATAGCATCTTCTCAATACTATTTAAAGTGCTAACTATTAAAATGCCTGAGAGAATAAAAATGTCTTACAGAGCAATCCTATGCCCCCTAGACAGTGTCTATGGGGCAATAGGATTCTTTGGATTCCCAGATCCGAGGTTGGAAACAGCTCCGATTTCGGAGATGGGGATCCGCACTCAGATCCCCTTCCCTCCCTCGCAGAAGGCATGGCAAGAACCACGCTGGCTGCTTCGCCGAGGTCATAAGAGTGACCTTGGAGAAAGGGTAAAGGGGGCATTCCAGGGGGTGGGGGAGGAGACCAGGGCTGCTGGAATACAATGCATCCTGATGGCACCGCATCCTCTTTCTGTACCATCCAAAGCACCATAGCCAGACTGCCAAAATTGGCTGTCTAGCTGACTTGCAGGGAGGGAGGAGCAGGGAGGCAGACATCACGTCTGCTGCTTCCTCTGCCCTGCATAGGATGCTCATAATCCTCCGAGTTTGGAAGTTTACGGGAATCCTCATTCAATCGCACCATTAACCTGACATTGAAAAGTCCTTCCTTGAGAAGGGAGTTCCACAACCGGTTGTCACAGATGAGAAAGCCCTCTCCTTTGTTCTCCCCCACTTAATCTCTGATGGTGTTTCCATTCTGAAAAGAACGTCACCGGGAGATCCTCGTGCTCAGGCAGGTTGATATGGGAGAAGGCAGTCCTTAGGGTACCTGGGCCCCAAGCCATGAACTTGAAGGGCTTTAAAGGTCAGAACCAGCATCTTGAATTGACAACCAGTGTAGAGCTCTAAAAACTTATGGGATACGTTCTCAATCAGCCATCCCAGTCAAAATCCTGGTTGCTGTAGTTTGAAATATTTCCAGCTTTTGAACCTTCTTCGAGGGCAGCCCCACATACAACATATTGCAATAGTCTAATAATGATGTTACTAGATCACCATTGCTAGATTATCCCTGTCCAGGAGAGGTTGCAGTTGGCATATCAGCATAAGCTGGTAGAGAGTACTCCATGCCACTGACGACACCCCTGTGCCTCAAGCAACAAAGCTGGATCAAGGGATATTCCCAAATTGTTAACTTGACCTTTCAGAGAGAGTGCAGGGCCCATCCAAAGCAGGCTGAATCTCCCTTTCTGGCCTAGGGAACTATCCACCCACAGTCTTATCAGGATTGAGTTTCAGTTTCAGTTTTGAGTTGTCCATCATCCACGCCATTCCTCATCCACCCCACTCAAATAATAATTTAGTCAGTTCTTCAACCACCCCACCTAATTTAGATGGAATGGATTAATAAGAGCTGAGTATCATCAGCATGCTGAGGACACCCAACCCCAAAGTACACTTAAGCAGATGAAGGCATATCTTTTCTCCTTGTGGTGAAGTGAAATAAGCTTAGCTCAGAATTGTACACTACAGTTCATGACTCAAAAAATGCTAACAGTCATGTAGCAAATGCAGCATTATCATTTCAGAGCAAGCCTCAATATTTCAACATTTGATATATGTTCAACCAAACACCTTCTCTATTTATAGTCTCTCTTGAATTAGTGCCACTATCTAATTGTCAAAAGTAAATATCACTTTAACAGAACAAATTTAGCACCTCAACTTGTTATAACAGGCTCTGTTTTGCACCAGTGCTGGTAATTTGCTTGCTGATTATTATAATTGCAAGCAGATCCTGATGTGAATACCTGCTGAGTGTAAGATGAAAACGTTTAGAATTTCAAAATGCAGTGCACACTGGAGATGCTGGGAAACCTGGCTAATGATAGTAAAGTATGAGTAATGGGCAGAATCCAGTGGGGCACTTACGCCCCAGTTGATTCTCTTCCACCCCACCAATTCCATTGTGCAAACATCCCCCACCACTTGCGCAAGGCAATTTAGCACTTCCAGAGCAACCCAAAATTAGTGGAAATGCTCCTTTCTGGAAGGATAACTACTGTATTAGAAAAACCACAAACACCACCGTGATCAAACATACTAAAAAAAATCTACTATTTTGACCCTTTAGAAGTATTCACATACAAATTTAAATGCTCAGCAATAATCATACTACAATTTCAAGTGTGAAAATCAAACCGATTATATATACATCTCTTCTTTAGTAACCGCCTTCCTTCTGGAAGGAGGCAGGTTGGTGGAGCTCGCATAAGAGAGTTCCGTAGACCTGCCTTCTTCCAGAAATGAGCGTTTCCACTTGTTTTGTATCTTTCCCTAGGAAGCACTATATTTCCCTTGCATAAGTGGTGGGTCCCACTTGTACAATGGAATTGGCAGGACTCACTGCTTGTGGAAGGGAATCAGTGGAGCAGGAAGGACTTGGCGGAGGTG
Source organism: Shinisaurus crocodilurus (assembly GCA_021292165.1). Taxonomy (NCBI): domain Eukaryota; kingdom Metazoa; phylum Chordata; class Lepidosauria; order Squamata; family Shinisauridae; genus Shinisaurus; species Shinisaurus crocodilurus. The sequence goes on from CM037876.1 coordinate 235,335,059, forward strand.
TAAACACCCTGTTGGATTCTGCCCAGAAATTACACTACTTCCAGAATTAAAGGGATCAATAGATGGCAGTGGCAATGAGAGATGGGAGAAGTGATTGCCCGGACCATTTGTTGACCATCATTAGCTCAATCTTGTCTGGGTTGAATTCCAGTTCCCCATCATGGCAAAACACAGGTATGCAGTAACACTGTAGGATATGGGACAAATGAAAAAGAAAGGTAGGTTTGGGCGTCATCATACTGTTCCTGACTTAAGGATGGGTGAAAATTTCAGTTCAGTTCAGTTTTTAGAAGAATTTACCAACATTTGCAAAGTTCTCCACATTCAAGACAAAGAAAATTGAGATTTTAAAAAAATTGAATGTGGGAGAAACCAAAACAGACAGATTTGTCAGCTGAGGCTTTGGGTGCTCTATTCTTCAAAGACTTGGTTTGCATCTTTGTGTATTTAACCATATTTGTGGTGTTGTCTTAGTGTTGCCACCTCTTTTTTTTCTGACCTCATCCTTAACAGGTATATGGCAGACATTATGATCCTGTCCATGCTGAGAATAGCTGCTGTACCTGTACCTATTGATTTGGGCTGGTGCAGATAAGTGAGAAATTCATTTCAGTTCTTCTTTTTTTAATCAGAATTTACCAAAACTCACCAAGTTCTTCATAATATACAGGAGAGAAAGAACTTTAAGTGAATCTGGGAGAAAGTTAAACTGACAGATGTCCCTATCCTAATTCCTGAATGTTCCAGGGCATCTCCATTCTGGAGGCTAAAGAAAATTTATGTCAGGGAAAATTGATTTGCATACTCAGAGTTTAATGATGGCTATGCAGTTGCTTAGGAAGAACTTTACCTCCTACTGATTGGCAGCAATCGTGTCTTCCCATGCATCCAACTACAGATGTTTCATTAAATGCATTTGTTTTTTCAGCTAGTGCCTCTGGCAGTGTTTTACCTGCTCATTTTTGCTCCCTGCTTGAGGTACACTATAATCCAAATGATGTGGACTAATTTGTTAAGGGGTTTTCAGGAACAGAAGATGCTGACTCAGTGCAAGGCAATGGTTTTCAAACTGTGTACCAGGAAACCCTAGGATTCCTCAGAAGCATATCATGGTTTCCTCACTGAGAAGATCTTTCATTTTATTTCATTTAAAAATGGATATCCTGTCTTTCAACATCTCTACTCTGAGGGCAGTTAATACGGTGTGTATCTGCTTTGGACAAAGCCCAAATGCCAAACCAAACTAGCGAGCCAATTTGGAGGTGCGTGGATCTCCTCTGAAACAAATCAGGTCTGGTCTGAAATGGTCTGAAGCAAACTGCTCATAAATCTTTAGACCTGCTTCAGCACTTAGGAGGGCAGTTTAAACACAATTGGTTGCATTTTAAGCCTTCCACGGACATAAAAGGAAAATACAAGGGAGGAAGGAAAGTTTTGTGACTGACAGCTCTAGCTTCAAGCCACTACCTGAAGCACCAAAGCAGGTTCTGACCCAATCTTTTTTTTTCTGGGCACACCCCACTAATGGACAGAACTTCAATGAGTTGGTCATTACCTTTAAAGCCTAAAGCCTAAAGCTTGCAAACAAGCTAAATTTAACCCTTTTAGCACTACTTCTGAGTACAACAGAATTTTGATGTCAACAAAGATATTTTTTAAAGGTCTGCTCCCACATTATTTTCCCTGCCTATTCACATTTTCAGGAAAGTCCTACAGCAGAAGTGGGTGAGATACAGGCTGTGGGCCACGTTTTATTTATTTATTTATTTTATTTCCAAATCGCCCATCTAGTTGGTACCAGGCCACTCTGGGCAATGACATTTCCCTCCCACTGCCCGCTGCCATGCTCGCAATATTTTTTTTTAAATTCACAAACAAAATGGTGCTCCATAACAGCTACAGAGCACTCAAAGGATCAAATTTAACTTGTTTCCAAGCTAAGTTTTTTCCCGTTCAGTACTCCACAGTGGCTACGGATCACAACAAGGGTCACATTTAGCTTGCAAACAAGCTAAATTTAACCCTTTTAGCACTACTTCTGAGTACAACAGAATTTTGATGTCAAATGGTGGTTTTTTTAAATTTTTATTCCTTGCTCCAGTGCAGCCCATTGGGAGGGGGATCCGGGGTCAAAAATCCTGCAGTTGCCCACTCCTGCCCTACACCATATCCCACCAGCAGCAGAGGTGCAGTTGGTGGGTACATGGGACAGGGCCTTCTCATGGGACAGGGCCTTCTTTTCAATATAATGTAATGTCATGTTTTTAAATGTTTCTGGTTAGCAGCCTTGGGATCCCACAATGGGGGACAGAAAGGAAGCATATAAATATTGTCATAAATGCATAATATATGTATAATTGTATACAAGCTTCCCAGGAAGACAGCTTGTCTCCATCTTTCAACCTCTGTGCAGCCACAGAGAAGGGGTGTTTCGTGTGTGGCAGGGTGCACACTAGGTTCATATGGGGCACCATCTCCATGATGGCTAGCAGTCTACCACAACCCAATGGGGCATCTTAGAATACTTCCCAGATTCTCTGTAACATGCAGATGCTCCTTGGCAGACAAACTGAAATGGAAAGGATACCCTGAAGTACAACATTTAAAACAAACTCATGTAAGGAAGTGGATTAGATTATGTTCAGGTCCCTTCATTCTTCATACCTATGGGAATTGTGCTTTATTTATTTAAATCATCTTTAGAAAGATGTAGTATTGTAGACCAAGGATGGGGGTTGTGTGGCCCTCCACATGTTGTTGGACTGCAACTCCCATCATCCCCCACCATTAGCTATGCTGGCTAGGGCTGATGGGAGTGGAAATCCACAAGATCTGAAGGGCCACAGATTTCCCAGGCCAGGGCTCTCCAACCTTGGGTCCCCAGATGTTGCTGGACTACAGCTCCCAGAATCCCTTGCCATTAGCCATGCTGGTTGGGTGTGCTGGGAGCTGTAGGCCAGCAACATCTGGGGACCCAAGGTTGGAGAGCCCTGTCCCAGACCAACACTAGTTTAGTAAATTATTTATCATTCATATTGGCTTCTCTGCCAAAGAACCCTTTAAGAAGCAAACACACAGCTATCTGATGTCGTAATAAAAGATGCTTTGTTCAATCTGTCATACAGATCTTAGTGGCTTCCAGGATGAAACAGTGTTTGTAAGAGAATCCAAAATAGTTTATTTTCTTGAAATGGAATATTTGTGTGATTTGATCCATCTGTTTTATCATTTGATCTGTGATTTTCTGCAGATAACAATATTGCCACATGCTGAGTCTTTCAAAGAACTTTAGAATCATTGCTGATAAGATGTGCCTTTTCCACTGGGGGACAGGAAATTAAAAGGATTCTACCATTTATTTGGCTGAGGATCTTTGCCAAATAAAAAATTCATTTCCGAATACACACCGGTTGTGATTTTATAAACAACTGAAATTGAATCATATAGACTGTTCTCTCAAATGAGGCACTAGGTGGTATAAAGAAGAAGAAAAATCTTGCTTAAATTCTGCCAATTTATTTATTTATTTATTACATTTATATCCCACCTCTTCCTCCAAGGAGCCCAAGGGGGTGTACGCGATCCTCCTCTCCATTTTATCTTCACAACAAACCTGTGAGGTATGTTAGGCTGTGATTCAGACAGTGACTAGCCCACAGTCACCTAGTGAGCTCCATGTACAAGTGCAGACTTGAACCCAGGTTTCTCTAGTCCCAGTCTAACATTCTAACCACTACACCACACTGGCTCTCTGGAGTCTGGACAAGGAGATAATTCCAAGGGCTTTTGTGAGCAATGCATACAGATATCCAGTTATTTGATACTAATAGACCCATTAAACAGCATTCCTATGCATGACTACACAGAAGTAAGTCCCATTGAATTCAATGGGGTCTACTCCAGAGTAAATGGCTACAGGATGGCAACCTAACTGTGTCTCTTAAATGGGTCTTTCATCAAAACAATATTTGATCCAGATAATGACAAGCAGGTAAAATTATAATAAAATAGCTCTCTGGAATTACAAAAACAGTGTAGTGGAAAAAAACCCTCTTCTTTTAAATTGCAGGCTAATGGACCGGTGTGGATTCTACAGCATAACATAAAAATCCACAAGCAATCCTTTCTGTCAGCCTTGTAGTTCAGAACCATAGAACACAAATAAAAAAGAAAGAATATGCAGGCAAACAAATGAATGCAGTTATTCATTAAGCAGAAGAATGTGTATCTTGCAGTTTGCTTAGTTCCATTCATTTTAAAGTGGTACGTCAACCCAAAGTAGCTAAGAGAGATGACCCACATTTCTGTTTGAGCTGAGAATACATTGTTCAGCACAAAATAAAGGGTCTGGGCCTAAATAACTTCATAGGAAAAACGAGAGATTTGTAAATGGTTGATCCATCTGCTGTCTTCTGCAACTCAAGCATCAAGGAACATATTCATTTGCAATATTTCTCAAACTCTCTCTGCAATTGGTGTCAAAGCTGTCATGAGTTTTGTAACTGAGATGGATACTCTTATGGATGGTTTAATTCCCCTACAACTTGTGGCCCTATAACCGTTTTGGCCTACAACTCCCATCAGCCCTAAAAAGCATAGCCAATGAGGATGGATCATGGGAGTTGTAAGCCAAAACATCTGGAAGTTCACAAGTTGCCCACCCTTGCCCTGGAATAAGATCTCTCAAAATGCAATTGCCAGGGACTCTTCAAGTGGCTAATGAGGGACAGAGGAAGAAGTGGGGTAGAAAGGAAGGAATGAACAAAGAGGCGAGAAGTGGTGATGTGTAAGGATGGGCAAAGAATGGCTGCAGCAGAAAAGAGAAACAACCATAAAGGAGTGGAAGGTGAGACAAGGTGCAAGTATGGAACCCTCCACTGGTATCTGTGATTGAAGACACTTCTGTTTTCTCTGTATGTGTTGATAGATTGATATTCTCTTCAGTGGGTTGTCTGGACAAAGGGGAAAGTGGCGGGAGAGGGGTGTGCACAATTTGCCAGTTGTAGAATTTGGATTGAAAATTGAATTCTGCTGTCAGTGTATCCCCTCAGAAAATCCTGAATGTTTTGCTGGAATTGTCAAAGCTTTTATCAAATTTGTTTGATACAAGTCAGTTGTATCAAACAAATTGATACAACTTGTATCAACTTCATACAATGGGAGCAAACTAGTCCCATTTCCCTGTATGGGTGAAGGGTACAGTACAGAAAAGAGGCCAACTGGCTTCTCCCATCCCAGGTCCCTGCTATCTTCCCACTTTGGTTTTTGCCCACCCCAGTTCCAGCCTTTCCCCCTTAACTTCTATGGAGCAGAATGAGAGTCCGTGTTCAGGGGGGGGGGATTGGGAGGGCTTTATCATGGGGAATTTAAGGCATCATTAAGGACATCTCTTTACATTGTAAAGTGTACACTTTTTGTGCAGGCACACAGCAAGGGCAAGTGAAGGGTAGTAGTAGGCGATCACTCGTGACCGAGTAAGATTGTCTTCCAGGATAAAATTACAAAAAGAAAATTATAAAAGGAGGAAATTGTATAAAATTGTGTAGACTCTAGCGATGGGTCCGTAAGTGACTGTGGAGGCCAATTCTAGATCCACGCAGGCAGCTTCCCACAGTGAGGACACAGGTTGCCAGATGGAAGATGGTGCTGTAAAGGATTCATTTGACGTGCTTTTCGCTTAGCACGTTTCTCCCTTTCGCCTTGCACTAGGGCTTCTTCAAAGTCCATAGAAACTTTGTGAAAGGCCAACCTCCAGTTAGATTGTTCATGGGCCAGAGCTTCCCAGTTTTCGATGTTTATATTGCATTTTTTTAGATTAGTCTTAAGAACATCTTTAAACCTTTTATACTGACCACAGATATTCTGCTTTCCATCCTTGAGTTGGGAATAAAGTAACTGCTTTGGGAGACGGCAAGGTAGTACAACTTTATACAATGTGATCAACTTGTAGGATTTGTTGCCACAAGATGCTGCTATAGCCACTGTCTTTCTAAATGGGTTAAACGCAAGACAGATTTTTAAAAAACCGGTCTGCAATCCTATTCATCCATAAGCACTGTTGAACACAATCGCTTGGATCTAAAATTAGCATTCTGTGCAGAGAAGGGCTCCTTTCCTTATGTTCACAAAAGGCTTTCAATCCAGCAGATGAACCTGTTGGCAAAAGGTGGGAGGAAACATTCACAGATTCCCCATTCCAGTGGGTTCCCTCAACCCTCTGAAGCAGATTTTTGGTGGACTCCAGGGTCTGCAGTGGGAAAGGGAAATCAGTGAATATTGCCTCCCTCTTCTGCTGGTGGGAGAATCCTGTGAGCAAAACTCTGTCAAGGGATGCCCCTGCCAACAGGATCCAAGCTAAAGGGTTTTACTTTTGAGTAAGCATTGGTTTGTACTACCATTCTTTGCAAAAACAGATAAGAATTGAATGTTCATGTTCTCTGGCAGACAGCATACTGGAAATAGCTATCATCAGTTGCTTTTGAGTTTTGGTTGCTGTTTCAGCCTGTTTGAGACCAAGTGACCAATGAAACTTAGTCTGATACAGCAAATAAGTTCTTATGTATTTAAGACTTTTAAAGATGGTGCCTGGGAGTGGGCATTTAACTTAGTGGTTGAAACTCTGGTTTGGATCATAACTTCCTTTCCTCCTAAGAGCATGAGAACAAGGAAGAGTCATGCTGGATCAGGCCAAGCATTCTGTTCTCATAGGTAGCTAACCAGAAGCCTATGAGAAGTCCACAAGCAGGACATAAGCATAATAGCCCCTCCTGCTTGTGTTCCCCAGCAACTGGTAATCAAAAGCATAGTGCCTCTGATACTGGACTGAAGGTTATATATTATAGCCACCATAGATTTCATAGATTTCATAGATCATAGAGTTGGAAGGAGCCTACAAGGCTATCGAGTCCAACCCCCTGCTCAATGCAGGAAACTAGAGGAGGGGTCTCCCATCCAAGTAATAACCAGGCCTGACCCTGCTTAGCTTTCCACACTCAGACAAGCTGAGCCAGCGTAAGCCACAGGCCTATGACTAGTACTGATTGATAACTTTCTCCTCCATGAATTTGTCTAATCCCCTTTTAAAGACATCCAAGGTGGCAGTCACCATGACCACTCACAAACTGTCCAAGTTAGTGGCCATCACTTCTCCCCTCTGCAGTCCTCTGCACACTCACACCCCTCATCTGCTTTTGGATGTTGGGTAACCCTTGAGAATTGTGATGGATGAAGGGGCTGCAGATGGAATGGATTGTTGGCTGAAATTGCTGACCCTTTACATGAACAAAGGGACAAAATTTAATTCTGGTTTACTAGTTGATAGAATTCAGAAGGGCCATGGAAACTGATCAAATATTTGATGGCCTCATTTTAAAGCAGTGTTCTCCAACCTTGGGTCCCCAGATGTTTTTGGCCTACAACTCCCAGCATGCCCCAGCCAGCTATGTTTTAGGCCAAAAACATCTGGGGACCCAAGGTTGGAGAACACTGCTTTAAAGCAATCCAGAATAAACCCAAACTGCAGGATCAGAATCAACTATTCCATTATTATTTTTTATCCCAGATGAAAATATGTATGTTAGGTTTTATTTTCACTTTCGGGGGGGGGGGGAGAAGAGGCTTTATTAGTAAATGATTCTCACCCTTTCCATATCACTGTAATAATCCAGTCTCAACAAAGATGTCCAAAAGGATGTGGCCAAAACACTTAATGCAGGCAGAGATTATTGGGAAGCTTGCAATTTAAGTTCCTTCATGTGCTTTGCCTACATCAACAAAGGCTAACAAACTCACCTGGGTACTTCCTGAAACTCTAAACATAACTTTAAAAAGCTCAAGCACTTTAAAAAAAAAATCTCAGTAAGCTTGCAGCTATCAAAGCAGCTTGATACTGATAACAATACCTTAATTGTTTATCTCTTCCAGAAATATTTAGAAAGGAATAGAATTATGGCTTCCTAGAGTGCTCTTCACAATGAAATTTTTAAAAAGGCACTAACAAAGTAAAGGGATTTTTAAAAAAACTGCTGGCATTGTGCTGTCAATGTACGCAAGCAGAGCCTCTCTTATGCCTGTAACAATAGAGTTCCTTCATGACTGGACATCACAGAGGAGAACGTGGGTGTTCACTTGTCACAGTGGACATTGGGGCCTTCTTTCTCAGGACTTAGTGGCTTTCATTTCCTTCCCATGTAATATTCAAAGTTAATTTGGTATTGAAAATTCCAGCTTAGATTTCAGAATACTGCACTTTCGTGAAACCCCTAGATAAACCTATTAAGAAGAATAGGCAAACCTATGATTTTCCCAAGCTCTGGGTTTTAGCTCCTGTAGTCCTAAGTATAAAGCTGCCTTCAGAGAATCTTTATATGCCTTATTCTTGTGTGCATACAATATGTTCTTTGTGGGCTAATCTACTTAAAGTGTGTCAAGTTTATTCTCCTAGCTGCAGCTTCTTCTATCAATTCTTTGTAATGTGAATGATATCTGCAGTGCATTTTAGCATAACGTAGTCTTTTATCTATTTTGAAAAGGAAAATTGGGATTAAAAAAGGCTCATGAAATATCAGAGGTATTTTCAGTGAACTAGAAACTTGGTCTTGTAGCAAACATCTTTCTCCTGTCTTCCATTCCATCAACATCTTATTGGGAAGTGTTATCATTCTGAAGACTAACAAAATGGCCATGATGCTGATGATTAGGGAAAAGGAAACGCAAGTCGGGGATATCAAAGGGGACTCTGGGGGTGTGCAATACATTTTTATGTACCCTCCTTATGGGGTCCCTGCCACAGAAGGAAGGCAAGGCAGCTTTTATCCATACTCCAACAGCATTCCAAAGAGCAGCTGTTTATTTTCTTTAAAAGCAGTGAATGGCTTCCATTTTCTTGAATGGGGAAAAGGCAGGGGACCTTATCTCTAGGCCACCTTTCCAGTGGGGTGATGGAGATCTGTCTCACACAGCCCATGACAATGGTGACCTCAGAGACAGGTGAATACTTTATTCCTATCCCAGCAGTGTCCATGAAATGTGATTTATTTATTTGTTTATTTGCCATAGAAGTGAATTGAGTCTATTTACGTCTATGGCAGAAAGTTGCAAACTGGGACAGAAAATCTAAATTGCACACACCTAAGAGCCTTTCTTCATGAGGCATTCATTGTGTGCTCATCATTCTTTACTCATGGTTGTTTACGGGTTGTATAGACTGATGTCATGACCCTCCAGTTTTGCTTCTGTTTTTTAAAAGCACTTTCCGGGGCGGGGGGTTAGAACAGGAAAACTTATTATTTGTGAAAGCAAAAGCAAATGTATTTTCCTACTTGTGTAATTGCATTATTCCACTTTAGCACAGCACCACCTACAGCATATGTAGTGGAAAAGCAGGAAAGTAAAAGCTTTGTGTAGAGCTTGGATCTCAATTCTGCAACGAAACCAGAAGTAGATGCACCGGGTTAACAGCCTCGAGTAGAAAAGCTCTAAATTGAACCTAAGTTGCATTCCCATGGCTTAGGTGTTCCCTTTACAACATTGTGAGAGGGAAGATGCTATTTCCCCTTTCATTCCTCTCCAGACGTAGCATCCCTCCTCACCTTGCCGTGTCGGTGACAGGCAGTAACAGCTCTCAGTTCAAATGGTCCTGGTGCTGAAGAGAGTGAAGCAAGTCAGGAGGACCCAAATGCAGACCTTGGTTGTTTTTCAGGATGTTTTATTTAAATGTGCCCATATTTAATTTTAGGTATATAATACCAATGACTGCCAAAGTTCAGAGAATGAGGGCATCATTCGCAATATCCATTGCAACTTAATAATTGAATGAGAATGATTAACTTTAAAGATCTTCGAAGGTACAACACAATATATCTATCCTCAAGAGGTGGACAGATTAGGTCCTGATGAAATGGAAAGTTCATATAAGTAATTGAAAGAAAATACTGCAAGAAATGGGATACAGCAAGAAATGGAATTCTTCTTAAAGTTAATACAGAAAGTTGGGGGTGTGTGAAAAATCTCAACCGCACATAATGCACACTACAATGGGAATCCAACAGTGAAAAGAAAAGGGTGTTGTACCTTATTGTTATCAAGTTTAGCAAGCAGCATTTTCCTTTTCCCCTAGTAACATAATGGAAAACCATGTGAGAAATGATGTCCTATGGTTTCAAGGTTATTGTGAGAAAAGGTGGATTATACTGTCACTTGACAAAATTGAACAAAGATGTCTGAGTATACAGAATTAGGGGTGTTGATGCTCTATTTGACCTGTATACTGGGCAAAACCCACTGGGACTTTTTCCCCAGTGTTGTATAAATCCCCCCCCCCCCAATGAGACTCATACAAGTGATACATCCCATGGATTGTGCCTTCAGTTATTATATGCTAACAGTAAATGAAAGGCAATTCATAGGAGCCTATAGAGAATTCCCCATATAGTACACAATAGAATGAAGAATTTCTGTTATGTTGCAAGTTACTTCTGCTCCAAAGCATGTTGGAGGTAGGGGAGGAGGTAACAGGACTCTATTAAGCTGCACAGCTCACCTCTGTATGTGGTCCTGTGCTTGTGCTGTAATTAGAGCATGACCTTTCTTTATATAGTTTTCTCCCCCTGCAAAGAAAAAAAAGTGCGCAGACATGGAAATACAGTTAAGCATAATGGTAGCATTAACTGTAAGAAATGTACCCTAAGATGAATGGTACAAATAGGAGGAATAAACAGTCTCGACAGAGTTGAAGTTAATGCTACATAGGAAATCAATATAGAACAAAGGACATTAGAAAGGCTGTTTAATGTATTAGATTCAACATTCTTAATGAAAGAGAGCCCAAAACAAAACAAAATCCTGCAGCCCTAGTTCAGGTGTGTTTTTAGGCAAACTGGATTATTTTTCCTCCAGATGCAACACCTGTATTCTAACATGTAATTTGGACATGAAGGTCATTGTTATAAATGGAACTTAGTACTATGCAATATCCTAAAGATTAGATAACAAAATCATCCATAGTCTTCTTAGTCTTCTCTGTGGAAAGGGAAAGGTCCATAACAGCACATCTCTGATTTATTTATTGATTGAAAACCCATGTGCTCCTTGGCTTCAGGATTATGGGGAAACTTTGCAAATAGAAAATAAATCTATATATATATATAAAAGAAGAGGTCCTGACTGACTGACTCATCAACGCCCAGCTCAAACTGTTTAATCTAGGAATGTGAAATTTTGAAGGAACATTGCTTTTATGACATAGACACCCACTAAGGAAGGATTTTTGGAAATTCCATCCCTAAGGGGGTGAAAAAAAGGGGCAAAATTGCCCCACTCTCATATCTCCTCTGGGCAAAACAACAGGGGAGCAGTTATGCAAATCGGCCTCACCTCAGAATTGCTGCAGGAGCCAATAGGAGCAGTTATGCAAATAGCCCATACAACACTTAGAATGTTTGTATGAATTCCTGCATGGGCTAATAGGGGTGGGTATTCCTATTCTCCCCTAATCTCCCCTAGGCCATGTTCTCTGAGGGGGTGAAAAGGGATGGAAACTTTTTAAATGACTGAATGGCTGTTGTGTGTGGGGCGTCATTGCATAGGCTCCATCACGTTTTAACGGATCCACCCCAAACTTGACACGGTCACTCTTCATCACCTGTAGACTCTCAGGATTAACCTGATTTTTCTTTAAGATCAGATATTTCTGTCAGATATTTATGAACTGCCACAGGGGCCAATCAGGAGCGGATATGCAAATCTCTCCTATGTCAAAACAGAATGTTCATATGAACTGCAGCCGGGGCCTACACGGGGTGGGGGTGGGAGCTGGGATTTCATTGTTGGGTAGTCCCGGGAGGGGAGAGAGCAGGGATTTCATTGTGTAGTCTCGGGGAGAGGAGCAGGGATTTCATTGTGTGGTCCCGGGTGGGGGCAGGGCTTTCATTGTGCCGTCCAGGGGGAGCAGGGATTTCATTGTGTAGTCCGGGGGGGGGGAAGCAGAGATTTCATTATGCAGTCCCGGGGGGGACACAGGGATTTCATTGTGTAGTCCCGGGGGGCAGGTATTTCATTGTGTAGTCTGGGGGGGGCAGATATTTCATTGTGTAGTCCCGGGGGAGCAGGTAGTCCTGGGGGAACTGGGATTTCATTGTGCAGTCCCGGGGGAGCTGGTAGTCCTGGGGGAGCTGGGATTCCTGGGGGAGCTGGGATTCCATTATGTAGTCCCGGGGGACCTTTCCTATGGAGTGATTCAAAACAGCGGTCAGCTACCTTAAGGAATTTCGAACAAATAGTGCCTTTAGGAAAATGACGACCCGTGCAACGCCGGGTAAAAAAGCTAGTGATTAATATAACAGATGAAATATTAACTTTTGTTCATCTTTTGTTCATGCCTACATTGCCAGCTGGAAATGTGAGCAGTGACATCAAATATCAATTCATTACTGATGACATTCAAATTATTTTTTTTTAGCAAACGGGATTTAGGCTGCAATCCTATACCCATCTACTGGGGAGCAAGACCCGTTGAAATCAGTGGTACTTACTTCTGAGTAGATATCTATAGGATTGCACCGTTAGACTCAGTGGTGCTTCACAAATTTTAAACTGTACTTTGTCATGGAAAATGGGGGATTTCTGGGTACAACAAAGAAGACAAAAATCACTAAAAGCTTACTGGAATAAAACCATATGTCTCATTACTTATCCTAAATGCAGATAGGTACAGGCTAAGATGAGCATCCTCTAGAGCAGGGCTCTCCAACCTTGGGTCCCCAGATGTTGCTGGCCTACAGTTCCCAGCATACCCAGCCAGCATGGCTAATGGCAAGGGATTCTGGGAGCTGTAGGCCAGCAACATCTGGGGACCCAAAGTTGGAGAGCCCTGCTCTAGAGCATGAAACAGGCTCCTTCCAATGGGACAGCTATTACCATGGAATTTCCTCCCTCAGTAAGCCCAACTTAGCCCATCCTTAACTGCATTTAGGAAAAGTTAGAATCTGACCTAATCAATCTGTCGAATAAATAGAACATGGAGGAGTGCCTCTCCCTGACATCTTAAGAAACAATCGTATAAATGTAGGGGAAGCCAAAGAAGCCAACTGCTCATTTTTCATGGGAGGATCGGTGAATTAGTAGTATCCCAGATATTTTTAAGGTGAAAGAAGTTGTTTAAATGAAACAAGCTAAGTAATCATTGACTAGTGATTCTTAAACTTTGCTGCACAAAAAGATGTTTATTGCTTATAGCCATAGGCCACTGCAAACAATAAAAAGTAAAAAAATATCTTTAAATGTTTTAAGAGCCACTGTGAGACCAGTGTGGTGTAGCGGTTAGGGTGTTGGACTGGGACTTGGGAGATCCGGGTTCTAGTCCCCACTCGGTCATGAAACTCACTGGGTGACTTTGGGCCAGTCACTGACCTACCTCAGCCTAACCTACCTCACAGGGTTGTTGTGAGGATAAAATGGAGAGGAGGATGAGGATAATGTAAGCCACCTTGGGTTCCTTGCAGGAAAAAAGGTGGGGTATAAATATAATAAATAAATAAATAAATAAACAGAAACAGAAAATGTGAGTAATGGGCTTCCTGGTATTCATTTAACACAAAAACCATAACACAAATATATCCTTCATAACAAGGTACAGTCATTACTTTAAATTAACTTATTCAGATTAGAGAATCACCTTTACAATCCGCTGACACTTTCTGCACAATACTTGCTCAAATTGTCTTAGCTGGTGTTGCAAATAATGCAACATGATAGGATATGTTATATATATATCCTACTTTTAGAGATATATTCATACTTTTAGATGTGTATGAATATACATATGTGTATATTCACATATGTATATATACATATATTCATACACATCTAAAAGTAAGTATGCCACTATATCATTTGATGATCATCCAGTATATTGAGGCACCTAATAAGATAGAAACTTTGTTCTGGAATGGTCATATAAAGGACGTAATAATAAATAATGGGCAGAGGGAACGATCCCATGGCCCATTAGACATTGTCTGAGGGGCTATAGGATAGTTCGATTCCCAGCTTCGAAGTTGGAGAAAGTGCTCGGAGCTGGGAATTGGAGTCCCCAACCCCTTGCAGCCAGCATGGAAAGAAACTGTTCTGGCTACTCTCCGAGGTCGGGGGAGCAACCTCGGAGAGGGGTAAAAGGGGACATTTTGCAGGGAGGGGAGGAGACTGGAGCAGCCAGGATACGAGGAAGCTGCTCCAGCCTCCTTCCCTCCCCCTCCAAAACACCATCACTAGATGACTGAAAATGGCCATCTAGAAAAAATGCAGAGCAGGAGGAATGGGGAGGTGAAGACAGCCTCCGCCGTTCCTCCCACTCTGCATTGGATGAGTGTGAGCCTCTGAGTTCAGAGGCTTACACTAATCTCATAGGACTGGACTTAGGACCTGCTGCATGCAAAGCATGTGCTCTGCCATTGAGCTATGGTCCCTCCCTGAGCTACTGCTGACTTTTCTAAATCCCTTGTTCTTTGCATGCTTCCATGTTCGCTTCCATTAAGGCTGTCACACGGAAAGCTGCTTAAAAGACTTCCCAATTAAAATCAGCTCCCGTGCTCTGATGCAACCGTACTGAGTGCGTGAGGGAGGAATATGGGAAGTACTGCATCCTCCCCCACCTCCTTTATTTATTTATTTATTTATATTGAAGTTATAGGCTGATTCAAATGGCATTCAAAGCGACATTCTATGTAGTGCACAGGGGGGTGGGGAGGAAGCATACAAACACAATACAGAATCAGTAAAATGAACCAGACAATAAAGCATTGAAGAATAGCAAATAAAATCATAAACAACACAGAAACAGCAGCAACTTAGCAGCAGCAGCAGCAGACCAGTCAAGCAAGAGCTGAAGCAGACTGAATAGTACCAGAATAACATGAAATAAGTCTCTGTCCGCAAGTGTTCTGCAGTAGCTGCAGCTTGAAAACACTTTCCAAAGGTGAGCCTATGTATAGTATGCAGTAATAGTCTACATCAAAATGTTTATAGGGCTGCATTGCCTAACTGTGCCCCATGTTTTCATTAACAATTTCAGTAGAAATGCACTGGAGTGCAGAAGGAACCATTCTAAGATTATGTTAATCAATGTTTGCTCTGGGAAAAGCCTGCACATTCTTCCATTAAAACTTTCATTACCTAAAAGTGCACAGATTAATTAATTTTATTTATTTATTATATTTTAATCTGCCTAATATCAAACATTGTCTGTCCAGACTAAGGATCATCAACCCTCGACTTCACTTTTTACAACAGTAACTGACACAACTGGGAACTTCCTTCTGAGAGATTCCTTCTAATGGTCAAAAACAATGAGAACAGATTAATGCTACTAATGGGATTCAGATGAAACCCGTCCTGCATTAAAATGTGTGAGGGAATGGATGACCATTCCCTCACACATACAGATTAAAATGTGGAGTAGCATGGATGACCAACATGCATGCTGCCATGCCCCCTGCTGGCTGCACACTTGGTGACCATGTGAAATGGCCCTTCACACATACAGATGCACTTGCTGGTTCATGACCAGTAAGGATCCTCCCTCGTGTAGAGAAGCCTGACATGAGAACATCTGTATGTGCATAAGGCCAGTTTATATGGTTGCTGAATATTGGCACACTGGCCCAAGTGGCTCTGCAACTGTCTTACACATGCTTTTAACATATGAGAGGGTCAGTCTAAACCTCCCTACAGTGAAAAAAACAAAAGGTAAGAACTTCATAGAGACAGGAAAGATATAAGGCCAGGGCAGTATGTGCCATTGGAGGTCTCTGTGGGCTATATCCAACATGGCCATTCTGCTTCCACTGGTTACGTTGTTGCTCATGGGAGTGACTACTTGCACAACGGGGTTTCTACCCTTCTAAAACTAACCCTGGAAACAAGTGGAAACAGGTGAATTGAGCTCGCTTCTGCTAGCTCTGCTGACCTGCCAGGTTTTTCGCTCATTTCAGGTTATTTTTAGAAGTACAAAAGCCCCATTGCAGGAGGGACTGCTCCCATGAGCACACACACCACCAATGACAATGCTCCCCAATCACAGTTGGGAGCATTGAGGCTATATGAGCAATCAGCACTCCTGAAAAGTTAGTTTCTGAAGTTTTACCATACAGTACAGTAAATATTTGCAATAGGATACAATCAGTCTATCCATTCCCCAGGTTCGGGTGCCCAGATACATCTATGCTGTCACATTCCTTCCAACTATTGCAACAAAAAGCTTCAGGTCAGCATGAAAAGATAACATGAACATCTCAGTGGCTGCTTTTCGAGAGGCTTCCCATTTGTATATGCATTTCAATCAATTTTAATTCTGGGTGACAATAAAGTAAACATTTCCCAGCATTCAATTTGCAGCACTGGTGATGAATGCCCAGTTGGATGTTTACAGTTCACTGTCTTGTAATAATAGATGGGTTTAGCACCTGTCTAGTTTCTTTTTGTTGGTTTATTTGTTTGTTTCTAAGGAACTTTTTTTCATTTGAATTTGTTTTTTGGCAGAGCAAAGGAAAAAGCAATGTAATCTAACTCTGAGAAAAAGGTATCCCCCCCTGCAATTTTAGTCTTGATGTTTGACATCTACGTTTTATGTTTTACAAATACTGCTTTCCCCTTTCTTCTCTCTTCAGGCTTGCTTTGTTCTTCTGCCAAAGTTTTCAGCTTGTTTTCCAAGGGTACTTCATTTAACGTACTGAAATTTAATTAAGGATAACATATACCTCAATCCCAACAAACATTACACAGAACTGAAAGTGCTGTTGAAAACAATAGGGCTTGTTTTACCGTTATTGTTATGTAGAAGAAGGGTTGACTCAAGCACAAGATGCAGCATTCCCACCACTCCTTCTTCCAGTTTCTCCGTCAGCCTCCCTCCCTGGCCCCTAGCTTCCAAAGCGCCCTTCCCTACCTATTCTGTTCCTGCCAACAGCTCATAGCCCCCTAACTAGGCCCGTTACTGAGGTTCTCAGTTAGCTTTTGGCCCCTGTTTTTTTTCACTTTCCTCTACCCGCTCTTCACCTCAGGCATTTGCTTCTTCTTAAAGCATAAGATAAGTATTTGGCACTATAAATTGCAGGCACACACACACACACACACCCATCCAGATTGGGACCACAGCAAGAGGGAAAGGGTTAAAGTCCCTCTACCCCTGAAGCTGCCGTGAGTGCCATTTTTTCTTGGAAGAAAACAAATAAACAAATAAAATAAATACATAAATACATGCTAGCATCCCAATCTGCACCCCCATCATCCCCCCCTCTTAAGGAGTCCTCCTCTAAGGAGAAGCCTGACCTAACTGGGTTCAAGAATTTCTCTTCCCCAAAGATGAACCAGAAGCAGGGACTCAAGAAGAAGCCACATTCACACTTGATGAGGAGACAGGGCCGTCAGGGATGAACAGTGGGAGCCTTCTCCTTCCCCAGGACAACTCAGAGTCCAATCAGGAGATGGTGTGACCACCCAGCCCCCAAGAATGATGACACCTAAAGCAGAGTAGGGATGTATCTGAGAGTCTCGAGGGGGCTGAAAGCGGGCTGAAACTTACCTGCCCACCGCTCGTCCCATTGCTCCGCGCCGCGCCGGCAGCACAGGATCCCATCGTGTCATTTCTGGCTGCCAGGAAGTGTGAATAGCGAATCACAGCCGTTTTAAGCTAGGTTGCCCTGGTTTTTATGCCAAAAACACAGTGCAGAGTCCCATCGCGTCACTTCCTGGCAGCCAGAAATGACACGATGGGACCCCGCGCTGCCGGCAAGGCGGATCGAGCGGCACGGGGATTTGGGCCTTCGGGGGGGGTGCTCACCAAGCAAAGGTGAGCACACACACCCCGAAGGTAGGATTAACACCCCTAAAGCAGAGAGCACAGGGTTTCCCTCTCAGGTGAAGTGCCAGGTTATAATCTAAATTCCCTAATTAGCTGCAGCTGGGGGCTTGTGTGGAATCCAGGCAGTTTCTGTTTTAAAAGCTCACAAGCATGCTGCGTAGGTGGCTGGAAAACAAAATCTCTTCTGGCTGCTGAATCCTCACACCTTGTTTCCATGTCCCTGAATGCCTTGCTTTGTCCTGAATCTCGTGAGTGACCTTGGATGGCTTTTGACTACATTTTGCTAACCCCTGACTGGATACGGCACTCCCAATTCTTGCTGGCTTTGACTCTGGGCTGCTTGAGCCTCTCTCCTAAATTCAGCTACAGGAATCAAAAGGCCTTGAGACTATCTTTAACAAACTGTTTTGTTGTAATATTATCTTTATTAACAACTCAGCCGGCTGGTTTCCTAGCTGGCCGTTCGCCTACTAATTCAGACGCGGTCAAAACAGGACACCGCTCCCCTCCATGCTTTTACTAGAGCAAAAAAGAACAGAATATATAGCTGTTTGTTGTCTTTAATGTAATGTCTGCTTTGGCCCAGATTAACCATCAACAAGTGCCTTTCCCATATTTGAATGAAACATATTTTATGCCATGTTTTGAATTATAGAAAGACAAAAGGTTCCTGCATCTCCCCTCCTCTGAGCCCTTTAAAAAAAAATAATGGTGTTAATTGGCCCCTTTCCAGTCCTCTGGCATGGAGGCCAATGTTAGGGACAAGCTACATATTTTTGTTAGGAGATCAGCGATTTCACATTTGAGTTCTTCATGAAATCTCAGATGGATACCATGTGGATCCATTGATTTGTTCATTTTTATTGTCAAGAAGGCCTAAAACGCCATCTCTTGTTATTACTACTTGCCTCGGGTTTTCAGTCAATCTTCCTAAAAAAGTCAGTTCAAGCACGGATAACTGCCCTACCTCTTCTGCAGTGAAGACAGATGGCAAATAATTCATCCAGTTTCTCTGCAATCTCCTTATTCTCTTTAGCACATATTTAACTTGCTTGTCATCCAATTGTCCAACCACTTCAATAGCCAGTTTCCTGCTTCTGATGTATTTAAACATGATGATGATGATGATGATGATGATGATTATTATTATTATTATTACTGGTCTTAATGTTTCAGCAATATGGTTCTCAAATTACTTTTTTAAATCCCTTATTGGATTAAGAAAAGGATAAGGGATAATTTTTAATCCCTTATTGCTCAATTGCATTTTTTTTTTTTTTGCCAAAATGTGTGTTCCTTTATGTTCTCATTTGGGCAACACGTCCATTTTCTGAAGGAAGCCTTCTTGTCTATAATAGCTTCTTTGACTCTACAGTAATTGCAAGTAACTTGGTCTGAGAGCGTTTTGCAAGACAAGCAAAAAAAAATTTAAAATTTTGACTTGATAAACAAGCAAGGTCTTGCAAGACAAGTGTAGGGATGTAACCGCTCGCCTCGAGCGGGCGTAGCGGGCCAAAATCGGCCCCGCTCACGCCCACCAGAGACTCGCTTTGATATAAGAGTGTTTTGGATTACGAGCACAGTTCCGGAACAAATTATGCTTGCAATCCAAGGTATTACTGTACTCATTAAACACACTGGCATCCGCTTGGAATTGGTGATACCTTTCCTGATCTGTTGTATACTTTTTAGCTGAGCTTCTATTGTTGTGTGTGTGTTTTTAAATAACTCCGAAGCTTTCTGGAGAGATTTGACCATCTTGACTGTCCCTTTCATTTTCCTTTTTTACCAGTCCTTCCATTTAAGAAGTTTCTTCTTAAATGTGACTGTGTTAGACTTCCTTAGCACTCTCCCACTTACATTTGAATTTGATTTGTGGTCACTGTTTCCAGTTAGTTCCACAACACTTCATCTTGCCCCAGGTCATGTGCACCACATAGGATTAACTTTAGAGTCACCTCCCCTCCGGTTGTTTCCATGGCCAACTGTTTATCTAGACATTTTGCCTCTTTTTTGTGACCTGAACTTGCATTTACCTATGTGAGGGTAATTAATGTGAACAGGCAAAGAAGAAAAATCCTGAAATGGTATGATGAAGCCATCTTCTTGAAAATGCTGAAGTGAATGTCTAAAATCTAGTGAATTTTGACCTTCACATGTGAATGTTGATGATCCAGATTAACAAGCCCCCAAATAAAATTGTCAGTATTCACCAGTATATGCCTGACAAACAAGGACATACACAAGCAGCTGTTAACATTCACAATGTTTGTTTATGATAGTCAACATTCTTACGTGAAAGTTAATATTTACCAAATTTTGAACTTTCACTTCAATAACAATAAGAGACATATCTTTTCCTGGAACTTTTCTTTGTTATACCCCATCTTTTCTGCAACACATTTACCACAAAAACAGAAACAACAACAAAAAGGGTTTCTTCCATTTTGTAAAACTTTTAAGAATAACATCAGGGGTTATGTCATGCTTTAATGTAGTGCTGTGTAAACTGAAATCAGTGTTGACTCTGTCAGTCTAGGTTCGTATGTATTCCAATCAGAGAATAAATGGGAAATTTTACTTGAAAGTTATTGCTAAAAATATATCACTGTGTAACTAAGTAAAAGTATGTAACTGAAAACAAATTCCCCTGTACGAAGAATTCAAAAATTCTATAAATAATTCAGCTTTTAAATACATACTGGATCCTTTAAAGGCACATCACATCATTCTAGCACTCTGCATGTGAAAGCTCTTTATTCTCTACCACTCTTAGATATTTATAACTTACAGAAACAGAAGTTATTAATATTTTATTGTAACTGAAAGACTGAGTAAGTATTCCAGTTAAGCAAAAGAAGCTGGGAACCTATGAAAACTACCTGTTACTATGTGTTAAGTACATTGTCATCTGTTGTTGGTTGCTCGTCGTCATGCTTTGTTTGATTTGCCATATCCATCTCTTCTTTTTAAACCTAAGATCATAGGATCCTCACTGGAGGTCTCATCTAGAGAAAGGTAAACACAATGGGGTGACAAGGCCTGTCCTTTGCAGCAGTTACCCATTTTGAGAAATATTTCTAAGGTAATGTTTGCCAGTGCCAGACTTAGGAAGTGTTTTGCCCACTTTTCCCAAATATACAAAGTTTTTGTAGATATTGAGTAAAATGCAGCGTAAGTTCTACTCAGAGTAGACCCATTTAAATGGGATTTATGTTAGTCATCATGATTAACTTAGGTCTGATTAATTTCAATGTGTCTACTCTAAGTAGGGCTAATGTTGGCTTTAACTTAATGCTTCAAATGCATGAAATTGTTGTGCACACTTTTTCAAATGTGTGCCATTTTGTACAGTTTTCTGGGGAACTGCATCACATACTTTAGAAAAGTATGGGTTTTGACAATCAGGTTCGGGAAGTGTACATTCTGTATGTTCACACTGAAATGCAAACCAAACAAATTTCTCACACATCCCTTACAGTCCCAGGTGGCCTGAATTTCATTGAAATGTTTGCCCAAATAACTTCTAGCACAGTCCTTCTTGGAGTATAAGAAGCTTACTCATTTGGAATGAGATGACTGAACAGTCCTGTGGGACATACACACACCATCCCATTAGGGGTAACACCTGGGCATGTTGAAATGTGCTGATGGCTGACAGGGGAGTTAAAGGGCATGTATTTACCCAATGAAATCTTTGATTTTTAAATGTTTATGAAATTCAAAAATGCTGAATAAAGTTAAATGTCATAATATGAAAATGGGCTGTTTTTAAATGTACATTTCTGGTACCACACCTAACAAAGAGCTGGAAAAAGTGCAGAAAAGGGCAACTAAAATGATCAAGGGGCTGCAGCAACTCCTCCATAAGGAAATGTTACAACATCTGTGACTGTTCAGCTTAGAAAAAAGGCAAGTAAGGGGAGATATGATAGTGGTGTACAGAATTATGCATGGTGTGGAGAAAGTGAATAGGGAGACATTTTTCTCCTTCTCTCATAATATTAGAACCTGGAGTCATCGCATGAACATGATTGGTGGCAGACAAATACAAGGACGTACTTCTTCACACAGTGCATAGTTAAACTATGGAATTCACCTCCATAAGATATAATGATGGGCTGGCCACCAATCTGGGTGGCTTTAAAAGCTACTAGTTCTGATGGCTATATGCTTCCTCCAGTATCAGAGGCCGTATACCTATGTACACCGGTTACTGGAGAACATGGGTGGGAGGGTGCTGTTGCACTGATGTCCTACTTGTGGGTTTCCCGTGGGCAGCTGGTGGCCATTATGTGAACAGAATGCTAGACTAGACGGACCTTTGGTTTGATCCAGCATGGCTCTTTTTATGTTCTGTCATTCATATGCGGTATTATTACACATAATGAAAAGACTGCATCTTCTCTTCACTCCTTCACTTCTGCCTACACTTTTTTCATTCCTCAGCCCTCATTCCCAGGGCCTGAAGGGATTCCAGACAGGGGGTTTCTATCAATAATAATCAAAAGGTGCTGTGCAGCTATTCTGTATTTTCTTCCTTAGTGGCATTTTTTTCTGGTAAGGAAAAAAAAAAGTTGGCAATCTAGGAAAACATGAGAGGGCTATAAATTGAGTATGACATCTGGAGCCCTGTAAAATTCTGTGAATGAGTCAGTGTTATTGCACAATAAAAGCCTCATCTGGAAGCACCCTTCATTAAAATATGTGGTTTGGGGCAGTTACACGTAGCATCTGTCATTTGGAAGCACAGGGATGGTCATGGCTGTTGGGGAGATCAGCAAGAAATAAGAGGGGAAGTGACAACTAGGGCTGTGTAAATGCCAACATAGACTGTGGCAGAAGCCCACCCATGCTAAAATGTGCTACTATCATGGCACACAATGAAGATGGCATTTCTGCCAAGTGGGTGGGATAACATTAGTAGCTGATCTCAGCTGGAGTACCTCCTTGATCTCTGTCACACACACATACCTATTTAATGTCTAATGCCAGTGTGGTTTCAGGTATATTCCATTCCAAGTGTGGCTTGTTTCTCCCAGGGGTGGGAGGAGACACACTATGCAAGTCACTATTGAACATCCTGATGAATGCTGAAAGACCCAAAGCACTGCAATTAAGCTAGAAAACATGGCACTGCTACTGCTGATTATTTCTTTCCCCCTTTTAAAAACCATTTGATCAGTCTATTCCACCAATAAAAACTGGAAGGCATAATCTTTCCAGCAACCAAAAGAAATAAATTAATTAGTGGGACTGCCAATTAATCTGCAGCCCATTTATCAGAAAGACCTAATGACCCTTACATCAGACTATCACTCATTGTGCAACCTGTTTTACCACCCCTGTTCCCTACATCTGTTCATTGTTGTTCGGCAGATTTTTGAGAGGGTATGAAATGAGCTGCCAGCGGCCAGTTCTCCACAGTGAGCAGAGGCTCTGGGGCAAAGGGTTGGCAGAGACCTAGTCCAGCTGAGGCAGCCAGAGTGCCAGCCTTGCTTTAGTACTTTTGGCCTGTTTACATGATAGTAACAGATGGGTTCTTATTCTCCAATGTTTTGCAACTTACAAGAATAAAATGTTGCCCGCTTGTCATTCCATTTTTCATGTTGAACAAAGGTGTCTTCCATGGCTGCAAAATGAACCAGGAAAAATAAGAGAGACAGACAGAGGATGTCCCTCGGAAAAATTATAGAACCATCAAGCCTTTTACCCCGTAATCTACTAGGATTATTATATGATCAAAATTGTTCCTAAATTTTGTAAATAGAGTTTATCATAGTAGATCCTCTTACTCTTTGCTCACTGTCATACTGAATATGTGAACCTGCCTTATACTGAGTCAGACCACTGGTCTATCCAGATCCGTACTGTTTACTCTGACTGACAGGCAGTAGCTTCCCATGGTCTCAGGGGCAGAGGCTTTTCCCAGCCCTGCTGTCCGATATCCTTTTAATTGAGATGCCAGGGGTTGAACCTGGAGCCGTCTTCATGAAATGTTTGTGTGCAATCCTTGAACGATGATTCCATCCCCAAAGACATGACAATGTAATAGAAATTCCTGATTTAATTGGCACATCAAGGCTCCAGGCACTCTCATCAGTATTGTAGGGAAGAAGCTGACATCTTTCAGATTTAAAAGCAAATTTAGATAGTTACATTCTTATTTTGGAGAAGAATGAATGGTGTTAAAAGTACAGCTCAAAAGAGATGTCAATACCTGTGCACCTATGAAGGTGCAGTCAATTCTATGAGAGTAGCACCCATCAACTTTAGCTGGATGTGTGGATGAATATTAACTGGGCTCAAGATAGTAATATTTTGTTATCCTACAAATTAACTAGCTTAAGATACACACAATGAGGCCAAGAAACTCATCCATTGGTGTCAAATTATATTCTATGGGATGGACAAATCTGTCAGTTTCAGTTTCTCTCAGGTTCTCATTTTTCCAATCTTAAATTTGGTTCATCCTGAACGTATTTTAAAAAAACAAAAACAAAAAACACAAATGAATTAAAACTCATAAATCTTTATGTGACTTTATTTTATTTATTTATTTATTATATTTATACCCCACCTTTTTTCCTGAAAGGAACCCAAGGTGGCTTACATAATCCTCCTCCTCCTCTCCATTTTATCATCACAACAACCCTGTGAGGTAGGTTAGGCTGAGAGTCAGTGACTGGCCCAAAGTCACCCAGTAAGTTTCATGGCCGAGCGGGGACTAGAACCCGGATCTCCCGAGTCCCAGTCCAACACTCTCACCACTATGCCACACTGGCTTTCTCCTAATACATCCATTTTTGTATGTAATTTTGCCTAATATAAATATTTTTGAAAGCAATACAATTATTTTATAATGATTTTAACATTATTTTAATTAATATACACATTTTTGTGTTCACTGCCCTCCTATACACATTTTTTAATTGGAGGACTCCATTGCAAAATTTGGAGACATGTGAATTTCGAAGACAAACTGAGTTTCAATTCACGTATTGGTTCAAAAATACAAAATTAAGTAAGTTTCGATTAAAATAAAGCCAAATGAATTTGCCCCACTCAAGAATGAGAAAGGTTGAGAATGACCTTTCCAAAGCAAATGAATCAAGACGAGATATAGAATTAAACATTAGATATAGAATTTAAAAGAGAAGAAAAGGGACAATTGTTCTATCAAGTAGTTCCAATACACACCTGGAGACTCATACGTATACAAAATATTGCATCAATAGGGCTTACTTCATTCACACAATGTCCATTTTTCATACAGAGCATTTCTTAACATCCAACGTGTGGGTCAGCCTTGTTTGTATGATGTCCTGTGTGTGCATCAGGACACTATGGTCAATAGCCGTACATGTGCCTCATAGCCTAAGGAAGCAACAAAGGAAAGTGTTGCCTTTGCGAGTGTACATGAACGTTTTAGGGGGTCCTTGGCTTCCTTACGATACAAGGGAACTGAAGCATTCTGCAACAGTTAGAAGAACAGTGCTCTCCCCAAGGATTAAAGCTGCAGTCACAAAACTACAACAGTAATGAAAGCTGAGAATAAACTAATCCTGCAAGTTTTCTGATATGATGTGTAGTCCCACTACTAGGATAAATTTAACTTTATCTGATTGCTGAAGCATACTGTATCCAAGCCCCATGACTAAGCCGCCACTCTAATTCCGCTTAGTTTACTCTATGCAAGATATTATGTCAAACACCAATCATGAACTATACATGAAGTATAAAACAAGAGTCCATGCCAGTATATGGTTCACAATAAGTTTGAACACCCAATATATTAAGGGATTCCCTCCCCGGGGGTGAAATCCTAAGGGTATAAAAAAATAAACCAGAACATCTTCAGTATTAGCCATTCAGAGGTGGGACCTGCAACAATATATTGCAGTATGGAGTTCAAGGTTCCAGCTATACTGTTTTCCAAGATAGTCCATTCCATTATTTCCGCTCAGTTTTCCATCCTCATCCCACGGATACTCAGCTTACTGTGCCACGGAGCTGTTTGTTGAAGGGTTATTTCTTCTCCTTTAGAGTTTGTGTGTGTGTGTGTGTGCAAAAAACAACAACAGCAAACCCCTGAGGTTCCCCCCAGCTAGCTGAATACCTCTAACTTGAATAAATATTTCCAACCTTGAGGTTCTCCCAAGCCAGCTGAATACCTTTCACTTGTATGTGATGGTGCCATTTTGGCTACCTAAGGATTGGAACTCAGATATGAGTTTCCTATTAGTATATATGGTTCTGCACATAGCACTATGCAAGTCCCCAAAGCCTAAGTGTACCCAAGCATGCTTTCTCCTGGTTATAGTGACTGGTTCCTCAAGGCAATTGGTGTGAATGCAGCAGAGGTACATTTTTCAGCCACTGCTCTCAGGCAAATCAATGCCTAGGAGTGATGTGGTTATGCCAAATCAGACACCATTTTGTGATTTAATCTATGGTGAAGGTGTAGGAAAGTCCATGGAACTTAGGGCCACCAAATGCATGAGCTGCTTAGGGCCACCAAATGCATGAGCTGGCCCTAAGTAGTATGCCATGTGACCATGGGAAAGATGAGCACTTGTTATGCTAAGTGAGCCAGGAATTTTTCATATGAAAAGTAAGCCAAATCAATAAACTGTTTTTATGGAATGTGGTGGTACCATATGTGTGTGCATGCATACACTTTCCATAATCTGTAACGCACACATTTAGATGTAGATATCATAAAGTTGTACTGCAATCACAACTTGAGATGCATAGTTTTAAGATCAGTAAACACGTCCAACATCGTGAATGTAGTGCCAAGTCAGGATAGACAACAAGATGCTAGAAGTACAAGTACAGATATCAGGTCAGCTCCAGTACTAGTTACAAGTCCAGTATACACCAGACAGTACACATTTAGTAGGCACAACAGTCTTTACATATGTAATGGGAAAGTAAGTATTGTTGGAGAATATGCTGTATATAGTATATGATTACATGATTGCAGTCCACTCTAGTGTGGAACTTGACATCTGCTTGAACTGCACCATTAAATAAAACGAAGCTGCTTAGATAGAAACTATAGCAGGTTGTAAGAAGGCTAGAGTATAATTAATCTGTGATGGGATTTAGCCAGGTTGTTGCAATTATTGTAACACCACACTTCTTATGCCTTTTAATAATCACTGCACTGTAGTTAGCCCCTACCTTGCCACGCGTAGCTGCGGCGGGGGGGCAAATTTGCGGGCGGGGAGAATTACGATCAGACCATAGTGGTCTGATTTGCCCATCCAATCAGGAGGCAGAGTGGGCGGGGTGGCACAGCCATTATCAGGCTTGCACCCACCAGTTACTGCCTCCTTCCCAAAGCGGCTGCAGAGGAGAAGGATCCACTTGGAATCATTTGGCTAAGTTTTGTCTACTTGGGGATTTACGTGTGTGTGAGAGAGTGATACGGGGGGGTGTTTGGAGCCTCGGTGTTGTGTGTGTGTTTCGAATTGGGAGGGAGTGCTATTTCTCCCTCTGCTTGACGGGTTCTTTTGTCCCTCTCATTAATTTTCCCTTCTTAATTTTGTACTGAGTGTGGTGGGTTTGGCAGAGGGGTGTGTGTGTGAGTCCACTCTTTTCCCTCCCATCCCGGGGGGGGGAGGGCTTTGCCCACGGAGCTCCGCTTCTAGGGAATCCCCAACTTCCCCCTCCTGTCTGCTTCACTCACCAGGAGGTGCCTGGATTACGTTTTCCTCGCCTCTTTCGCTGGGTGATCCTTCCTCACAGTCACTCCCGATCCTTTCTCCGTTGTTCAAGGCCAGGCCCGTGACTGTGCCTTCCTGCTTGCCTGCGTTCTTCCTCTGTGTTTGCCACTGAAGCGCAGTTGGTGCTTCAGCCCTTCCGGAGCGCTTCCTAGCTGTTCCAGGCATTCTGGGTGGACGCAGTACGCTGCGCCAGCTTCAGCGAGCTCGCTGCCCGCCCGTCATTCCCTGAAAGGCCTCGGGCCTTCTGCCTTCACACTACCTCGCGCCGCTTCTGCTTCATTCACTGGCCTTTTGTTCTCCCGAGTCAGGCCCCTTCATTAGTCCCTCCTTGTGGTAGTGCGCCCTATTCCCCCCCCAACGGGTAGTCACCTCCACTCCCGGGTGGGGGTGCAGGCCTTCTGTTTCTTGCAGGGAAGGCTTTAGAATCTCTCGCATTTGCAGTGCAGCAGGCCTGGTTATTCCTTGGATAGTAGGCCCCTGCCATTCTTTCAAGAGGTTTTTTTTTTTGGGGGGGGGGGGTGGCGAGCACCGAGGGACTGCTTGTGTACAATTCAATTGTAATTGTGATTTCTGTTCATTGCTTTTCTCGGATTATGCCACCGAAAAAAGGACGAGGTGGGAAGAAGGGCAAGGGGCCTGCCCCCAAGCCGGCAGCGAAGCGCCCCTTACCACCTGCTCCTTCTTCATCTGAGGATGAGGCTCCTGATGTCACAGCCATCTTGGATCGCCTGGCGGCAGCGGAAAAAAACATCCGGATTCACGCCTGAACAGGGAGCTGTGGGGCGGGCCACAACTGGGCGTAGGATGCGCACCAGGGGTGTGGCCCGATGTGATTTTTGGAATTCTATTGCAGCGCGCTTGGATGCCTTGGAGGCGGGGCCAAGTTCGGCGGCACCAGACACTGCGGTGGAAGAGTCCGTCCCCCGTGACAATTCTTCGACGACCATACTTACTGCAGAGTCTCCAATAGCCGCTACGGCGCAGGGCCATCCTGCTTCTTCCGTGCCCCCGATACCTCCGCCACTTACTTCGCAGAGTGGTGAGTATAATCCGGCTACTCTGTGGGGTATGCCACTGCACCACACACAGTGGGGGGGTTACCCATGGGCCTACCTGCCTGGGTCGCTCCCGCCCAATATGGTTGCCCCCATGGGTGCCTTCCCGCTGTTTCCTTACACCACACCGGGACCGGCCACGCCTAGCGGTTTGCCAGTTACCCCGGGGGGCCCGCTGACGCCTTCTCCATTTTCTGGTCAAGTTTCTCAGGGTCTTGGTCTTTCAACCCCTGCTGGGCAATCTGCCGGGCCCTCAGGGGCTCTACCTGGTCCGGTGGTTCCACCTGTTTCTTCGGTGACTACTTCAGCACCGGTGACCACCCCGTCTACTCCCACCTTGGTGTCCACAGCTGTGCAGGCCTGCGCATCTGTATGGTCCAGCCCGGCGGGGCGAGTGAGTGCTGCCTCTCCGGGCTCCTTGGCTTCTGCTAAAGTTGACAATTACCCAGATGTTGGGCCTATGGCCATGCCGAGTGCTGCTGCCTCCTTTCCCCTAGGATACCATCTAGCTCCTGCTACGAAGGAAAAAATCTTGAAGGGTGAATTTGTTGATTTATTTGCCCTCTTGAATAGGGAGGTAGATGAGGATAAGGACAAGGCTAAGGACAAGGAAAAGGATAAGCCGAAGCGTAGGAAGCCAACCCGTACCTGGGCCAATTGGCTCCCTAGCTACTTGATTTACATGGGGATCATTCAACAGGAGTTCCCTGATCGGGGCATCGTGTTGACAAAGTACCTGGACTTGGTCTACCGTGCCTATTCTAGTTACAAGGGTAATGCCTGGCTTTTGTATGATGAGGCCTTTCGAAAGAAGGCCGCCTTTGATCATGCCCTTCGTTGGGATTTCAGGGATGATGAGCTCTGGATGGAGTGCATGATGCCTGCTCGCCCAGTACCAGGTGATAGGTCCGATAGTGGCCATTTAATGCTGCGTGTGCCTCCTTCTCCCGCGCCAAGGCTAGGGGCGGGCCGGCCGGTTCAACCCCGATCGGCTTGCTGGGAATTCCTGTCCAAAGGATCCTGCAGTAGGCCCGATTGTAATTTCAGGCATGCCTGCGCTGTCTGTGGAGGGAACCATCACGCAGCCTCTTGCAACCGGGTACGTGGATCCTGGGGCCGGCCCAGGAACGGGGCGGGGACCGGTGGTCCACCGGGAGCTTCTGCTGCAGCTTCAGCAAAGGGGCCCCACCCCGATTAATTTAACGTGTTTAGACCAATGGTTGGCTGATTACCCTCATCAAGAAGAGGCTCGTTATCTTCATGATGGCTTTTATTTTGGCTTTCACATCCCATACCAGGGGCCTAGGGTGCACAAAATGGCCCGGAACCAGTCTTCCGTGGCTGCACTACAGTCCGTGGTTTCCCAAAAAATCTTCAAGGAAGTGGAGGCCGGGAGGGTCCTGGGACCCTTCCCGGAGCTGCCCCTTCCCAATCTTAGGGTTTCTCCTTTAGGTGTTGTCCCCAAGAAGGCACCGGGTGAGTTTCGCCTTATTCATAATTTATCCTTCCCTAGGGGCGAGTCGGTCAATGACGCTATCCCCGAGCATCTCTGCTCGGTACGTTATGCGTCATTTGATTCGGCCGTAACTATGGTCCGTGCATGCGGCCATGGTGCACTAATGGGGAAGTGTGACGTCAAGGCAGCGTTCCGTTTGCTTCCCGTTCACCCGGATGACATTGATCTGTTAGGTTTTGTTTTTCAGGGGCAATTTTACGTGGACCGGGCCATGCCAATGGGTTGTTCAATTTCTTGTTCGGCATTCGAGTGTTTTAGTACTTTTTTGGATTGGGCTCTTCGTGAAAGGACCGGACTTCCTCAGGTTGTTCACTACTTAGATGACTTTTTGTTTGCCGGGGCTGCACGGTCCGATCGCTGTAAATACCTGATGGACCAATTTCAGGCTCTCGCTGATGAATTAGGGGTCCCTTTGGCGCAGGAGAAGACCGAGGGTCCAGCTAGCACACTGACGTTTTTGGGGATTGAATTGGATTCAGTGGCTCAGGCTTCCCGACTGCCTATGTCCAAATTGCAGGCCCTGCAGGATTTGATCCAGCAGACATTGCTTTTGGACAAAATTACTTTACTTCAGCTTCAGCAGCTAGTCGGGCATTTAAATTTTGCCTGTCGCGTAATAGCACCCGGGAGGGCCTTTTTGCGACGCCTGTCTGATGCTATGCGTGGTGTCCGTATGCCCCACCATCGCATACGGGTCACAGCTGATATGCGGTCAGATATGCAGGTGTGGTCCCAATTTTTGGCGAATTTCAATGGGATTTCATTTTGGCGGCAGGATTTATTACTGGCTGCTGAATTACAAGTGTGTTCCGACGCTTCTGGATCTTTCGGGTTTGGGGTACTGTTTCGCGACCAGTGGTGCTATGCACCCTGGCCGCAGCTTTGGGTGACTGCTGGTGTTTGTAGGGATCTTACATTTTTAGAGTTTTTTCCCATTTATGTGGCCGTACACCTACGGACGCGGGAGTTGGCTAACGCCGTAGTCCATTTTTGGTGTGACAATCAGGCCACGGTCCATGTAGTGAACGCTCTTTCATCACGCAATAAGAGGATGATGCGGCTTGTCCGCATTATGACCCTACTTTGCCTTCGCCATAATATCTTGTTTTGAGCTCGCCATGTCCCTGGTTTAGACAACAGCATTGCTGATGCACTGTCCCGCAACCAATTGGATAGATTTCGCGCTCTGGCACCTTGGGCATCCCAGCATCAGGTGGTGATGCCGGATTGTCTTTGGCAGATTGGCGGTTGGCGGCTGAAAGAGCCATCTGGCAGTCCTTAGCGCCTGCTACACGCCTTGCCTACTCGAGAGCAGGTAGGGAGTTTTCTGATTTTCGGTTGGCACATGACCTCCCCTGTCTTTGGCCTGTCCCGGTGGAACATATTCTTCATTACTGTGTCCTTTTACACATACGAGGGAGATCGGGCAGGACGATTCGAGGTAAGTTGGCTGCCTTGGCCTTTCAGTCTAAGGCCACGGGTTGTGTGGAATTCACGGGAGACTTTAGGGTCCGTAGGATGTTGCTGGGCTGGGAACGCGCCCGCCCCCCTATTCCCGATTCCCGTGTCCCCCTATCTCCCGACATCCTTCTGGGGCTCCGGGACCAGTGGCCTATTGTGTGTCATTCCACATACGAGGCAGTCCTGTTTCACGCGGCTGCATTGATGGCCTTTTTTGGGGCATTTCGGGTATCCGAACTTGTGGCACAATCTAGATCTGATCAGTCTGCCCATGCCCTACAATTCTCTGACTTGGCCTTGTCACCAGCAGCCGCTTTATTGTAATTGCGGCGTTCCAAGTCGGACCAGGCGGCCCGGGGTTCCCTGGTGTCCCTTGCTACGGCAACATTGGAAGAGCTGTGCCCAGTGTCGGCCTTGAAGGCTTATGTGGAGCTGCGAGGGCACGCTCCCGGCCCTCTGTTCCTTCATGAGGACGCGTCCCCTCTGACGAAGTTCCAGTTTTGGACTGTAACTTCCGGTGCATTAAAGGCCATGGGCCTGGGGCACCTACGTTTTGGGATGCATTCCTTCAGGATCGGTGCTGCCTCCACGGCAGTGGCCCTGGGTTTGCCTGTGGCGCAGGTCCAGGCAGTGGGAAGGTGGCGTTCTAAGGCTTATCGGGCCTACGTTCGCAAATTGCCATGAGCGATATTGCGGCTGCCTTCTTTGTTTTTCAGATGCAGGTCAGGGACGGAGGCGTGCTCGAGTCTTGATCTGCGGACACAGCTTCGTCTTCTGGGCGGCCCGAAGAGCAGCTACGTCCGGTTTGGGCCCTAATTTGGGCATAAGTCATGTAGCCGACATCCAATGGCTGGGTCGGCGTGGCTTGCAGTGGCACGGCCTCCTCCCGTTGCTGTTTGTTTCTGGCCTGGTGCGCCAGCCCCCCGATGTACTGATATTACATGTGGGTGGGAACGATTTAGGCTTACTTAAGAGTAAGGCCTTGATTGAGCAAGTGTTATTGGACCTTGCTGAGGTGCAGCGTCGTTGGCCAGGAGTCAGGGTGCTCTGGTCGAACATGCTGCCACGACTCAATTGGCGTTATGCCATGTGTCACCAGGGACTGCATAAGGCAGTGCGCAAGGTGAATGCACAGGTAGGTAGGGGCCTTGGAGGGAGAGGCTTTATGATACCTCATCCTGACATTTCCTTGGCCAGGAGGGAGCTGTTTAGAAAGGACGGGGTCCACTTGTCATCGGTTGGGCAGGACATCTTTTTGGAGGATCTGCGAAGGGCCCTGCTTGGATTTCTTCTGGCAGGTGGGGGAGAGGAGACTAAGTAACCTTGTCTCTCTCTGTGGCGGTCAAGTGCGGGATTAGGCAGTTTAGGGGCTCGGCGATCATCCTATGGCACCTTTTAGGTGAGAGGCGTGCTCTAGGCTCCCACAACCGATGCCTCACAGCTCGGCTTTGGGGAGATAAGGCATGTCTCTGAGGTCTTCCTTCATCACCTGTATCGGCGCCTCACGGCCTGTGCGAGGCTGACAGCAGGAAAGACCTCTCAGCACCGTGTGTGGTAAGCAAGGAGGGGATGACTTGATGCCGTCACCCTCCTTGTGGGATGTTTCGCCCTATTGCATTGGCGACCGGCGTATAGCCGGTGTAAATAGCACCCGCACTTTTCGATCCCTTCGTAGATCTCCAATTTATGTTATTAATAAATGTGGCCCTTCATTACCACTATTTGTACCCTACAATCGTGTCTGAGTCGTTATTTCTCCTCTACGCACGCAAATTCCTTACCAGTCATCCTTCCCTAAATAATGTTCTTGAGCCTTTACACAATGCTTGAGCTTTCAAGAAAAAGCACATAGGTGCATGCCATTATTCACACTGTACAAATGAGCCAAGTCTCTGAGAAGCAGTATTCTTTTCTCGAAGAAATATCAGATGTCAATGGGATCCTGAAGTGCAACATTCTCTAGGGGAGTCTCACTGAAATCACGGTATTGCATCTCATTGCTTTTTTTTTTCCTGACACAATAACTGTTTCTTCAGCACTTACCGTTGATTAACAAGAGCTTGTTAAAACAGTTCAGCATAGTGTAGGGTGGCCAGGTGTCCTTTACAAAGGACAGTCCTCTGTTTGAAGTGGTGTCCAAGTCTGGGTTATAGTCAAAGGACCGTGAGGAGTGAAACCAGAAGCCTTGACATTGTCCATCAACAGTTAGCACCTGGACAACAGACTGAGCAGGCACACAGGTCACCTAGTCAGTCGCCTCCACTATGGTGAGTTATATTGTATTTCTATTTAAATTATAGTAATTATTTCAAAATTCGCAGCTGTACATATACATTTACATATGCATATTGGTGTTTTCTGTTTTGGTGATGTGTGTAAGTGGCTACTCCAGTATAATGCAGAAGGTAAACATCAACCACTGCAAAATAGCCATGCACATTGCACAATGGCATTGTGGGGCTGGTTTTTAATGAATGTACCTTAGATAGTGATACTAGCATTTCTTACATCAAATGAATACCTTGAAAAAACCCTAAGGCTTATTTTATATTTCTTACACTTCCAATTTTAATGACCACCCCCATGCATAAAAACTTGGCATTTCAGAAGGATTCAAGCTAAACTTTTCTAAAAAAAACCCACACCATTTTTCTATGCGCACTGCAGAACATTCTTTCCTCAATTTATTTATTAATGTATTAGTTAAATGTGTATCCTGCTTGCCTTTCCAGCAAATGGTGCTCACGGTGGCTAGAAGCAATAAAATACAAATACAATAAAATAATAAAATATCATAAAACAGCAATAAAATATAAAGTAAAGGATATAAAAACAATAAAAGTTAAACATATCAATAAAACTTATAAAACCAATAAAAGTGAGTTAAACCAATTACACCATATTTACAATGGCCATAAGAAGTCAGCTTATGGGCCAAAGGTCTGTCTAAATCACAGCGTCTTTGCCTATCAGCTAAAGGAGGAGAGCATTGCAACAGAATGCTCCCCACTAGTCCTTGCACACTGTACGATGTGGCAGGCAAATGCTAGCTGCCAATAAGGGGGCTCAGATGAATCACCTCAAGGACAGGGGAGGCTGATGACTCCTATGTCAGCAGGGCTTCTAATCCATGCAGCTTTTATTCAGAGCTTTATAGGAGCTACCCATGGTGCTCCATGGTGATGAACCTATTTTGGGGATGGAGTACAGAACCATAGATAGCTCCTATAAAGTTCAGAATAAAAGCTGCAATGGGTAAGGAGCCCCACTGACACAGGAATCACCAGTCTCCCCTGCTCAAAGATTAAAAACACACCCAGTCACTGATGTTCCTACTCACCACTCTTTCCACCAACTGTGTACCTGGTAACTATGAGAGGGGCCTTATGTGCATACCAGTGAATGAATGTAGAAATTCTCCATATGAGAGGAGGTTTATGGGCCAATCAGGATGGCCTGCGCATATGTCAAACACATGGCTAGTGACTCCTTACTGAGGGGAAGAAAAGGAGATGTGTGTTGGTCAGACCCATTGGCTCAAAGACTATGTTGTCTCTCAGGAGCAAGTCAGTCTGCAAGCACCTTGAAAACAATGCAGTGATTACTAGAAGCCAGGGTGGATTTGTCAAGAACAAATCCTGCCAGACTAATCTGATTTCATTTTTTGATTGGGTAACCTCCCTTGTGGACTGTGGGAATGCTGTGGACATCATATATCTGGACTTCAGCAAAGCTTTCAACAAAGTGCCTCATGATATCCTGATTAGCAAGCTAGCTAAAAGTGGGCTAGATGGAACAACTATCAGGTGGACCCACAGTTGGCTACAGAATCGGACTCAAAGAGTGCTTATCAACAGGGATGGGGACTCGGACTCGAGGACTCGACTCGTGAGTCGGACTGAGTCCCCCCTCTGACTCGACTCGGACTCGAGTCCCAATATTTTTAATGGGACTCGAGACTCGACTCGGGACTCGAGACCAAGGACTCTTCAACATCCCTGGGCTGTGCCAGAAGGAGTGGAGAGGAGTGTGATTGCCGGCGAAGAGCGCATGGAAGCGAGGTGTGCCGCTGCTCGGCCACTAAGGACGGCTACCAGGAGTGCAGCCCAAACAGTGTGTCAAGATTTATTTTGATTGATGTGTTGCGTACTTGGGAGAGGCAGAAGAAGGACCTGAGATTACTCTGTGTGGCTGCTCTGAGTGTGTTTCTGGTTCCAGCAAGTTCATCACCAGTGGAGCAGGTGTTCAGTGAGGGTGGAATTGTGATGAGATCTCACCGTTCCAGAATGGGGGCCAAACATCTAGAAAAAATCATGTTCCTCAAATGCAACATGGATAAGTTTTAGGAAGTACAGCAAGTTTATTTTTTAAAATCATTTTTCTAAAATGCAACCTTTCAGACATTTTGGGTTTGGCTGCCTCTGCCTGCCTGTCTGGGATTCCCAGCCTCCTCTGCCTGCCTGGTCTCTTCTTGACCAGTTCAACAGTTGAATTGTCCAAGACAAAGGCCTCTGCCTGCCTGCTTTGGGGTTCCCTGCCTCCTCTGCCTGCCTGGTTATTTTGGGTTTTTCTGCCTGGTCTGTTCTTGCCAAAATCAGTTGCAGAGTTTTGAAATAAAAAGGCACACTTGTGCCTAGAATTTATTTAAGCCACACATCTGAAGTAGCCTTATTTTGTTGGGGAAAAACCCCATTGATTTTAATAGGGACTCGTGGAGTCAGCTTTGGGAGTGACTTGTGACTCGTGACTCGTGAGTCACCATTTTGGACCAAGGACTTGGACTCGGACTCGAGACTCGGGTCCAAAGACTCGTGACTCGACTCGTGACTCGAGACCAAGGACTCTTCAACATCCCTGCTTATCAATGGTTCCTTCTCAAACTGGGGAGAGGTAACGAGCGGGGTACCACAGGGCTCAGTCCTGGGCCCAGTGCTCTTCAACATTTTTATTAATGACTTGGATGAGGAGGTGCAGGGAATGCTTATCAAATCTGCAGATGACAAAAAGTTGGGTGGAACAGCTAATACTCTGGAAGACAGAAACAACATGCAAAGCGATCTCGATAGGCTGGAGCGCTGGGCCAAAAACAACAGAATGAAATTTAATAGGGATAAATGCCAAGTGCTGCACCTAGGGAAAGGAAACCAAATGCAGAGTTACAGAATAGGGGACACTTGGCTCAACAATACTACAAGTGAGAAGGATCTTGGAATTCTGGTAGATCACAAACTGAATATGAGCCAGCAATGTGATGTGGCTGCAAAGAAGGCAAATGCTATTTTGGGCTGCATTAATAGAAGTATAGCTTCCAAATCGCGTGAAGTGATAATTCCCCTTTACTCAGCACTGGTTAGGCCTCATCTTGAGTACTGCGTCCAGTTCTGGGCACCACACTTTAAGAAGGACATAGACAAACTGGAGAGGGTTCAGAGGAGGGCAACAAGGATGATAAAGGGACTGGAAACAAGGCCCTATGAGGAGAGGCTGAAAGAACTGGGCATGTTTAGCCTCCAGAAGAGGAGACTGTGGAGAGATATGATAACACACTTCCAGTACTTGAAAGGTTGTCACAAAGAGGAGGGCCAGGATCTCTTCTCAGTCATCCCAGTTTGCAGGACACGGAATAATGGGCTCAAGTTACAAGAACCCAGATTCCACCTAAACACCAGGAAAAATTTATTGACTGTTAGAACAATAAGACAATGGAACCAACTACCTAGGGAGGTCGTGGGCTCTCCCACTCTGGAGGAAATCAAGGTGCAGCTGGACAGCCATCTGTCAGGGATGCTTTGACCTGGATTCCTGCATTGAGCAGGGGGTTGGACTCGATGGCCTTGTAGGCCCCTTCCAACTCTACTTTTCTATGATTCTATGAGGTGAAAGAAGCAGGGCCTTTGGGGGAAAGTGTATACTGTATATACTGTAATGTTCTTGAGTTCTTGATTTTAAGGAAAACTACAGCTGAATGTAGTCAAACATTTACCTTGGACTTCAGGAAAGGTCATTTAAATAAACCTTGAGCAATGATAACTAGGGTTTCATGGCAAGAATCCTAAAAGGGAGAGGTGTTTGGGAGAGATAGGAGTTCCTAAAGAAGAAGATACTAAAGACTGAATCAGAAACTCCCAATGGGGTGGGTGGGAAATGGAAGACAACAGAAGAATCCAATATGGCTACATTAAAAGCATAGCAATGATCTGCAAATAAAAAAGGTCACATATAGGAGGTGGAAAGAAGGACCTCACCAAGGAAATGTACAAGCAGATAGTCCAGAATTGCAGAGATGGAGTTAAGAAGGCTAAAGCTCAGAATGACCTGAGGTTGGTAAAGAATGTGAGAAATAACAGAAAGGGCTTCTTCAGATATGTTAAAATTAAAAAAACAAAAGTAATCATAGACCACCTGCTCAGCAAAGAGGGCAAAATACTGACAGGTGAGGTGACCCAAAAAAAGAAGGGGGGGGAAGACAGCAGAACCGTTCTACTCCTATTTTGGCTCTGTTTTCTCCCAAAATAAGATTTGTGTCCCATCTGGCATATAGAACAGACAGGTTGAAGTGCTAGGAGTACAGCTTTAGGTTGACAGAGAGACAATCAGGGAATATCTAAGCATCTTCAATAAATTCAAGTCCCCAGGTCCAGGTGAATTGCATTCTAGGCTCTTGAAGGTGCTAGTGGATCAGCTCTCAGTCAGAACCTCCATCTATTATCTCAGAGAAATCCTGGAGAATGGGTGATGTACTGGAGGACTTGAGGAGCGCAAATGTTGACTCTATCTTGAAAAAGGGCAAAAAGGAAGATCTGGGGGGATTGTAGCCCAGTCAGTCTGACATCAATACCTGGGAACATTCTAGAGCAGATTATAAAGTGCTTGATCTGAAGGCACCTTGACACGAATGCAGTGATCACTGGGAGTCAGCATGGATTTGTCAAGAACAAGCCCTGCCAGACTAATCTTATTTCATTTTTTAAAAATCAATTAACTTCCTTAGCAGATCATGAAAATGTAGTGGACATAATATACCTTTATTTCAGCAAGGCATTACACAAAGTGCCCCATGCTATTCTGACCAGGAAGCCAATTAAGTGTGGACTTGATGACACTACTACTAGGTGGATTCACAGCTGGCTCGAGAACTGTATTCAAAGAGTGCTCATCAATGGTTCCTCATCAAACTGGAGGGAGTTATCAAGTGGGATGTCACAGGGTTTGGTCCTGGGCCTTGTACACTTCAACATTTTTATTGATGACTTGGAGAAAGAGGTGGGGGGAATACTTATCAAATTTGCAGATGACACCAAATTGGGTGGGATAGCTAATACCTTAGAAGACACAAACAACATTCAAAATTATCTTGATAGGTTAGAAAACAGGGCTGAAAATAACAGAATGAAATTTAACTGACACAAGCGCAAAGTTCTTAATGAAGGAAAGAGAAATGCACAGTATAAGATGGGGGATACCTGGCTTGACAATAGTACATGTGAAAAGGATCTTGGAGTTGTAGTCAATCACGGGCTGAATATGAGTCAGCAGGGTGATGTGGCTGCACAAAAGGCAAATGCAGTTTTAGGTTGCATCAATAGAAATGCAGTTCCTAAGTCATGGGAAGTAATAGTTCCACTCTGCTCTGCTCTGGTCAGAGTTCAACTTGAATACGGTGTCCAGCTCTGGAAACCACTCTTTAAAAAGGTTTCAGATAAATTGGAACAAGTTCAGAAAAGGGCAACAAAGACAATCAAGGGACTGGAAACTAAGTTCTATGAGGAAAGATTGAGGGAACTAGGTATGTTTAGCCTTGAGAAGAGAAGACTGAGGGGAGATATGATTGCACTCTTCAAGTACCAAAACGGTTGTCACACAGATGGATATCACAACCTGTTCTCTATCATCCAAGACTGTAGGACACAAAATAACAGGCTTAATTTGTGTTTAAGTTAAACACAAATTAAGTTACAGGAAGGCAAATTTCGGTTGAACATCAGGAAAAACTTTCTATCTGTCAGAGTAGTCAGACAATGGAACCAATTGCCTGCAGGGATGGTGGGCTATCCATCACTGGAGGTATAGAAAAGATTGGACAGCCATCTGTCAGGGATGCTTTAAACTGGATTTCTGCACTGAATAGGGGGTTGGACTTGATGGCCTAAATGGCCCCTTCCAACTCTATAATTCTATAATTCATGTCCAAACAATGGCAGTGACAAACAACCACAAATAACAGTCAATCAAAACAGCAGAAATGTTTCTGAAAAAAATGTAAGCCTCACAATGCATTTGACAAGCTCAAAGAGGCGATGGATAAAGCAAAGTGGAGAAGGCAAAAGAAACTGACATCATGTCATCAAGCGAACTGTGATTGTCAGAAAAAAAATCCTTCCCAACCCTGCAAGAAAGCAGTGACTAGCTAAAAGTCCACCAGTCCATGTTGGTGAGGAATGGTGTGAGGCACTCCAAACACCACCCATGCTGCACTGAAGAAATGGAAGAGAGAATACAGGCTATGTAGACCTTCCTAACCCCACCAAAGCCACTGACTGGCCATTGTGATTGTCAAATGCCAGGACCAGTCAGGTGCTGTTGTGGTGTTTGAAATTTGTGAAAGAACACAGAATTGTTTATTTCTTTTTGCCCCTCAGAGTGGTCTATGCTGGTAAAATAGGAAGCACAATTTTGCCATTGCAGTAGAATTTTGCACAGTTCTTATTCTGGCTTTTCATGACAGTTTTTCAAAGCCACAGAATCCTATATTAGCTGTAACCTATGCTCACAACATAGCCTCGTGACCTCCCTCCCTCACTATACTTCTTCATATGACTTTTTTTTTTTTTAAAGGTACCTCAGATAACAAATCTCCAGTGGAAACCTTTGTTTTTGATCTGAAAAATAACTACCAGCAGTGTCAAAAACAGTTCCTCAGCACCAAAACCCATGCGTTCCATCTTTCCCACTTAAGTCAGCAGAAGTGTTAGGATGAAATACTCTGTATCAATCCCAGCAGCCTCTGCTTTCTACACATCAATAGAATGATTTATCTTCAGACATCCATCCAAATATTTATGCAATTCAGTGTAAATTTCTCTACACTCATGTACTCTAGACATGATTGATTTTAATTTAATAATTGAATAAGGAACATGCCAGTGCACAAATCAAAGATAAGAATTTATAGCTACATGATTTTTCCTCCTCACTTTATAGAGGACAGTCACTTCCTGCAGGGTGATGGGTTTAGAGAGAAGATATATGCGAACAAGAAACTGAGAGAGTTTCGTAGATAAACTGGTCTTGGAAGATTGACAACATATCCATCTTATATCTGCAAGGAGTACGACAGTAGGAGTTGATTTGTTCTAATTTGAATATCATGAACATGAGGTGTTATGGCCATTTTTGATATTCAATGCTGCAGTGTCTGAGCACTATAGACATCAACATATACGTATGAGATTTGGTCTCTTGTTCTCCCTGAATTACATTGATGCCAGTAGGCCTACTCTAGGACTATAGCCAAAAGCTACACAAATCCCAGTCAGCTAAGAAAGTATTATAATGGCTCTTTTGCAGTCAGGTCTCTTGAGGATTCAGAGAAAGAAAGACAACTAACAATAGATCAGATTGTCATGGATCAGTTGCTTCTGGAATCCGTTTGTGTGTCACTATGGTTCTTAGTACCAGATAACATACTGCAGGGTTAGGCAAGCTGGTGCCCTCCAAACATTTTGGACTACAGCTCCCATGATCCATGACCACTGAACATGCTGGTTGGAGCTTATGGTAGTTGTAGTCCAAAACATTTGGAAGGTACCAAGTTGCTTTTATTTATTTATTTATTTATTTATTATATTTATACCTCGCCTTTTTTCCTGCAAGGAACCCAAGGCAGCTTACATAATCCTCCTCCTCCTCTCCATTTTATCCTCACAACAACCCTGTGAGGTAGGTTAGGCTGAGAGTCAGTGACTGGCCCAAAGTCACCCAGTGAGTTTCATGGCCGAGCGGGGACTAGAACCCGGATCTCCCGAGTCCCAGTCCAACACCCTAACCACTATGCCACACTGGCTCTGCTTACCTCTAACATAGGGTTTCTTTCAGTTATAGGGGATATATTATGTATGCTGATTTATATTCAGTTGAAGTCTGCAATGAAGTCTTTGACTGTTTGAAGCAATAGGAAAAAAATCGAATAACTAGTTGTCAAATTCCCTGACTGGAAGGAATCCTCCTCCCACCTGTCAGTGCATAACTGGTGAAAAAAGACCCCACTCTTCAAGTCAATCAGAGAATGCTGATCCAAAACATTTCATTATTGACCCCAGTGTTGACTGGCTAACCGCACACTACCTCAAATTAGGATGGGAGGATGGAATGCTGTTGTAACCAAACATAGACACCTCCTGTTCTTCTCAGAGAACCCAGAAACTTTACATACAGTTATCAAGGAGATAACAAGTCATGTCCAAACTCCAAAGCATCTCCCACAAATTGACAAGGAATCCCCCCGCTGTCAGACACGGAAAATCCAGAGGAAATTGTTTCCATTCACAGTCTAGATATGGGGGAGAAATTCATTCAGTTCACATTGTAATGCGAACCTACCTAATTTGCACTTCCTGAACTAATGCGTGAACTGAAACAGTTATTGTTCACTATTTGCACTGCTCCAAATATAGCAATGCCATTCTATTTTTGTTTAATGTGTGTGTTAGGGGCAAATGTGCCCAACAAATGAATGATTACTGAAATTTGATTGCAACATTAAGGAAGATTGCTTGCAAAAATTGTGCGTGTTAGGCAAAAATGTGTACAAAAATGTTTACGTTAGGAAATATGCAGACCAAGATGTCTATTAATTTATCATGCAGACTTTTTTTTTAATCTCCTGGCTTTATAAATACGTTATCTGCTGTTTTATCTGTTTATTTAGTGTTTCAAAATTATATATATATATATATATATATATATATATATATAATACACACACACACTTGTTATTTGATGCCTTGGTCAAGGAATATTGATAAATGTCAGTACATATAATTGAGAAGCAGCTAGTCACCATCACTACTGTCATGGACATTAGAGAAAATAAGGAGTAAATTTCACTTTTTTTCTTATCAGATTCATTTTGTCCAAGAAGCTTTTGCACTCTTAAGCATTCTTATTCTGGCATCTTGTGATTTCCTGGACCTTGTAAGACTCCTGCTGTTGGAACAGTCTGCCTAATAATCTTTATCTTATTATTGATGCCCATCTCTCATAGTAGAATATATTAAGGGGAAGTATGAAAAGATGGGATAGATTTATTCTCATTTTAAAGCTTGATTCAATCTCCTGACCATTTTTTTCTGCCCCTTTCACCTTGTTTTTACTAAATGATCATTTTGTCAAGTTAGTGTTTTAGAGTCACAAACAAGTCAGAACTTTTGCTCGTATATACCTCTAGCATATTCCTAAATTCAGGGGGGAAAATAACATGGATCAGACAAGGACTTCAGAGAAGGGTAGTTAGGTAGTATATAGTATTGTTAGTATCTTCTACTTATGATGTAAATGAGTGGAGATGAGATGGAATATTTTGGGGAGTGAACAGAATTCAAGGTAGCTCATGGTTATGCTAGCCCAAATACAATAGCAGTCACAGGAAGTAAATTCAGATATGACCTAAAATCAGAAGCCTTAAATATATATATATATATATATATATATATATTTCAAAACAAAATATAGCAAAATACAATAATAACACAAAAATTTAACTAAAATTACATACAATACATCATAAAGTGCACCCCCCCACCCTCCTAGGGACCAATTTATATGCTTCCATCCCCTTGATCAAATAAATTCCAAATTCCAAAAATATAACATATCCTGACAAGACATACTCCCCTTCCCCTTTATTAATACATAGTCTAATAATTGATTCCATATATCCATAAAATTCTTCTTCTGTAAGGGTCATTCCATGTAAAATCAACCAATGAATTTACCTGACCGTCACCGAGTTTGAAAAAACTTGGTGAACTTGTTGGGTCTGCTGAGAAAATAAGCTGCTCCAAAAATTAGAGTTCTGGGAGAAAAACTTTTGGAGATATGGCAATCAAAAATATGAAGAAAAACATTATTTTGTGTGTGTCAGACAACATTAAAATTACAGTAATTCCAGTTCTACAGAACCTAGAAAGTTACGTTTGGTGCTGTTGGAAAGCCTTTGCGATTTCCTTTCATTTGATATGTAACATAAGTGGTTTTATGGAATAAATATATATTCAAGGTCAAATAGTAGAATTTGACCTTGAATTCTGCAAAAACTAAATCCCCCCCCATGATTTTTGTTTTAGTATTTCATCTGACAGTGCTTAATACATGTACCAATTTTCAAAATGGGGTTCTTAACAGAAAACAAGTTACATCATGGGGCACTCTATGTGTATGAGTCATAGTTCATATGAATTCCTATCTCACTGTACGTATCTTAAGAAAATATGCATTATCACTTAGGTTTTGAATAAAACATTGTGCACAAGTACAAGCTACCCTGTCATAATTATGCAATTCTAAATTAGGTATTCTTCCTCACAATAGCATACTTCTGACATTTTGTGTAGAATAATGATACTTCCTCTGGGTGGTCATTCTGGTATGAAATCAATCAAAGAATATTTCCAACTGAAAGCAAATTGCTTAAGATTTGGTGAACTTGTTCTGCTTATTAAAAAATAAGTGGCAGGGCCTATTGTTTTCAGAAGAATGAGGTTTAAAATATGTACTTTTAAAAAAAGTACTCACTAGTATGCTTGGGGAAAACATGTTCATTTTATTTTTTTAAATAAATATACAGAAGTTTGACCTTGAATAATGACAAAAAAATCCTTCCCCCCCCCCAAATAACGTTTAACATCCCTGGAAACATGTACTCGATTTCAAAATGGGACTCTTACTAGCATAGTTATTTTGATTTACTTTGATGTGGGCTTGAAAAACCATTATTGTGCATAGATGAAGTTTTCCATTTTACTTTTATATATGCTGATCAGATTTTATGCAGTTCAAATATTACTTGTTAACATTTTGTT
Source organism: Shinisaurus crocodilurus (assembly GCA_021292165.1). Lineage (NCBI taxonomy): Eukaryota > Metazoa > Chordata > Lepidosauria > Squamata > Shinisauridae > Shinisaurus > Shinisaurus crocodilurus. Next base: position 235,379,758 of record CM037876.1, read on the forward strand.
AACAAGTCCTATGGCATATTGTCAACCATACTCTGTGAAATAATCCTTTTGCAGGTGTTCCCAGAATGATTCTTGATAAGAAATGGAGTACAGCAGCACCACCAATGACTAAAAAGTGACTCACTCATTGTGTTCAACAATTTGAAAAGTCATGAACAGCAGAAGTGGGTGTGCAGCAGAAGTGGGGTCAGGCACTTGTCACGGGTTCAGGCCTGCCTTTTTCTTTCTTATTGGAATAAAGCTTGATTTAATGTAGACATCCAAAGAGATATATCTTTTGATATATCTTTTGATAAGGTTTGAGGCCTACCTAAGCCTGGTTTGGTTTCAGCCTGAAGGCCCAGGAAGCTCCTGAAGGGAGGGGGCGAGCCCAAGTTTCATTTCCCTGCAAAAAGTTCTGTTGTTAGTGTGTATAAGGGGGTGGAGTTCTTCTAGGGAGGTACTGTGCATGTATAAGAACATTCACATCTTCTGAACTGTTCGGAACCCCATTCTGGAAATCGGTACATATACTCAAGGTAAATATGGGTTATCTGAGGGAAAAAATCAGCAAAAAAATCCCTTTGGTTTTTTTTTTGGAATTCAAGGTCAAATTAAAGAAACTATGACCTTGAATATTTTCTTTCACATGCATGCTTCGTGTTACATATCAAATAAAAGGGTAGTTCGAGAGCTTTCATATGACACCATGATTTACTTTCTAGGTCAATTTCGAAGGAAGTTATGATACTTTTTGTGTAGTCACAAATGCTGAAAAATCATGTTTGGGGCATTTTTTGAGCACTCTGTACTTTTGAACCGTGAGGTATAATGACCTATAATTTGGTGTATGTTCATTTCTCATGCTGGTCTACCGGTATGCCAGTTTTTTAAAAAATCGCAGATGGTGAGGTAATTTTTTCTTCTTTTTTTTTTGGTTGATTTTACACGGAATGACCCTTAACTGTCCTTTTTTGCATTTGATACTACAAGTTAATCGTTTAGGGCTATATCCCAAACTTCCTTATACCAATCAGTTATTAGGAAAACATCTTGTACTTTCCATTTTCTCGCTATCATTAGCCTAGCCGCAGTTAACAAGTTTACAATTAATTCCTTCATATTTTGGTCACAAATAAGTTTCTCCATTATTGATAACAATGCTAGTTTTGGACAGACCTCTAAGTTAATACCAATAATTTCCGATATTTCTGTAAAAACCTCTCACCAAAAGACCAGTACATTTTTACAACTCCATCACATATGAGCATATGTCCTAAAATCAGAAGCCTTGTTTGAAACTTAGAAGGAACATAATGACTGGGTTCACACAACACGATAAGCCATGGTGGATTATGAGCCATGTTTGTTTCAGAGTGGCTTGTTGTATTGTCTGAACAACAGCATGGTTTGTTAACCTAGCACAAGCAACTCTGGCTGGGTTCAGACAACACAACAAGCCACTCTGAAAAAAACATGGCTTAGAAGCCACCATGCCTTATTGTGTTGTGTGAACCCAGTCATTGTTTAGAGGTGCTCACCAAAGAAATGAATAAGTATTATTCCCAAATCAGAACTGGGAATTTTTGTAAAATTGAACATTCATTATTAAAGGATGCTGAACTTAGTTCCACTATTTTTTGACCATCACATATCAGCTCATCATGAATCACATAAACATTAGGTACAGCACTGACAGATTTCAGGATGAAAACACCTGTCCTCATACTGACTTCTCATCCCCTTTGGGACGGCTCAGAAAGATAATTTAGGTAAGAGGCTTTACTTTTTTAAAAAAGAAAGGCAAGTTCTTAGAAAGCTTTTTGAAATGTTTTTTCCCTTATTACCATTATTGTACTTTTCTATATTTTCTATGCTCTCATACCATCCCATTATTATGTAAATATCATGTTTTGAAGTTAAATATATATTCTATATAGATCCTTTATCTCTCAAGTTCTTCCTCTTTTTGTCATCCAGTGAACCCATAATAAAAGACAAGTTGTAAAGACACGTTATACTTCCTTGTAGGAGATTTATTTTATATTGATTAGGTCTCCTGATAACTTACAGTGCAATCCTACCCCTCAATGTTGATGGCTGGAGGAGGTCAGGATGGTGTGCTGGTGCCTCTCCACCAATCTACACTGGCAGAAAGCTCCAAAACATGGTGTTCCATGGGCAGGGAAGAGTCAAGAGGTGGCACAGTGGGGAAAAAACAAAATACCTGCCCACACATACCTTCTGCCCTGGCTGAGGCCTAGTTGGAATGCACTAGTGAATCCGCCACTGAGTTACTCTCCAGCCCTACCTTGGATTAGGGATGTGTGAGGAAACTGATTGGGGTGAAAATCTGTCAGATTTTCATGATTCTGCCACCTGGATTCCAGTTTCATGGCCATGCGCTGGCAACAACTCACTGCAGCATGAGTCGAGCCAGCTAGCAGACTTCTGTTTGTAAGACAGACCATGATTTGCATTTTTTTTTTAACCGCTAAAGGAATTTGCGCAAACCAGCACCCAGAAAGCACATGGTTTTAATGTGATTTGCACAAATCATGCTAAACCACATGATTTTCAGGTGCCAGTTTTCACAAAAATGGCCAGCTTTGCACAAATCCGCACCCGAAAACCACGTAGATCTAGCACAATTTGCGTAAATTGCGCAAATCATGTTAAAGTCATGTGCTTTCCAGGTGCCACTTTGTGCAAATTCCATTAGTGGTTAAAAAACCCACACAAATCACGGTCCATCTTACAGACAAAAATCCACAAAAAAACCCTTGACTCGGCCTGCTTCCAATCACCAGATCGGAAGCGGGCAGGAAATCCGTCAAGCTCAAATGAGCTAGATTTCCCTGTTTTTGTGGTACTAGGAGAAATTGATAAAATACAGTCCATAACTAAGAATTCTTAACTTTTTACTTTGCTGTTACTATTACAGATCTGGGCAAAATTGTTCTCCTCAATTTTGCCATCCCATTTACCACAAAATATGGGTGTGGAGGGTGGATCCAAAGGCCTTCCATTGTGGGTCACCATTTGCCCCCAAATGCCTCCCAGAACAGGACAATATGTAATATTCAAAATGACAACCACTAGCAAAGAGAATTTTAAAGAATTCAGCAAGTACTCTTGTGTTCATCTTTTATGCCATCAGCTCTCTTCAGTTTGGGCTGAACTTTCAGCCTTTCTGTAGTTTTTACAGCATTACTATATCTTAGGAATTTTGAATTGGCAACATTTACTTCTTCTCAAATCATATTTAGTATTATATTCTTGACTAATGAGTGGATAAAATACATATTAAAATTATAGATTGGAAACAGAATGTGCCCCAATAATAATCATACTGTTGCAGTTGCTCATGAGTAGACATCTTTATCTACTTCAAACATTAAGGGCACAATCCTATGCACGTTTAGACAGAAAAAAGGCCTACAACTCCCAGCCTAAACCAGCTGACTGGGGCATGCTGGGAGTTGTAGGCTTTTTTTCTGTCTAAACTTGATTGCACCTTAATACAATTTTGATGAGCTGCATCTATATATACTAGCCTGCAAATGCCTAATTCTTTTGTTTTTTGTGGAACATTGCCTTCTCTTAAGGTGACAGGCACATCTTTCAGAACAGTAGAGCTCAAACTATTCCAAGGAATCTGGTGTTCCTCAAAATGTACCACAGTAATGTGAATATCTATAATAAAGTAGAAGCTTACCAGAAAAACAGTTTGCCCATCACAATCATCTCCTAAAATATATGACTACAGATGAGCACTGAGTAGATTATAGGGTATGTTCTCAGTTCACATGGTGCAATGGTGAGGCCAAACAGGCCTAGGGTGCAATCCTATGCATGTTTAGACAGAAAAAAATCCTATAACTCCCAGAATTCCCCAGCCAACCATGGCTGGCTGGGGCATGCTGGGAGTTGTAGGACTTTTTTTTTGTCTACACACACATAGCATTGCACCCTTAATCAGCATCCTGTATAAAACAAGTATGTGTTCACTACATTTCCCAGAATCCCTTGTAATGCACTTGGATTCTGTGACAGCTAGAAAGGAGTTCTTCAATGGCTGTCTCCATGCTGAAGTCCTTTAACACTGCTGAGGCATTCCTTTTCTGCAATTAGCTGGAAGTAGAATTAAAAGAGAGGTTCCACACAAGCACTTAATATAGCACTATATTATGCAGCAATATCCTTCCTCATAGCCAAGATCCTTCCATAATGTTTAACTCACCTGTGCAGTTAAACATTCTGCAAAGAATTCCAGCAATGTTAATTAAATGTTTCCTCCTTGTAGTTTCAGACTATTTTATTGCTTCTTGATGAACATTGGTGGGAAATTAGTGATGAATAGTCTATTAATTGCCACTATCTTAAGTGCTGAACTGTCAATTTCTGTTCCCAGGGGAGAGGAACCTTTAATTCCTAATGTGTTCACATTATTTTTTACTTCTTTTCATGTTGTTATAAGCAAATAGCACAATGTTGTCATAAAAAATAGTTGTCAGATGAGACAGTTCTAATATTTAAAGGATTCTTCCCCACTCTGGGAACAGAAACTGACATTGGGGCAATTAAGCAATACTATTCAAGGGCCAAGTAATAGGCTATTCATCACTAATCCTAGTTACACTCATGAGGAAACAATAACATGTGCAGAACCTGCAGATCGGAAGCAGTTAATTAAAGGCACAGGAGCACTTTAAAACCTCAGAAGTGTTTTGTCTGCCCATACTGGATAGACCGGTGTCACAATTGTATTTTATTACAAAAAGATTGCAACAAAAAAAATTGAGAGGATGAAATGGAAAACTATTTTATTAAGTGGGCTCTCAAGAACTTCATCTGGATGTTCCATAAAAAGTGAGTAAACAAAGGATGGCAATTCCAGAGAAAAGATGTCACATGGAAGCAACCAAATCAATGTGGAAATATTAACCAAATATTAAAAGATTGGAAACCACTCTACCACTTTATGAACAACTATTTTTTTCAGATAAGAACTAAGATCACCCCTCTATGAAAGGTACATTTTACTATTTGTGTGCATGCTTAGTAAGTACAACAGAGGTAGGCAATGTGCTGCTCTCCAGATGTGTGTGTGTATGTGTGTGAATGGAAAGGGATTGTAGGAGTTGTAGTCCAAAACATCTGGGGAGCAGCAGGTTGCCTACCACTGAAGTACAGTATTGTTGCCTTCATCTGACTCTCCCTCCCCCCCTCCTCCCCCCCTCCTCCCCCCCCTCTCTCTCACACACACTTGTTTATTTGCTATCACAACCCTGCTTATCTGAGAGGATTTCACCATCACATTTAAACACAGACTCATGAATCCTGATCACAATATCTTCCTCTGGGATTTAATGGAGTTTCCTCACTGCCACCAAATCCATATGGATTATGTCTACTCTACTCCCAAGTAGGGATCCTCCTTTATTTGAAAGAGTGCTTAGAAATTATTTTCCTGAATGCAGGTCTGTAAACAGAGTGTATAAACATTCAATTGTATGTGTATAGGCTCTGTGCATTTATGTAAAGGATTTATAAACTGTGCCTTCATAGAAAAATCTTAGAGTGGTATATGTGCAATCAGGGAGCTTATTTTTGCGGAGTTTGTGATCATGTATAAAGAGCATATGTGCATGTAATGTCTGCAGCTGAAGGCTCTATTCAGACCTCCATGGAAGTTGTTGAACATGTGGAGCTTGTGAGCAGAGACAGGAGATACAATTCCCAATTGCGACCCTTCTCAAAATGCACCCATTCACTGAACATGTGAAAAGCAGCTTCTCCACCAGTATAAAAACCTACCTTGGTCAGTTTGGGAATCTTGTTGTCTGTACCTCACTCTAAATCAGTGTTCTCCAACCTTGGGTCCTCAGATGTTTTTGGCCTACAAACATGTTGTAGGCCAAAAACATCTGGGGACCCAAGGTTGGAGAACACTGCTCTAAATGTATGGCATTAGGTTCTAGGCATACTAGAATGGATAGGGTTCCTCTCACAGTTACAGCTGTTAGAGATAGGTGCTCTCTGACATATCTAACAAAATGTCCATTACATTTTGATTCATTTTCTCATGCTAAATTGATGCTATGGGGAAATCCAGATTTAAAAACTGGTAAGAAAATGTTTTGTGGTAGACATGGAGGAATAAGGCAATTTTTACCTTGGATCAACTGGCCGGTGCTGCTGATTTATTTATTTATTTATTTATTTATTCTCTATTTTGTGGGTTAATTATGATTTGCCAGCTATGGCTGATTGGCAAAACTTGCAACTTCAACATCTGTTAAAATCTAGGTTTGGCCTTGCCGCTTTTACAGCTTCAGTGTCTCCCTCGCTATTGGAAGCACTTATTGAGGCCGATCAGGCAAATTGACCTATGATCCATGTCTATACTTATTACTGGTGAATCAATATGATATACAGGGTCTTAAGCAGGGATGGAATGGGGAACTGGATTGTCCCATTTTGCTTAATCAATGGATTGCAGCCTTGGTGTCTGTATCTGATGCATCTATGGATCTCAGGTTGTGTATTATTCAGCAAGACTTTTTGTTTCATGTCTATTGAACACAGCAACATCTATTTATTCATTTATTCATTCATTCATTCATTCATTCATTTATTACATTTATATCCCGCCTTTTTTCTTGCAAGGAACCCAAGGTGGCTTACATAATCCTCCTCCTCCTCTCCATTTTATCCTCACAACAACCCTGTGAGGTAGGTTAGGCTGAGAGTCAGTGACTGGCCCAAAGTCACCCAGTGAGTTTCATGGCTGAGCGGAGACTAGAACCTGGATCTCCCGAGTCCCAGTCCAACACTCTCACCACCAGGGCCGGCGCTACCGCTAGGCAGACCCAGGCGGCTGCCTAGGGCGCGTGGCGGAAGAGGGCGCAGAGTTTCTGCACCCCTTCCTCGCCTCCAGCGCGCTCCTGCCCTGCCTGCCGCCTCCGCCGCGCCTCCCCGCCCGCTTGCCAGCCGCCGCCGCCGCCGCACCTCCCCCCCCGTGCGTGCGCCTGCGCGCCCGTCCGCCAACCACCTACCTACCTTCCCATCGTAAAGCGCGGGGGTCCCATCGCGTCGGAGGAGGAGGCGGCAGCAGCAGCAGCCAGCAGCCAGGAGCCAGCAGCCAGCAGCGGGGGCGGGGGGAAGGTAGGTGGTGGTGGCGGCGGCGGCGGCGCGGGGGGGTTGCAGAGCAGGGCTGCTTTGCTCCGGAAGCCCCCCCCACGGCACAAGGGGGGGCGCTAAATATAATTTGGCCTTGGGCGCCAAACAGCCCTGCACCGTTCCTGCTCACCACTACACCACACTGGCTCTCTTTAATAAGGATTTGTCTAAGTCAGCTAATTGTTGGAGCTGTAATGCAGCTAATGTTTCTTTTACACATATGTTTTGGCAATGTCCAGTAGCTGCCCCTATTTGGGAGGAGGTCATTATATGGATTAATTTTGTATTGGAACACTCCTTAATATTTACTGCTGTACATGGTCTTTTAAATTATCTACCTGCTTCCTGAAAGTTAACACATGGTCAGCCCAAATGGATTCTCCATGCCCTAACGGCAGCTAAAAGACTGATACTACAACTCTGGAAGGATAAACGCTCACCTCCACATGCAATGGATTGAAGATCTTACAATGCTTTCAACATTTAAATGGGTTGTATATACATGCAACCTGTGAATGGATACTTATTTGGATATTTGGTCAGCTTTTGTTGAAGTTTATGTATAGTTCTTAGAAACCTGTATGCCTGGGTAAAACAGCAAACCAGATATGAATGATTAGCAATGATCTAGTGCACTAACCTTATGTCAGCATAGAAACAGATGCTTTGCCCTCTGTAAATTTGTTATTTATTAAAGATAACAAGATGAATAGCCTGATCATACTCCACAGTAGATCCAGGCTTGCAAGCCACATGTCAGGAAAAGTGTGGAAAAGCTTCTGAAAGGGAATGGACAAATGGCAGCAAAGAAGATGGGGGTGTGGGAGGGAAGGAATGTATAAAAGAGCAGCAGTTTCATAAGAGAAAGATAAATATCATGTCATGATCTTTTCACTGCAGAATATCCCTCCTGCTGACTTCTGTAGGTTTTGCTTCTAGTCAGAAACATGGAAGATAAGAATCCTGCTTAAAGAGGAGGGTATCAGAAAATGGCTTGGATATTTTCTTTCCCTTTATGTGTGACCTTACCCCATTTGATATAAAAGCAGAATAAAACAGTGTTCTTCCCATCTAGTTTAATACTAGATAGGATAAATACATGCCTATCTCAAGGAGCGTCTCAGGAGCGTCTCCAGCAACACCAAGTGGGCCGCTCAACAAGATCTGCCACAGACGGCGTTCTCCTTGTCCCTTCAGCCAGAGCAGCTAGACTGGTCGGGACGAGGAGAAGAGGGCCTTCTCTGTGGCAGCCCCCGTACTATGGAACTCTCTCCCAAGTGACCTCCGCCATGCCCTCTCTCTGCTGAGCTTCTGCCGCTCATTAAAAACTTGGTTATTCAGGCGGGAATATGGGGTGGGCTAAGATTTTAAAATGTTATACTGTTTTAATGTATTTTAATGTATTTTAATGGAGAAAAATGTTTTAATGTATTTTATTCTGTTTTATCTTCTGTACATCGCCCAGGGTGGCCGGTTTGCTGGCCAGATGGGCGATAAATAAATGCAAAAAAATAAAAATAAATAAATAAATGCCTGCTTTATCATACCAGCTTTATTACAGATACAATCCTATGAAGGTTTACAGAGGGGGGAAAAAATCTACAACTCCCAATATTCCCCAGGTAGCCATGCTGCTGGGAAATGCTGGGATTTGTAGGTGTGAAGGACCGCCGCCGGTCCTTTGCGTGAGTTCGGGAGTTTTCTCTCAAAAAATGCATAGAATTGTACCCCAGCAGTGCAATCCTATGGTTGCTAGACAACGTCTAGATGGCCATAGGATATTTCAGAGTTCCAGCTCTGACCTCAGAAACTCGCTCCAAGGTCAGAGCTTGGACTCTGAACTTGGAGTGCCTTCTTGCGCTCGCAGCCACTACATTGGGCTGCATCTCAGAGGTCACAAGAACGACCTCAGGGATGGGGCTTAGGGAGCACTCCAAGGGGTGGGAAGGGGAGGGGACCAGAGCTGCCACGATATGAAGTATTCTGGTGGTGCCTCAGCCTCCTTCCTTCTCACTCCAAGGCGTCTCAGCTAGATAGCCAAAATCAGCCATCTAGCTGAGTTACAGGGCAGGGGAGCAGTGGAGGCTACCTTTGCCTCCGAGCTCCTCCCATCCTGCACAGGATGCGTGTAATCCTCTGAGTTCGGAGGGCTCCGGGCATCCTGATTGGATTGCACCCTAAGTCACTGTCGTAAGTTCAGTTGCAAAAACAATTGATGTGTTGGTCCAAAATAAAGTTAGCTAGGATCTCATTTTAAAATGAATAAATATTATTTAGGTTTATCATAATATATAAACTAAAATTAAAAAATTAGACAGAGATCATAGCAGTCAGTTGTATATATTGTTACAGTCTAGTCCTACACATGTTTACTCAGATTTAAACCAATTAAGTTATAGCGTTCCATGGTATTGAAAATTATTAACTCTCTTAGGGCACAGTCCTATGGCTGCTAGACATAGTCTAGATGGCCATAGGAAAAATTGGAGTCCCAGCTCTGACCTGGAAAAATTGCTCTGAGGTTGGAGCTGGGACTCTGAATTTGGAGGGGGCCCCCGCCACCCTCACAGCTGACACAGTTCTTCCTGTGCCGGCTGTGGTTCTGAGGTCGCAAGACCAACCTCGGAGCTGGTGTTTGGTGGCCAGGGACGGGAGAAGTGAGGCTCTTCAGGGTTTCGATGTATCCTCTCAGCCTAACCTACCTCACAGGGTTGTTGTGAGGATAAAATGGAGAGGAGGAGAAGGATTATGTAAGCCGCCTTGGGTTCCTTGCAGGAAAAAAGGCGGGGTATAAATGTAATAAATAAATAAATAAATAAAATCCTGGTGGCACCTCAGCCTGTCCCTCACGAGCAGGCTCGAAAGACTTAGATGGCTGAAATCAACCATCTAAGTCTTTTGTAGGGTGGGAGTGGGAGAAGCACGGAGGCAACCTTCGCTTCTGCGCTCCTCCCAACCTCGATAGGATGCCCGTAATCCTCCGAGTTCAGAGGGTTATGGGTAGCCACATTGGATCACGCTGCCTGCTTGCCATCCTATACCCACTTACCAAGGAACAAGTCCCATTGAACACAATTGGAGTAGACATGTATAGTATTGTAACATTATGCTGTACTCCTATACACACTTAGCTGAGAGTAAGTCACCCTGAACTTAGCACTTACCTCTGAGTACACGTGACTAGGATGACATTGTTATGGTACTTTAAAAGCTGGTATTTCCTTCAGAATGTTAGTGATGGGGAAATCATCTACTCCTACTTAGTATGATTCATAGAATAGAATCATAGGTAGAGTTGGAAGGGGCCTATAAACACTTACTTGATGAGCTTAACAAAGTTATAATTTGACTTTCGAAAATTTCATTGAAAATAGAAGTAAAATGAAATTGACTTTTGTCATGCTGAACTTTATGCATATATTTCCAGTTTGCAAATTTGAATTTGAATGATACTCATTGTAGAAAATAGGCACATTAATCACACAGATCTGCTCAAAGAGAATATCTCACTTTTTTGTGAGTGTAACAGTTATATAGACACACCAATGCTTCTTAAGCTATGCCCAAGCTACAAATTGAAATCAGTTTCAAACCTATTTTAATGTCATACTTCTCAATGAACAGCACTGAGAGTTGTGAGCTTGTTAAAGAACTAAGACTCCTGAAGAGAGAATTTTCAGCCCCTCATGAAAGTATAATGCCCAGAAGGTGCTTTTTCTTTTTTTTAAAGAACAATTAAACCTATTTGGAATTATTGGTTTGCATCTCCCAGCCCCTGACACACACACACACACACACACACACACACACACCTCAGTGAAGACACAAGACAGTAACTGGCTATAAGTTATGTATTACAACTTTATTTATTAACAAGCTCCTGCGATGAGCATTAACTTCAAGCTAACGTACATACTCTGGTGCAGACAATGCTTTCCTAGAGAAGACAGATGGGAAGCCTCCCCAACTGCCTTTTTCCTGTGGGCGACACCACCCTGGCTCAAGGCACTGGGTCAGCCAACACACTGATCCATGCCTTTCAACTCCCAGTCACCTTAAAGATGAGCCAAGGGGTCCCTGCCTGCTCCATTCCAACCCACTGGTCAGTGCTCAATAGGCTATAGCCCCCCATCATCATCATCATCATCAGGCGATCACTCGTGACCGAGTAAGATTGTCTTCCGGGATAAAGGAGGAAATTCTAAAGAAGATTGTGTAGACTCTAGCGATGGGTCCGTAAGTGACTGTGGAGGCCAATTCTAGATCCACACAGCTTCCCACAGTGAGGACACAGGTTACCAGATAGAAGATGGTCCTGTAAAGGATTCATTTGACGTGCTTTTCGCTTAGCACGTTTCTCCCTTTCACCTTGCACTCGGGCTTCTTCAAAGTCCATGGAACCTTTGTGAAAGGCCAACCTCCATTTAGATCGTTCATGGGCCAGAGCTTCCCAGTTTTCGATGTTTATATTGCATTTTTTTAGATTAGCCTTATGAACATCTTTAAACCTCTTATATTGACCACCGATATTCCGCTTTCCATCCTTGAGTTGGGAGTAAAGTAACTGCTTTGGGAGACGGCAGTCAGGCATTCGAACAACATGACCGGTCCACTGAAGTTGGCGTTGAAGGATCATTTTTTCAATGCTAGTAGTCTTTGCTTCTTCCAGTACACTGACATTTGTTCGCCTATCTTCCCAAGTAATTTGCAGGATTTTCCGGAGGCAACGTTGATGAAACCTTTCAAGGAGGTGGAAGTGACGTTTATAGATAGTCCATGTTTCGCAGGCATACAATAAAGTTGGTAATACAATGGCTTCATAAACCAGTGTTTTGGTCTTCTTACAAATATCCCGATCCTCGAACACTCTATGTTTCATTCGAGAAAATGCGGCACTTGCGGAGCTCAGACGATGCTGGATTTCACTGTCGATGTTAGCTGTAACAGAAAGATAGCTGCCAAGATAGAGGAAATGATCGACATTTTCCAGTATTGTCCCGCCAAGCTGGATAGATGGCATCACCAAAGGATTGGCTTGCACTTGCTGATGAAGCACTTTGGTTTTTTTGATGTTAAGTGAGAGACCAAGTTTTTCGTATGCTTCTGCAAAAGCATTTAGGATAGTTTGGAGATCATCCTCTGAATGTGCGGAGACCACATTATCATCAGCATACTGAAGTTCCACAACGGAGGTTGTAATTACCTTACTTTTTGCTTTCAGCCTGCTGAGATTAAAAAGCTTTCCATCTGTTCGATATATAATTCCCACACCGGTGGGAAGTTTCCCCTTGACAAGATGTAAAACCATGGCGATGAAAATGGCAAATAATGTTGGGGCGATAACACATCCCTGTTTAACACCTGATCCCACTTTAAATGGAGCACCATGAGAGCCGTTGTTGTCCAAAACCGTTGCCGTCATGTTGTCATGGAGAAGTCGCAAGATATTCACAAATTTATTGGGGCATCCAATTTTCATAAGGATAGTCCAGAGAGCTGTACGGTCTACAGTATCAAAGGCCTTAGCCAAATCGATAAATGCCATATAAAGGGGTTGATTTTGCTCCCGGCATTTTTCTTGGAGCTGGCGTGCAGTAAAAATCATGTCTACTGTCCCTCTAGAGGGGCGGAAACCATATTGAGTCTCAGGGAGGATCTCTTCTGAAATAGATAGAAGACGGTTTGCGAGAATCCTAGCAAATATTTTACCTGCGGTTGCTAAGAGAGAAATGCCCCGATAGTTTCCACAGTCTGTTCTATCACCCTTCTTAAAGAGGCTGATAATTATGGCATCCCTGAAGTCTTCTGGGATCTCTTCTCTTATCCAGATTTTTTCGATGAGTTTATGAAGATGTTGTACAAGTTCGGGGCCCCCTTCTTTAAAGATTTCAGCAGGAATCCCATCTGGTCCACTAGCTTGTTGTTCTTCATTTGATTAATGGCTTTTTTACTTCATCCAAAGTGGGGAGTATTGCAAGTTCCTCTTTAATTTGTTTTTGCGGGATTTGCGGAAAAATCTCATTATCCACCTTAGATTTACGATTTAAAAGGTCATAATAATGCTCTTTCCAACGCAGTGCAATAGACTCTTTGTCTTTTAAGAGTTTGGTGCCATCTTTTGATTGTAAAGGGTTTGTACCATAGGTTTTTGGTCCATAAATGGCCCTTGTGGCCTTAAAAAAGCCCCGCGCATCATGGGATTCTGCAAGTTGTTGAATTTCTTCAGCTTTCTTTTTCCACCAAGCGTTCTTAAGTTCTCTTGTTCTTCTTTGGACCTCAGGCCTTTGCGCTAGCGTAGGTTTTTTCTTGGCAGCGCCCCCCACCCCCCATGTCCAAGGGATGTCCCCTTCCCACATCCTCTTAAGCCAACAGGCAATGAGGTAATTCGGGTCTTTGCCCCTTCCCCTTCCAAGTGCCTCAGGGTGATCACCAGCATAGTCTAACTAACCATCTTACATGTCTGAACCACCTGCCAGTTGTGACCAATTCAAGATTACCTGCCAATCAGCAAAATTACCATTACCATCCCCACAGCCAAAGAGCATGGGTAGTTGGTTAAAAGTACATCTTAAAGCCAATTGCGGACACTCCTCAAAAAAATCCTATTCATTCCCACAACAGGCACCTGGCTAAGCCCATATTGCCAACTGGGGCAAGAAAGTTGGTTGCCATGCTGGATCTAAAGAGGTCACGTTGGGGTGGCACTGGCATACGTAGGTGGCCTCGGCATATGTAGGTGGCCTCAGCCCCAACCCCTGCTGGCCAGATGTTGTGCATCAGAAACATGGAGACACTACCCCGTGTGTCTCCAGTCTCTGAGTGGGGACAACAGCAGTCCCTCCTGATCATCAGAGTAACAGTGAATCATGGTTGTATTCATATAGGCTTTGAAAGAGTTCACAAGACAGAATCCTTCTCCTAGAATCCTTCTAAATGGCTGAAGGATTGTAGCCTGAACTAAGACAGGGAAGGAAGAAGAAATGTGTTGCAAATGCATCTCAGTGTTGTCCTGTGGCTGCACATATACTTATCTAAATTCCTTTCCACTGAAGATTTCAAAGTGAAGGGGCTGGGGCAAAGATGTGTGGTGGGCGAGACAGAGGAAAGGAGACCTGTAAGTGTAAATGACACTGCATTAGATTTTCCAGCAGTCTTTCTTCAACGATCAATTCTATAGGCTTAGGAGGAAGCAGAAATTTGATCTAATTACAAGTCCCTCTCTCTCCAGTGCAAGCCCTCATCCATTGCTTTTGGTTAAGAAATGGCTGGATGATCCTGTGTAGTTGGGGAAGGACAATCACTCAATGGCAGACCACGTGCTTTCCATGAAGAAGGCCCCAGGTGCAACCCTTGGCATCTCCAAGCAGCCAGGTGATGGGAAAGATCATTGTCTGAGACCCTCAATATCTTCTGCCAGTTAAAATAGATGGACAAACAGTCTGACCTGGGATAAAGTAGCTTCCTATGAACCTATGTACCATGGCATGCTCTGCGGGGACATGGTTCTATAATGGGAGAAGGGATTGAAACAACCCTTTCCCTCATCCCTACCAAGCTTCTGTTATCGGAGGGGCAACAAGAAGGGCCTCAGAAGCAGAACAAAGTTCTTGGGCAAACCAATTCCAGAGATAATCCTAGTTCCAGGTCATTTCGGGCTTCAAAGGCTAAAGTCAATACCTTGAATTGAGCCCAGAAACAAACTGACATCCAGTGAAGTTGATATAGAACTGGCATAAATATGGTCTGGCCTGCTGGTTCCCAATAACAATCCTGCAGTAGCATTCTCTGGATAAATGGAAGCTTCCAGACTGTCTCCAAGGCTAGCATTAGAGCATTAAAGAGCATTAGAGCATGTTAAAGAGCATTACAATAGTCGAACATGGAGGAAACTGAGGCATGCATTTCTTTTCACAGAAAGGACACATTTGGTGAATCAAATACAGTTGGTAAAAGGCACACCTGGCCACCACCACCACCTGCTCATCTAATGACAGGTCCAAGAGAACTCAGAACTCAAACCTGAATCTGCAGTTTCAGATGGAGTGCTACCCCATCCAAAACAGATACTCTAAACCCACAACCAACAGTAAATCTATTTTATTTGGATTAAGTACAAATTTGTCCACTCATCCATTTCCTAAGTGACCCCAAACTATGGATGGAAATGTCAGTCTCATATATCCATTAATCTGTTCTGTCCCATTTCTGCATCAATCTGTACTGTGCTTTTCTTAAAAAAAAAAAAAAAAAAAAGCATGAAAATTCACTTTTAAATACAAATGTAGTTTTTCACAAAATATGCATTTTTGTACCCATTTATCCTAAAATACATGTTTTATGAGCATTTTGGTTCATTTTTGAGTCAAGAACTGCTGTATCACTAATTTTGAGGAAGTGGAAAAGGTGAAATGTGTGTATTAGTCTGGGAAGTATGAATCAGGTCAGTTCACTCAGACTGAACCAGACCCTCGAGTATCCTTACCCCCAAACACTAGTTCAAAACTTCCACTGCCTGCTCAGCCTTTACTGGTGGAAATGAAAGACAGAGCTTGGTGTCATATGCATATTGGTGAAATCCCAGTTTAAATCTCCAGATGATCTCTCAGAGTGGCTTCATGTTATAGGGGACTGCCAGAGCTTGCCATATCAATCTGTGTCCCTCCTCTGGTGGCAGAGGGCAAGCTGGGATGGCAGTGGACAGCAGCATCCCAAGCTGACATCATGGGTGGCCACCAGATACCTACTGGCCAGTCTGGCTGTGGAGAACAGCTGCAGCTGTGGCTGAGATTGGGGAAGAGTGAGGCAGGAACAAGCAGTCTGATAAAGGAAGGAAGAGGGCAGGAAGAGGAAGGTAGAAGGAGTGGCTGGCAGGGAAAGATGGAAGAGTCAAAGGAGAGACTCTTTGGGAGTCATTGAGAGAAAGGACTTGAAATGGGGAAGGAAGGAGGAGAGTGACCGAGAAAGCAAAGAGAAGGAGGCAGGAGATGTGGAGAGAAGAAGAGAGGAAAACAAAGTGAGGGAAAAGACATTTCAAAGCAAGGAGAAGGTGACTGGGAAAAGCTGGAAGCAGTTTGTCTAACTGTTGTAAACCGCCCAGAGAGCTTCAGCTATTGGGCAGAATAAAAATGTATTAAATAAATAAATAAATAAATAAATAAATAAATCTCCTCTTGAACCACAAGACTGGGACAACCTACCTTGACCCAAAACTAGGATAGAAGCCAGATCGGATGCTCAAGAAACTTTCCTAAAAAGGGAAAATTTGAAACAATTTTTGAAAATAATGACTGTGAACACACATTAGAAGATGCACAAAATAGAGGAAGGAAGGAGATGGATTTTTTCCCACCCCTCAAAATGGCAATATTCACAGTGAAAATAACACCTCTAATCTGGAGCCATCTACTATGCACACAAATGTTCTGTAATGCTCTTTGGATGTGACACACAAACTATGGCCTTTGCCTCCGAGTGTCTGCCGCTCTGCGTAGGATGCTCGTAATCCTTGGAGTTCAGAGGGTTACGGGCATTCCCATAGGATTGCACCCTAATTTAATTTTGACAAGAAAAAGAAACCTTCCTTGATAAAAGAGCCAAAGATCTCTGGGGGGAAAGGTCTCCAGCATTGCACATCTACTTTACTTCTTTATCATCTTGCACCTTGTACTTACTGGCAACAATTTATTACAATAACAGAATAATTTATTTTTGCACTTGTGCTGTTGCAGCACATGAAAATCAAACTGTCTCCTCTCTCTGTCCTCCAGTACATCACCAGCAGAATAGTCAACTAGTGAAATAACAAGTGCAGATTTTAAACTGGTAATGAATGATGGATGAGCTAAAAGGACAGAAGGACACAATTGATTTCTTTAAGCTACGGTAGTCTAGTAACTGAAAAGGAATTTTAAAAAACCCACCCTGAATGCTCAGGTTTTGGTAATAAATTGAGCCTATATGATGTGGAAGCAGGAAAATATATATTTTAAAAGTAGGAATTTCAGTAAGATGCTATATCATTGGTAGATGCACTTCAGCTAGTGTGATACCTGTTATAATGTGTCATCTGTTTTATGCTGAAGTGGGGTTGGCAATATTTCCTGTTACCTGTAATACTTAGCAGACCACAGAGTAATGTGCAGCAGTTCTGAAATGAGTCAGTGGAGGGTAGTGGGTCAGTTTAAGATCCATCTGTCCATGATACACGCTAGATACAGTGTCATAGGGATGCTTGAGGAATTCAGTCTTTGCAAAGTCCAACACAAACTGGAATGACCTGCACTGCCCAGACAACAGTGCAGATTGGGAATTAGTTATCCCAAAGGCTTTGCACTTTCCAAGTGTGCTGACACAGTTCTCAGGTAGAAACCAACCAAATATATGTATGTATGTATGTGTATACACATACACATACACATACAAAATACAATTAGAAATGCATATTTTGAGAGAAAATACTAGAGGCATGTATTGTCCCCCGCCCCCTTTCGACTCAGTCCCCAATTTGGTGCTTCAGAAAATGGTCCACTTCTTCTTGGATTAATTTGGAGTTGGTTGGCTTTGACTCAGTACCAAACTCGAGTGAGTGTTTATACTTCCAATTTCAGTCTTTTAGCTGTCAAAAGAGTGCAGATAATCCATTCCCCCTTCCATTTGTTAATTTCCATGAAGTAGGTAAATAATTTAAAATAACTTAAAATATACATCAGTGAATATTAAAGACTGTTCCAGCACAAAATTTATCTGTGTGATAACCTCCTCAAAAGAAGCTCCTGCTGGACATTGCCAAAACATGTGATTAAAAGAAGCATTAGCTGTGCACTGCCAATAATTAGCTGAATTAGACAATCCCTTATTAAAGAGAAGTTGTGGTGTCCAATAGACATGAAACAAAAGTTTTTGTTGAATAGGGCACAACTTAAGCTCCGTAGACATGACAGCTATACATAAATTCAAGGGTTAGCCAGAAGCACTGTGGAATATTGGTAGAGAGTACTGAGATGGGCCTCACTGCTAGGGATGTTCACGTAACTTCGGGGGGGGGGGCGTCTCTCCGCCGCCTCGTCTCTCCGCAGCGGCGGCCCTCCGGTCTTGATTTTCTGAGCGGCGGGGAGCATTTCTCCGTGCCGCTTGAGCCCACCACACCAGCTGCACTGGTCCCAGAAGTGACGCAAAGCCAACCAACTGCGCAGGCATGCTGGGCCAAAATACGCAGTGTGTGGGGGGGGGCAGCCGGAAGTGACGAGACGGGACCAGCGCAGGCGGTGCGTGCAGCTCGCCGCGGAGAGGTGAGCCGTGCCGAGACCCGGTAAGGCCCCGCGAGCCTTTGGCGGGCATGAGCAGGGATGATTTCGGCCCGCTACGCCCGCCTGGAGGCCGAGCGGTACATCCCTACTTACTGCAATAATTAGCCCTTGGCTCCAAGTCACCTATATACTGGCAGGTAAGTATTCTGCTATTTAGGGCTGAATGGTGCCTCCCATACCAGCAGCCCATGTCCTAGTACAGTTTGTTCTGCCCTGGATCCTTAATGCACATGTATAGCTAAGAAGCACTAGATATAAGTCGGTGGGGCTGGTATTCCTGTTCAATGTAGGAAGTGCCTGACCTCGTCTCTGCTTTCCTATACAGGACTGCTCTTGAGACTAGCAGGTGAGTGAGTATCCCCGGGACATAGGCAGCAAGATCATGTAATTCATGACACTTAGTTTCCTCTTTGCAGCCTCCTTATTTCAGGTGGCAGCTCTGACTGCAGTCTTGAGCCTTTTAAGTTACCTCTGAGGACAGTGTTAACAATGTTAACAATGTTTGGCAAGGGCTTCGACCGCATTTGCATTGAGAGACTGGAATAGCTGCATTTGCAGAGGTCCAACTTGACCTATGGGGCACCGCTCGTGTTACTTTCTCGCTGGCCCAGATTAACAGATTATGTCTGGAGGCTGCTTTTCAAGTTCGAGGTAGTCGGGGCCAAGGTTGTGCTAAATGCACACTCTTCTGGGGTGGACGGGCTGCAGAGCACACTGCGGAAACTTCCGTCAGGTAACAGAAAAGTCCAGGCCATGCACCTAGAGAATTCCAAAGTGTATCAATATTAATATGCAGCAGCTGTTTCTGCAATTATTCAGTGAGCTCACATTTCATTTCTCCCATAGATCATTGGAGCGGTGGGTAGCTGGCACGTGTGTCCACAATGGGCACAGCATGGTCTTTCGCTGATCGAAGAATGGCTGAGTCCAGTGGTGAGTCCCAGTTGGAGCCCAGGCAGTTGCCATAATCCAGGGTTGGATCGGCATGGAATGCAATTGGAGAGCTTCCTGCCCACCGCCTTCCCCCCAGTTTTGTTGGTGTGTCTCCCCGCACAGGCATGGACCTGCAAATGGGGGGGGGGATGACCTGGTTCTCCGATGGGTATGGTCCTGATGCGGAGGCTTTGGCCGACTGGAAATCATCCAGCAGTGGCTGGGAGCGTGATACATGGTCTACCCTGCAGCTGTGGCACTGCAAATGGGGGTGGGAAATGACCTGGTTCTCTGATGGGTATGGCCCTGATTCACAAGCTCTGGCCAATTGGAAATCACCCAGCAGCGACTGGGCTGTTGATGTATGGTCCGGTGTGCTTGATGGTTTTAGAGAGTTCATTTAAAGGTAATTGGGACATAAGCTTGAGTTTGGTAGCATGGAAGGAATGGTCTCTCATCATGAGACATCCCATGCCAGGAGGGAGCCCAGTAGGCAGGTGGTCATTCACTTCCCCATGGTTGGTGATGGTTTGTTGACAGATCTGTGAAGGGCCCTTCTGGATATTATTCTAAGCAGGTGGGGGACGAGAGACTAAGCAGAGGCTTGTCTCTCACCGGGGCAGGTAAGTGCGGGAATATTTCTTTTGGGGGGAGTACATCCGATGGCTCCTTTTAGGGGATTGGCGACTCCCGAGGCTCTCCGCTCAGGGTTCTGTGGCCCAGCTGGGGAGATACGGACCACCTTTGAGGCTGACTCAACTCACCTGATCAGAGTTTTGCGGCTCTGTGAGTAGGTGACATTGGGAAGGACTCCCAACACCAGGATGGTGTAAAACTGAGGGGTGATGATTTACTGGTGCCCCCCTCGGGGATGGATGCATTGCCCGAGAGACCTCCTTTGGCTGGTGTCCGGTTTAGCCAGGAACCCGCACTTGTTTCCCTTCGCAGATCTTGATTATTCAATGTGGCCCTAATTTGTAACATATTTACCTGTCTCGACTCATTATTTCCACCCTTTACACATGCAAATGCATTACGCTATGTGATTCTTGGAAGCTGTTGTTTGTTTGCTGTGCAATTTGAGAATTCCTGGAGGTTAAAAAATAGTCATGAAAATCTGTTTGTTCTTTGTTCTGTACTTTCATTTGATGGTGCAGTCACTTCTGCACAACATAATTAAGGCTGCAATCCCTATATACTTACCTGGGAGTAAGTTTAATTAAACTCAAACAATAGTACTAACTTTGAGTAGATATGCACAGGGTTGCACTATAAGTCTCTTTACAGAATCCTGCCATTCCAATTAGAACACAGATATTTACCAACCTTTTCTTTAAGTAAGTGTGTGTGTGTATGAATGAAACAGAAACCCTTTCCAGGCTTACATCTGTTATGAATTAAGAAAAGTTTTGATTCTGACTGCAGGATCCAGGAAAATAGCACCAGGGGAAAGGGTTTAAAAGCCCTTCCCCCACTCTAGTATCCTACTTCAAATTGCAGCAGCACACTTGACAGTGGTACACTATTAAAAAGGCAGGAGAAAATGGTTTACAGAATGATTCATAACATGTAATTCTGCTCTTTAATGTCCAGTCTGTGTCTTGAGATCTTTCTGCCAAGCAACTGATTGCTGGCAGTGCAAAATGGTCATCCAGTTTATATAAACCGCACTTCAGAATTATTCAGTTGTATGAGGAACGTCTTCTCACTTTATAATACCATCAAAGAATTATTCTATCACATCAGATTCTCTTTCATATAGTACAGTAATCTCTGCTTGTGTAAACAGATGTTTGAGATTCTTGTGGAGTTAGCTAGAAGGACCTGTGGCATAATGCATATGGAAATCTATTCACTGTAAACTGATTTAAAAGTCAGATAATCATATTACCTTCTCTTTTCTCTCCCATTCTTTTCTTGCTTGTTCCTTTTCTCTTCCATTCCATCTTTTGAGGTCTGCTCACCCATCTTTCAGTTCCCATTCATCTTCCATAGGATATTGTTCTGGTGCATTTTCATGATTGCTTGGAATATTGTGCCAGCTCAGAAAATAGATTATATGGCCCATCCTTTTAAAAAAAACCTATTTGTTTGAAAAAGGGAGAGGGAAGAGGAAGAAAGTTATTTTTTACTCTCTCTAGGGTTTCATGAGTAGTAATACCAATACAGGTACATGTAAGCAATGGCTTGCAAATGCAGCCATTTCCCTCACCCCCATATTGATTTTATTTGGTCCTTGAGTTGACTGCTGGATCTGCCATCACTTCAGGCTACCAGATAGATAATCCCAGCAGCTGATGATGAAAGCATTCGACAAACTACAGGCTGCTGTTGAGTATCACTTTCTCAGAAAGAGGTCTAATGAAAGAGCACCCATATCATTAAAAAGTAATGTTGAGAAGTGGTTCTGAGTAAATCATTCATGTAAGGCATCAAAACAAATCTCATGAGAGGAAATTTCAGAGAAAAATCAATGTCTGTTTGAGGCAAAACATATGGCTTCATCATATTCTGAAACCCGCTTTGTGAATTCTGGTGATTCTCACTTATTTGTACTTTGATCCCCCTTCTACAAAGGTACATGCCAGTAGAAAATCCTTCTCTGCCCACCTTCTTGCTCAGGGCTAATGGCAATAGCCACAGAAGATATACATCTATCTATCTATCTATCTATCTGAAATATTTTTATACCACCTTTCGAGGCAAAGCCTTCTCAAGGCAGTTTACAAGGTAAAAAAAAAAGTAAAACAATAACATATAAAATACAGTAAGCTAAAACAGCAGCATAAAACGTTTACAATAAAAGTCACAGTAGAAACTATAAAATAAAAATGGGCATCCATTCATTCAAATGCAGACTGCAATACCCAGGCCTTGGGCAGTGATACTATGGCCCCTAGACAGCATCTAGAAGAGCATAGGATCATTGGGATTTCCAGCTCTGAGGTTGGAAAAGAGCTCTGACCTCGGAGTTGGGGAGCCACGCTTGGATCCCCACCTCTCAGCTGGCATGGAAAGAACCATGTCAGCTGTGTCTCTGGGGTCGTAAGACTGGTAAGATAGACCAGTAAGATCTATTATGCATCTCTGAAGTCGTAATAGATCAGTAAGCTCTATTATGTTGACAGGCACAATAGATAGGGCTTTTTCTGTGGTGGCCCCATGCTTGTGGAATGCCCTACCATGAGATGTGTTTATAATTCAGGGTGCAATCCAATGGGGAAGCCTGTAAGCCTCCGAACTCAGAGGATTACGGGCATCCTATGCAGGGCAGTAGGAGCACAGAGGTAATCTTCACACTCCTCCTGCCCTCCAAATCAGCTAGATGGCCAATTTCAGCCATCATGCCAAGCTGCTTCAGACAGGGAGGGAAGGAAGTTGGAGCACCACTAGGATATGTAGTACCCTGAAAGACCCAGTCTCTTCTGCTCCCTGCCCTGCAAAACACTCTCTTCACCCCTTCTCTGAGGTCGTAAACAATTACATAACGGTGAAAGAAATGGCAGGATCTCATACAACCAGCCATTGTTGGGGAAGCATTGTAAGTAAAGGCAGTTTTCAGTTTGATTTTGATTCCAGATAGATTGAAAAGGTGATAAAATATCTGAATCAAAATTTTAAACATTTAATGTATAGACAGATAGGAGCAGAACAGAATAGAAGATAGATAGATAGATGTAACTGCTCGCCTCGGGGGGGGCGTAGTGGGCCAAAATCGGCCCCGCTCACGCCCGCCCGAGACTTGCGGGGCGGGCCTTACCGGGTCCCAGCCCCGCTCGCCTCTCCGCGATGAGACACCCGCGCCCGCCGCAATGGTCCCGTCGCATCACTTCCGGCTGTGACGGGACCCTGTGCCGGCGCGACAGGACCCCGCACTGCATCTTTTCCGTAGAAACCAGGGCAACAGCGCTTAAAACGGCCATTTTAAGCCCTATTGCCCTTGTTTCTACGGAAAAGACGCAGCACGGGGTCCTGTCACGCCGGCGCAGGGTCCCGTCGTGGCGGGCGCGGGCAGCTCGAGCGGCATGTAGAATTGCTCGGCGCCGCTGAGAATTGAGCAACGGGGCCCCCAGCGCGGAGAGGCGAAGTGAGGTCCCCCCCCCAAGGTACGTTAACAGCTCTAGATAGATAGATAGATAGATAGATAGATATTTCCCCAACAATGACTAGGGCTAAAAGATCATACCATTAACTTTACTGTTATGCCACTGTTGTTGTTTTTATCAATGCACCATGAGGCCCACCCTAGAGAAGGCAGAACAGGGTGTGGTAGACAAGCTGTATGACAACTTGCCGCCATCTGCTCTGTAAAAGTAGCTGCATAGAGACAGCTTTTGTAGAAGTAGAAAAGGGGGGAAGCTTCCCCACCCCATCTCTGCATGCATATTCAACAAGTAGTACTACCAATACTAGTAGTACCAGTGCATTGGGGATGGAGTATATTCTGAGAGTGTGAATATTATGTAGACTTCCTGAAATATTCCACACATGGTACTAAGGTAAAATGTCTAAAGGCCTCTTGTAATCAGCCTTTGTCATTTCTATTGAAGAATTGCCTTTTCCATGGGTATATCTGCACCAAACACCTAGACTGTTTAATAGTCATTCCTAAAGTCCCCAGGGACCTTTGGGGACTTTAGTTTTGTGAAGGGGGGAGGCTTGGAATCCCTGAAAGAGGATTTTAGCTACAGTTCCCAGAGTCATGACCGTTCATCAGATATAAAACAAAGATAATTTGTGTAGAAAATGAAACAATGCATTTGGCTCTGTTTATGATATGCCTTGAAAAAATATCTAGGGTTAGAGACAGATGAAAGCTATTTTTCAGGATGTTGAAGGTGATATTATATAGAAGCACTGTGTGTGCTCTTCCCACTATCATCTCTGACATACAGAGTTTGCATGCTTCTGCAGTGCTTCAAAAACCTGCAATACCTATTTAACAGGAAATGATAGTGGGACAATGAAATCTGTATGTGTAGAAAAGACAATGATGTTTCTGTCCAGGTCTGGCATCACCACATGGCATATTTGGCCATTTGCAGACTTCCCAGAGCAGTGTGCATCTCTGACACCAGACCTAGACTTTCCCTTAAATTCCTTTGTGGTGGTCAGTGCCAAATGAACACTGTTATAATTTTCCCTCAGTGCCCCTGACATAGCATTTCTATGGGGTACTGTGAGAAACTAATATGGACACTACCTAGCACCGATCAAAGTGAGGGCATTCCACAACAATACTATCAGTGAGAAGGATCTTGGAATCGTAGATCATCAGCTGAATATGAGCCAGCAATGTGATGTGGCTGCAAAAAAGGCAAATGCTATTTTGGGCTGCATTAATAGAAGTATAGCTTCCAAATCGCAAGAAGAACTAGTTCCCCTCTACTCAGCACTGGTTAGGACTCATCTTGAGAACTGCGTCCAGTTCTGGGCACCACACTTTAAGAAGGATGTAGATAAACTGGAGAGGGTTCAGAGGAGGGCAACAAAGATGATCAGGGGACTGGAAACAAAGCCCTATGAGGAGAGACTGAAAGAACTGGGCATGTTTAGCCTTCAGAAGAGAAGACTGAGGGGAGATATGATAGCACTCTTCAAGTACTTGAAAGGTTGTCACACAGAGGAGGGCCATGATCCCTTCTCGATCATCCCAGATTGCAGAACACAGAATAATGGGCTCAAGTTACAGGACGCCAGATTCTGCCTGGACATCAGGAAAAATTTCTTGGCTGTTAGAGCAATACAGCAGTGGAACCAACTACCTAGGGAGGTAGTGGGCTCTCCCACTCTGGAGGCATTCAACGTGCAGCTGGACAACCATCTGTCAAGGATGCTTTGACCTGGATTCCTGCATTGAGCAGGGGGCTGGACTCGATGGCCTTGTAGGCCCCTTCCAACTCTACTATTCTATGATTCTAAAGTACTCCAGTTAGAGGAGTGTTGCTGCCTCCCAGTAAGCCCAGGGGGGGGGGCAGTGGCATAGGAGAGGGGCCAGTACTGAGGGCTCCCAAGGCTGGAGTTAACCCTGCTTTGATCATAAGACATTCATCTCTCTGGTTTGTGGGGAACCAATTATCTTCCATATCCAGCCTAGTACATACCACCAAAGAGTACACTGTGTGCTCCCTGCGCTTGGGAGAGAACAGAACAAAGAAGGTGTGTGGATGTTTCTTGAAAAGTGTACAGAGTTCTATTTCTGCCATTTTTCCAGACAAGATTGGGCTTTCATCCAGTTTAGCCTCCAGACCTTTACTAGTACAACTCCTTTCCTCTACTACCTTTATTTTTATTTTAGGGTGTGTGTTTTGTGTGTGTGTGTCTGGGTTTCTTTCTTCTTCTTTTTAGAAACTGTGTTTCCTTGTAAGGAAATGCATTCTGACAGAGAGAAGGAAATGAAATAAAACTTCTCCTTGAGCACAAAGCACAAAGAAGCGGCTGGCTTGTAAAATGAGACGACGTCTGTGAGGATTTTTCAATCTTATTTGTTATCATTGAAAGTGTAGAATGAGAGTGGTGAGTGATCACTCAACAAGAGCCACTGATGACATGAAAAGTCAAGAGGAACAAGGACATAACATGGAACTGCAGACAGTTACTTATTTTCCACCTCAGTCCAGTAGCGGTCTTTTAACACCCTCACTGTGATCCAGCGAAACAATTGGGCATACGTGCTTACTGAAAGTGTTAACTTGTGGAAGTCCTACATGCATAATCAAGTTCCACTGCTGGTAAGGCAAGTGTTGGTGGCATTTTTCCTCCCCCAACCTGCCTACTCAAGACCCATTTCTTCATGCAGGCTTTATCTGAAGTGCGATCCAGCCAGTATGGTTATAGCTGACTAGTGATTACTTTACTGTGTTTTTATTGTTATATCTTATGTTTTTATCATTTCTGTAAACAATTGATGAAGAGACCAGGGATAAAAATCCATCCTAATTCCTACTTAGAGTAGATCCACTGAAATGAGTGGGACTTAAGTTAGTCATGACTACCTGAAGTCCCATTCATTTCAATGGGTCTATTCTAAGTAGGACTTACCGTATTGTTCCGAGTATAGGCCGCACTTCCCCCCACCCTAATTTGAGTCTCTAAACTAGGGGTGCGGCCTACAATCGGGATGCTGCAAAAAAACCAACATCCTGCTGGAGGGGTGTGCCCGCTCGCCTCGAGGCGGGCGTAGCAGGCCAAAACCAGGGCAACCAAGCTGAGGGGGGAAACTGCACTGGCTGAGGCTGATGGGACTCGTAGTCCAGCCCAGCTGAGGGGGCACCGCGCTGGCCAGGGCCGATGAGACTCGTAGTCCATCCCCTGCAGCGGGCTGCTCCCAGGCCAGGTGCTTCCCCCGCCTCCCACCCCCACACGCATCCCCCTGCCACATGCCTCTTTCCAGCACAGCTGCCGCAGGCTGAGCTTTGCCTCGAGCGAGGTGCACGCCTTGGAGTTGTCCACGGTGATGGGCCGCGGGGCCCACCGGAGATGTGGTCAGGGCGCCGGCGCAGCCAGGCCCTTCTTCTTTCTCAGCGTTGGCAGCAGCAGCACGGGGGGAGGGAGGTGGCAGCTTGGCAGGGGCTCCTGTGGCGGCGGCACCTCTGCGCCCGGCCGAGACCCGCGGCGCCCCCGGAGAGGCATGAGCCGAGGCCGCCACACCCGGGCCTCTTCTCGGCGACGCCTCGCCCGCAGGCTACGCCCTGGCCCGGTGTGCCCTCGCCTGCCGCCGCTGCCTCCTCGCCGTCCTCCTCCTCCTCTGCTTGGACGCAGGCGGTGGCGGCTCCTCCGGGCGGGGGCAGTGTCTCCATGGGTCCGGTGCTGGGCCACGGCCGGCTGCTCTCCTGCTGCAGCCGCAGCGGCCACCCCAACTCCTCTTTCTCCTGCAGCCACCACCGCCAGCAGGATGTTGCTTTTTCCGTGCCGCTCATTAAAAATTTAATTTTTTAAAAATGGCACCAAACTTCAAGGGTGAGGCTTATAATCAGGAGCGGCCTATACTCAAAAAATACGGTATATCAGATTTCCCCCCAAGGAACTTACATTTCTCCATAACAATGAATGGTTAGATCACTTACTAATGACACCACAGCAGCAACTACTACAGGCATTTGCAGAGCCACCATCCCTACCCAGGGAAGGGAAGGCAGCCCATCTCAGCAGGCAAATTCTGGAATATCATAAAATGGCAAATTATCAAATATTTTGTGTATTATCATCTTTTTACCAACAGGAGACAACATGTGTGTATGTTCTCAGATGCCAAAATGATAGCCGCTCTCCATGCACTATATTTCAGGATTCTTGGGTAGATTCAGAACCTGCTGTGGGATTTTACTAGTGTTTTGAGTGCTTCTTGGTGGAATTCACGGATTACTCATACACTGAAACTGCACCTCACCTTGTTACCTCCTTCAAGATACAGTTGTTCAAGAAACAAGAAGTGACTGACTGCTTCCTCTGACAAAAAGAATGATATATTTGAAACACTTTAGGTTCCTGCCCACCTTGTGCATGCAGTGGAGGTGGCTTTGCCTCCATCACAAGGGAAGAGAAAAACACAAAGACGTGTTGGAATGGTAATGGATGGGTGTATGGGTGTTTATTTCATTTTTGTTCTAAGGTACATAACAATTTTGACGTGTAACCAAATTATCAATAGTACATAATACATGCACTTTGTCTCGCATTTTTGTCAGATTTGCTAGAAGATATGGGAGGCTTTGAGATGAGATTCATAGATCATAGAGTTGGAAGGGGCCTGCAAGGCCATCGAGTCCAACCTCCTGCTCAATGCAGGAAACTAGAGGAGTAACCATCCAAGTAACCATCCAAGGAGTAACCATTACCATCCAAGTAATAACCAGGCCTGACCCTGCTTAGCTTTCCACACTCAGTCAAGCTGAGCCAGCGTGAGCCACAGGCCTGTATATATGACTGTAAAGTAAGTTTCATCTTCTTTTGCTACCAGTGATGTTCCTGTTTCAGTTTCCAGTGTTCCTACAAGTTATTATTCCTTTCCAGGAATATGACTGAATATTTGGTGGATGATGGTCTGAGACGCCTCCATTAACATACATTGTAAAGGGAAGCCATATTACCATGACCCTGTCCTTTTACATTGTTCCTCTGATTAATCTATTATGCTGTGTTAACAGGGTGTGGTCACATAAGAGTTAATCTCCTACTCTGCAGGAGATGTAGCAGGCTGTTGGGGGCTATGGGAGATTTCCCCAGCACTGCCAGGCATACTGCACCTTCAATGGGTAATCCCACCTATGGTGTTTCTTATTCATAGCAAATGCTTATATTTCAGGGTCTAAGGAACTTTCTGCCACTATAACTCAGAGTTCCATAAGCTGACTATTTTCTGTTAGCATAGTCTCCAATTGCCCCAAAAATGCAGGGACCATCACAAAAACCCTTAAGCCATCATGGCTTCACTTTGTCATGCAAAGTCCCAAATTCCCCTGGCTCCCGCAACTGCAAGCTACTTAAAGGGGCCATGGGCAAAATTGCAGCTAAGCTTGCAGTTTTAGCTTAGCTGCAATTTTGCCCATGGCCCCTTTAAGATAGCTCTGCTTAGGCTCAAACAGGGAGGGAACAGATGCTGCTAAGCTGGGAGGGCCAGGTGAAGATGTGTGAGCGCAGGTGCATGTTCTACCTACTGCCTCTGCTGCACATTGCTGTGGGAAAGGGATTAGCTGGGTGAAAGCCTGGACCGAGGGAGAGGTGAATGAGGGAATTTATGACATGATTCCTATACCTTGGATTGAGAGCATAATTCGTTCCGGAACCGTGCTTGTAATCCAAAACACTCTTATATCAAAGTGAGCCTCTGGCGGGCATGAGCGGGGCCGATTTCGGCCTGCTACGCCTGCTCAAGGCGAGCGGTTACATCCCTACACTTGTATTGCAAGACGTCACTTGTTTATCAAGTCAAAAATTATTAAAAAATTTTGCTTGTCTTGCAAAACGCTCTCAGACCAAGTTACTTGGAATCCAAGGTATTACTGTATTGCCAAAGATTTTATTTCCTAACAGAGCTGACTCTTTGCCTCTAACAGGTGAGTTTACAGTGTCAGAAGGAAATGCAAGGAACTTCCCCTTCTCTCTGAAGCTCCATGTTTGGAGGTGTGGGGTGGGTAAGCTTCACCTATTGAATTTGTGTCAATCCTGACTATTTTAAAACAAAAAGAGATTGCCCTGTAAACACTGACCCCCCCCCCCCATGAAAAACACCAGATATCAACAATTAAGGTTTAAGTAAGGTAAATTACTGTGAAGAAGGACTGCCAACCGGTCCTTTATTCAAGACCAGAGATCAAGGTGCAAGACTGCCAGCCTTAGCTCTGCCGTCTTGACACTGATTCTCTCAGGGCCTTGCCCTTGTCTGTACTCTGGATTTAGCACTGAACCACAGAGGAACCACACACTCCGTGTGGGGTAAAACCAGGAAAGTTTATTTCAGGTAAACAGATTACAACAAAAGGTGGGAAATGAGGGAAGGGGGAAAGGTGGGGAAGACACTTTGGTATACACAGTAGAGCTACAAAATAACAAAGCTAGTTCCTTCACTATATCACTACCCAGGCCTTCTCTTTACCTGGGGGTTGTTTGGTCCTCTTCAGGTCTTGCCTCAGCACAGCCCTCCTCCCGCCAAAGCGTGCAGACCACAACACAGGTTGGTGGTCCCCTTGAGGGCTTGCCTCAGCAACAGCCCTAATTCAGCTAGTTCACCGAGAGCTACTTGGGGCTGGATCCTGAGGTCAGACCGAAGTCCTGGACCTCCACGCAGCTTGCTGCCCATGATCAACAACAAACCCCAAAAGCCTCAGCAGCAGTATAGATTCTTCCCACCCCACCCCTCCTTTCAGTCTTTAGCCAATCAGGATGAAATTCATCTGACTAGGCAGGGTGGTGGTGGTTCTTTCCTCATGACTAGGGGCTTGAGAACATTTGCATATGAATATCTGAGGCACAGGGGCATCAAAGGGGCATCAAAGGGACAGGGGAGACTATGTGGTGTTGGGGGCCCATCAGATAACCTATGTACATTTGCATGACGTTCCCAGCCCCCAGCTGGGATTATCGTGTTTACAGGTGTGGAGGTGTGCATGTGTGTGTGTGGTGCAGGAAACTCTGAGGCTTTTTCCTTCACAATTACAAAAGCCATTTATAAAATATTATGAAATAATATATAATATAATAATGTAATAATTATAATATATAAAATTTTGTGTGTTTCCTCTAATAACTTTTGTACTTGACCACGCCCTTTGGTTGCCTGGCCATACCCTTGGCCACACCCTCATGTTGCCTGGCCACACCCTCTTGATCACACCTTCATGTTGCTTAACCATACCATTTACAAATTCACATGTGTGTCCCTATTTTCATCTGTGAAATGTTGGAGGGTATGTGTTAGACTATTTTAAAATCTCCTAGTAGCTGGTATGAAAGGCTTAGGTATGAGATGTACACCAACACTAGAGACAAGATGAACTATTAAACAAGTAATGTATTAAAGGGATATTTTGTACATAATGGTTTACTAATATTCACTCTGGGGTTTTCAAAAGACTGCTTAGTGACAATTCTTAAGGACTCAAGAGACACTGTTGTTGTTACAAGCCTCTAAGGACTTATTTTACCTTAGGGCAAATTTCCTAAACCTCCACCCCAGCTAAATACCCTTACAACCAGGTCCAGCTTTGGGGTACAGTCTTCCTCTGACACCCAGGCTTCTCCCAATGCATTACTGGCTGCTTGAATGGCTCATCTGGGTTTTTACTGCCTGCTTGTATAACCTTCCTCTGTCAAGATCTTAGGGCAGCCTCTTTGCATAACACAGCCACCTGCTCCCTACTCCTGATCTTCAGCCACATATGGTTATCCCACAGAGAGGGAATAGCTTACTATTCAGGACATAGCTGTTCACTTTTTCCTCAGCTTTCTATTAGTTCTAAAACACCACACACCACCCAACAGCCCTTCTTCCTCTCTGACTACCACTGACTGACTCTCTCAACTGTCATACCTTGGCTGTCATTTCCCAACCACTCTTTTCCATTTAGCTAGACTCCTCAGCCAATCATAATTGAATTTACCTGATCCAGGCCCCATCTAACAATATTCAAAGGTATTCTTTCTCCCTCCCCCTTCAGAACCTCACTCAGCAATGACTACACAGGCCTTTGACAGTAACAAAACAGGCCTACTCAGATACATCATTGCCTCACATAAGCCACACAAAGTAAACATTACACAAGTCTCATTTGTTACACAACATTCCACAACAAATACAGGGCATTTCTTCACAGGGGCAGAGATGTTCATTATTAAAAGTGAATTCCTAGCAGAAAGGTGTGTCTGGTGTGTGCCCTTTATTTTCTTTTAAGCTAGGCCCAGATTACAATATTTGGCCAAGCTTCCCTGTGCAGTGTGGCAATGGCCTATGGTACAGAATGGGTGTTAAACTTCTTTCAGTCTAGGGGCTGAATTCCATGGGGCCACATTCTTGTGGTTGGCAGGGTCAGATGCAAAAGGGATGGGGCCAAAGGCAAAAGGGGCAGGGCCAAATACTGTCATATTTCAGCTTAAAGCTCTTACTGCCAGTCACTAAGCCTTAGGAGAGGCATTTCAACCTTCTACAATGGGGGGAACGCTGCATAGATACTGGGAAACCACAAAAAAAATGGTAGTTGGGAGAAACGGTGAAGGGGGCATGGCTTCTGCGGAACCCCAGAGGGCCAGTTTGGGACCCCGGGCAAGCCAGATTTGGCCCTTGGGCCTGAGGTTCTACATCCCTGCAGCACAGCTTAATGCTTTAGGGCAGCTGCACCTTTCCCTGGTCTCTTTCCTTGGGTGGCAATGTACTGAACCCCAACACACCCCAGCTTATGAGAGGACAGGACTAGCCACTCACCTCTTAGGGGCTCAGACAATAGGATTTCTTTGGGTTCCTGTCAAATTGGCCTGATGAAGGATGCCTCTCTCCCTCTCTGTTTTGGTCTGCTGGACAGCTTACATTTGTAACCACAACTTGTGGTAGGTTCACTGTGGGTGTGGAAAGGGAGAAAGAAAGGCTGATAGAAAAATAGTGAGCAGCAGCCTGAGGCACTGGGATGGTGAAGGGAGGCTTACCTGAGCCTACCATTCTCAGCTACCCATGGTTGCATCGGAGCATCTACAATGGCCATGCCAGCCAGTAAGTGGGGTCCAAAGAGAAGGGGAAGGGGGTTTGGGGATTGAGTTGGGTGGGATGGAAATACGTTTTTGGTCTTAAGGGAGTTATGCTAGTGCAAATTTGGCTTGGACTAGAAACGATATGAGCTATTTCCCTATTTGGGGGAGAAATTTCTTTGTTTATTTCTGAGCTAATCCAATGCAAGGCACAGGTGTCTCTCCTACCCCTATTCAAGATAGACAAAACTAAATCTCAGCTCTATCTAAAATTGTTATTTTTTTCTCTGTGTAGTACATACAGGAACGGTGCAGGGCTGTTTGGCGCCCTAGGCCAAATTATATTTAGCGCCCCCCCTCGTGCCGTGGGGGGGACTCCGGAGCAAAGCAGCCCTGCTCTGCAACCCCCCCCACACCGCCGCTGCCGCCGCCACCACCTCCCTCCCCCCCCACTGCTGGCTGCTGGCGGCTGCTGCTGCTGCTGCCGCCGCCTCCCCCTCCTCCGACACGACGGGACCCCCGCACTTTTTTTTTTGCCAGGGAAACCAGGGCAACAGGGCTGCTTAAGCCCTGTTGCCCTGGTTCCTCCCACCAAAACAACGCTGGCGGGGCTCAGGAAACGACGCGAAGGTAGGTAGGTGGCTGGCGGGTGGGCGGGCGCGTGGGCGGGCGCGGACACGTGCGGGGGGGAGGTGCAGCGGCAGCAGCGGGCGGGGAGGTGCGGCAGAGGCGGCAGGCGGGGCAGGAGTGCGCCGGAGGCGAGGAAGGAACGCAGCGTTTCTGCGCCCTCTTCCGCCACGTGCCCTAGGCAGCCGCCTGGGTCTGCCTAGCGGTAGCGCCGGCCCTGAGTACATCCAATTGTACAGGGGCGATAGGGTGATCTCTATGAAAACCTCTTCTGTCTGGTAGGCTCCTGAATCTTAAGCAGAGGCCACAATGATGTACTGCTGCCTTTTAATTGGAGATATCAGGGTTTGAACCTGAGACTTTCTACATACAAAGGATATGTATTACTGCTGAGCTAGGGCACCTCTTAAAATGAAAGCTGGAAGTGTCTCATTCTGTGGGCTTCCTAATTTCGCATTTACATATGTTGCCTTGTCCTTTTTGCAAGGAGCTCAGGGTTCCTCCATATTAACTGTTTAATAGTCCAGTGAGGTAGGTTAGACTAACAGATCATTACTAGCTTAAGGTCATCATGTTTAAGGCTGGGTTTGAACCTAGATTTTATTTTATTTATTTATTTATTATATTTATACCCCGCCTTTTTTCCTTCAAGGACCCAAGGCGGCTTACATAATCCTCCTCCTCCTCCTCCTCTCCATTTTATCCTCACAACAACCCTGTGAGGTAGGTTAGGCTGAGAGTCAGTGACTGGCCCAAAGTCACCTAGTGAGTTTCATGGCCGAGCGGGGACTAGAACCTGGATCTCCAGAGTCCCAGTCCAACACTCTAACCACTGCAGTACATACATGAATAACCTTTTTAAAACTGGGACCCGCCTTTAACCTGTCTGCAACATGGAACTCAATTGTGCAGTCAGATCTTACTCCCAGCCAACTAGGTTTATAGCCATAATTCCCCCCCTGTGCCTTCCTTCTTCTTGTCTGTGAGTCTTATTCCTGTGTCTTAGTCCTTCTGTTTCTTCTATTATCTTTCTGTGACCTTCTCCAGTTTGTTTGTTTTTTAAATCGCTAGACCACAAAAAATGATGTAGTGATGGACTTACCTTAGGCTAGGGCATGATCCACTTCAGGGTCCAAAGTTGCCAGCTGAAGACTGGTACACTACACTGCAGTAGCTCTCAGTAAGTGAATGCTTTGCAGTTTGATGCAAATACATGTTTATATAAGGCATGGGGGAACAGGCAGTCTAAGAGCTGATTTTGGTTGTATGGAAGTGATTATTTTACTTTCCAACTTGTTCTGTACATCAGTGTTCAGAATGCATAGGTAACATAGTTACTAAGCAGGGACTGGCATCATGATTTCATACATATAAGTCAAATGAAATAGATTTTCTCAGACAGATGGAAATTAGTGCTAGGTGGAAAATGAAGATGTGAAATTGGAATTTGACATTTAAATGAGAAGGAATTGCATCTGCAATGATTTGACAGCATCTCAGATAAAATGACATGTCATCTGTCTTCATAATACAAGGTGGAAATTGGTGATCAATTTGGATCAGGAATATGCTTCCCTTTCCTGCCCATTGCTGGGGAATTGTACAACAAAGTGTGTGTGGGATTTCACATTCCTCTTAAGCATCTGTGCCAGAGGCAGGACACATTATTTGATATTCCACTGGGGTGTTCTGGTACTGTTGCCCCATGTAAGAGACACAAATATTTCAATCTTAATTTATCAATATGATGTTAGTACAGCAGAATCTACTTAAAGCTTGTCAAACCTCGGAACAATATCCATGGCTGACAGTGGCATAATGATAGGTTTGATTGGACCAGAGCCAAACACTTTTTAACTGCAACACTTTAACTGCACATATAGCTAAGGACAAAATGGGTTGAGTAGCATTTTAAAAAACCTTAAGGGCTACCAAGCCTTCTGCATATATTTTTTTGTCCTTGTATAACCTTTACAATTAAATGCAATAGATAAAATAGGGCACCAGTAAATAGAAATGCCTATATATAAGTGCAAGAAGTACAGGAAACCATTCCACTAGAAATTGATTTAACTAGAAATAATAGCCAATTTTCATTTCTGTGCCAACTGGTACCTCCCAAATCCAGTGATGCACAGTTATCCCCTGATCTTTCCCTGCTTCCAACAATCTCCTCATGCTTTGATAGTACCAAAGCACTATATGTTCCACTTGCAACTTGCATTTGCTGATGCTCACCTGCAAAGCACCATTGGGAGGGAACAATTTGCAGGTGAGAAGTAGAAGGCGAGGTACTGAACCCTTTCCCCCAGTTATAACTCCCCCCCCCCATAACTATCCCTAGCCACTTTTCTCTCACCATAGTTCCAGACCCATTTTTGGCTGAGAAAAGTGACGTTTGTTTGTGGTGTGTTGCAAGGGCAGGTTGCAAGGGAAAGAAGTAGCCCAGGGAAGGATTAAGTACACCTTTCCCTGCCCATAGCTTCTCCCCTGCAAATATCCTGCTGGAATCTGGTGATCCAAGTTGTGGGCTGACAACATTATGCAGGGAACATTTTACCAGTGACTGGAGATCCAAGGGCACCTGCCTGCAATGCCATTATTTACTATGATGAGGGAAAAGACTGAGTGTAAATTGTAGATGGCTTGGCAAAAATTATCCATACCTTGGTTATGCATCACATAAGAATACTGCAATGTGCTCTGTGTGGGGATATCCCTGAAGAGTGTCTGGAAGCCTCAGTTGGTGCAAAATGCAGCAGCTAGGCTGCTAATCGGTACATGGTACGTGGCACCATATTGTGAGAGCTGGACTGACCCGGGTTCAAAAGCTTCCCTAGCCAGTGACCCTCAGTCCCAGTCACGCAGGCGGAAGGAGGAGATAACAGCAGTTAATAAAGATTAAAGAGTTTATTTGTAAGACCCAATTACATGGGATTAAGGCAATCAATGCATCTCTTACTCACTACATCATTGCAGATACAAATCCAATACCCCAGTGGTAAGGCTAGATGAAGTGAAGTCCAGAACAAGAAACATGTTGAGTCGAGACGAGAGGAGAAGAGAAGGAGAAGTGAAACTATCAACAAGTGTGTTAGCTTTATACCACAGACCCTGCACCTATAAATAGGATATTACTCACCCCAGTTGTATAACCTATTCATCAACATGTTGATTCCAAACCTGTCCAAGGTTGCTGAGTCATATCACCTTGAGACTATGTCTCATGACCAAAGACCTTGTGTACTTGAACTCAAGAGACATCCTCCATTGTCAGGTGATGTCAGGTGATAATCCTGATGTCAGGTTATAATCCTGATGTCAGGTGATAATCTCGTTCTGCCCATGCAAAACCTAACATCCCCCTGCTTTTGCATTTGTCGCAGAACGTGGTTATTTACCTCATACAACAGCAACAGCTTTGTTAACATCTGATGCTGTTCTTTCATCTATGGACTTTGATAAAAAAACTTCTGCAGGAATGACTTTACCTGCCAGAAATTTGAACCACCATCAAATCACTTCTGATGTATCCCTCCTCATGACACAGTTTTATTTGCAGACCCAAAACGTTGTGTATTGCTATCTGCCTGCAGCATAGCAATCCTGCCTTGGTTTCCTGAAAAAACTGTAATAGGTTTTTCACATCAATCCCAGCATCATTTAAACATTTTTTAAAGGCTTATCTCTGATCATTATCTGGGCCCATAACCAGATGTGAGAGCTGGACTGACCCGGGTTCAAAAGCTTCCCTAGCCAGTGACCCTCAGTCCCAGTCACGCAGGCGGAAGGAGGAGATAACAGCAGTTAATAAAGATTAACGAGTTTATTTGTAAGACCCAATTACATGGGATTAAGGCAATCAATGCATCTCTTAACAATTTAAACTATTTAAACAAATGCAATAACTATTCAAGCTTTACAATAGCATAATAGCACAATACATAATACAATGTATTCCGTTCAGTTTCAGTTGAACTCTAACTTTTAGATGATTGTTTCTACAAAATCAATCAAACAAAGTATGGTTATAAAAATAACAAACTTCAGGTGTGTTCTTGTTGCTTCTTACTATCACAACCACAACTGGCATTTCTGTGAATCTGTAAGCCACCTGTGCTCTGACTTGTAAATCTTAGTCTGAAGTGTGATGTTCCCTCCAGATAACACACAACTCCTTTTCAGAGCTCTCCAAGCATGTCCTGTTGGCCTAACAGCCTGCCTATTACACTGACAGCAATACCTGGCCTTGTTGCTTGTACAATAAAGCTCAGCAGCCCAATGCTTCTGTGTAGCATTCAAACTGCTTTTCCATCAGCATGTGCTTGAAAATCCTCAATTATTTGGAGTCTCGCACTGAGTTAACTATCTCCAAAATTCTCAATCACATCCATGATATTTCTGGTTTGTTGCAGTAAGATACTGCCCTCTTGGTTCTTCCTCAACTTCTATTTACAAATAAACAGTTGATCCACCACCAAGCAGTTTCAATTCAATGAAATTCCAAACCCTGGATCAATTATATCATATTGCTTTAATCTGTCCAGAAAAAACAATAGATCATCCATCTAAACAAAGTACATACAGTCTATGTCCGTGTTCCTCCTGTTTAACAAACAAACATTGATCTGCCTCTCTGTGCAAATCTCAATTCAGCAATGTTTGAGTTCAAAACAGAATTCCAGCCTCCAGCTGATTCTAGCTTTTCTACAGAAAAATATTC
Organism: Shinisaurus crocodilurus; assembly: GCA_021292165.1. Lineage (NCBI taxonomy): Eukaryota > Metazoa > Chordata > Lepidosauria > Squamata > Shinisauridae > Shinisaurus > Shinisaurus crocodilurus. The sequence goes on from CM037876.1 coordinate 235,417,684, forward strand.
TCAGACAGTTTTCCAAAGACTTCCTCTAATTTAAAATGCTTATGTTCCAATATTTCCAATTGTGAAATATTCATACATCTTCTACATTCTTAAACATCAGTCTAACTGTTTCCAAAGCAAATTGTTGTTGCACTCATCTTATGATTATCCAGCTCCTTTTAACTTGAGCAAAAATCACAAGCAACCAATCTTGCTGTTTTTCAGATAACCTTTTCCAATCTGGTTAGTTTTCATTTAAAAAATCTATCTGGTAACAATGAGTTCCATGGACTGCTGTTTGTTTCCCCAGCTTCCATGTTTTGTTCTTTATCCAAAGAATTCAACTCAGCTTGCATAGCCTGAAGCTATGGCTTAGCTTCCTTAACAGACAATTTTTCACCTCTTTGAAATTTTGAGCTTTCAAATGGCTTTTCCTGCAAATTCATCCTGATATCTCACAGGTTGTTTGACTCACCTGTTCCTTACCTCATCAGTTATCAGGTTCTTGTTCCAATGAAATTTGCACCATGATAGACAATCATTTGTTTAGTCTCCACTAAACCAAATGTGTATCAGATTTGTCAAATTTACCTGACTGTCTTTCAGCAAATGCTTCTCTATACTGACTCTGCCCTTGATGCATCTCCTGCATTAACAGAATTAATTTTGAAAAATGATCTCACCTTTTCATTTAGCATTATACTCAACACTTCTAGATAATCTCACTATCCAAGTGTTGTTCATGTGAAACACAATATTCTCATTTCTAGAAAAATCTCATGTAAGCTCCCTTACAGATTTCTTCTAACTTTGAGGTGTATGTACCTACATATCAGATCCAAGATCCTGAAATGTTTCTCCAGAAGATTCCTCCTTCTACACTACTTTCCATAAGGTGTACAGTTCAATACACAGAACTAAAACTTCTATCATGTACATAATCAAAACATCTAAGAGCTTCTACCCAAACCTCATTAGCCAAATTATTATCACCTCTTCTGAGTGTTTGTTTACTCTTCCACACAATCCATGTGTTCAATACCACATCCTGTTAGAAATGCATCAAAACATGCACTGAATTGAACTTCCCCCATATCTCAAAATAAATAGGTAACATGGGTAATATGCTTGTTTCCCATCCAAGCACAAAACACCTTGACTTTGTTCAATACTCCAGCTTGCTATCTAACATGTACACAACCTGTACTTAGTGTATTGATCAATTAACGTGCTTCTCCTCTAAAAACCATCAGAGTACCCACAAGATCACCAAGAACAAATTGAAATGAAATGAACTGGTTTTTCAGCTTGCCTTCCAGTTTACCTGTTGAAGCTAGCATCCCTTGTTTATGTGCACAAAATTCCTTTCATGTGAAAATTACAATTTCCCAATGCTTTCCCCACAACACAGTTTGCATTTTCTTTCACAGGCCTGTGAATCTAAATGACCAAACATCATGTGATATGCATGCATGTACATGTCATACGTATAAGCATTTAACCTTTTTATAGTTGCAACAGTACAACTTTCCATTTCTTTATTACATCATTACAGTATAAAAGAAATAATCCATCTCTTAGCTTTGCCATATAAACATACCTTTTAATTATGCAGTATTTCACATTTTGCTACAGAAAAATCCACAATATACTCAAGTCATATATACATTCAGTACATTTCCTGACATTTCAAAGAGCATATATTACACTTTCTTGAATCCAAGTTATCCAACTTTCAAGAAATACATTTCCAAAAACATGACTGTTAAACTCCTGACCATTTGCATAGTCCTCCTTCTGCTTATTTATGTCCAACACAGAAAGCTTCGTTTAAACAATCTACTGTTTCTGTTCAAACAAAATAATGTCCATTTTGTTATGTCCTGGGTTAAAACACAAAGTTTTTCCCGTCAGCAGCACCCCGGCTGATTTCAAGCTCCTTCTTCTGTGATCCCACATGAAGAAAATGAAGAACAGCTTCTCATTTTAAGCACAGCTTTCTCTGTTCAAAACTGCCGCGCTGTTTTTCCCCTGTTGTTTTAAAACCACGCCTCCGCTGGTTTGATACAGCCTCCCGTGTAGTATCAAGTTTCCCAAGATACGTTCCTGTCACACGTGACTTTGCTTTGCTGCGACACACGCTCCAGACGCTTTACCCACGTCAGACGTAATCCACGTCATTTGTAATCCAAGCCACTTGTTGATACAATGCAAAAGATAGCTGATCCACTGCTGAGTGAAGAAGCAAACTGTAAAAGAAATATGATCCTCCTGCTGTAGCCTTGACTCAATGAGTAGACACAGAGCATCCTGGAGATATTTCCTTGCCCGATATAGCTCCTTGACAATCACTCCAGCAAGCTGTGGAAAACGAAATCCTTGTGTCCAGTGTTGTTCACTTTTCAGCCTAGTAGCTGCCCGAACCTCGGATTTGCCAAGCCTGGCACCTCCGTTCCAGCTGCTTCCAAAACGAAAAATCCTCCGTCTCTCTGTCCTGCATTCTTCAGTTGTGCTGCATTCCAAGCCGCTATTATCAGCACCCAGCTTTAGCAACACGCATCGCCTTCCCGGTTTGTTTACAAACCGTTCTTACAAATGTTAAATAAATCCTTTAACTCTATAACTGCCGAATTTCTCCGTACTGCGTCTCTGGGCTTATCTGCCCATTTGAGATAACCATCAGGCTTATCTCTGATCATTATCTGGGCCCATAACCAGATGTGAGAGCTGGACTGACCCGGGTTCAAAAGCTTCCCTAGCCAGTGACCCTCAGTCCCAGTCACGCAGGCGGAAGGAGGAGATAACAGCAGTTAATAAAGATTAAAGAGTTTATTTGTAAGACCCAATTACATGGGATTAAGGCAATCAATGCATCTCTTACTCACTACATCATTGCAGATACAAATCCAATACCCCAGTGGTAAGGCTAGATGAAGTGAAGTCCAGAACAAGAAACATGTCGAGTCGAGACGAGAGGAGAAGAGAAGGAGAAGTGAAACTATCAACAAGTGTGTTAGCTTTATACCACAGACCCTGCACCTATAAATAGGATATTACTCACCCCAGTTGTATAACCTATTCATCAACATGTTGATTCCAAACCTGTCCAAGGTTGCTGAGTCATATCACCTTGAGACTATGTCTCATGACCAAAGACCTTGTGTACTTGAACTCAAGAGACATCCTCCATGTCAGGTGATAATCCTGATGTCAGGTGATAATCTCGTTCTGCCCATGCAAAACCTAACACATATTACACCTGTCTTGAAAGGCCTGCTCTGGTGGCCAAATGCTTTCCGAGCTCAATTCAAAGTGTTAGTTTTAACCTTTAAAGTCCTATACAGCTTAGGGCTAGTGATGCTGCTGAATTTTGTAATCAGTTGACTCATTGGTCAAAACTCTGTGTTCATAATGCTCATTTTTGTAGCAAGCTGGGATTGCCGTCTTCTGAATTCATTATTAATTTTGGAATAGATTGTGAGCTTCAGTGCATGCACAGCCTGCATCTAAACTATGGCATTTTGGTTCATGTGCTGCTGAGTTGGTTGGTCTAATCCTTTTCTTTCAGGAGGAAATGTGATGATATCACTTGGCAATGCCGTTGTCTCTCCTCTCCTATTGGTGACAGTGAGTAAATGTTATGTAGGAAGCAGGGATGGGGACTCGGACTCGAGGACTCGACTCGTGAGTCGGACTGAATCCCCCCTCTGACTCGAGTCAGACTCGAGTCCCAATATTTTTAATGGGACTCGAGACTCGACTCGGGACTCGAGACCAAGGACTCGTGTTCCTCAAATGCAACATGGATAGGTTTTAGGAAGTACAGCAACTTTATTTTTAAAAATCATTTTCCTAAAATGCAACCTTTCAGACATTTTGGGTTTGGCTGCCTCTGCCTGCCTGTTTGGGGTTCCCAGCCTCCTCTGCCTGCCTGGTCTCTTCTTAACCAGTTCCACAGTTTGAATTGTCCAAGACAAAGGCCTCTGCCTGCCTGCTTTGGGGTTCCCTGCCTCCTCTGCCTGCCTGGTTATTTTGGGTTTGTCTGCCTGGTCTGTTCTTGCCAAAATCAGTTGCAGAGTTCTGAAATAAAAAGGCACACTTGTGCCTAGAATTTATTTAAGCCACACATCTAAAATAGCCTTATTTTGTTGGGGGAAACCCCCATTGATTTTAATAGGGACTCGTGGAGTCAGCTTTGGGAGTGACTCAGGACTCGGGACTCATGAGTCACCATTTTGGACCAAGGACTCAGACTCGGACTCGAGACTCGGGTCCAAAGACTCATGACTCGACTCGTGACTCGAGACCAAGGACTCTTCAACATCCCTGGTAGGAAGGTCATGTGGAAACAACCAATCAGGAAGGAGTAAATAACACAGTGACACATGGAGCGCTTACACTTGAAGCTGTTAATCTGATGTATCTACTTTCAGTTTTGTTGCAGAATTGAGATCTGAGTTCTACACAGAACTTTTCCTTCCCTGCTTTTCTGCTACATAACCTCTTGGTGGTGCTGTGCGGTAGCAGAATATTGCAATTACACAAGTAGGAAAATACATTTTCTTTCACTTCCACAAGTAAAACTCCATTTTCCCTGCTCTAAAAAAAAAACCTGGGAAAGTGCTCTTTACAAATAGAAATGAAACTGGAGGGTCACGACATCATCTAAAGAACCTGTAAACAACTGTAAGGAATGATGAGTACACAGTAAATGTCTCATGTAGAAAAGCTCATTACACAATTACATTACACAATTACAAACTATAGCTCCCAAGATGCAGTTTGATATTTGTGCCTAAATAAATCAGCCTAACCTACCTTCACGTGTGGCATACACCACCACACAAACTTTTTATTTTACCCGTTGCCACCACTTTATAGTGTAACACATACCCATGTGCCCCCATACTCATGGAAGCCCTCAGTGGCATGTTTGATGGGTCTTTTAGCCACCTTACTCCTTTGTTTTATACATCTTCCTTGTTCAAGGTATGGGCCTTTACACATCCAGGTCACTATGTTCCCCTCAGGTGTCCTGCTTGCCTCCCACCTGGGACTCATGGAAGATGCCTCTTTCGGTCAGTTGCCTGGGCCACTCCCCTCTCCTCACAAGCCTTTGGCCCCAACCGCCTTGGCTAACTAGGGTAATGACCTGAACACTGTTATTTGCCTCGCTGCCACCTTTCTCCTCAGAGATTGTTCTCTCAGATGTGTGTGTTCCTTCCCTTAGTCACTCACTCACTCCCACACTAAGAGCTAACAGTAAATCAAAACAAATTTATTTCTACAGATGGAAACATAAGTTACATTCAGGTGCTTGCTTATCTTAAAAAACGTTACAATATTTCAGCTGCAGGCTGAGGTAACTCCTCTAACCTCCACTATTGATTTTGCGTGCTTCTCTAGATGTCTCCCAGTTCCACCCTCAACCCACACTCTGAGTCCTCCACAGCCTTTCACACAGCTTTCTGCCCCTCACTAACTTTCTGAGCACTGTGATTGACTCTGCACTCTCAGGGAGGGAGAGGCAAAATTCCAGCTGTCTGTCAAACCTACCCCACAGGGTTGTTGTAAGGATAAAATGAAGAGGAGGATTATGTAAGCTGCCTTGGGTTCCTTGCAGGAAAAAAGACAGGATATAAATATAATAAACTAGCTGTTGCCCGTGGCTTCACTCATGTGGATTTTAGGATTTGGCACAATTGTTTTTAAAAGAAACATGAGTTGTTTGTGCAAACTGTACGAAATATAATTTACAGGTTGATGTCTTAATGTAATAAGCAATGTTTATTGCAGACGTTAGTCAGGGCGTATTGGCTACAAAACAAAGATAGTTGTTCCATTCATATGCATCTATGAATTTTTTCGTGGTGTTATTAGAAACAGACAATGAGACAGACCAAAAATTTAAAAATTGCTTATTTGGCATCTGCAACCCACACAAAAAAACCAAAAAACTATTTCAGTACTTCTTTGTAAACTACATTAGTGGTTCTCCCTTCAGGTGCTAGGATGACCAGAGAGTTAGGTGAGCTCACTCTGGAACAGGCCACGTAAAACTGGCTGTGTGAGAAGCAGTCTTCCCTTAGGTCAATCCCCGCTACCTGCAAAGTCTGCCCCTGCGACTTGTTGATGGTCATGGCGAAACAAACCTTTAGGGGGAACTGAAGACTTTTGAATTCAAACGGATATTCTGAAGGTCATAAGAGGTCATCATCATCAGGCGATCACTCGTGACCGAGTAAGATTGTCTTCCAGGATAAAAGGAGGAAATTCTAAAGAAGATTGTGTAGACCCTAGCGATGGGTCCGTAAGTGACTGTGGAGGCCAAGTCTAGATCCACACAGCTTCCCACAGTGAGGACACAGGTTACCAGATGGAAGATGGTCCTGTAAAGGATTCATTTGATGTGTTTTTCGCTTAGCACATTTCTCCCTTTCACCTTGCACTCGGGCTTCTTCAAAGTCTATGGAACCTTTGTGAAAGCTTCCCAGTTTTCGATGTTTATATCGCTTTTTTTTTTTTAGATTAGCCTTATGGACATCTTTGAACCTCTTATGTTGACCACCAATATTCCGATTTCCATCCTTGAGTTGGGAATAAAGTAACTGCTTTGGGAGACGGCAGTCAGGCATTCGAACAACATGACCGGTCCACTGAAGTTGGCGTTGAAGGATCATTTTTTCAACGCTAGTAGTTGTGAAGGACACCAACCCTCCAGGGTAGGTCACAGCCCCAATGTTCTCTGGGCTGGCACCCACCCTCCCAGGGTCCTGTACACCAAACCGGTGTAGCAGCCCAACATTTAGACAAAGAATACACGCCAAGCTTAAGATGGAGACTTTATTAAAAATAAAATGAAAAAGTTAAGCAGTGTAGGGTCTCCAATTGTCCAATACAAGTAAAACAATCCCTTATAAGAAAGGGCTAAAAGAGGGTAAGGGAAGGGGGTGAGGTAGTTGTTGTGAGGAAAAGGGAATGGGAATAAAAAGGGACTCTAAAAGGATATAAAAACAAACCCCAAAAGGGCTGCAAAACAGAGTAAGTCAAACCAGGCCTAGCTTCTCCTAGCTATCCTGACAGAATGGCATACCTGCCCAGATGGAACTCCCACAGCATTCAAGCCCCAAGGAAGAACGCTGAAGCCTTCTTCCCTGGCTCCTTTATTTCCACCAGGGACCATTTTCCCGCCCAGCTTTCACCAATCCTGTCTTCCTGGCTGTCGAAGGAGGAGCCCCCGCCCTTTCTCAGCTGCGGACACTTCTCATGACTTCATCCCAATTAACGCCTGACCTTGCTTCTCAGCTCTGCAGACCATCCTTATCTCCCAGGTGCTCCCAGCCACCCTCCCAACACATTCCACAGAAGACTAAAGTACAAATCCGTTAGCTAAACAGCAATGGGGGGGGAAGGGACAGGGACATCTAACATGTTTTCCACTACAAAACCCAACTACTACATGTCCCATCTTCACAGTAGTCTTTGCTTCTTCCAGTACACTGACATTTGTTCACCTATCTTCCCAAGTAATTTGCAGGATTTTCCGGAGGCAACGTTGATGAAATCTTTCAAGGAGGTAGAAGTGACGTTTATAGATAGTCCATGTTTTGCAGGCATACAATAAAGTTTGGCTTCATAAACCAGTGTTTTGGTCTTCTTACAAATATCCCGATCCTCGAACACTCTATGTTTCTGAGGTATTCGTGGTATGAACACCGCCTCCCCCTGGCCAGAACTGGAAAACAAATTAGAATTTAGGAAAATGGAGCTTGAGGCAGAAAAGGAGGAAAGAGAGAGAGATGAAAATGAGAAAGCTTGAAGCAGAGAGAGAAGGAGATAGGTAGTTAAATTTTATTCGGGGGCAGTGAGAAAGGTACACAATGTCTACCCAGTGTAAACACCACAATAAACAATAATAGTATTGTAAAAGAGTGTTTTCCCCACAGACAAATTATCCCAGTTAGTCAGGACTTCTTCTTTTATAGATATAAATAAATAGTAAACAGACTAATAATAACATATTTTTAATATTCTGGATGGACGCCCCGCACACAGCAGTCAGTCTGTTGGTTCTGGTCAATGACCGTAATAAATATTCATTCAGCAGTCAGTCATTAAAAAATTCTCCCCTATTTTTCACCCTCTTAGGGATGGAATTTCCAAAAATCCTTCCTTAGCGGGTGCCTACATCATAAAAACAATGTTCCTTCCAAATTTCACGTTCCTACATTAAACGGTTTGAGCTGGGTGTTGATGAGTCAGTCAGTCAGGACTTCTTCTTTTATATATATAGATAAATAAATAACTTTTACAGAGTGCATAAATTCTTGCTTAACTGAGTGGGAGATTTGCCACACAAGGAATGCCTGGGTTTATTTATTTATTTCATTTCTAGACTGCCCAGTCGCCAAAGCTCCCTGGGCGGTTTACAACAGTACCTAAATAAGGCCATAATAAATAAAAACAATAAAATTATTTAATACAGAATTTTAAATGGTTTAAAAAAATTAAAAACAATCCAACAACAAAAACCCTAATACAGAATACATGGGTGTCCCCATCAACCCATTAAACTAACCCTAGACATCCTTAAATGCCTCACCATAAATGCCTCACTTATCTTAGCCTGGTGCTGAAAAGAAGACAAGGTTGGCACCAGGCAGGCCACAGTGGGGAGGTCTTTCCACAGTCGGGGGGTCACTACTGCCAAGGCCCTCCCCCTTGTTGCCACCCTCAGAGCCTCCCTCAGAGGAGGCACTCGGAGGAAGGCCTCGGATGTTGAATGTAGTGTCTGGATAGATTGTGGTTGGGAGAGGTGTTCCATCAAGTATTGCAGTCCCAAGCTGTGTAAGGCTTTATAGGTTAAAACCAGCACCTTGAATTGGGTTCGGAAGTGTATAGGCAGCCAATGCAAGCGGGCCAGAATTGGTGTTATATGTTTGGACCTTCTGGTCCCGTTTATTAATCTGGCTGTCACATTTTGCACAAGCTGCAGCTTTTGAACAGTCTTCAAGGGCAGCCCCATGAAGAGTGCATTGCAGTGATCTAATTTTGAGACCACCAGAGCATAGATTTTGAAACCAGGCTATCCTTGTCCAGATGGGGCATAGCTGGGCCACCAGCAGAAGCTGGTAGAAGGCTCTCCATAACAAGAGGTATAACAAGGGATTTATATAGATTGATCCAAAAAGCAAAAGAACAAGAGGATCAGCTTAAGACTGTATGGGATAATGAATTTGAAGAGGTGACCTCGAAGGTGGGGTGGAACAATATATGGGATAGACGGATTGTGAAAACGATGTCAATTAGGATAAAGGAAAATTTTTATAAACTAATTTGGAGATGGTATTTAACTCCAGTAAGATTAAATAGAATAGATAATAATTGTTCTGCATTATGTTGGAGAGGATGTCAGGAAAAAGGGACATATGCTCATATGTGGTGGAGTTGTAAAAATGTATTGGTGTTTTGGCGAGAGGTTTTTACAGAAATATCGAAAATTATTGGTACTAATTTAGAGGTCTGTCCAAAATTAGCATTGTTATCAATAACTGAGAAGCTTATTTGTGATCAAAATACGAAGGAGTTAATTGTAAACTTGTTAACTGCGGCCAGGCTAATGATAGCGAGAAATTGGAAAGTACAACATGTTTTCCTAATAACAGACTGGTATAAGGAAGTTTGGGACATAGCCCTAAATGATAAACTAACTAGTAGTATCAAATGCAAAAAAGGATTGCTAAAGAAGAATAATTTTATGGAGATATGGAATCAATTACTAGACTATGTATTAATAAAGGGGAAGGGTAACATGCCTTGTCAGGATATGTTATATTTTTGGAATTTAGACTTTATTTGATCAAGAGGATAGAAGTATATTAATTGGTCCCTTGGAGGGTGGGGGGGCACTTTATGATTTATTGTATGTTGATTATGTTATATTTGTGTGATAATTTTGTATTTTGCTAAATATATTTTTTGTGTTATGATTTGTTTTGAAAAATAAATAAAATATTGAAAAAAAAAAAAAAAAAAAAGAAGGCTCTCCATGCCACTGAGGCCACCTGAGCCTCAAGTGACAAAGATGGCTCAAGAGGGACCCCCAGGCTACAAACCTGCTCCTTCAAGGGGAGTTCAACCTCATCCAGAACAGGTTAAACACATTCCATCTGGTCAGAGGAACCACCCACTAACAGCATCTCGGTCTTGTCTGCATTGAGCTTCAGTTTGTTAGCCCACAACCAGTCCATTGTCACAACCAGGCACTGGTTTAGCACATCCACAGCCTTACCTGCTGGAGATGAACAGGAGAAATAGAGCTGTGTGTCATCAGTGTACTGATGGCAACGCACTTCAAAACTCTGAATGACCCCACTCAGTGGTTTCATGTAGATGTTAAAATTGCACTGGGGACAGAACCGACCCCTGAGGAACTCTATGCTGGAGAACCCGCAGGGCTGAGCAATATTCCCCAACTACTACCTTCTGGAGCCAGCCATCCAAGTAGGAGCAGAACCACTGCAATGCAGTACCCCCCCACCCCCCGCCCAGCTCACACAGGTGCCCCAGAAGGATACCATGGTTGATGGTATCTAAAGGCCCCAGAGAGGTCCATGTGTCACACTCCCCCTGTCTCTCTCCTGACATAGGTCATTGTACAGGGTGACCAAAGCTGTTTCTGTGCCAAAACCCAGCCTGAAATGGATCCAGATAATCAGTCCAGTGCCTGGAGCTGGGTTTGTCACTCTGATAAATGTCATTCAGCCTTTATTGACATATACAAGGGAAGTAATTTGCTTGAAGTAGCATGATGGCCTTACATCACAAGTGAAAGATCTTAGGTGATCATAATTGCCTATAAACAATGGATAAATGTCATGACAAATGCAGTCTGTGAGCCTGTTTGCAGTAATTAACAGGTGTGAATTGCTGTTTGCTAGTACAAACCTCCCACTGTGCAGGCCTTTGTTGGCTTTCAATTGCTTCCTTGCTGCATTATTATGCTGCATTATTATAGCTAGCTTCTAGAGTGAATCTCACCTTACTGTTGTTCCTTAAATATGTTAATTCTTTGTACAATGTTTATTTTTAAATCAGTTCATGGGGAAAACAGTGAAACACTCTCTGCAGTATGTACAACAGTGAATTTCTACTGGCCATACATTTATTTATTTATTTATTTATTATATTTATACCCCGCCTTTTTTCCTTCAAGGAACCCAAGGCGGCTTATATAATCCTCCTCCTCCTCTCCATTTTATCCTCACAACAACCCTGTGAGGTAGGTTAGTCTGAGAGTCAGTGACTGGCCCAAAGTCACCCAGTGAGTTTCATGGCTGAGCGGGGACTAGAACCCGGATCTCCCGAGTCCCAGTCCAACACTCTAACCACTACGCCACACTGGCTCTCAGTGTGGAGAGGTCCGTATGCATATTTAAATATAGGCTTGTTCATTTCAATACTCTGTCTGACTGACTATTTTACACATTCTGTCCTCCCCATCACATCTGCATGGAGCATTTGCTTGTGTGAATGCTTGTGCGACAAAATGGAACAATATTATTGAAATTCATTGTGTGTTTTGTTCCTGCCCCTCACTTTTCTTCTCACTTCCTGTAAATCCCTAGTGAGCAATCCTTGATGAATCACCCTAATTAGCAAGAATGATAGTAATAGAAGGGACCTGGTGAACTTGTTAGAGACATCCAACCCAAGAAGAGAGATGGAGTGAGGAATTTCTCATTGAAAAGAGAAATTAGCTCCACACTGGATCTTTATCTGTGAAGTTAAAGGATGGGGCATAGAGGGTGCCATTATATGTTATTAAGCCACATTGAAATGAAAGGCAAATGAAGTGGGGCTCTGCGGCTCAATGCAGTGTGTGTTGGACATCTAGGTGACAGAAATCAGAGTAGTGATCCCATGAGAGACAACCAAAGGGTGTGGGTTTGAGTCCTGTCAGATTTGCTTTAGGGGAAAGGCAGGGATGTAGGAGAACTTTGTTTCAGTTCACAAATCGCTTGAAAACCCCGTTCACAACCCCAAATGTGAACAGGAGCACGTTCTCTGAAAATGTTCGCAAATTCCCGAACTTGCATTTGCAAAATGTGCACTTAATATATATATATATATATATATATATCTCCACACTTCTAAAAATCCACAACTTTTGGAAAATGCACACTTTCCCCATTTGAATGAACTGAAAAACAGGTTGCAAATGAGAATGGGAGTGAGCCAAAACAAGCTTTGAAGTAAAGGTCAGAGCATTTCATCAAGCTTGGACTTCCCTGGTTCTCCCATCCCTACAAGGGCTCAGTAGTAGAGTGCATACAGAAAGTCCCAAATTCAATCCTGATATCTCCATATAGGGCGGGTAAAGATTCCTGCCTGAAACCCTGGGGTTCTATCCAGTGTTAGTTTAGCTTAACTCCCATTCATTACAATGGGTCTACTCTAAGCAGGACTAACATTGGATACAACCCATTGAGAGCTATTGTCAGTCAGTGTAAACAATACTGAGCTGGGTGGACCAATAGCCTGACTTGGTATAAGGCAGCTTCTTATTTTTGCTAGAAGTCCATAGATTTTGCTGTTGTTTACATATATATGCTGAAGTAAATAATATATTTTTGGCTTTGAAACTCTCATCAATCCTTGGAATTCCCACTGGTAAGACAAAACCAGTGAAGTGCTATGGATATTTCATATTTTGAGATCCAAAATGCGTATATCTCTTGTAGCACAGTGAAAACAATGTTCATCTCACTTGACAAGAAGTTATCACTTTATTTCCTCATATCTATATTCTTTCCTCTCTAAAACTCAATCAGATTACAAACATAACTTTTCAAATCCTCATGGCATATATGGCAAATAAAATATTATTACATTGTGCCTAATGATAGACAAACAAAGAAATAATGGCCTGAGCATAAGTATACTCAGTTTAAGTCCTCTAGAAAGCCACAATAGTAATCCTGTCTAGATGTTCAGGGAATAAGAATGGATTTCTACCTTAAAATCCAAGTAAATACATGGTATAGTCCTACCCTGATCCTTTTGTTCAAACGACTTAATAATTTTCTGTATAGAATTATTATTATTATTATTATTATTATTATTATTATTATTATTGGACTGCTCCTGATGGAAAACATTTCCAGTTAGGGACAGGCAAATCTGTCAGCATTGCTTTCTCCCACATTCAGATTTTTAAAATTTCAAATTCTTTCCATCCCAAATTATGAGGAACATTGTGATTTTTGGCAAATTTGTATGAGAAATGAACTGAAACAAAATTCTCACCCATCTGCACCAGCTAAAGTCAATCGGTACTGCTATTCCCAGAACAGAGAGGGCCATGTTGTACCTGTCATATAGCTGTTAAAGATGAGGAACTTCTCAGTAAAAAAGAGGTGGCAACCCTATTCAAGCACTAACATAGTTGAATGCAGGGATTCAAACCCAGACTTTTAAGCACTCAAAGCCCTGGCCTGGATGGACAAATCTGCCCATTTTGGTTTCTCCCACATTCAGTTTTGTTTTTGTTCTGTTTGGATTTTTTAATCCCAAATTCTTCTTGAGAATGGAAAACTTTGTGAATTTGGGTAAATTTGTATCAAAAACAATCTGAAATGAAATTCTCACCTTTTCCCACTTCCAGAAGGTTATCCATTTTTGTCTGAGAATAACACTCATAAGAACATAAGAAGAGCCTTGCTGAATCAGACCAAAGGCCTATCTAGTGCTATTCCTCATGTTATTATTACCAAAGCAAGACCATTTAAATAAGCAACTAGAACCAATTATCTCCTTACTTAGCATAGCTGGGTGAAGAAGGTATTATATGGTAAACCCCAGACTGTGTTTAATAAGGGAGCCAGATAAGAAACAAAACCAAGCCATCATCCTGACATTTTGTCTGTACCAGGTTGAGCTGATGAGTTTTCCTTCTGCCATTTTAAAAAATGGTTTACGCACACGAATATTCCTTTGCTCTAAAACCCACCTATAATCTGCAATTTTAAAATTTATTTTATTCATTTATTATATTTATATCCTGCCTTTTTTTTTCCTGCAAGGATTCTGTAAACCCAAGGCAGTTTACAGAATCCTCCTCTTCATCTCCATTTTATCCTCACAACAACAACCCTGTGAGGTAGGTTAGGCTGAGAGTCAGTGACTGGCCCAAAGTCACCCAGTGAGCTCCATAGGATCCTGGGCAGTTTGATGCTTTTGCATGTGTGCCTTCTGATTTTGTTTTCAGGCACAATGTGATGAGTTCTTCTCCCTTGGCATTACCTGCATACTAAACCTTGGGCAGGGCAATCCTAGCTCCCCTGCTCTAGAGATCTGATATGGGAACCCCTGATGATTCCAGTGACCAGCAAAGTGGAAGAGAGGGGGGGGAGCAGCATTGTCACTTCCCTTTCCCTCCTCAGAACTGGTTCTTGCTTTATTTTGCAAATTCCCTCTCATTTCTAGGGTAGCCATGTGTCCTACTTTACAGAGGACAGTCCTCTATTTGAAAGGGTGTCAGAGGGCAGTCTTCTGTTTGAAGGTGCCCTCTATTTGAAGGGCTTTCCAGTCCAAGTCCAGTTTAAAGATGGAGAACCATAAGAAGGGAGCACAGGAGCCTTGAAGTCACCCATCAACAGTTAGTACCTGGACAGCAGATTGAAAAGGCATACATGCCATCTGGTCATGGTGAGATGCACTGATTTTTTATTTAAATTATAGCAATTATTCGTAAATATGTCTATATATCAGCATGTCAAATGTTATGCAAATCAATGTCCTCTTTTTTGGTGACGTGCTTCCTCTTTTTTGGCAATGCATAAACGGCCACCACCATGTTTTCCTTGATTATTCTCAGTAGAGAAAAGAGAACCCATGAATGGCTGAAACAAGCGGTTCATTTATTCAGCAATAGCGGAAGTAATTCAACACCGAAAAACCTTGAGCACATTAGTCTATGTCATGTATTAGGTACTTTACTTCAAGCACCATTATTGGTGAAGGAGTGCAGAAAAGTAAAGACCATGATTCCTTATATTTGTGGAAGAAAGAGTACGTAGTGCTAGTGGAGTTCAGTTTTATTACTATCTCTACTTTCCCTTTCTAGAAAGAAAAGGGAATGTTTATAACATGCCATCTCCTTTCTCCATTTAAAGCAATATTAATTACCAGTGGACATTGTGCAGTTTAGTTATAAATTAGCCAGAAGTGGGTAACCCAGGCAAAACACTTAAAGCTCCTTAGCAAGTCAAAGCTAAAATGCTGATCTAAATGAGGACAGAGATATTCAATTAGAGAGCTTAAATCCTCTTAAAGGAGAAAATCTTGTTGCCTACAAAGAGGCTTTAGGCTTTGTTTGGGCACATTTGAGTGTAATTGTGTTACTGGATCTTTTATATATTTATCAGTATAGAATGTTCTTAGGGCCAGCATACATTCCCCCCCCCCTCCTTTTTAAAGCTCCACACTATTCCTTCATTTCTTCCTAGTTAACTGTGGATGAAAGTATAGTATTCATTCTAGTCCTCCCAATGTAGATCATTTCAGTTTCTTTTTTCTGTTCTTCCATTAATTTGAAAGCTGCAAAAATGCATTGGCTTAACAATTCTACTCAACCATGCGCAAAGTGTACTAAAAAGGCCAATATTGTACTCATTAATTCACTCACTTGAGACATGAAGGAATACATTTATTGTTTGTTTGTTTTTTCTACAGCATGCTGCTGTTATTCTAGCATTTCCCCCTTCTTTCTGTATTTTTCCTTTCAGGACAATTACTTGCTCTGCTTATAGGCCTCTGTTTCATTCTAATGATTATTTTACTGATGTACCTGAATTATCATTCACATGACCAAATCAATGTGTTTTTTAGAGTACAGGTTGATTAGAAAGGTCCAAAGATTTGTTCTAGTAAGATTTGCCATGTGACCAAAGCACTTTACCAGTGTTTGCCTCCAGCTCCATGTGATCCTGATTGTGTAGAAGGGGAAAGCAGGACTGTACCTAGTGGCCATAGCTCCACCATTGCATCCCTCATTGGTGCTGACTCTATGCTGGGTGCACATTTCCTCTCGCAAGGAGGCATTGATCACCTCCTAGGCCTAGCCAGGAGGTTCCCTCCCTGCCAGTTTTTATAAGGATAATACAATACGGGGGTACGCAAGCAAGCAAGCAAGCGGTGAGAGATCTTCCCCACCCTACCTGTTGGACCAGCCTCCTTCCCCTGGTGGGCTGCAGCTGTGCTCTGCAGAGGCGTGGCCCAGCCAGCTATTTCAACAACCAGAGGACCAAGGCAGCGGCCGAAGGGTGCTGCCAAAGGGCATCGCCCGTTTGGGGTCTGTTGTGCAGGGTGGGCTAATCCTTGTGCCAATAATTGGGGGTGAGGTGTGAACTTCAAGGTTCAGTTTAAGAAAGAGTGGTGGGAGAACGAAGTGAACTGAGACTTGTTGCTTGAATCAGTCTGTCTCAGCCTGCAACGGTCTTAACTGATGTTTATCTGATTTTATTGCTATAATTTTTTTATTGTCATAAATATTTTATGTATTAGTTTTACGGCTATCAGTGTTAACGATAATTAAGGGAATTAATGAAGTTTTTGGTGAAATTAGTGTTATTGTGTGGCAGTATCAACTAGTAGTGTTAATTACTAGTTATGGTCACTACTAGAAGTCAGAGTATTCATCTGGGGAAGAGTAAGAGGAGAGTAAAACCAAACAAAAATGCAACAAATAACTCAATGTGGTCTTATATCACCACTTCTGGTGGGAAAAAGGTGACCATAGTATTAAACAGAGAAAGAAAAGAATTGGTGCAAGAGGGGATAATCAAGTAGGCAACTTAAAGAAAAAGGTACCTGATGTGACTAAACAAATAATTAAGGATTCATCACCTATTGTGATAAGCACAAATGAGATAACACAGGATATTAACTTATGTTTAGATGGCATAAATTACAGAAGACAATCAGAATCACCAAAAACCTACCAAAGTAATGATGACAGCCTCATAGGTTTTTTTTGATGACTTACCACCATTAGAGGAGTTATTGAGAAAGGAAAAGGAAATATTGGCCGAATTTCAGGAACAAAATGAGGAGATTAAGCAACAACTAATGGCTATGGAAACTGACTCTCCAAAGTCCCAGGTCAACCTAAGGCAGTGATGGCGAACCTATGGCACGGGTGCCACAGCTGGCACTCAGGGACCTCTCTGTGGGCACTCGAGCCATTGGTCACCAGATCGCAAAAAGACTGTCCCCTTCTGCAAAACACTAATGATTTTGTTCTTTCTCACAGTGTGGAACAGAATGATTTTATTCTAGAATTCCTGTTACAGAATTCTTTTCTACATTGTTATCACATTTAAAAGATTTTGAAGAATGATGCACAGAGCATGGCTTGGATGTAAAGCCCTAACAGTTGACCTGAGTGCTGCATGTGTTGCTCTCAAACTAATGGAGTATGAGCCAAGGTTTGACAAATTATCAGCATGCATGCAATAGCAAAAATCACATTAATTGTGCAAAAGCATGCCCAATGCAAACTTTTACCTAATGCAGTGTTTGCAGTCCAAGACATAAAGTGTTTAAAATGTGTTAAGCACGTTTAGTTTTCTTGTTTATCTTGCTCATCCTAGTACAGGTTGACTTTTACTTTTACTAATCCGACACCTGTAGAAGCAGGGAAAGGACCCGGGGTAAAGCTTGCCCCATACAATTTCAGTCTGGCATATAATCATATTACAAGTTGAGAATCCCTTATGATTTATCCAAAAATACATGTGCCTAATTATTTAAAAACGTTTGTATAAATTCCCTTCAGGCTATGTGTACAATGTAGTACTATAATAATTTTTTGAGTTGATTTTTTTTTCAACAAAAAACTGTCTGTATCATTGAAATCTCTGTTATTGTGTTTTTCTTTTAAGACAAAAGATGTTAATTAGTTCGGACAACTGTATGAGTTGTTTTTCTAAAACTAAAACCTCGGTATTCAGGTTTAATTGCAGTGTTGGCACTTTGAACTAAATAAGTTGGTTTTGTGTTGCAGTTTGTGTTGTGATATGTATCACATTACCAGCTGTGGCACATTGTTTACAAATGGAAGGGACAGAATGGCGGGGTAAACAGGTTTATTATGTCTTTTTAGAATCTCGTGTTTTTGCAGGGGTTACTAAAGTGTGAGAGCAATATGAGCTAGTCACATGGTTTGTATGTTCTGATGACGTGTTAACTTGTTTTCTGTCTGAAGCCATTTTAAAGAGAAGCTGAACTGCTTTCTTTGTTCTTCTTCTTCTTCTTCTTCTTCTTCTTCTTCTTCTTCTTCTTCTTCTTCTTCATGGTACAGCTTGCTGGACTTGTTACTGCTACAATGTAACGTCTTTGCTGAAGTGGAGTGAGCTCAACTTACTCCACTGGATGTAATGCTTGCTATGCATTTATACTCTGCACATGGACTGTAACTAGGAAATGTATACTCTGTAGAACTTTACTTGCTAAGTGAATAAACAGGTAGAATTAGACCTGTGGTGTTTACAGAGTGTTTCCTGACTCCATGGATTAATCTGCAACGGAGAAGCTTTGTTGGTTCACTGGCACACACGCTGCACGCTGCATGCGGGAGGAGGGAGGTGAGATCTGGAAGATCTGTCTGTGGAATGTACAGGCATCTGCTAGCACACAGACAAGGATTATAAATCTCCCAACCCGCACACACTCTGCTCAGGTCCAGTTCGAACAGTTTGGGCACTCGGGCTCAAAAAGGTTCGCCATCACTGACCTAAGGGAATCAGAATATTTAGATGGGAATAAGGATGACTTTGATGGGAATAGAGATGACTTAATCCATGAAATGCGTACTATTCTAAAAGATCTACTCGCTGTAACAGGCACCATAAAGGCCAATATCCAGGTGATTTGCGTATTGGTAAGTGAAGGGATATTACAGGCAGCGCCCCCAAAGGAAAGTTTTATAGAAGTGGTTGAAAAACCTACACAATATGAAGAACATTGTAGTATTGTACAGTTGCAAGACACAACCTAGGCTGAGGTAACGGGCAGGTCCAAATGTAAGCCAAGAGGGGGGAAGTATAGGGAGAAGAAATGCAAAAAATGTAAAAGGAAATTAGGTGTCCAAGATCAGAGGAAAGAATCCAAATATAAGAAAAGAGTAACAAATTTTTATTTTAAAAGATTATTCGAACTTATGGAACACAAAGACAAATTTTGTAAGGGTAAGAAAGCAAAAGGACATCTTATAAAGAGAAGGGGAAAAGAGAGGGAAATGGAACCCAGACTGACAGACTCTATTGATAAGATAGAACAACAAGGAGAAATAACAGCAATTAAGGATGATGGACCTATATGTTCAGAAGTAATAAATACTCCAGACGAAGGACCCAATGAGAGTAAATTGAGAGTGATAGAGGAAGTAAAACAGCAGGAGTTACCCTCCCCACTTATTAGATACGGTATCCCCCCCCAGTACTTAAAAAAAAACTCAATTGGCCTTTATAAATTATCCCAAGCCTTATGGCTTTTTGACACAGCTCCAGCGGGAATATCATTTTATTCAACAGGCAAATGCATCAATGATAGATTTTTTGGAAGTAGAAGATATTGAGAGAGTGGGATATCTTTTTTACAACTACCTGGCTGCCAGAGCTTTAATAACCTTCAAAAACAATGTTATAGCTGCAAAGACCTATAAGATAAGGAGTTTATTTAGACACCAGAGGATAGAGGTTAGTAGAGTACTTGGTCATTTAACCCCCTACCCCCTGTTTCAAAACCCTTTTTCAGCAGGGAAGGGAAGCCAGGTAGAACAGCCCATTAAGGATCTGATTTGTTTGGACGATCCGTTGGATAATAATGGGAAAGGAAGTAGTATCCAGAATCCTGCTGCTAATACTCATCCTGAAACTGAAGATGAGGAAGGTTTAACAGAATCATATGGCAGACTCCCTTTGCTTGATAAATTAGTTATAATTGGCAAACTTAATTCTCTCCAGGCTAGATTAAATAAACTTTGTGAGGCAGGGTACTCAAATATTGAGAATTTTGACTTATGTCATGATAAATACGAGCTTGGAAATACGAGTGAGACATGTCAAATAATGACAATACGGATGTGGTTGCATGAACCTACCACCTTGTCAACGTCCTTGAACTGTACCAACTGAAACTCATTCGCTTAACTGGGCAGATGAGCCACCCATTAACAGTACCTCCATCTTGCCTGGTTTGAGTTTCAGTTTATTGGCCCTCAACCAGTCCATTACCATGCCCAGATATTAATTCAGAACATCTACTGCCTCATCTGGATTTGATGAAAATGTTGTGCCTCCATTAGGTCAGACAGAGACCAGCCATGCCAGAGTGTGTTTGGGGTAGGGCCAGGCACATGCAGCCTGACCCAGCTAGGCTGCCTTACCAATCAGCGCCTGCTCAAAAGGCAGGTCCCAAACACACATCAGATGCTGGAAGCAATTGTTTGCTTATACAGCTTCAGCCAGATGCCTCTGACACCCCCAAACTCAGACTTGTGCCTTTGAACCTCAGAACGACCTTGACGATGCCTTTGCCTACTCCTGAACTGTTTGTGTTTGCTGCTTTTCGGAGATATATATTCTAGCTTTGATCCTTGGACTGTGATAACGACGATGGCATGGCGTATCTTTGAAGTGGATGGATTTACGACAGAAAAGGAGAGAGAAAGCTGGGTACCATTCACAAATTGGTGACACCTCAGCCCACACCTCTGGATAACCTCCCCCAGCACTTTCTTGCAGATGTTAAACAGAATGAAGTAGAGGATAGAGACCTGTGGAACCCCATAGCATAACTGCCAAGGGACAGAGCAATAATCCCCCAACACCACTTCTGGAATTGGCAGTCCAAGTAGGAGTGGAACAACTGCAACGCAATACCTCCAGCTCCCAACTGAGACAGCCTATCCACTTCAGCTGCAGCAGCTGCAGTCCACCACTGATAGTGACTGAAGGATACTGGGTAAATAAAGATCAGAAAGTGGTGAAGAAAAATCACAGAAGTGGTGAAGGAAATGTGAAAGAGAAACACCTTCTGATAGCACTGTGATATGGAATCAAGTTACATATACAACTAAACATTGCATGATATGTTCAGAGTTATTATTATTATTTATTTCATTTCTATACCGCCCCACAGCCGAAGCTCTCTGGGCAGTTCACAACAATTCATACAATAAAATCCACATAAAAACCAACAATAAAAACATACAATGTAGTTAAAAAGTTTAAAAGCAAATTTAAAAGGGCAGTTTAAAATGGC
This sequence comes from Shinisaurus crocodilurus, assembly GCA_021292165.1. Classification (NCBI taxonomy): domain Eukaryota; kingdom Metazoa; phylum Chordata; class Lepidosauria; order Squamata; family Shinisauridae; genus Shinisaurus; species Shinisaurus crocodilurus. The sequence continues at coordinate 235,438,990 of CM037876.1, forward strand.
AGTACTAACAGTTAATAAAACAGGTGACAATTACCCACCACCCCCTGTTCTATTTTGAACAGTTAAATATTGAATGCCTTGCTGGCATAGAGGGAAGTCTTAACCTGGTGCTGAAAAGATGGTAAGGTTGGCGCCAGGCGGGCCTCAGTGTGGAGCTTATTCCACAATTGAGGGGTTACCACTGAGAAGGCCCTCCTCCCAGTTGCCACCAACCAAGCCTCCCTTGCAGGTGGCAGTCAGAGGAGCGCCCCAGATGTTGAGCATAGTGTCTGGGTAGATTGCGGTTGGGAGAGGTGTTCCATCAGGTATTATGGTCCTAAGCCATGTAGGGCTTTATAGGTAAGAACCAGCACCTTGAATTCAGCTTGGAAGCATTTTGGCAGCCAGTGCAAATGGGCCAGAACTGGTGTAATATGCTCGGACATTCTGGTCCCTGTAATAAGTCTGGCTGCCACATTTTACTTACTTAGCTTACTTAGCTTACTGAGACAAGGCTATCCCTGTCCAGATAGGGGCATTGCTGGGCCACCAGCCGGAGCCGGTAGAAGGCACTCCTTGCCACTGAGGCCATTTGAGCCTCAAGTCAAGTGACAAAGATGGCTCCAGGAGCACCCCAAAGCTACAAACCTTCTCCTTCAAGGGGAGTGTAACCCCATCCAGAACAGGTTGGACACCCTCGATCCGGTAAAGGGACCACTCACTAACGGCATCTCAGTCTTGTCTGGATTGAGCCTCAGTTTGTTAGCCCTCATCCAGTCCATTGTCACAGCCAGGCACCAGTTCAGCACATCCACAACCTCAGCTGCTGAAGATGACCAAGGATACCATGGTCAATGGTATCAAAAGCTGCTGAGAGATCCAGGAGTATCGACAGGGTCACACTCCTCCTGTCTTTCTCCCAACATAGGTCATCATACAGGATGACCAAAGTTGTTTCTGTGCCAAAACCAGGCCTGAACCCTGACTGAATTGGATCCAGATAATCAGTCTCATCCAAGAGCACCTGGAGCTGTTTGGCCACCACCCGCTCAAGGACCTTGCCCAGGAAAGGAATATTCGCCACGGGCCTAAAGTTGTTAAGATCTTCCGGGTCCAGAGAGGGTTTCTTCAGGAGTGGCCTCACCACCGCCTGTTTCAGGTGGCATGGGTCCACTCCCTCTCACAAGGAGGCATTGATCACCTCTCTGGCCCAGCCAGCTGTTCCCTCCCTGCTAGTTTTTATAAGCCAAGAGGGGCAAGGATCTAGAACAGATGTGGTTGCATGAACCCATCCAAGCACCTTGTCAACATCCTCGAGCTGTACCAACTGAAACTCTACCAAAATAACTTGACCAGGCTGTGCTCCGGCTACCTCACCTGATTCAACTGCTATAACATTGGAGACTCAGTCCTTGCGGATGCAAGCAATTTTTTCCTGGAAGTGCTTCACAAATATATTACAGCGGGCATTAGATGGGTTGATGATGTCCCTGGGGCCAGCATATAATAGGCCCTGGATGACCCTAAAGAGCTCTGCTGGGTGGCAAAGAGACGATTGGATAGAGGTGAGATGTTGTTTCTTTGCCACCCTCACTGCCTCTAATATACCTATATCACTTCCACCTCCTTGAAAGATTTCATCAACGTTGCCTCCGGAAAATCCTGCAAATTACTTGGGAAGATAGGTGAACAAATGTCAGTGTACTGGAAGAAGCAAAGACTACTAGCGTTGAAAAAGTGATCCTTCAACGCCAACTTCAGTGGTCATGTTGTTCGAATGCCTGACTGCGGTCTCCCAAAGCAGTTACTTTATTCCCAACTCAAGGATGGAAAGCGGAATATCGGTGGTCAATATAAGAGGTTTAAAGATGTTCTTAAGGCTAATCTAAAAAAATGCTATATACGGTAAACATCGAAAATTGGGAAGCTCTGGCCCATGAACGATCTAACTGGAGGTTGGCCTTTCACAAAGGTTCTATGAACTTTGAAGAAGCCCGAGTGCAAGGTGAAAGGGAGAAATGTGCTAAGCGAAAAGCACATCAAACGAATCCTTTGCAGGACCATCTTCCATCTGGTAACCTGTGTCCTTACTGTGGGAAACTGTGTGGATCTAGAATTGGCCTCCACAGTCACTTACGGACCCATCGCTAGAGTCTACACAATTTTTCTTTAGAATTTCCTCCTTTTAAAATTTCCTTTTTGTAAATTTTTATTCTGGAAGACAATCTTACTCGTTTACGAGTGATCGCCTGATGATGATGATGATGATGATGATGATGATGATGATGATGATGATGATCAGGGCTTGATTGCAACCAATAGGAGTTTTTCTCCACCTGCACTCAAGCTGTCTCCTGTTTTGCTTCATCACTCTCATCTCCGGGGTATACCACGGAGCCATACGAGCTCTACTACAGAGAGGGCACTCAGGAGCGATCGTGTCGACCACCTGGGCCATCTCGGTATTCCAGAGATCGACGGAGGATTCGACAGGACCACCAGCCACCATATCAGTCGGAAACCCACCAAGGGCTCTCTGGAAACCATCCGGATCCATTAGCTTCCAGGGGCAGACCATCTTAATAGGTCCCACTAGGGATGCACACTTACTTTGGGGGGTGCTTGCCTTGTCCTCGGCGAGCACCCCCCCGCCGCTCGATTCCTCACGGCGGCAGCGAGGAGCCCGTCGTGTCACTTCCGGCTGCCAGGAAGTGACGGGACGGGACCCCGCGCTGCGTTTTTAGCGTAGAAACCAGGGCAACCCAGCTTAAAATAGCCGTGAATATCAAATCGCAGCCGTTTCAAGCTGGGTTGCCCAGGTTTTTATGCTAAAAACGCAGCCCCAGGGGAACCGGAAAAAGATGCACCGGGGAACTGAAGCTCCTTTCACTAGCGCAGGCGTAGATCGAGTGACAGGAAGGTAAGTTGCGAGAGTCTCGGGGGGGCGAGCGGGCCACTTTCGGGCTGCTTTCAGCCCCACGAGACTCGTGGATACATCCCTAGGTCCCACACCCTTGCAGAGGGGAAAAAGTTGGCTAGGAACAGCAGCAATGTGCACCAGCGATTGTTAATACTGGAAGAATGTGGTGGACAGCCATGCTACAGAGGGCATGCAGTGAGCCTGATACACTCTTTGAACATTAACAGTAAAAGTTGGCATCTTTGTGTACAATATGCCACAGCTTAACAGCCCCTTAGGATCAGGCAGTTAGGAAGAAACAGAAAGGGGATAGATTGTGCCTCTGGATTTTAAATAAAAAGCATTATCCTAATATTTATTTCCTATATAACCTGGGAATATACAATGTTAGATAAACATGTCAACAAGCATTTAATAGCTGGATCCATCTCCATGGCTTGGAAAAAAGAAAGAAACATTCTGATTGGACTGCATCTCTGGAAAAGGTCTGACAATTCTTTGGAGAGTCTGTATAAGTTATCAGCTTGTTGTCATATTTGTAAATAAACAGAATTATTTTTATAATAATTCAGCAGCATGTGACGTTTATTTCAGCAGTAGATCTCAAACAAGCTCAAAGAACAGCTTTAGGGCTGAGCAGTGACTGTATAAATATAAAACTGAGACAAACAAGCAGATTTCCTCACTATATCAAAGGAGCACACATTTTGTGCTTGTGCCAACAAAGAAGGCTTTATATATGCCAGTGAAGTGTCCTTTTAAAATGGCGACCTTATGAGCCTCTGGCATTCTCAATTCATTTGGTGAAGAGATGTTCTCACTCTGTATTATAGGGAAAGTCTGCATGAATAATCCCTTGACACACCCTTTCTTTCAAGCTGCCATTTTGCACTGCAGCAGGAAGAATCAAGTGTCTCTTTCTAATCTAGTCGATTTTAATGGAATGAAAGAATACCTTCATTTCATTATCGCCTGGATCAACTGAATCACAGTAAGTTCAACTGATTACAAATTGAACTTCGTTTCACATAATTGCTGGTATTCAGAGGAATCTAGGACCACTTTATACAATCAGCAGAATGAAGTGGTAGAGCTTTTCGTGGAATGTACCACTTCATTCTGCAGGTGTGTGTGTGTGCACGCGCGCGCACGGATGTTCTTATATGGGGAGAGACAAAACGAAAAACCCAGGTGTATAGAAAACTAGCATGTTACATAGGAAGCTGCCTTACACTGAGTGCGACCATTCCGACTAGCCCAGTATTGTTGACACTGACTGGCAGCGGCTCCCCAGGGTTTCAGGAGGGAGTTTTCCAGCCCTACCTGGAGATGCCCGGGATCAAACCTGGGACCTTTTGCATGCAAGGTATATGCTCTACCACTGAGCTATGATCACTCCATGTTGGGGGAAGACCTTCCAGTAAAAAAAAGCTTTACCACTTGATTATGCTAATTGTATACACTGTCCTTTTGTATGTATATTCAAGAGAGCAGAACAGGCAAGTGTGCTTAGTTTCTCACCCCAGCAGCCTCAAACCCTGCACCTCAAAGCACTTAAAAATAATTTAAAAAGGCTGCTGCCCCCACTGAGTGCCTGAAAGCTGAGTGAGTAAGGCATTTTTGGTTTGGTCTGGTTTTGTTCTTGTTAAAAGTCTTTTGAAGAAGGAGGAGGAGGAGTCCTCATTCAGCTTTCAGGTACTCAGCAGGCAGCAGCACTGCATAAAAAAAAACCCAAGGGAGGAAGTCCTGGTTAAGTCCTTTCGTGAGCTTTTGAGAAAGCTCAAGCAGCCAAAGGCTGCAAAGACAGAATGGGATAAAAATGGCAAAGAAAGAGTGTACCCCCTCCGCCCTCAGCCACCTCCTTACAGCAAGGTAAGAACTGAAGCCCTGCCCTGCACACAGAGACATTTCTCTGAAATTCTCACCCCTTACCACAGTTTTTGGGCTCAATTTATTTTTGCATGTCCCCCCAACAAATGGGCAAAAAATAAATAGATGGAAAAATCTGGCACAATGCTACCCATATGCAGCCAAAGCTTTATCACCTTGCATGCAGCAAGATGGACTTCTTCAGCCAATAGTATTTCCTTGGAAAAGAGAGAAAGGAAATTTACCATGTAGCTTGGTGGAATTCCCTTATCTTGAATGTAAGGCATCTTGAAGAACAACAGGGCTATAGATAGGGTCACTTGAGGAATTCACTGTTTGTGAATTCTGATACAACATACAAACTGGCCTGATCTTCACCATCCGGACTAATGTATGGATTGGAACTTAGTTATCCATTGGATTGCAGTTGGCTAAATGTTGAAACAGTTCTCAGCTCAAAAAAAAAAAAAAAAAAGTATTTAAAATGTATTTAAAATGTGTTTAAAATGCATATATTAAGATAAAATATGTTTAGAAAGTCTTATTTTGAGAGGGAAATAATGTATTAGGATTGTACATTTTCAGAGAGAGTAGATGTTAAAATGCTAATTTTCATGGTGATTTAGGGGTGGGAGGAAGTTGCAGATTCATGCAGAAACGGATTTATGAGTGACTACATGAGAAAAGACAGATTAGAAATATTATCCAGCCCTAGCTTGTCTGTCTCTAGCTAAAAGGGATCATTGTTCTGCACTAGTATCAACTCCGTTTGAATAGATTTTTTTTACTCAGGGTTGTTGGAATAGTGTTGATTTGACACACACAGTCTGTATATCAGGAAAACATGTGACCAATGGGCTGCATGCAGCCCCCTATTGCCTCCCCCAAATTGGGGGGGGGGAATCAGAAGAATAGCATCCATAGTGGCTACCAGGACCGGTGCAAGGCAGTTTGGTGCCCTAGGCAAGATCAGATATTTAGCGCCCCCCCTTCCCACTTGAGAGCACTGTATTTTTTTTCAAGGCGTTTCTGGCACCCCCTTAGCCCTGCGCCCTAGGCAGCTGCCTAGTTGGCCTAATGGTAGCACCGGCCCTGGTGGCTACGGAGGTCAAATACAGCTTGTAAGCAAGCCACATTTTACCCTTTTGGTGTTATGTAGTTCACTCCGGATGCCATTTTTAAAATTTTTATTTTTAAACACGTATTTCTCTCAGTGTCTGCAGGGCGTGGGGGTGCAGCCCATGAGGGGGACCTCCCGCAGTTGCCCGCCCTTACCATATATCCTTATCCAGAATATTTAATGCATCGGCAATTCACCAATGCAGAAAGATATGTAATAATGAAGTTGCTGGTTATGGTGGCCTGCACAGACCATGTTATGTGTTCAGGTGGGAACTGACACGTAATTCAGAAGAGCAAGGTTAAAAAGCTTTTGATCCACTTATCCACTTTGACCCCTGAAAAAAGGTAGCATACTTGGCAAAGCTGTTTGTGTTTGTATTGCTAAGTGTTAAAAACAAAAACAAAAAAACAAAGCACAACCCAGCCTCAAGAGAGACTGCTCCTCGTGCCCTGTGGCGCCTGTCATATCACTGCATTTATCCTTGCGGAGGGCTCTGTGAACATTGCACAATTGAGCTAGTAGCATTGAAAGATTATCTGTCCTAGAAGTGATAACTCTTGAAAGAAAGAGAAAGAAAAAAGTTTGTGCAGCAGCCTTGTTCACTGCAGAGGACATAAATTCTTTCATATTTATTGAAAACAATCTTAGGAGAAGGTTGATTCTAGTCATATATCAGTTAAATTGGTATTTTTTTGTGATTGTAGCATTGGTCACGGGCACAGGAGTTTCTTTGCCAAGCAATGTCATTTGCCTTAGACCCTCAACATGGGAACAGAGTTTCACATTTATTGCACATCTCCCCTACATCATACTCAAGGACAGGAATGTCAGTCGCTTGACTTTGCCTTTGTGATAATACTGCACCAAATCTGTGTTTGTCTGATACCACATGAATATATGAAATGGAGTCAGAGTAGTGGCTCTCCAAGGCTTTGGGCAGAGCGGTATTTCTCAGACCTGTCACCTTAGATCAAGGGTAGGCAACCTCACGCCATCCAGATGTTTTGGTCTAGAACTCCCACAAGCCCTAGCCAGCATGATGACCAAGGAGCAACAATTATGGGAGTTGTAGTCCAAAACACATGGAAGGCACTGGGTTGCTTAACACTGCCTTATATCCCTTTTGTTGTAAAGGCCAGGGAATGAACCAGGAACTTTCTGCATGCAAAGAATGTGAGCTACTACATGCTTTATATCAGGGGAAGGTGACCTTTTTAGGTCTATGGACACATTTGGCAATTTGAGAAATTGTCCTGGATACCACCACAAAATGGGTGCCATGGGAGTCATGGCTAGTCACAAAGGACAAGTAGCCTGCTCAAAAGACTGAATACAAGGCAGAGGTGGGGACTGAGTATTAATGGTCATGAGTGATCTTAACCTGGAAGCCCCATAAGTAGCAATGTGGCAATTTTGTAACTACCTGAGATTAGGATGCTCTTCTGTTGTTTGAAAAATCAATTGAATACATATACGTGTCTGTATTTACAGTCAGTGTTCTGGGAGACAGCAAGGATTTCAGCTGCAAAGGCTAGAACCAGAGCGTAGAAAAAGGGATGTGATGTTCACATTGCTAACCACACCATTGATCACATTCCATGAACTCATTGTAAGGCATCTTTCCAGAAACATATTCTTTGTTCCTATGCAGTGTTCCTGTTCTCTCACAATCTGTTTGGGTAGGAAGGCACTGCCCTCTGGGAGAACACCTGGGTTGTTCAAGTGAGCTGAATGCAATTACTGCAACCCACAGACATTAGACACCTGCTGGAGTTTAACACTCTGGATTACATTTTTTTTTGGTAATGACCGATGAATAGCCTTGGGGCTCTGCTGTTCCCTGGGGCTATCCAGTGTGAGATAATTCGAGTTGATCAAGTGACCCTTAACTGAACACAATTGGTGATACTTTCTGCAGCAGAATCCTGCCACATATAGTGTTGTGCCAGGGGTTGATGTGGGAGTATTAGAGCATTTTATTACTGAGCACTGAGAAAGTTGTTCTGTACTCCAGTGCTGACCTGAGATGGGGGAATGTTCAATGTCTTTTGATTCAAGGCAGCCTTTGTATAGAATAGGGCTGTAACTTGTCTCACCCAGTTAATTGAATCTTAGGCTGTAGTCCTATCCATACTTACCCAAATGCAGGATCTATTGAACTCAATGGAACTTACTTCTGAGTATATCTACAATTGCACTGTCAGTCAATTCACTGACTGACAGTGCAATCCTATGCTTGTCTACTCAGAAGGAAGCCCCATTGAGTTTAGGAGGTAAATATGTACAGGATTGCAGTCTAATCAGTGAAGGAAGCACATATGCAATTGCTCTGGTTCCTCTGCCACCATCCATAGGATTCTTTGCTTCCCTAGTATTCTCCCATCCCAAGCCTGTGGCTGCCTTTTCTGGAACAAAATGTATTCTTAAGCAAGGTGTCAGGGTAATATCAATGAAAAGACGAAGCTCAACAACACATGTACATAGGAAGCATGTCTGAGCCCCTCTGTTACAGGTGTTAAGTCTCATTTAAATTGGATGATGGTATACCTCGAAAAGGACAACTTCATAACAAATGGACTGTATAAGTATGGGAGCCATATACTGGAAGGGGCAGCAGCAGAACTGTGCCGCTGTATCATTGCCCCTACCCCATATGTCACACAGCTTCCTTGGCCTTACCTCCCACTATCCACATGTCAAGAATGGAGATCTGAGCAAGGGAAATCTATGGCACTCCACATGTGTAAATTTCTATGAGAGCTGAAGCCTCAATTCAATTCCACAGGATTCCAGTTGCCATGGAAGCTGGTGAACATAGAGGTCTATGCAGGTAGCCTTTCCCACTGCTTAATGTGTGGCTGTTGGGAGCAGGGTCCTGGTGCAGCCTCACTGTCTCTTTTGACACTTGGACTCATGTATAGTGTATGACTGAAACTATATTCTGTACTCTGTGTGTCCACACATGTGTTTTAAATGCCTCGAATGGCTGCTATGAATCTCAATCCACAGCTTCTAAATTCATTTTGAAATTAGTTTCTATAACTACAAATGCTAATTTGGGAAATCTACATGAAACAATGTATCATGTTTATATATGTTTTCTCATAGTTATTGCATTGATTGGGATGTAGAGGCCCAGATGATGAAGTCAGCAGAAACTTATTCTTCCAGTATGGTGGGCAACAGGTTGAGGATGACTGATTTTCTAAGTCCAGAGGAGAAGGTAATTACAAGATGATGGAAAGCGACTGTCCACAATGGAGTTAGGAACCTTTTTATGCCAACAGTGAAAGTTAAATTATTTGCCTATAATCTGTCCAATAAAGTAGAAATGTTTCATCCCCCATCATTCTGCTGCTCCTACATTCTATAATGTACTTGCCACCCTATAACCATTTTGCATGACTTTAATTCCAAAAAAGAGGCTTTTTCATACTTTACTGCTATCAGTCCAATATAGACTGTCAAAGCACATCTGCCAAACTCTTTTCTTCATCACCTACTAACCCCTGTCCTTTCTTTACTGGCCAGTTCAAGCAACATAGACAGAAAGACTGACAGGTTCTGATGTCCTCTTGTTTTCATGTCCAGTGGATAATTTTATGGCAGAGTGAATATGGCAGGTTGGAGCACAGCAATCAAGTTTCCGTTTAAATGCAGCTTCAGAAGAGCTAAATTAATAATGAGTATCTTGTCAGTCACCTATGAAGCAATTTAAAAGAAATGTATTAATAAAAGCCTAAAATCATGGCCTTTTATTAGAAAACACTCAAAGTCTGGTGTCCAAATAAACTGCTTCAATTCAGCACAATGAAAATGACAAAAGATTATTATTAGACAAGGCAAATTATATTTTCTCCAGTCCTAACACCTCATAGTGCATGAGTCTGGACAAACAATGGTATAAAGGATTGGTGTAAAGAGTGGCCGGGTACCAGCTAGATGGGCGATTTAAAAATGCAATAAATAAATAAAATTGGTGCATGTAAACGGCAATTTACTCTTTATGAGTAAGATTTGCCTCCAGAAGCCCACGGAAAGTAGGGTTTTTTAAAAAAATAGGTAATTCAACCAGTTTCTCTCTTTAGCATTAAAGAGCCACATATCTATATGACATTGCACTTGTGGCAATAAAGCATCTGACACTGACTGGCTGAGCTGGTGTGGTGGTACTGATTGTTTACAAACATTCCAAATTGTTAGGGAACAAGGCTGTTGACTGTCCCATATCTGTGAGGGAAGAGAAGTTGTCATTTGCCTGGGATTAATACATTGCATAAACTGTAGGAACTAAAGTAGCTTTGTGGGGCTGCTGAGGAATCAGAGTGAGCACGTGAGGGAAGGAACCTGAGGAGCATGAAAACCACAGGCAAAGTGGCCGAAGGAAAGGTTCTGAGTAAGCAACAGTGAGAAGCAAGTAGATGAAAGATGGGGAAAAGGCAGAGGAGACTGTATCTATGATGAGATGGAAAAGTGGAGGGGCCAAATTCACATATTTATTTGAGCTAATAAGCTAATTATTTGGCTGCAGGCTTCTAGTTACTTTCAGTGGTATATATGAAAAAGTTGCTGAATAAGAATGTCTGTTGGCTAGTTAACTATTATGGATGTATTTTCAATTTCAAGGTTAGTTTAACTTTGAAAAAAATACAGTCTCATACTCTCCAATTGCCTCGAATTTGCTGGGACAGTGCAGCAAACACTTAAACCATCATGGCTTCTTACTTTGTTATGCAGAGTCCCGATTTTTTATGCAGAGCCTGGAATTCCCCTGCCTCCTCCCACAAGCTATTTAGCTTAGCTGTGATTTTGCCCATGGACCCTTTAAGCAGGAAGGGAACAGACCAAGGATGTGTGTGTGTGTGTGTGTGTGTGGGTGGTGCGCGTGCGTGCGCGTGCGTGCGTGTGTGCGTGCGTGTGCTCTACCTGCTGCCTCTGACCAGGCCCCCTGGCAAGTAAGACTTATTGAAGACATTTGTACTTACTCCCAAGTAACTGTGCGCATGATTGCACTGTTTGTTTTAACTTAATTCAAGTTAGTTAAATTCTGTAAGATTATTCCAGTTTAAGTGTTTCTTTAAATCTAAATTGTGTGAATAGAACACAAAAAGTGCTTTAAACTGGGGCCTTTCCACAATAACAAACAACAAAGCTGTTCAGCCCTTCAAAGTTACTCCTTGTGCTTAAAAACCAGAGCTGTTGCAGCAAAACGCTGAAGGGGCTCAAAACCCCAATGTGTCTTTTTGTGTTTGCCCCCACCCAAAAGCTCCCCCTTTTCCGCATCTCCTTCTTTTCTTCTCCTGCAACTGCCCTGAAAATGCTGGGACCAATCCTAACAATTTTAAAACAAAATGAAAGAGCTTGCCCTGCAAACACTTACACACACACACCATTAAAAGCAACAGATATCAACAATTAAGAGTTTAAGTAAGGGGGGGGGAAATCCAAAAGCCACTAATAAAATATTATAAAATAATATATAATATAATAATGTAATAATTATAATATATAAGATTTTGTGTGTTTCCTCTAATAACTTTTGTACTTGACCATGCCCTTTGGGTTGCCCGGCCATACCCTTGGCCACGCCCTCATGTTGCCTGGCCACACCCTCTTGATCACACTTTCATATTGCTTAACCATAACTCTTACAAATTCACATGTGTGTCCCTATTTTCATCTGTGAAATGTTGGAGGGTATGCAGTCTAATTGTATATGTAAGTCCAAGCAAGAACAACATTACGGGAGGATTTTGGTACACCTAGCTCCTGAAAACTATTACAACCTTGGGAATCATTTGTCCCAAAGTTAAAACTTCACTGAAACCATTGCTAATAGCATTGTCTTACTTAAAACAAAACAAATATTTTTATACATTTAACTATTAATGTAGGAAGCTGTCCTTACCAATCACACTTTAAAATAGACATCATTGTCCAAATTACTATTGCTCAAGCAGTTGTCTAGGCAACAGGCTTTTCTCAAATTGGAGGGGTGTGTTGCACAATCCTTAAAATAGCTTAAGAACCCTGTTCTTAAAGTATTATTTCAACACCCAGCTCCATTGACTCTAATGCCAGTGAAGTCATTTGAGATTTGGAACTTCAAGCTATTCGTATTCGGTCTCTTATATTCAATCAGTACATCATACGTATCAATTTAAGTATAAATGATTATTTGCTTCTGCAGTCACATTAAATGTGGCAGCAGGAGGTCCACTTTATTAGTATACATTCTGAATAAACTAAGCATGTTATGTAAAAGCATAAAAGATGAGGTTGCGTTATCTTAACTTCACAGCAGCTGTGGCTATCTTATCTAGCCAGCTGTTCTCTCTTCTCTCTGTAAAATACAAAAGCAATATGTTTCTTGACACATATCAGAAACTTCAGCTTCTCGGGCAGCAAAACCATTGACAAGCACTATATTTACTAAAAAATATTTATAACATTTATAGTTTTTGACTACAGTGTTTAAAAGACTGGCAGTCATCAGGCATATGGAACATTCTGTCAACTTGGGCCTAGCAAAGCTCACTTTGTGGCATTCTCTTCAAAGGGGATCCCCCCCCCCGATCCCAACCAATCAACTGCAAAGGGTCAAGACCACAATGAAGTGGAACAAACAACCTGATTTGCATTACTGCATTTCCATGAGAGAACACACTTTGCTTAGATTCCACAATGAGAAATGACCAAAATAATTTTTTGAAGAGCGCTCGGACCTTCTCCACGTGTGCATTTGGGACCCTACTGAAAACACTACATCTGTGTGAGCAGGCTGCTCTTGCACTGCTCACGAGCCATTATGACAGACAGAATAGAGGCATGTAAGGACAAGGTACCTCTAGAAGGCTGTCTCATATGTTCTGAGCCTCCAGCACAGCCAACAAGTGGTGAAAATATCATCTGCTCTCTGCAACAAGATGCAATTGGGACCGTCGTTAAATTACTGCAATTTGTCCCCTTATTCAAACACTTGCTGTTTTATTCTACTTTATTCTTGTTTCCATTCCTAACACTTTGTGCCCAACATTACTGGACATTTCCATTTTCATGAGAATGCGTAGAATATATCCACAGTAGGGGTCAATTCTCAGTCTGTGGATGCCATTATTTTTGACCCAATATTTTATTTATTTATTTGTTCGATCTGCATACCGCCCAACTGGCAAATGCCCTTGGGGTAAGTTTACATTCATAAAACCAAACCAAGCAAACAAACAAGCCCAAAACAAAATAACAAAAATATAATACAGTAATACCTTGGATTGCAAGTAACTTGGTTTGAGAGCGTTTTGCAAGACAAGCAAATTTTTAAATATTTATTTAATTTTTTTTTTAATTGATATACAAGCGACGTCTTGCAATACAAGTACTGTAGTACGGCTTAAATTAAAAATCTCTGTACAAATTTTTTTGGGGGATTTCATTTTGATATAAGAGTGTTTTGGATTACAAGCATGTTTCCAGAACGAATTATGCTCTCAATCCAAGGCATGACTGTAATAGAACAATAAAAGTATCAAAATGCAAAATTAAACATTACAAATATTTTTTAAAAAATGAAAAATATTAAGGAGCCAACAATAAAATCAACAATCAGAGCAACAGATTAAAGATTAAATGGTTGATGGAAGAGGACAGTCTTAACCTATCATCTAAATGTATACAATGAAGATGCCAGGTGGATCTACCTGGGAAGGGCATTCCATAGACGGGGGGGCACTACAGAAAAGGCTGTTTCCTTGATAGCCCACCCACATTATCCAGAGAAGAGCCTTCAAAAGTGATTTTAGCAATCGGGCAGGAACATATGGGAGAAGGCACTCCAATATTTTATGTGATCTGGTACAGTCCGTGTAACTTATGTATAGAAAACCAAGATTCTGAACATCAGGCTAACAAGGACTGGTTCTGTTATCACTAGATCCCAGCTCATTTCTTCTAGGACACAGATTTGCTTGTTTCTGATTCCTAGTGTTCAGGGGTAGGCAACACATGGCCTGCAGGCCACATGAAGTGCCCTCTGGCCCTTTCTGTGGAGACCGTGCCCCCAATTGCTACCTAATTTGCTAGTGGTGGTAGCAGCAGCACCAAAGTGGCACATTTGGAAGAAAAGCAAGGCATGTGGGGAGTGTGTGCCTCGTTTGGAAGCAGAATCACAATCCCAGAAATCCTGGTTGTAAACAAAGTGCATGCTCCTTGCACACCTTGTTTTCATCTAAAATTGTGTGTGTGTGTGTGTGTGGGTGGGTGGGTTGCTGCTGCTTCCGCTACAACTGCAAATGTGATGGCCGCAGGAGACAGGTGCAGCCCCCAATGGGTTCTGTGGCTGCAACGTGGCCCTGGATGTTGCCCACTCCTGATTTAGTTGCATTAATGGTCTACTTGTATGAATAGTTAATGACTGGACCAGAAGTTTAAGACAAATTACAAATCCTGAGACCATGGAAGTTGCTATAAGTGAAATCTATTTGTTCCCAGCTCACACAGCACTCTGGTAGTAGGGCACTGCCGTGAGTGAAGAAAGCAGTCAAAAGTAACAACTGAGCCCTCAGATCTATGCTAGCTTATTCTTTCTACCAATTTTACATACAGTTCTGATAAGATATAATATGACTTCCAAAAAAAAAATCCCCAGTTTATTCAGACTATCGGATATTTGGAGAAATAGGTATGTTCCTTACTTTTGGGCATATGGCTCCTCTGGGTGAGAAGATATATTAAGATAACATTTTCCAAGATATTTGGAAATGCAATCATGACTTAGAAGAGCCCAAATGTGAAAGTGCCCATGTTCAAATGTTCAATTCACATTAATGCAAAAAGTTTGCCCTTTTAGTTGAGAAGCAGCCACAGCTGAAAGGTTCATTATGAAAGTGTCATGTTGATGCCCTGATCCCCTCTGTCTTAACAAGAAAAAGAGATATGACAAGAGAGAGGGGAAGGGAGAACCATTACTAACCTAATGCCATCAGAAAATCATCTAAAAGGCTTTTCATCCCTTGCCAACTTCTCTAAAAGAATGCATTTTTTTTCTTCTTCACAAACCAGTCCTGCTCTATGCAACAATATTATCTGTGTCTCCAGGGTTGTCTCTGCCTTTTAGAGCATGACAGCTTGATCAAACTTTTCAAATTACATTTTTTTTCTGTAATTCAAAGATGAGGCTTTTTTTTTTTTTTTTTTTGCTAAACTCCAGCTGGATGGGGGAGGGGACTGGAAATAAATACTTCTGAAGTATTGATCCCTCTTACTGATAAAGTCCATGCTCCTTGCCACAACAACCTGTTGAGGTACATCACTCATATCCCCATTTCAGGAATAGGGAAGTGAAGTTGGGAAAGAGTAGCTCACCTCATGACTGAATACTCCATTAAAAAGAAAGAAAGAAAACACATTACCCTAGTAATAGAAAACTAGCATCTCAGGAAGAAGGCTAGGTTAGAGGAACCTTCTCTCCAATATCTAGCTGTTGTTTTTTTTAACTTCTCTCCAACATCTAGTCTTTTTCATGGAAAACTATGCAATAATGTCATGGCCTTCCCCAATGCAGTCTGACATGGTATACCCAGAAATTGTTTTACCTGTTCATCTTCTGTTTGTGTGACTAGGCCTACAAGTCTAAGTTCTGCTGCTAAATTTGCCACATCATCTATCTGCTGCGAAAGCATACGGAAATAACTTTCTTCTAAATCTAAACCCAGACTGGGAGCACAGCCTATCCTGGATGGGTTTATACTCCATCTGAAGGATCAGGTTTGGGGTTTGGAGGTGCCTCTGGATCCCACACTGTTCCTTGATTACTTTCTAGAAGCCTTCCTTTTTAGGAAGGCATTTTGTATGGGATTTTAACTTGCTATTTTTAATCTGTCCCTGCTTTTGGAATATTTAAAATATTTTGATTACTGTTGCTGGGTGGGGTGGTATTTTTTTAAAAATATTTTGTGTTTATTTTATAAATTTAAAGGATGTTTCTAATCATTATCATTTTGTTGTTGTTAGCTGCCTGGAACTCCTTGGAGATAAGTGGGGGTATAAATGTATTAAAATAAATAAATACAATAACAAAGTGACTGATGGGCAGTGCAGTCCAATGTGACTGTCCATAACCCTCTGAACTTGGAGGATTATGGGCATCCTATTGAGCGTGGGAGGAGGACAGAGGCGAAAGTCATCTCCATGCTTCTCCTACCCTGCAAAAGTCTAAGACAGCTGATTTCAGCCATCTAAGTCTTCTGGCCCCGATCGCAAGGAGGACAGGCTGGGACACCACCAGGATACATTGTATCCCAGCAGAGCCTCCTCCCTCCCTCCCCTCCCCCTCCCCCTCCCCCTCCCCACCCACAAACTTTCGGCTCCAAGGTCAGTCTTCTGACTGCAGCCAGAGCTGCAGCCAGCGCAGAAAGAACCATGCAGGCGCCGGGCGGAGTCCCAGCTCTAACCTTGGAGTGCATTTCTGAGGTCGGAGCTGGGACTCCGACCACTCAAATGGCCAGCTAGACAGTGTCTAGTGGCCATAGGATTTCACCCTAAGGGTAGTAAAAGGATTTCACCAGCTAAGGGTAGCTGGTCTGGAAGCAACTTTGGTGAATTAGCTGAATGCAGCATCAGGGCTCTCTATACATATGGGTTGGGGAGAAGTCCGCCTGCTGTAGGTCACATGAGCTGGCTGCCAACACAGTGTCATGCCCCACCACCAACCCCAGAGATAATCATTGTACCTACTTTAAACATTTGAAAAAGGTCATGTGTGAAAGTATTTCAGTGGACTGTGCTTTTAAATAAGTGTGTTTACAACAGCGGCCTTATTATTTCCCATTGAATTCAATAGAATTGCTACCTCAGCCATGAACAGTTTTCTTGGAAGTAACTCTTAGATTTCATTGAAATAGTGCTTTTACGTAATGTGTGCAGAGTCAAGGTTCAAAAGACCTTAAATCTAAGTAATGTGGCAGATCTTGTATATGGATCATGATTTGTGGTCTTGGCATCACCCAGTGGGAAACTCATCTAAGCATGCACCAGGGAAATGTAGTGGAGATAATTAGTTGGCAAGTTGTGATCAGTTTGTCTTCCTCATACCGCTGAGTCAGTTTGTGTCTCATACTGACTCAGCATTCTGACAGCTGAGGTGCATTTTCCCCCCAGATTAAAACTAGAGGTGCATTTTTGCTCCATTATCTCAAAAGCTTTACATTTAATGGGCAAGTGTAAGAATTTACAGTACTGTCACATATGTTCTATTGCAGGCAAATATTACTTTTGAAACTGGCCCACCGTATCAGTCTTTTGTATAAAACTAATCATTTATCTGGGCTTTGGAAATTTTCACTGTTGTTCATGGAAATGCTTTAGGTACAATTTTCATGAGAAATGTATGTTAGAAAAGGAATTAAATAAGTATTTGAATTTTACAGCACAAACCTTGCTGTGTTACTGTCAAGGCATCTTGGCACACTCTGAGTGCTGTACAAGGGTGAACTGTAACAAGCAACATGTCCCTACTTCAAGTAGATTGCTGTCTAAAGGCAAGAGAGGGTTCAATGAACCCACCATGTAGTACAGAAAGAACATGCTTCTCCTCATTACAACAAGAGAAGAAAATAGCACACACTAAATTGCTCTATACTGTTTTTTGCTCTGTTTCTTCCTTTTGCTGCTTTGGGTTTTGACATTTTTGGCAGGCTCTTTCCTTTTAAACAACAACCAATGTTGTTTTGTGGGGGAAAATACCTTTCATAAGTTCTTTTCATCCACTGTCCTCAATTTAGTCAGGCTTTGAACACAAGTAACTTGTGAACATGCTTCTAAACTTCTGGTACTTTGTCCACATGCACAGAAGTCCTTCTTGCCATCATGAAATTCAGCAAATTCACAGATTTGCTTACATAAAGATGTCTACAAAAATGGAGGCAGTTTCATGTAGCTGTTTGTAATGTTTGCTTCTGCAACTTTATCAGTCCCTGTTTTATTCACTAGTAGTGCAGCCTTCCTCAAGCTGGTGCTCTCCTGATGTTTTGGACAACAACTCCCAAAATTCCTGTTCACTGACCATGTTGGCTAGACCTGATGGAAGCTGAAGTCCAAAACATTTGGAGGTCACCAGGTTGGGAATGCTGCCCTAATGCATCCACTTCCACCTTTTGAATTTAATAAATGTACATGTTCCTAGGTCTTTGAAATATATGGCTTGTGTAACAGTCACTCCAGAATTCAAGGCATTCATTTACTTTACCTAGCCAAGTGGGATTTTTAACCGATACATCTGCCTAGGAGTCTCCAGTGGAGATTAAGTGCAGAGTATTCCAAGTAGGGATCGGTGAATCAGTCTATTTCCATTCTTTCTATGTCACTTTTAAATATGTTCACCCATAAATCCATTTCATCCTATTTTCACATTAATTTGTGAATTTAAAAAAAAATCTGGACAAAAATGTAACTGGGACACAACTGTCCCTGGGAACAACTGGGAACTGCCCATTTAGAATATTGCATTGCATTGCATTGTACATGGTGCTGCCTTCAAAAAACTGTTCAGATCAGAAACTGTCGTTGGTTCAAAATAGGACTGCACAAATACTAACTGGGACTTGGCAATTTGACCACATTATACCTGTGCATGGCCAGCTGCACTGGCTCCTAGTCATTTATTTATTATTTTATTTCTGTAGTGCCCAATAGCCAAAGCTCTCTGGGCAGTTTACAGCAATTCATAAAAACACAACAAGAATACAATATAAAATACAACAAATAAAAACATCATAAAAATTCCACTACTAAAATTTAAAACCCGAATTTAAAAGTGATTTAGATAACTAAAAACAAGTTAATAAAAACAAGACCTATTTAAAAAGTGGACATAACTCCCCCCCCCCCATGAACTATTTAGAGCTGTTAAATGCCTTGAGATAGAGGACAGATTTGACCTGGTGCTGAAAAGATAGTAGAGTTGACACCAGGTGGGCCTCAGTGAGGAGCTTGTCCCAAAATTGGGGGGCTACCACAGAAAAGGCCCTCCTTCTTGTTGCCACCAACACTTAGATTCACAAATGTAATTAATTAATAGATAGATAGATAGATAGAAGCAGCATTCGGAGACCTGAGGGCAGGCTGATAGGGCAACCAGCAACCCCGCAGGTGCGAGGAAGACTGGAACACGGCACAGACTTTAACTGTCTGGGCTGCATTCCCCTTACTTGTCTAGCCCTCCTACCAACACCTTATCTCCCACTACCCATCACTACACTGATTGGGGCCCCACGGATCCCCCCATTTGGCCCCATATCCTCCCTCCAAGGCACATCCTCAGGGCCCAGGAAGGGAAAAAAGCAATCAGGAAGGGCACTGAGCAGATCAAATAGACAAAATGTTAGGGGGGTTGCCCTTGCCCTTGCATGTCCCCAAAGCAGCTCATCCTCCTTCAGGGTTGTCGCCAGCTGGCAAACGTTTGTAATAGGTCAGCCTTCAGCCCATTCCTGGCCCTTATTTAAAATGCTGGTTTTAACCTTTAAAGTCCCAAATGGCCTGAGACCAGGTTACCTGAAAGACCACCTTCTCCCGTATTTACCTACCCAAACCTTAAGATCTTAAGAAGTGATTCATTTCAATTTATGCAAGAAAATTGGATTTTCTTGTCTTTCTTCTTTTCCCTTTCTCTTCTTATGGTTTTGTTTTGTTGAAATTCACAATGAAAAAATGAATTAAAATTTTTTTTTTTTTTAAAAGGCTCTGCTGCAAGTGCCCCCACCAAATGAAGTGATGTGGATATTACTACTAGGAACAAGATCCTTTTTAGTAGTGGCACCCTAACTGTGGAACAACCTTCCTAGAGTGGTTTTGCCTGGGGCCATCTTTATTGTCTTTTCGGTGACAGGCACCATGTGAAGAAGGGTGGCATATTATCATGTCTGCTCCCAGGGTATTTGTGACCACATTTTAACATGTGCAGCAGCAGCAGTACTTTCTAGCTCCTTGCAGCAATTATTACTTGTTTTAAAACAATAATTTGTTAAGACATTCCTTGAACAACCTCGTAAAATTGTAAGTACTTTTTTTCTTTTACAAAATTTTGCACCAATGTTCCCCACCAAAAAGATTACATATTAATACAGAAATGTGAAAAACAGACTTAAAAGTAAACATATGCAAAATTATTACATAGTGTGTTGAAGGTGAGGATCAGGTCTGCAGGGCCTGCCCAAGGTATTTTGCTGCCCGAAATGAATGAAAAGATGGCACTACCACAGCCCACTCAACATATAGAAGCTAACTGGACTGGTAGTTATTTTATAAGCTTCTCTTCTGAATCAAGTCCACCCAAGGCAGCAAACAAATACAATAATATTACCTATAATAATAAAAGAGGATGTGTGTATGTCTGTATGCCTGTCAGCACCATACTGCCAAGAGTGTGAAACCGAGACATCCAAAACTCAGCAGGTTTACTAAAAGGACCCTAAATATGTGCACCTCAAGTTTATTTATTTATTTATTTATTTAAAAACATATTAACATATTTTAAGTCATTTACAGAGTGATCCTATGGCCCCCTTGACAGGGTATAGGGGGCCATAGGATTCTTTGCATCCCCAGATCTGAGGTTGGAAAAGAGCTCCAACTTTGGAGCTGGGAATCTGCACTTGGATCCCCTTCCCCCTGCCGGCTGCTTCTCTGAGGTCATAAGAGCAATCTCAGAGAAGGGATAAAGGGGGCACTCCGGGGAGTGGAGAAGAGACTGGGGCTGCCAGGATAAGATGTATCCTGGCAGCGTTCCAGCCTCCTTCCCTCCCATCTGAAGCACTGCAGCTAGATGGCCGAAATCTAGCTGACTTGCAGAGCAGGAGGAGCTTGGAGGTGAAGATCACCTCCATGCTCCTCCCGCCCCACATAGGATGTCCGTAACCCTTCAAGTTCAGAGACTAACGGGCATCCCCATTGGATTGCGCCCTTAAACGTATGTGTGGTTGACACATGCAGTACCATCTTCAGTCACTAGGTGGCACTAGGTGGCCATTTCTAGCTTCTTCTTCTTTTTTTTTTAAAGCAATGCCTCACACCACTAGAAGGCAGTATAGGCAGTCCCCAGGTTAAGAACATCCAACTTATGGACAACTCGTACTTACAAATGGACTTCCGGGTTCTCCGGCTCTACATCGTTTATATAGAGTATAGCGTAGTATACGTAATATACGCAATTTGTGTAAATGCCGTATACTACGCTATGCTGTTCTGACGTACGTACAAATGCAACTTAAAGACATTCTTAAGAACGGAACTCATTTGTAACCTGGGGACTGCCTGTACTGTAGGATCCATGGATTACACCACAGAACACATGAAGGCCACATGCCTTTCTTTTTTTCTTTCTTTCCCTACCAAGTGCATAGCTTTGCAGTTGATACAGTTTGAAGCTGGGGAGTAGTCCAAAGGACAGTGTTATACAGCTGCTTCCTCCGCAGTGCTATGGGGGATTCTCCCCTTTGGGGAACGGAGTAGACCAACCCCCCTGCCATGCTGTACGGGTGCATCATGGCAGGGGCCATGCTTAGGGGTGCCAGCAGCTGTGGCTTCACTCAGGGAGGGCAGGCACAATGTGTCCAGTTCTGACAGCTGCATAACTTTACTGTATCAACCCAAGATCTGTTCCAATTCACGTGAAGCCAGCTCCATACACTAATATATATATATATATATATATATACACACACACACACACACACACACTGTAATTCAACCATTATCAAAACCATTTCCAGAGCCACAGCCATCTGAGTTCAACACTGGCAAGAGGACAGCTTCGTTCACAGTGTTGAGGGCAATAGGCTCACTTAGGGGTCACAGGACAAGCCAAGTGGCAAACACAGCTCTTTCCAACCCCTCTTCACCTCTGCTGCCTGAGGGGCCTGCCTGCCTCATTCTGACTTATGGTGGCACTGACTGGCCCTATACCAGAATTCATAAAGATCAATTTCCTCAATCATCCCTTACTCCAATATAAAGTGTGAGTCTGAACCCACATAAAATGAAGTACTGGTATTTAAAGTAATTGACACATTGAAGTCCTTCTGCAACTAAATAATTTCCACCAGAGATATATCCCAGTATAAAAATGATTAAGTGTGAAGGTTAATTGCAAAGATAAAACCATGTTTATGTCATCTTCACCATTATCCTTCCAAAAGGAAGAGGCATAAGTAAACCAAATTGGGAACCTTCACAGTATAAAAAATATCTTTTTCCATTGACTTCTGTAATACACCCTCAGGTCAGAGACTATTTTCTCTCATTTGTGATAGAAAATTAAGGAGATGAACATCATTAAATGCAATAAACACTATAGAACTTCCATTATATGAAACTTGTTTCTGTCTAAATAATCCCATGCATTGCTCTGTCACTACCATTATCTGGAGTTAGCTCCTTGTCTATATCCAAAATGTTATTTATCTATGCCTTAAAAAGAAAAGAAAATAATAATTCACAGATCTTTCTATGGGAGAACATGTAAAGCATTAAGAATGTGATTAAAGCTTCAAATTGTAAGCAATCAGAATATTTCCACAGGTATGCAATTACATGCCTTTCAACCTGGACATTTTCAATTATCATTAGAAGGGATTTTGCAAAACAGAATTTACTTCTGAGTAGGAGACATTACAGAAGGATCTTACTGAATAATATAGTTTTATGTTAAGTTCTTCCATGGAACCTCCATATTAATACCATTTCTAGCTTCTTCTTCTTCTTTTTTTTTAAAGCAATGCCTCACACCACTAGAAGGCAGTATAGGCAGTCCCCAGGTTAAGAACATCCAACTTATGGACAACTCGTACTTACAAATGGACTTCCGGGTTCTCCGGCTCTACATCGTTTATGTAGAGTATAGCGTAGTATACGTAATATACGCAATTTGTGTAAATGCCGTATACTACGCTATGCTGTTCTGACGTACGTACAAATGCAACTTAAAGACATTCTTAAGAACGGAACTCATTTGTAACCTGGGGATTGCGTGTACCGTAGGATCCATGGATTACACCACAGAACACATGAAGGCCACATGCCTTTCTTTTGAGAAAGGAAACAAGGAAGAAATGTTTCCTTACTTCCATAGTGAAGTGTCTCTAGTTGACTTAGGGTACAATCCTATGTCTAGATGGCCATAGGAAAGGTCAGAGTCCCAGCTGTGACCTGAGAAATGCGCTCTGAGGTTGGAGCTGGGACTTGGACCTCGGAGCACCTCTCTCTACCCTTGCAGACAGCGTGGAAAGAATCACGCTGGATGCAGCTCTGAGGTCAGAAGACTGACCTCACAGCCGGAGGTTTGTGGACAGGGAGGGGGGCGGGGAGGGGAGAAGTAAGGCTTCACCACAGTACGTTGTATCCTGGCAGTGCCTCAACCTCTCCTCCTCATGAGCCAGGGCAAAAGACTTAGATGGTCGAGATCTGGCTGTCTATGTCCTTTGCAGGTTGAGAGGAGTGTGGAGGCGACCTTCTCCTCTGCCCTCCTTCTACCCTCAATAGGATACCTGTAATCGTCCAAGTTCAGAGGGTTATGGGCTGCTGTCAATGACTGACAGGAAAACTGAACACAGGATAGATTCAATATGGCTCCTATTGTGAGAATACCCTGCTTACTATTTAATTTGTTACCTGCCTTGGAACATTCCCAGGCTACATTCCTTGTGTCCTGGAGCCCACAAAAAGAAAATAATCCAGGTACTGTATGACAAGGGAAAGCTCTGCCTCATCTGCTACTGCCCATTCCAAAAAGAAACAGAACTTTCAGAATGTAGTGCAAGACCTCCATTACCATGCCCTTATCTACAAATAACTGTCCTCTAAACTGAACCTGCAACAGGCTAATATCTTGGTGACCAACAACAAGCAAATAAGTGAAAGGCTGACTGGATGTTGCATTTAGCCATTAGTGAGCTGGCACCACAAACCTGATCAGCTCTAACTTCTGCTCAAAGCCTAGGACACATATCTAACTGAGCATAGCTCAAGGTCAATTACACCATTAACTGGGGCCCTGTTTGGACAAGCCTGTATTCACCAGAAGCATTCTTGGGGGCTGCCTCTAGTTGGAAGACTGATATGGGGACAGGAGTCCAATGGGCCCACTACCCTCCCTGCGTGTCCTTTTTCAATCTTTTTGTGACCACATGCACCACAGATATGCTTCCAAAAGGTAGTGACTGCCTATATTAAGAGTAGTTAATCTACTACAATGGACCCCTGGCTAGCTCTAAAACACCAACAGGCACTGATGCTACCTCCATTAGCCATTTGCACTGGTGGCTGGGCTTACTCATCTTTCTTGGGAGTAGGGTTTGAGGGGCACTCCTGGTTGCAGGACCAGCCTAAACTCTGTATAACCTATGGCCCTTCCTAACTACCTCAAAGTATTTAATGAAATGGGAGCAAATGATAACGGTTCAAAACCAAATTGTCAGCTACTCTCCATGGGCTCCCCATTCCTTCATTATCCCCATACTGCATTCCCTTTTTAAAATTATCTACATTACCCATGTGAAGCAGGGGAAAATATCTATGCAATTCCCCTTTAAAAATAATTGCCCAAGCTGTATAAGCCAGGTGCATCCCTAGAGGATTATCTGTGCCACTTTATGGGGCGTCCCCCTTTCCTAGGAATTGAAACTTCCTTGGGCCCTGGCCCTGAACCAGCACCCTCTGTTCTATACCATTGGAAGGCCTGCCATGAGGGTAAGTCTCTCACATGAGACTTATCCTCAGAGAATGAGTCATCACTTTATGATCCAATCTGTATGACTTGCTCCCAAAAGGGATAGCACATCTTTGATCCTTCCTTTGCTACCAAACTCTTGTTGTTGGATGGGCTAAGCTTCCTTAGTCTCTTGGGCCACCAGCTAACACAACCCCTTGCCCCACCATCACTGTTTCTTCAAGACAGACAAGGAAAGTCAATAGCACCTCACTCAATTCTCCACAGCTTCCTGGGGTGCTTATCCCCAGTTCTTTCTTTGATCTTCCCAGTCAGACATATATAGTGCTGGCCACCTGGCTGTGAGTTTTTCTTAGGAAGATAAGGTTTTTGCATCATTGTTTTGGAATTGAAGGGGGAAACCCCAGAAAGCAACAAATTCCAGTCAATAGGGGAACTATCAAGGACATATTAAGGGGGATTCAGTAGCAGGACTAGGACTAAGACTTCCCAGTTATAAGTGCAATCCCTAAACATACAGCTGCAGGTGTATAAGCTTGAAGTCGTGGCTGTCACTTACTGTGAATAGCAAGTATATATAACTCTGCTGGTTCTATTAATAAACGGCATCTGCTGCTCTAGGGCTTTCACCCACTTTGTGGGTGTGCTTATTCATGATATTGACTCACTCTGTGAGATGGTGGATTATGAAAATAGATTGTATCATTTTAGAAAGATAACTTTTATGCTACATTTTAATGGTGGACATTTAATCATGTGGGACCACCCAGGTAGTTTAGATGTTTGTGTATTATCCTTCAAATGCAACTTAAAGCTCATAATGACCAACCTTGGAGAAAACTTGTGGATGACTTTTAAAAAATGGTGATATGAACTGATGAGAGGCAGTATCCACAGGAAATGCTATACAGTACTATCTGGACCTGAATCCATCACAGGTTGTGAACTGGTGGCCTGAGGGATGTCAGGCATCAATTCAGCCTGTGCATCATCAACCAATTCTGGTCTCCTTCCTGTGGATCCCGATGATGAAAGAATCATTAGTGTATTTCAGCAGGTAGAGGAGTAGAATGTGGAAACAGGAACTAAAGAAGCATGTTCCAAATATATGCTGATATACCATGGAGCAATGCAGTGCTATGTTGACATGAAGATACAAGTTACACCCAAATCTGAAAGAGATGTGCAAAGGGGCAAATTAACAAAGTTCAGCGGTCAGGTGTCCTCCTCTATGATGAGCCATTTTCTATAATACCCCATTAAAGGGGGGCATGTGGTGAATAGGTTATAATTATGAAGCACAGTTATTGCCCATGTCCATGCAATAAATTATTATTTATTAGATGACTTTTTCTTTTAAAAAAAGACTCAAGCAGTCTTACAGCAGAGGTTAAAGCAACAACTTAAGAAGCCCCATCATATGCCGCCAAATGCCTGGGAGTTGAAGAAAGCCTTAACCTGGCATTGAAAAAAGATGACCATGTTGGTGCCAGGAGGACCTCACTGGGTAGAGCATTTGACAATTGGGGGGGGGCACCACTGAGAATGCCCTCTCCCTTGTTGCCATCACCCAAACCTCCCTCAGAGGAGGCCCTCAGATGTTGATCACAATGTATGGGTCGGTTCATAGCAGGAGAAGCAGTGCACTGCATAAAGTACTGCAGTCTCAAGCTGTGTAAGAATTCATAGGTCAAAACCAGCAAAACCAATCCTCCCATATAGACTCTAAATGACCGGATTGGCCAGGTGAGTGGCCCTTGCTCCCACCCTGCCGCCCCCGCCCCCCAATCGACTCTCTGGTTGGGGAAGCCAATTCAGGAAGATGCCCCACATTGGGCCCAGCTCATAAGGCCTTCCCCAAGAGTCAAGCACAGCTGGCTCCAGTTACTAATCAGCCTGGGGGAGTTTCCAAGTTCTTGCTGGTGATATCAGCATCCCCTACAGCAGCAGCGATAGAAAACAAACAGCAGGTAGCAGTACAGGGCAGCAGCTGGTGAAAGATAAGAAACAGCTCACTTGTCCTGCAGAATATCCTGGTTGTATTGTCTGTTACTATCATTACTGGATAAGGTTAGCAATAGTGCTAACTGAATCCCCATTCTTGTTTATGCCCTTTGTAACATGCATGCTCCACACTTTCAGTTAAGCAACTAGGCTTCTCCTTTAATTTAAGAGCTTTTGTGAAATGATATGAAAGGCTGTCACTGCCTTTACATCATCCCAGTGTTCTTCCATCCTGGATACTGAAAGCTGATAATACCTCTCAGGATAAGCAGAACATGGACCTTGTTTTAAATGTCCCATACTAACTGTCTGAGCAGGCTTAAATAACATATTAGAATATATTGTAAATCCAGGTTTTTGTGTGTCTCCATGGCAGTGGTCTGTAGCATCAAATATATGGAGCTATTTCTTAGTTGCAGTATTTTTTAGCATACAAAGATCAACACAGGGAAAAAGTACAATGAGTTAATCAGTTTAAACATTCAGCCTCCTCCTCCACATTACTGGCAGCTGAGGACAGGGAATGTGATGTCAGTTGAACAAATGCACTCATTCACACTTGTCACTGCTCCCACGTGTGTCTGTTACTCAATGTGGGCAATAAATCTGAAGATATTGTCATACATGCAGAAGAAAAGAGCAAATGGATTTCTTTTTTCATATTCCTAGTTTAAAAATTCATGTCTCATAAAATATTTTTTTTCAAGTGTAGAACATTTTCCTTACAGCCAGGATCATCTACTGCTCTCTCTCTCCTCTCTCTCTCTCTCCTCTCTCTCTCTCTCTCTCTCTGTCCAACAATGAATTGTTCAGTTAAAGCTGTAAGACACTTGAAGCTGAGCTAATGATAGCTGGTTCAAATTTTAAGAAGAGTTAACCGTTCAGTCCACGTGAACCTGTAAAAAAATGCACATTGGAGAGGGGTGGTTTCTGGAAAATATATTTATTTTTGAATAAAAATATTTATATACCATCCTTCAATAAAATGTACCAGGGCAGCTTACAAAACTCCAAATTAAAATCACACAATCAAATACTTCCGTTAGATCATGGCATAGGGCATAGCATGGGAAACAAGATGTGCGTTCAAGCCTCACCATGAAGTATGGTAAAGACAAGGCCCCACTCACCTCTTTGTGTAGAAAGAGTGTAGTTCATGGCCAGAGCACATGGCTTACAAGCAGAAGGTCCTAGCAGGTGATGGTCTGCCTAAGATCATCTGCCTATGACTCTGGACAGCCAGAATTCACAGGGCTGGATTAGATGGGGAAATAGTCTGTCCTAGTAAAAGGCAGTTTCTTATCCTGCTCATACAAAGTTACAACAAGAAAAATAAAACATTAGAAAAAAGTATAATGAAACCAGATCTAACACGGAGGTACAAGTTCTTTTGGTTTTTTAAAAGCCCAGGAAAGTAAAAAGGCCCACATCAAATTCTCCCTTCTAGCCTAGTGTTCTCGTTGATCAATATGCTCCATGTGTAACCAAAAATCTCTTCTCAATCTGATTTTTACATATTCTAAACCAAGAATTCTAACAGGTTATCATAGCAAAGAAAGCTATGCAAAGGCAAATTACTTCTTCCAGTCTCTTACATAATACAATGATTGATCGATCTATCTTCCAATTTAAATACCATCACATATAGTACTTTATAAGTCAAAGTAAGCAGAAACCCAAATTTTAAGTAGTCTACTTAAAACAGTCTTCCCTTTGCAACTCTCTCTTGCCATTTTCTCTGTTGCTTTATTAAGACAGGTTGGATCTTTGCCTCACTGTCTTTCTAGGACAATCTCCTTGAGAAAATGGCTGCCAGTCATTTTTACACATAAAAGGAAAGTTTTAAGCCCTTTATAACTGTGAAGAAATGCCTGTATATAACTATTGTGGTTCTGTAATGTGTACTTTGTGTGGTCTCTGTGATGCTACAATGTAACTGAGTAGGCTTGAAGCCTTGTTTTGTTATGGTCAAAGGCCTGTGTAGTATTTGCTGAGTGATATTCTGAATGGGAGAGAGAGACAATAGCTTTGATTATTGTTAGATGGGGCCTGGATCAGGTAAATTCAATTCTGATTGGCTGGGGATTCTAGCTAGGTGGAAAAGAACAGTTGGGAAATGGCAGTTATGATATGACAGTTGCAGTTTAGTTCAAGAGTCTGTGAAGAAGGGAGGAGAATGTCTGCTGGTTGGTGTGTGGTGTTTTAGAAAGTCTGAGGAGAAAGTGAATAGCTATTCTTCCTCTGTGGGATAATCTTAGGTGGCTGGTGAAGATCAGGAATAGGGAGCAGGTAGCTGTTTTATGCCAAGAGGCTGCCCTAAGATCTTGACAGAGGAAGGTTATACAAGCAGGCAGTAGAGACCCAGATAAGCCATTCAAATAGCCAGTAATACAAGGGGAGCAGCTTGGGTGTCAGATGAAGACTGTACCCCAAAGCTGAACCTGGTCGTAAGTGTATTTGGCTGGGGTGGAGGTTTAGGGAATTTGCCCTAAGGTAAAATAAGTCCTTAGCAGCTTGTAACAGCAATAGTGTCTCTTGAGTCCTAAAGAATTGTCACTAAGCAGTCTTTTGAAAACCCCAAAGTAAATATTAGTAATCTCTTATGTACAAAATATCCCTTTAATAAATTACTTGTTTAATGGTTCTTCTTGTCTCTAGTGTTGGTGCCCATCTCATGCATAAGCCTCTTATACCAGCTACTAGGAGGTCTTAAAGTATTCTAACAGGATTGGTGACAGTGGGAAAGGGTTAGCTTGGGGAAGTTTGAGATGTAGTGGCAGAGAGTTCCTTAGGCCCAGAAATATAAGCATTTTCTTTAAATAAGAAAACTCATAGGTGTGACTGCCCAGTGAAGGAGCAGTTTCTTCATAGGTGGTGGCAGTAGTGGGTAGAGGAAATCCCCCATAATAACACAAAAATAACATAGCCAGAACAGACTCCTATAATATTTCAGATCTGCAACTCGTGAACTTTTAAAGCTGGAGACGATTAAATTACCAACCTGCTCCTGCGGGCTCAAGGCCTTACAGAAAGGAACTAGTTAGGCACACCTTCTCCTTTAGCCACCGACTGCTAACTGCACCAAAAGAGGAATCTACTTTCCTTTTCATTATTCACTCCCTGCCCATAATGGTGGATGCTCCACACTTCAGTTCTCTACTGAGCATGTGCAGAAATGTCCTCTAATCCATAATTCTTCAAGAAATATACACATGTGGAATACACATGCGTAGGAAATGTTCTGGGAGCCCTTTACATGCATTCTGAGGTGGCTCAGGGAACGTAATTGCACATCATGGGGAGATACATTGTTGCTGCTGCTGCTGCTGCTGCTGCTATGTGTCCCCTTCATGAGTCTCTCCATCAATGTATGGTAATAAGAATGCTTGATGTGGAATCATTGCATCCAGCATTTTCCTCATTGCATGCCAGAAGCCAGGGATTAGGGAAATGTTGCATGCCAGGGGTGTTCAGAAATGTTGAATACAATAATGTCAGATGTTTCTTTTACTACACTTAACTGGGGGGATGTGTTTCGTTAGTCCCACAGGCCTGTGAGAGAACTGTATCATATCAAAAATAGTATTTTTTGAAATTTGAGGAGACTTTTGAAGAGGGAAAATATTTTACATGAAGGCCTTAAAAGCAATTCAGCAAGGCAAAGAGATAAAGCAGTGATGTGTGACCCCACCCCTGAGAAATGTATCTAGTACTATTGAAACTATTCTGGCCTCCCTAGAATTTTCATGTTTTTTCCCTGTAAGGATATAGACAAATTGGAACAGGTTCAGCACAGGGCAATGCAGATGGCCAGTGGTATGGAAACCAAATCTTGTGGGGGGAAAGTTGAAATAACTGGGTATGCTTAGCATGGAAAAGAGAAGACTGAAGGGGGTAACATGATAGTACTCTTCAAATACCCGAAGGGTCATCATAAGGAAGGGGACAAACTTGTTCTCTGCTGTCCCAGATGGCAGGACTACATCTAATGGGCTTAAGTTACAGAAGATTAGATTCTGGTTGAACAGTAGGAAAAAGTTCTTGATGATCAGAACAGTTCCACAATGGAACCAACTACCAAGAAGGGTAGTGTGTACTACCATTGGGGATTCTTTAGCTTTGGATTTTCTTTATCAAGAAGGGGGTTGGAACAGATTGCCTACAAGACCCCTTCCATCTCAATGGTTACTGAAATATTTTGCCTCAGAACTTCAGAAGGAACTCCTGGTTCCATTTCAAATTTCACTTGCAGTTAAATTGCAGTAGCAACTTTAAGGTGAAGGTTAGATTGGAGACACTTTCCTAGCAGTCAAGTTATTTTTCTATTTTCTCAATTGCTGTAATTTTATTAGCCACTGGACTGAAACAAAGATTTTTTTTACTACTTATCATAAATTGAATGCGTTTAGCAACTCTGCCATATAGTCAATTGCATACAAATTGAGAAGCAGCTCCATTTATAACCATTGCATCAGTATGCAAACACATTGCATCAGTAGGAAATCAGCTCTTTCATATACCATAGAAAGGACTTTAAAAGCATCAAAACCAGTGGAAGGACAGGTGTGGATAACTCCTGATTTTTTAACACCTAGTTTAAAATGTCAAAATAATTCTTGTAAACTTCTCAAGTGACAAATTTCAAAATCTGCTGAAATCATGAGGCAAAATATATGAAAGCAAAGGAACAGTAAAAGGAGATATGATGTGCTATATAGGCTATAGCATATAATGTGGTATAAAGATAGTAAATTAGTGAATCTGGGAACACTGGCTAATCTCTGAGTTGACTTTGAGATCTGAATAATGAATTTATGACATTCTCACTTCTCGTTTTCTTTCTTTCACGGGTTAAGATGTGCATGATCCAAGGTTGTTGTATAATTATTGTACTCAAAAGCCACAATCGAGACAGCTCCCTTAGTAATGCCAAAGTGAAGTATTCGACATTTTTGCTTTGATCAAAAGCCCACTGGTCACCAATGACCATTTGAGCTATTTTATTTTTTGGGAAACAGACTTTTTCAGACAATTTGTAACCGCATGGCATCTTGCCTATTGGTGACTGGGGTAACTAGCTTTGAAAATATTGTATACAAGGATTTACACCTGGATTTTTACTCTTGTACACAGAATTGCTAGGGAGAGAAAAATGCTTTATCTAGCACCCAGAGATAGATATATAGACCACCCTGGGGATTTCTATTGAAGGATGGTATAGACATTTCTGAAACATGTAAAGAAATGGCCCATCTCCTCTGTTGGGAAAACTGTAACAAGACGGTCTCTTTTGCAGGCATCAGCACCTTTGTCAGAACAGCAACCAGTATATCAATCCCATCCCACTTCTTACTCTTTATTAGCATGACTTGAAGCCCTTTACTCTGACTATCAAGTAGTGCATTCTGTGCTACTCAGTCAACTGATCTGTCCGCAGTACATATCTTCTAGGGCCCAAGGATAGTTGGGGAGGAGCCATAGCTCAGTGGTAGAGCATATGCTTGCTTCACATGTGGAAGGTTCTTGGTTCAACCCCTGGCATCTACAGTTAAAAGGATCAGGAGGAGGCTATTGGAAAGACCGTTTCTGTAGCACTTGTAGGGCCATGGCCAGTCAGAGTAGACAGTACTGAGCTTGTTGGACAAATTGTCTGACCTGGAATAAGACAGCTTTCTATATTCTCCAGCAGTGGGTGGAACCACACGACTGCAACTCATGTGAAAGCGGATGCACACTGAGACAACCTATATGAAATTATTAGGCAAAACACATGCTGAACACAAGCGTGATACACAACCTAATCATAGTCAGAAAAAGAGAAACGAAATGAGAGCCATGCTGCAGATGCTTCAAGACATGTGAAACGGCAACCAAGTGAAAGTGAACAGCACAGAAGTGAAGATTCTCAGCAGAGGCTATAAGACAGGGGTAGGCAACACTTTGGGGTTTGTGGGCACATTTGGCCATTTGAGAAACTTCCTTGGTCATCACCACAAAAGTGTGTGTGTAGCATTGGCCTGAAGTCACCTGCCGTGCCAACTTCATTTCCTTGCAAGAGAGGGAAAGGTGGGACATCAATGTAGTAACAACAACAACTTCCTAAGAAAGTCTCTGAACCCCACATGTGGCCTAGAGGCATTCTTGAGAAAAGAAGATGAGAGTAGCTAGAGGTTCTTATTTTTCTTTGAAGCGATCCCAGCTGCCAGTAAGAAAATTTATTTAAAAAATAAATTTTAAAATTAAAACACTGGAGGGATAGGGCACCTCAGCAGGTGCCAAGAAAGGTCTCTAGTAGCACACTGGTGCCATGCTGCCTACCCCTGCTGTAAGACATGTGAAAAGACAATCAGAAGAAAGTGAACCTCGGGGGATGTTTCTGTACACACTCACACTGTTTGCTTGGCACCATATTAGTAATATTACATGCATCCCACTTCCAAGTGATAAGAAATTCCAGGGGCACAGCACTTACCCAGGCTTTATTTCTTTTGGAAGAAGGATTCATTGGAGACTTAAGGCATTAAGTAGTATTTGAGTATATTTACAAATATACAACAGAAGTGGACACAGCCACTTCAACAGCAAACAGACGGCTCCAGTCCAGATCCCAAGAGAGATGCAATCCGTTGCCCTCCCCAAAGGGGCTTTCCAAACCCAAAGCTAGGCCTCTGACCCTTTCTCAGTCCCAATGGAAATCAGCAGCATCTTTCTCTCACAAACACAGAGCTTCATTACATCATCTTGAGCTGGAGGTGTGGGGCAGAGAGAAACGAAATGGCTTTCATGTTCTGAAAGCGATGCTGCTGGGGCATGCTGGGAGTTGCAGGACTTTTTTTCTGTTCAAACATGCATAGGATTGTGCCCCAAATATCACTGCCTATCATAACTTGCGTTGGATTGATATATGTCCCCAACAGAAAAAAAAGATTTTGGATGACATGACTCACCAAAGGCATGAAACATAAAATTTACAAGAACCTGGAGGCTCTTCAAGGTGAATTGAAAGCAGTGGCGTAGCGTGGGTTGTCAGCACCCGGGGCAAGGCAAGTAATTTGCGCCCCCTAACCCGTGGATTTTAACACTCGAGTCTCTTCCACTAGATTAGTTAAAGAAACCCTTACCCCCTAAGCACATGCATTGTTTGTTATGAAAATACTGATGTAATTAAAGTCTTTCTTGGCTCATTGTAGATCTCTGATATGTGCAGCCGGCCCCCCCTGCACCCCCCACGCTACGCCTCTGCTTACAGGCAAGTCCCCCTCCCTCTCAACCCCACTCCCTTCCCAGGGTAGGCTCACCATTGGTCTTCAGAAGCCATATCTTGAGGCCATCTAAAAGGGCATTATTAGTTCCAAATGGAATGTCACCTACATGCAAGGGATACACTAGTATCTGCCTGGTCAAGTGGACGTTGCAACACACTCTGGATTAAGGGAGGGATGGAGCAGGCTGAAGCCAAGAGACAAGGAAGGTCCACCCCAAGCCACTCTGGCCCCAGGCCGCATGTCACCCACTTTCCCCCCTGGAAGCGCCAGTGGTTAGGATCAGCCAGCACCACCTCCACAAAGACGTTGTAGTGGGCTGTGGGGTTGAGGCCTGTGATGTTGAAGCTCAGGAAAGGGAACATTCGCCTGGAATTAGAAAGAGAGGCTTTTAGAGAAAGGGAAGGCGCTTGCAGCTTTTCCTCAGAAGCCCTCACACTGAGGCCCTTTGGCAGCCCGCTCTGGCCTTGGCTAGGACCTGGGCCG
The DNA here is from genome assembly GCA_021292165.1 of Shinisaurus crocodilurus. NCBI lineage: Eukaryota > Metazoa > Chordata > Lepidosauria > Squamata > Shinisauridae > Shinisaurus > Shinisaurus crocodilurus. The sequence goes on from CM037876.1 coordinate 235,473,348, forward strand.
AGAATGGGAGGCAGATGGCAGCCCCCCTCATGGGTTTTTATATTTAGAGAGAATTGCCATGAGAGGCTTTGGCTCCAAGTTTCTCTCTCCCTCTCTCTTCTGTGAGCAACAGAGTGGCTGGCTTGAAAGATGAACCCATAGAAAAGAGGGCAGGTGCCCCCAAGCCCATCCTTCATGGGGATACTCCAAAGCCCATGGTGGTTGCCCCCCCCCCCATCTCCTAGTTCTGTCATATAGAGAAGTAGATCCTCCGCCAAAGACTGGAGTTTTAGCTCCCACAGACCTCATTTCCCTTTTTATTTTTTAAGGTTGTATCCAATGTTAGTCCTACTCAAAAGAATAGACTCACAGAAATGAATGGGATGCAAGTTAGTCATGACCAATTTAAGTCTCATTCATTTCTAATTAGGACTAACATTAGATACAACCCATTATTTTCCAGAATTTCTGGGCAGAAGTTAACGGCCCATTTTCTCCCCTCGATAATTATTCATGCTAATGATTTTAGCAAATTTTCCAAAATTGACAGTGACCTGTTGACGTTTATCAGCCCCCAAACCAACGTTACTTAAAGAGGGGAGAGCAAGGACGGGGGGGGGGGAGTACAACTGCGCCTACCGGGAAAGAAACACAAGGCGGGTTTGGGAAGAGGTTTTTGTTTCTTAAATTTCAACCCGTAGTCTAGATTCCTCCGAAATTCTGCCTGGCTTCGATCGCGAAATATTAAGGGCGTTGCCTTCCTTTGCCCGCCAATATCCGGATTCTGCGCTCGGAAGGAACGACCTCACGGCTATCGCAAACGAATTTATTTCCAGGAAACGAGACGAGTTTAAGATTTTTTTAGGGATGTTAAGAAATCTTAGCCAAAATCAAATCGGGAAGGAAAGGGGTTTTTTGTTTTGTTTTTAAATGGCGTGCGTGTGCGAATGAATTCCCTGCATCCCAGTCCTTTCCCTAATCAGAGGCAAAGATCCAGTGTGTTCAATGGCGACTCCTCCCAGCCAGGTACGTTTCGGAGACTGAGCTTCACAGCGCAATCCTGCAACGTTAACTCAGAACTATGTCCCGCGACACTCAATGGGGCTTACTCCCAGGTAAGTGTGCATGGGACTAACTTCAGATTAGTTGGGGGGGGCACACCCTATTCTGGAGAACTGGGAAGAAATGAGGCGGAGCGGGGCAAGTCTGGTCTGGTCAGAAGGCAAATAAAATTTAAAAGCCCCTTACGGCGACGGGCTATTTTTAGAAGCAATTCAAACCGACTCAGCGCGGATTGCTTCTCCTTAAACTGGACCTTTCTGAGTATTTCAATTCTCGTTCCTACCTTGCTTTTAAAAACTAAGTGAGTGAGTGAGAGTGAGTGAGCCAGGCAGGGGCAGAGAGCTGCGAGTGCGAGCGCGCCCCCCCAGATGTTGCGCCCGGTGCGGCCGGCCCCCCCTGCACCCCCCACGCTACGCCTCTGATTGAAAGCTACGGAGGTGTTTTTTGTTTTTTTTAACCTTGACCTTCCCAATTAATGTTCTTTTGTTTTCTTTTGGCCTGTCTTCTCTGTTGAAAGAAAGAATCCAGAAATCCTTAATTCAATTGGCAAATTGTGCACATTTGCCCATTAACTAATTTGATATTCGGCAAAGAAACGGATCCATTTGTATTGCTCCTATTGACATCAATGAGAGTTTTCAATACATTTCACTTCAGCTGAAGCAAGATCAGACATGCTTTTGCGTTAATGTTCAGAATTTCCCCCCACGTATTCATTTATAGGCATGGCATATCCAAAATCAGTGGAGTTATGCTAGATTTGCATTGATTTTAATGAGATCAGCTCCTGGCTTTCATGGTTTTGCTGTAACAGGTAGCCTTTTTACTCATGCAAGCATTCCAGGCAAGTGGATGAGACGTCTTAAGCAATGTGAGCATACCATATCATTAAATGTTGCTAAGCTTGTCCCTTAAATGTTAACCAGGAATATGAGCGTCCCAGAAATGTATGCTTCTGTACCAGATGCCCTTCCTACATTTTGAGGACTTTCTCTTTTTTCTTCTTAAGGTTACCTCTAATGCTCTAATGAGTAAAGTATAACAAATGACAGTTTCATTACCATGGTAACGTAGTTTTTCTTACGTGCTATCAAGCTGCTGGCTTTAAAAAAAAAAACACCCAATTTTTGTGTGTGTGTGTGTGTGTGTGCGCGCTTTGCTTCATTTTAGGAGAATGAAGATCACAGATGTAAGAAATGTGTGTTCCCTTTGCCTTTTAATATCATGGATAAACAACAATTTAAGGGAAGGATATCTACCCTAATAATAGAAGACATTCATACTTAATTACTCAGTGCCGTTATTTTGAAGGCATAGCAGTGCAGACAAACAGAGAGACTCCTTGCTCCATGGAGTAATTAATAGTGTTGTTTATCGTGCTATAAGTTTTCGCTTTTTGTCAGACATAATTTGTTAAGTAAATTAGAAACTGAAATGCATATGGGTTTAAAAGATAGCAAATAATAAAGCATTACCAAGGATTTGGTGATACTAAAATAGCTTGAGGGAAAAATAGTATTCTGATGTGAACAGTTGCCATGGTAATGAGTTAAAACCTCCAACATTTAATATGTGTACAATTTTAGCACTTCTAAATTCTTACCTATTATTTTAAGAGGCAAAAGCAAACAAACAAAAAGATGTATTGTAATTAATTTTTTACTAAGGACAGAGTATCACCATCTTATGCCCTGATCCTAAACACTTTACTTTGAAGTAGGGTCCACTGAAATGGACAAAACTTGCTTTGAAGGAAATAGAAATATAGTTAAGATTGGAGAGTAAGAAGTCTCCATGAGCCAAAGCACAGTCAGTTGCAATAATCTGGAGTCATTTTTTTATACTGAAAACCCTATGAGAGGTCACCTGAAGTCTATTTGAACAGCATGTGATGTTAAGCTGCAATCTTATACACACTTTCAAGGGAGTAAGAGCTATTGAACTCAATGATGCTTACTTCTAAGTATACAGTATAGGATTGCACTTAGCAACCTAAGAGTTTCCCCCCATTTTTAGTGCACACTTTATTAATACATGGAATTTACTCTTAATAATCAGGCACAGCACTCGATAGAACTCTCACCACCAAAAATAGAGCTTTTAGTGTCACAGCACCTGTGCTATGGAATTCACTCCTTGGAAATATTAGGCAAGCACTTACAGTTTGTAAGCACACGTTACCTCAGTTGTAAGTTTGCATCTTTTTCTGTCTTACAGATTCCCAATGAGCACCAGTACATACCGTAGGTGCACTGATTAATTCATAGTGCTAAAGACAATCACATTGGCTTGAATATGGGTTCTTTTCTGCCTCGTGGAGCATTGCCTGAGCAGAGTTCTGCTCAGAATGGTGCTGCTGGTGGAAGGCGGTTTTTCCTGACTCCCTTTCCCTTTGAAGCCTCCGGTGACACCTGTGCTACTATTCTGGAGGGTCCCCCCAACTGTCTGAAAAAGATTTTCGAGGGGACTGGGAGCTGCTGGGGGGGGGGGGAAGGAAATGAACAAAAATCATCTCATCCCCATTCCATCAGTGAAAATGGTCTGCTGGATCAGAGGCTGCTGTGGATGGAAGGAGCCCTTTCTGCTCATGGAAGGATGACCATGGTTCCAACCAATCAAGATTAGTTTCTGTGCTCTGATTTAATCAATACACATTTATACAGGTGCACATTGGTAACCTGTAAGAAAAGAACAGAACTGAAAGCTAAGAGAATTGTGCATGCACCAATACAAAGATCATTTTAGTTAAGCCAGAAGATACATGGTATAGAACATGGGATAAAGCAAAACCACAGAAAACTGCTGGAATGGAATGTGGGCAAGTGGTTTATCCTACTTCCAATATTTATTCCATCATTTTTATATCTTTCATCTTAAATTTTTATCAACTGTGTAAGCTTTGTCCTGGATTTTGAAGAAATAGATGATTTTGCTTTATTGGACTTTCTGGGAAGACTATTGAAAAAATGCTAACCCGCCTCTCTTAAAACAATATAGGATGTCTTATTAGGAAATGCAAATGCCAAATGTTTAATGATTTATTTATTTATTATATTTATACCTCGCCTTTTTTCCTGCAAGGAACCCAAGGCGGCTTACATAATCCTCCTCCTCCTCTCCATTTTATCCTCACAACAACCCTGTGAGGTAGGTTAGGCTGAGAGTCAGTGACTGGCCCAAAGTCACCCAGTGAGTTTCATAATTAAGAATTTTAAAATGTAAATAAGTAAAAAGCAGTAATTGTATTAAAGGAAAGACGCAGGTTCAGAATGAATTCCGGGCAACTGGCATTAAAAATTATGGTTGGGTTGACCTGGATGATATCCAAAGAAAAAATGCTGAACTAAAGCCCTATCACTTGGGTCAAAGAGTAATTTGAGTAATGAACAGGTGTGAGACTATTATGCCAGATAAATAGTGTACTTAAAGTTTTCATTTATCAATTAACAAGCAATATATATATATATATACATCAAAAAAGCTTGATATGCAGATGTCTAGAAAAAAATTATACACTTAAGTTCAATTGGCAAATTTTGAAAAAGGACGTCTCAAATATACAATTCAAAGTTGATTGTATCTAGCCTGAAAGATGTACGTATTTATCTTTTTCATATCTTCTAATTTTTAGGAATGTTTAAAATCAATGAGATAAAGACTGTGAGCCCTAATTTATGGGACAGTAAATAATATTAGTCTGTTATTATGATAGTGTGTGTAAATTAATATGTGTGTATATGTGTGTAAGTATAGTAATGTGTTCCTTTTATGGGTCTATGCTATAGGTAAGTATTGCGAGTGTATGGGTGAGATAAAGAAGAGTCAGACACAGAGTATATGGTTTCAAATCAGGGCCACATTTATTGAATTGAAGATCTGTGAAGGGCGAAGTGCGGTACTAACCTAGCCCGGCCATTGGCCGGGAAAAAACCAATATTTGGGCGAATACATCCGCACTGCACCGGAGGCAGGTTGGTCCGCCCCCGGCCAGTTGCCCTCCATGTGGAGCTGGAGGGTTTTACCATCGTCGCCTTACTTTGACGCCTCCAGGCACCCAATGTAGGCGAGAAAGGCAAAACCCCAAAGACGTCCCAATCTCCCTCCTGGCAAGCCTCAGGGCATTAGCGAGGGCAGCCTTGGGTAAACGTCAGTCACCTTGAAAGGTGCCACTGGATGATCACCATAAGCTTAAGCCATACTGCCTAATCCCGCACTTCCCGCCACAGAGAGAGACAAGCTATCGCTTAGTCGAATCTCCCCCACCTGCCCGATAAACAAGCGAGCAGGGCCCTTCGCAAATCTCCAATATTATTCTCATTATCTACACTGGATAGGTGAACCCCATCCAGGCGAACCCCATCTGGGCGATACAGCTCCCTCCGGGCCAAGGATATTGTGGGATGGGGAATATAAAACCCAATCCCTCCTACGGCCCTACAAATCTCGCCGTTCACTTTTCTAACCGCTCTGTTCAAGGCCTTGGGCCAACTGAAACGCGGTATCATGAACGACCAAGGATCAGGACTCCCAGCCATCGTTGCCGTATGTATGCCATATCACATGACACCTGCAAAATCAGGGCCTTGCCTTTTGACAAGCCCAAATCATTCCCCGCCAAATGGAGACCAGGACATCTGGGGGGAAGAACACTGGTCAGTCCAGAACAAAGTGTGGAGGAAGTTCTGCCATCTCATGCCGCGGCGACCCATCCATTGGACGTCCGCCGAAAGCTCAATCGCCAGGAACACCCCATCGGTGCCGTATGTATGCCATATCGCATGACACCTCCCAGATCAGGGCCTTGCCTTTCAACAAGCCCGGAACAAAGTGTGGAGGAGGTTCTGCCATCTCATGCTCCGGCGACCCATCCACTGGACGTCCGCTGAAGGCTCAACCACCAGGAAGCCCGACATGGCAGTTAGTCCTGCCACCCAGTAAATCATACTGTGCCCACAAATCAGCACACGGACAGTCCTGCCTCCACCCTGGTGACCTGGAAGAGAAACACAGCCCACGGCAGTACCATCAAGGCAATTTTGACATACCATTAAGGAAATTTTCGCACCTAGGACCAGTATGACTGGGACCTCAGAGAAAACCCCAGTTTGCCCACAGTGGATGCGACACCAATCTGTATGGAGTGGGCTCGGAAACCCAAATGTGCCAGGCCATGGAGTGGGCTCAGAAACCCAAATGTGCCAGGCTCAAGTCCGCGAGAGCAGACCTCGTCACCGAACAAAAGCGACACTTAGTCAATGGCTAGCCGTCTTGACGACAAAACAGCCTACCCTCAGCGAGTCCACGGTCAGCCACAAATGTGTGCAAAGGGGCGAGGCATCCTGCTGACAAAAGACTGCCTTCAGCAAGTCCACGTCCTGCCATGAATAGGTGTAGAGCCCTGCCAGGACATAGCTCTGTCATTGATCTCGCATGTAGCAGGATGATAGACCCTCTACCCAACAGGTCATGAAATAAGACCGTCTGGCAAAGAGAATGGCAAACTGTAGGCCCACGGGGCAGGGCCCGACATCTCTACATCTGCCCCCAGGCTCTGAGCAGAATATTGTGCTTTAAAGTGTGCAACGTAAGCTCCCAGACAAGCACATAACTCTGGAGTTCTTAGAGGACATAGTGTTCAGTATCTGCACTGTAGCCTGATTGTCACACAAAAATTGGACAACCTAGTCAGCCAAGTGGTCTGCCAAGAATGCACAACCAGGGGCAATAACCCTGCCAGCACAATTTGAGATGGCCAACCAGACCTTGTAATTGGCGTAGAAATACGCCTAATTAGGGCTACTATTTTTTTGCTAGAGATGTGGGAATACTGCTGCACTGAATCCCAACTCTATATAGGAAAACTGAGTGTAGAAACAAGCCATGGTACCTGCTCTATACAGGAAAAAATTAAGTGTAGAAACAGGCAATGGTACCCCCAATCAAACGCCAATTCACAAAAAGGCCTTCGAACAAATAATCTAATAGTGGACAACCCGTTCGAGGCCCGTCCCCTTCCGTCAGGCCAATTGAATGATAAATTTTTTGCCCCGGAAACAGAACCCAAGAAGGTCAAAATCATCTGGGTGGACAGGCAGCAGCTTAAATGCTGGTTTAATATGGCATTTTTTCCTCAAGACCCCGGGACCACAGGAACGGATCATGTGAAACTCACATTTCTTGCTGCCATTTCTTTATCAATTTCAGATTGGGCCATGTACTCTGCCTAGATTACTAGCCTGGGCAAATTAACAGGGCTGGGGCCATTTAGGAGGTGGGTGCTGGCCTGTATGGACGCTCAGCACAAGCATGCGTGTGCGGTGCAGGAAAAACTCAGAACCCTCCCCCGATGGGAGATGGGAGGAAAAAACCTCAAAGTCTCCTGCACCACACACACACACACACACACCTCTTCAGGCGCAAACAAGTATAATCGCAGCTGGGGACCTGGAAATGCGAAATGTACATAGCTCAGATGGCGCCTCAGAGGCTACCCATCTTGATGTCTATGTGCCCCAGCAATTCATATGAAAGTGCAATGCAAATGCAAGCATAGCCATGAGCCACCCCTCCCCTCTGCCTGTGCCAAGTGAAGTTCATCCTGACTGGCCAAAGACAGCTGGGCCACTGGAGGGGGGGGAAAGAATCTACACTGCTGCTGTGGCTTCTGGCCTCTGCCGTTGTTGGGCTCTGCACATGAAGAAGCCCGGGCCAGGGCTACCTGCTGAGGCAAGCCTTGGAGAGGATCAAGCAAGGAACCAGCCTTGTTATTTTGTAGCTCTACTGTGTAGGAACCAAAGTGTCTTCTTAACGCTCAATGGTGAGCCTGTTTGCGTGAATGGCCATGTTGCCATGCTGTTCTGTGGGTAGCACTCACCACTCTCTGGGGAACCCCCCCGCAATGTTGGATGCATCTGCATCTGCCTGGTCACAGGGCCGTGAAGATCTAAGCATGCTGAAAATGAATGCAGAACATTATCTTGTGATCTGCTACACATGGAGAGGCCCTGCCCAGCCCACCCCTTCTTGGCAACCCTTGAAGCATCCAGGTCCTCTTCATCTGAAGAGGAAACACGAGTCGGGTGACGGATGCTTTGCTGGTTGCCTAGGGGCACGTCCTTTGCTCTTCCTGCCACCTTGATCTTTCTTGGGAGGCGTCTGGACTGGGACTTCAAACTGTAATACTAAAAGAACTTGATGAGAGTAATGAGCAAAATTGAGCAAAATTACAGTAGCACACTGCTTAACTTTCACGCTCAGACCAGCTGTGCCAGAACAATAAGGCACAGGGGAAAGAGGGGGGGAAGGTGGGGGGGATTAAATCAATTGCTTTAATCAATTGGTAAAAGGTTCATATCCACCTTTCTACATTATCTGCATGGCACACAGAAACCTATCTTATACTGAGCTGATCTAACTCAAGTCAGACCCTTGATCCATCTGGCCCAGTAATGTCGGCACTGACAGCCAGCCATTGCTCTCCAGGGTTTCAGACAGGAGTTCTTCTCAGCCCTACCTGGGGATGCCCGGGATCGAACCTGGGACCCTCTGCATGCCAGACATTCTCATAGGCCTGGTTTCATAGATTTCATAGATCATAGAGTTGGAAGGGGCCTAGAAGGCCATGGAGTCCAACCCCCTGCTCAATGCAGGAAACTAGAGGAGAGGGTCTCCCATCAAAGTAATAACCAGGCCTGACCCTGCTTAGCTTTCCACGCTCAGACAAGCTGAGCCAGCGTGAGCCACATAGACAGGCAAGCAGCTGCTCTATCACACTGAGCCACAGTCCCTCACTTAAGTTGATCGGATAAAATTGATTAAGTGATTAGATTGATTTAAAAATAAATAAATAAATAAAAATTGATTAAATAATTGATTCAATTGATTAAAATGATTAAATAATTGTTTGTTTGTTTTTTGAGGCCGTGGGCGGGAACCCAGGTGCCTAGATAAGCCCTTTCCTGTGTCCCCGCCCTAGTTGAGCCATTGGCTCAGTATCTGTGACCAACCTGACCTGTTACCCGACTCCCCTTTCCTCCCCCACTCGCAAATCTTCTCCCTAGCCCCAGATGAGGGGCCAGTGGAAGTCTGTTCCTGTTGCATCTCCGTGTTTTATGGTAGGTAAGTCTATGGTGAGTGAGAAATGATGGGTAAGAAGAATGGTGGTTTTGCATATGTGAGCTGATTGGCTGAGAGAGTGAAGGGGGAGTGAAGTGTGTGTGCTGTGGGAGGCAGATTAAGTTAGTTAGGAGTTTAGTTAGAGAGGCAGATTGAGCAGAGACAGTAGCCAGAGTTAGTGAGTGCAGGAATTATTAATGTGAACAGATGGTGAGGGTGAAATTAGAAATAGAATAGGATAGATAGGAGATTAAATAGTGTTAACTGAAACATACGTATTGAACTTATTTCAAGAAACTTTTGTTGCTTTGTTTCTTAAAGCAACCTGTGTGAGAAGCAGTGCTTTACATATTGCCAGAGAAAACATAAAGGTGTTCCTTAACATAAGGTGGGGATAATATAAATCCCAGGGACATTGTGAGAGTTGTAAGGGTAAGGGCTATAGAGAGAAAACCGCTAGCCTTACAGAAACACGCCCACAGCTCCAAAAGGGGGGCAAAACAGAAGGCCCTACGAGGGAAGCAGAGTGACAATTAGCTATGAATTTCTGTACAAAAAACCCCTATAAATATGTGCTGATTTTAGAATGCAGGAGCTTCTTATTAGAAGCTTACCAGGCTTGTGTACCTGCCAGCTGAACAGCCTATTCAGTACTGAATGGGGAACTTTCTAATAAAAATGGGGGGGGGGATGGATCTTTTTTTTTTTCCTTTACTAATTCTTGTTAGTACAAAACCAAAATTGAATCCACCAAAAACAATTTTTGGGGTACACTTTCATTGAAGTGTATTGATCAGTTATGGATAGTTAACTGGCAACCAAATGCTTCCTAAATACTGGAACTAAATCTATCAGAATTCTGTCAACATCAGTATTTATCGTCTTATACTAAATACATCTGACTCAGCTTTACTGTTGTTTTATGTTACATGTACACTACTTTAAAGTAAATCTCCCCTTAAATTAGCTCAGTATAGAATATATTTGATTTCATACATAAAATGCACTCCCATACATCTTCTTTATTACTACAAATCTTTTCTCCAATCTGCTCTAAATCTGTTTGGTGTGACCATCTGTCTGCAAAAGAACATTATAGTGTAGCGGGGAGAGGGAAACCCTGGTTTTTACATATTTTAAAATTTCTTTTTAATTTCTTTTTAATTGCTACTTTTTTCCATTATATAGTCTGAAGTGAAAATATTTTCAGAGTGTCATCTCCAACATGGGAGCTGGGACTCCACGCTCAGATCACCCTCTTCCCCCCCCCCCTTACAGCCAGCATGGAAAGAACAGCCCCGGCTGCATCTCCAAGGTCAGAAAAGCGACCTCGGATAAAGGATTTAGGGGGTGTCCTGGGGAACAGGGAGGGGAGGAGACCAGTGCTGCCAAGATACAATTTATCCTGGCGGTGCCTCAGCCTCCTTCCCTCCCGGCTCTGAAGCACTGCAGTTAGATAGCCAAAATCAGCCATTTATTTATTTATTTTATTATTTGCATTTATTTATCGCCCATCTGGCCGGCAAACCGGCCACCCTGGGCGATGTACAGAAAATAAAACAGAATAAAATACATTAAAACATTTTTCTCCATTAAAATACATTAAAACAGTATAAAATTTTAAAATCTTAGCCCACCCCATATTCCCGCCTGAATAACCAAGTTTTTAATGAGCGGCGGAAGCTCAGCAGAGAGGGGGCATGGCGGAGGTCACTCGGGAGAGAGTTCCATAGTACGGGGGCTGCCACAGAGAAGGCCCTCTTCCTCGTCCCGACCAGTCTAGCTGCTCTGGCTGAAGGGACAAGGAGAAGGCTGTCTGTGGCAGATCTTGTTGAGCGGCCCACTTGGTGTTGCTGGAGATGCTCCTTGAGATTGACTGGACTGGAGCCGTATAGGGTTTTAAAGATCAAAACCAACACCTTGAATTCGGCTCAGCAAGCAACTGGTAGCCAGTGTAGCTCCTTGAGCACTGGCGTGATGTGATCCCACCGGCGGCTGCCTTTAACCAGGCGAGCTGCCGCGGTCTGTACCAGCTGTAGCTTCCAAACTGTCTTCAAGGGTAACCCCACGTAGAGCGCATTACAGTAGTCTAGGCGAGAGGAGACCAAGGCATGAACCACTGATGGGAGCAGATGATTAGGAAGGTAGGGGCGCAGCTGCCGTATCAGATGGAGTTGATACAGCGCTGCCCGGCTCACAGCTGCCACCTGAGCCTCCATGGACAGCTGGGAGTCTAGAATGACCCCCAAGCTGCGGACCTGGTCCTTCAGGGGTAGATGTACCCCATTCAGCACCAGGTCAACATCCCCTAACCTCCCCTTGTCCCCCACCAGAAGTACCTCGGTCTTGTCGGGGTTCAGCTTCAGCATGTTCCTTCCCATCCAGCCACCCACTGACTCCAGGCACTTGGACAGGGTCTCAACGGCCAACCTCAGTGAGGATTTGAAAGAGAGGTAGAGCTGCTGATTTGCAGGGTGGGTGGAGCACAGAGGCGACCTTGGTCTCCGTGCTGCTCCCGCCCTGCATAGGAGGCCCGCAATCCTCTACGTTTGGAAGGTTACGGGCATCCCCATAAGACTGTGCCCTTATATTCTTAAGAACTCGTTCTGCCCTTCTTTCCCCTAATTTTCATTCCCTGTATTCCATCCCCACTGACTCAATTTACTCTGCCAGGGATTCAGTAATAATAATAATTTAAAAAAAAACAGAAGCAGGAGGATGACATCCCTCTTTTTTTAATGCAATCTTTTAGAAAGGAATCAGCATCAGCAATTGCTCTGACTCCAAAGGGTTACCAGAAATGGCAAAAGTTAGGGAAGATATAGCACTAAATTAAGTGCTGTGTTGGAGCCGTCATGTTAATCCAGCAGAAAAGCAATGCCTCCTAGCACAAAAGGAACTAGTATGGAACCAGCCCTATCCCATTGAAACAGATGGTTTTACCTAGATGTAGCTGCCATCTTAGAACATTGCTATACTACAGTATCCCCTTAAGGTTTCTCATTCTACACTTCTCTTGGGGTTGGACCCAGACTAAGGCTTAAATCCAATGTTGCACTAGCAGAAATCTACTAGTGCAACAGAAATTTCTCCCTCTTTCCTCCCCCTTGCAGCCCTCTGTGCTGCAGTGGGTTTCTGAACAGAACTCCCCAGTTCCGCTGGCAGAGCTGCTTTTGTTGGCAGAATAACACCATTGGATTTAACCCAAAGGCTGCAAACCTATATCCACTCACCTGGGAGAAACCTGCATTGAACTGAATGGGACTGCTGAGCAAACATGTATAGAATTGCACTGTAAGGGTTGCTGTCCCTCCCCTGTTGGAATATTCTTTGATCTAGTGGAGACTTGTGTCAGCAGAGCAAGAGGGAAGTGATATTTTGTGATATTTCCCTCACCACCCCCTGTAGCCCCCAACCCACCAGAGCAGATTTGGGGTGGTGCAGGGGCTGCAGGAGGGAGGAGAAATTTCCAAAAGTCACCTCCCTCTTTGTTCTGCTGATGGAAGCCTCTGCTGGCCCAAAGAGCCTTCTGTCAGTGAACACTAATTGAATACAACCTCAGGTTAGACACACACAGGTCCCATTGAATCAATGTGAATAGTTAGTCATAACTAATTTAGCTTACCCTCAATTTCAGTGGGAACAAAGTGTGAATAACTCAATCTGGATCCAGTCTTCTATGCCATTTTGATTTTAAGTCAATTTGTTTCTCCGCTGGATCTTGAGCTTGGTAATGCGATGTAGTATCAAACCAAATCTCAGCAAAGAAGATACCAGAGCCAGAGGTTTCTCTTCTACTAACAATAAAATATAGCCTTGGGTTGTAAGTGCTGCCATCAAAACATTATTCAGTTGATGTGTTGGTCATTGCCCAGTCAATGACAAATTATGTAATGATTTTTAAACTTTTTTGCTTCAGGGTTGAATAATATCTCAGCTTTAATATAGTCTTCCATGTTTTGATTTTTAGTTATATTTCCTCATTTTCTGTTCTTACAGCAAAACTAATTAATTACAACAGGAAATGCTTGGGTAAAAAAGGATGGTTTTGAAAAGGAATCTGAAACGAAGGCCAAAGGAAGCCAGGATACACCCATCAAGAACACAGCAGCAGCTACATCTACATGTCCCACTGGCTATAAAATATATAACCGGTGTTCTTCAGCTACAGTGAGAAAGCTCTGCCTAATGTTCCCAGAAAAATATGCTGTTTTATCTCCAGCTGTTTTACAACCTTAAACAACAGGGCAGCTCTCTTGGGAAAGGGAATGGCAATATAGTATATTATTACTGCATAAGTTACCTACTAGAAAAATGTCAAGAAGAATATAATAGACTTTGGGGAAACTTTTTAATTCTTGAGAACAGGAGTATGGCTGTCTCTTTGACTGATTTATTCTTTAATGTTTTGCTTTTTTAACAGTCACCAGGATTACAGCCAGTCACTTATATTCTACCCAAAACCTGTCCCATTATTATTTTTATAAAATACAGATTGGCCAAAAGAACATGTTGATTTCAAAGGGATGTTGAATACAGTATTACTAGATGTCACAAGGGGTGTCCCCTCCCTCAGGGTAAGCATGCCACTGTCTACAGTTTTCATCCCAGAGGAACAATGTGACCATATAAGTGCAACAACTATAGACTTTATTCATCCTTGTACATCACAGGATCACTCATATCAGTAACTCACTTCTTAGGTGTCACAGTAATTTGCTGCAGGAGAAGGTGGAAAACCCTCAGAACAATAATAGTAAGCGGCTGCAGGACCAGGATGGATGCTGGTGGGGTGATATTGGTAAGTATCTTCAGGACCAGGATGGGTGCTCACTGAGTGAGGTAAGTAGCTGCAGGATCAGCAAGAATGCTTACATAGTGATGTCATCTGTAGATTAGTTGTAGAATTAGGATGATCTGGTGGTACTGAGTTTGCTATAGAACTAAGCAAGTCTTTGCTTGTATGCTTGTCTTTATGCTTTCTTTCCTGACTGCTGTTGACTGCACTGGAAAGTCTTTCCTGTCTTGTCCTTCCTAGCAGCCACTCCTCTACTTCAGCTCTTTGGCCTACTAATGAGCTCACTGCTCTTTTCCCTTTTCTACTACCCCTTGTTCGTTTCCTGTTACTCTTTTCAGCTACCCCTCCTGAGTCTCTTTGTCCCAGCCTTGTCTCTCTTTTCTCTCTCCTGAGATTCCAGCATTCAGGCTTTTCTGCTGTGCTTCTCTACCCTGCCTCCTCCTTCTCCCTCAGAGTCCTTGAACTATTTAAAGAGCCTCTGCTTTCCTTTCCTTCTGTTTGACCAGCATTAGCTGCAGCTGGCTAGTGTTTCTGGGTAACCAGGGACATCTGGGGGATTGCATGGTGACCCTCCCATGACTTCTCACACTAGACCCCCCCCAATCATGTCATCATATGCAGGTGATGCTTAAGTCGGGACCTGCAGCCAAATAAATTTATTTCAACCCATCATGTGAAACCCATCAAGTGTCTTCCCCTTCAGCCTACTCTGGCCCTTACTTCCCATCCTGTGCTTCAGTTGCTTCAACTTCCTGCCTCCTCTATGTGTGTTTTTTTCCTGCCTTGTCTCTGGTGTCCTGTTAAAACTGAATAATGTCAGAAACAATATATGTAAGGAAATAATTTGGCTCTCTTGGCTCTCTTATACAATGAGCAGACTGAAAATGATTGGAGTAACCTTGTACACTGAGAAGAATATATACATACGTACATAAAATATCTTGAACACATGTCTAGAGCAGTAACACAATGACTGGGTTAGCATGGCATGGGTGTGGGTTGCTGTGTCATCCGAACCTGGACCACTTCCCATAGGGTGGCTTGTTTGTGGGCAACAAGCCACTCTGACAACCTATGGCTTGTTCTAGGGGTTGTTGGACCCACCGTGGATTGTCATGTCATCTGAACCCAGGTGACTGACCCCATCGTGGGTCCAGGGACACGGTGAGCAACCCACTTGGCAAGAGCAGCAAAAACCCTCTGCTGCTCTTGCTGAACTTGCCTGGGCCACTGCCAGTTACAGCAGTTCCAGTAATACCCAACCTGCACTTTGGAGTGACACCATCACTGTATTGGTCTCCCTACTCTGCTTGCTGCTGCAGCTTTCCTCCCCCCCTCCTTTTGCGATCTTTTTGCAATCTCTCCCAGTGACAGCCACTGACAGTCCCTCCAAAGTGCCCAAGCAGCACATTGGAATGACTATCACTGGGTTGCCACCTTTTTTTAATTGGCACCAGAAATGTGCAAAAATATTTTTGTATTATTATTATTATTATTATTATTATTGGTTGGTAGTTTGGAAGTGTGCACTTGTGGGTGACTGAAATGAAAAGTCTTGCCTATTCAATTTCAATGTCAGTTTTGTTACTTTGCTTCTCAATTTCATGGCTGCATATTTCCCTGGCAGAAAACCCTGTTTAGCCCTGTGAAAAACCCTGTTTTAAAATAAGCCCTTTCTTTTGACAGCTGTCAAAAGAAAGTGCTCCTGTAAATGGGGTGTGATGCACTTTTCCACTTTCCTGAGCATGTAGAATCGTGGGGAAGGGTTGAAAAGGTGGAGGACACTGAGAACAGCCAGGGACACACTTCAAAAGTAGAATATCCTACTGCAAAGGGGGTGATGTACTCGCCACCGTCTTTCACAAGCAAAGATCTTTTTGTGGCTTTGCTTTTTGCTTGGCAGCTCACCGTTTGACAGCTGTCAAGTGAGAAGCAAAGTAACAAAATAACCTATTGGCAGCATTGCTTGGTCAATGTCCATTGCTGGTACCTGTTGCATTTTGAGAGCAGGCACCTACCATGACATTGAGCAGGCAAGACTTTTCACCCATAAGTGCACACTTCTGAACTACCAACCAAGATGATGATGATGATGATGATGATGATGATGATGATAGAGCCCATTTCTGGTGTCTAAAAATAAAAATAAAAACTAGGTGGCAAACCAGTGATGGCTGCTCCAATGTGCCACTTAGGCACTTCGGAAGGGCTGTCAGTGGCTGCTACTGGGATACATCATGAAAAGATCATGAAAGGGGAAAAAGCTGTGGCGGTGACTGAAAATGGAGTGGGGAGAGAAGACAAGGCAGCTGTAGCTGCCAAGTCCCCTGGAATACAGGTGAGAGGACAGGGGGAAGGAGGTAGGGAACAACCCATGGTGAGCCCAATCATCTGTCAGGCACACTGTGGCTTGTTCAATGAACAACCCATACTGCGTAGCTTATTCACAGGGTGGGTTGCCATGTCGTGCAAACTCACCCAGTGCATCCATGTTGTTTTAGACTGTAGGTAGGATAATTCCATGTTTGCATTAATGCTGGACTAAAATATTCAGCCCTGATTTATTTTGGCATTTCAGTAGTGAGGGGGTGAAAACACCCTTCCAAAGAATGGATTAATCTGGGTGGGAGGAATCTAAGAAGTTTCAGGTGAGAGTGGGCTTACTTTTAAATATGAGATGGACAAAGGTGTCTTGTTTGTTTTTAACAAAAGAGAAGCAGTGTCTTGGCTTCCCTTAGCAGCCTGGTGATGTATGTTCCTTTTGAACTTTGGGAAACAATACTCTATGGGAATGATGGTATGTCATGACATAGTGTCATTTCCGTGAAGCATTGACTGGGTTGGGCACAACACGCTAAGCCACGGTGGTTTATAAGCCAACATGGCTTAGCGTGTCATCCAAACCCAGCATGCTTCCCCCAGGGTGTTTTAGAAGCCACCCTGGGGTGGCTTCTAAACCACCCTGCAAAGCCGTAGCTTGCTGTAGGATGTAGAAACTCCCCCCATGTCTTAGCGTGTCGTCCGAACCCAGAGACACACTAAGCCACAGTCAAGCCAAAAGGCTTAGTGAGCAATCCTGCTCTCCAGGCATAGGCAGGAGCATGGGGGAAAGCCACTGGGGTCCACCGCATGCTGCCCACTCAACCCCTGTTTGGGGCTTTGGGAGGCAGGTGCGATGCAGGAAGGAGCCACTCGGCTTTGCTGCTTCTCGAGGAAGCAAAGCCAAGTGGCTTCTTCGTTCTTCCCACCTGCCGCTGCAGCCAAAAGGGCTGCAGTGGCAGCAGCCAGGAACAAGCCACTCTACTTGCCTTCCTGAAGAGGAAGGCAAGCAGAGCAGCTTGACACCCCCCACCCTGTTTCCCCCCTCCCTGCCGCTGCTTTGTTGTACGAAGATAGATAGATAGATAGATAGATAGGAGGGAACTTCAACCCACAGTCTGAAGTAGTATAGGCTAGCAAAAGCTTCATCACATGATTCTTTTAAGAAAATATTTCCGCTCTATGTCTTCTATTGTAATGCAGCAAATGGATATTTTTGCTCTGTCCACTGTTTGCAGTATATCCAGATCTGGATCTAAATCACTGAGCTCTTGGGCAAGTGAACAGAATTTCAGCTGATAGGAGGGGAAACTATTCCTCCAGTGATATGAATATGGAAACTGTTGATTTGTGGCAACTCTGTACCTGCTTCCAGCTTCGACATGGCCTGGCTGCTGGATCAGATATGTATATTTCACTACTGCACTGGGATATTTAAAATGAAAAATTCATCTAAAGGTGAAAGACTAGCACTGTTTAACATTATAGATCATAGAATCGTAGAGTTGGAAGGGGCCTATAAGACCATCGAGTCCAACCCGCTGCTCAGTGCAGGAGAACAGATGTGGGCAGCCCAGGCAGTCACCCATCCAAGCACTGACCCGGCTCATACCTGCTTAGCTTCAGCATGTGGCCTGCATTATGTGCTCTCATGATTTGTTACAGAACAAGTGAAGCACTAGATGACTTTTTAAGATGTAGTATATTCTTTTTGAACCTGCATGTTGGAGTGTTTCAGGTAGCTTTGGAAATGAGGTTCAAAATATAAGATGCGGTCTACTAGGGTTTGATAACAGTTAACATATATCATCTATCTTTTCTGTAATATGTAATATGTACACACACACACACAGTATTTGCAAGCACAACAGCAGCAGCAATAGCAAAAAAGGGGGGAAGAAAAGAAAAAGAGGGGAAGAAGGATTTAACACCTCCATTTCAAATATATACATTAATATAATCAGACAATATATCTAAATAAGCATCCATGCAAAATTGACAGCTGTAGGAGATAACAAGAGCAGTAAGATCTTCAATCTAATGAATGAATGATAGGTATTTATCCTTCAAAGCTTGAAGGATAAGTCTGTTTGCAACTGTAAGGGCTCACAGTATCCACTTTTGCTGTCCATCTGTTAATCCCCACATCACAAGGATGTAATTTAAAAGCACATGGGCAGCTGCTATTATCACAGATTTTTCAAGAACAAAATTTATTTGAGCAATGACTTCCTCCGAAACAGAAGCCACTACAAGACATGCCCACATCATTTGCCTCAGTAAGGTATTTTCTTCATTACATTGTCAGCATCTGGCAGAGCTAGCCAGCTACTTAACAAGCCTCTGTGGTGTCCAATATGTGTGAAACATCATTTTTTGTTGAATCAGCCTCAGTTTCAAATCAACAGAAATAGTAAATATGGAAGGTAGGGCAACTGTCTATTGATTAGAGTGTATAGAGCATTCCAACTCCTTATTCCATTCCTCTCTGATAATCTGAACATCTACTTAACTTCATTCCAAAAGACTTTTATAAGCAGCTGTTGTAGGCTTAGGTTTCTGTAGAGAACCAATAAATTCCTCCAACAGTAGGAAGTGCTAAAGCACTCATCATTGATGTCCCACAAATAAACTCCAAAAATGCTGTAGCTGAATATACTGCCAACTAGCACTAGCTGGTAAATGATATCTAGACTGGGTTCACACAGCATGATAAGCCATGGTGGTTTATAAGCCAGGGGTGGGGTGGCTTGTCGTGTTGTCTGAAACCAGACAGAGTAACTTTTACGTGATTAACACACCATGCTGCTGGGTTCAAACATGACAAGCCTCCCCTGGCTTATAAACCACCATGGTTTATTGAGTTGTATGAACCCAGTCCTAATCTGCAATACTAATCTGAAAAATTCATCGTCAGATCCTGTTAACTGATCTACAGTATAAATTCTACTATCAGCCCAATTGCTTCACATAAAGGGCCGACTCTCTATTTTCACAACTGGATTCTTGCATAAAGTTACTTTAAGGTACAATTCTATGGGTTGTGCCTTCAATGATCATAAGCCCCCAAACTTGGAGGCTTAGGGTCATTCTAAACACAGCAAGGGGAGTGGCGGAGATGATCTTCACCTCCCCATCCTTATGCCTTGTATTTTTTGCTAGATGGGCTTTTTTACCCATCTAGCTGGGGCATTTCAGAGGGGGAGGTAATGAGGCTGGAGAGACATCAGGATAGCTCATATCCTGGCCTCTCCAGTCTCCCCCCCCTCCTCGTGCACAGAAACACCCCCCTTTCCCCCTCTCCAAAGCTGCTTTCCAACTCGGAGGGCAGCTGGCATGGTTCTTTCCATGCCAGTTGCAACAGGGCAGGGGAGGAGGGGCAGTTTTCAAATTCCCTACTCTGAGGGCAGAGCACTGTCTTCAGCCTTGGATCGGGGAATCTAAACTATCCTATGACCCCTCAGATGCTGTCTAGGGGCCATAGGATTGCTCCCTCCACAGGAGAATATGGATCAAACTGCAGCTGATGAGACATGGCATTCCAAGTCTCTCTCACTGCTAAAATTGTTAGTGGAGCCATTCCTTTTGTTTTAATATACCTAGATCCTAACACCATCCAGCCGAAAAGAGGTTCCTAATAATTTGACCCCAGAACAACAAAAGGAGAGGTATTAAAAGAAAAAGTTGTTTTCCAATCGTTAGTGCGGATTAACAAATAAGTTTTATGATATAAACTAAGATCTGGAAAATTAAATCCTCCCTCTTTAATTGACAACTGCAGCCTCCTCAGTGAAAAATGGGGAGGAGGTCCCCCCTCCCCAATAAACTTCTGAAATGGGGCACAAAGTTTTTGAAAGAATGTTTGGGGAATGTATAAAGGAAAACTACGTAATATACAATTTACCTGTGGAAGGACACTCATCTTAAGTATGTTAACCTTACCCCAAGTACTTAAATTAAGAGTCAATATGTCCATCTTTCCCAGTCAAGAGATATTTCTGTCAGTAACACATTTATATCCAGTTTAACCATTTGTGAGACATCTCTAGGCACCAAGATACCAAGATACTTAATTACTTCTGGACACCAACGAAATTGCCATTTAGTAACTACTTTGGGTGTCTTGATACTATCTACAGGCATTAATTCAGATTTTGACCAATTAATAGTATAACCCCATAGTGTACCAAAGATATCAATTAATCTTATTAATTTTGGTACAGAAGACTCTAACCTACTGATAAATAGAAACAAATCATCCGTGTATAAAGCCGTTCTATACTCAACCTGCTCATGCACAAAATCAAAAATGTCTCTACTCTGCCTAATTGCACACATCAACGGTTCCAAGCACAAATCAAATATCAAGGGAGACAGAGGACAGGCCTGCCTTGTGTCCCAGTCCAGTCTAAAAAAAACCTTGAAGAATTTCCATTTGTCATCACTCATGACACAGAAAAGAGATACAAAATTCTAATCCATTTTAACAATTCCTGATGATAAGTACCAAACATGTTGGGTCATTTTGATGGGCTATATCTTAGTCACCAAGTAGGATTTTGGAGGCTAGGGGAGCTGAATAAGAAAATTTTGCTAGCAAGCAGATCGGCCAAAATTGCTGTACTCTACACTGTGGCCTGGAGGGTTGAGTAGTTTTGGGGCAAGTGCATATGGGCGGCTGTTAAATAGGTCACAGTTTGGCAGGGTTGTGTGGAATAAGTTTCTCATGGTAGGGATTTGATGAATGCCTTTAAGGTGATGAAGAACTCCTGAGACTCAGGGCTGTGGGACCCATGGGGTGGGGTACCAGTTCCCTTTGAGGTTAACCTGTAGTCACCCACCCTGAGCTGTGGGACCATAGAGACCTCCCTCAACACCTGGAAAGCTGTGGAAACTGGGAAAGAATTAGTGAAAGACTACCTCCCATTCAAGAGCCAGGTTAGCTTGCCCTATCTGTAAGTAAGTAAGTAAGTAAGTAGAGTCACCAGGCAGCTGCATAGTTAGTTACAAAGCCCCACATCTGTTAGTGTTGCAGTTTACCCATACATCTGTGTCTTGACTCATTATTTCAGTGTACCCATGCAAACAAAATTTCTCAAGGGGGCTTTCTTCATTCCTAGAATACAAGGAACTGGCCCATTATTGAAGTGAATGGAGAAACCTAGTCACAAGGAGCTCCACATGTGCATGGAAGCTCCTATGTCTTCAAGGAATCAGGGTGCATATGTCCAACTGGGAATGCCTTAGTGCAAATTGTGAATTACTTTTCATTAAAGAGATCAAACAACTCTTGAAAATGCCATACTTTGGATCACACCTTAAGGCCACCATGCACTAGACATTTCTCAGGCAACATGAGATATCCCATTCATAATTATGTCATAAGTAATTGTTCCTATTTTGAGAATAACCTCAAACAGTAGTTTGGTCTTTGAAACATGTGCCAAAATAAGACATCACTAAGCACAGCAGCTGACCAAATGTTTGTGCTTTGCAGACAGCTTTATCAAGGCACAGACAAAAGGTGTAAGTGTATGGTGCTTTTGCAGTTCACTGAAGAAAATGATTTAAATGCTACTGCTTGATTTCTCTGAGGAACAAATAATGTTGCCAATACTGTTTATATGAAAATGCATGATAGTGCATGGGAAACTGAACTTCAGAGCTTTCTGTGATTGCTGTGAGAAGTAAAAAAAGAAGATTTCCATCCTGTTCCCTATATACAGAATTGCAAATTTATTCAGTTTATTGTAGGGGTGGCTTGTTTTCCTTTTCTTCTTGTTCTGAAGTGTTAGGTATTGATCACTTCTGGAGACAGAACTTCATAGATCAATAGCCCAACCCAATATTGTATCCTATGGATTTATGTGATAGCTTTGGCTTCCAAGATTTAATGCATTATTATTTGGATAGGTTCAAGCAGGTTGTTCGACAAATTAAAACATGGTGCAAGTAGGGTGAGAGTAGGATATGAATTATGATGGTTTTTCCAAGTATTGGAGTTCTTCTAAGAAGAGCACAAGAATTGCTTTTAATGGTCCTATTGAAATTGTCTGCCCACAGAGGCTGGTGGATTCCAATAGGTTCCAGAGAGGGCTCTGTGGGATTTTCCTGCTGGTATGGCTAGTGCTCCTGTTGAAGCCCTGGTCACTCTGTGGAGCACAGAGATGACTGGGTCAGTTGACATGGATGCACCCCAACACCCTCTCCCTCTGAGCAAAGAACCTTGGTATACACCTGAGCTGAGGGCAGTGAAGCAAGAGGGAAGATGGTTAGCATGTAGGTGGAAGAAGACTTGTAGACTTGTTTTATTTTCTGTACATCGCCCAGGGTGGCCGGTTTGCCGGCCAGATGGGCAATAGATAAATGCAAATAATAAATAATAAATAGTACCAACTCTGACCAAACACAGTTTAGAGCTCATTATTGAGCCTTCTCGGTGGTGGTGGTGGTGGTGGTGGTGATGATGATGGCAAAGAGGGAATTTTTTTTCCACTACCAATGCATCTTCTAAGTGTCGTCCAGTGGAGCTGTTCTCAGTGGTTCACTGTCTGCTGCAAACTGAGCCAGGGGGAGAGATGGTGGAATCCTTGGTAGCATGCTGTGATAAATTGGCATGACACTTTGAAGATAAAGTAGCTCATACCTGTCAAGACTTGGACACCACAGTTAACACAATCCCTTTAGTAGACCAGAGCACTGACTGGTTTAGTTTTATTGGATGAGTTTCAGTTTTTGAGGCCCAAGAATGCAGGCAAGGTACTTGGCCAAGTCTGGTCAACCAACTGCATGCTTTACCCTTGCCCTTCATGGCTTATTACATCTAACAGAGAGGGGATGTCTAGCTGGGTCCAGGAGGTTGTACGCTATGTTCTTCACACTATGTCACATATAAAATGAAAAAAGAAAGACGCAACAGAGTGCAGAATACATCTTGCTTAAAGGTAGAAAACACGTGTCTTTTTTCTATGAGTGAAACTGTTCTTTTTTCTTTCTTTCTTACTCAATTAAAATTTAGTAGGGCAACTACGTGCCAGATAAAAGTGCCTTGGGAATGGGTCTGACCCATAGGTTAACCTGCTGGCCACCCTGATATGAAAATTATGCTATATATGGGGCATGCAGATCTCAAAATCTGTGTTTCGCTGCAACCTCAATTAAAGAAATTGCTAGAGGCCAAAATTGCTAGAGGCCAAATCAAGCAATTCAGGAGAATTACTTATTTAGTTACTGTGCATTAGCCTGTAATTGTGTCCAGAATCTGACACAGGTAAAGCAGGTGCATGGATTTGGATCCAGATCCCAGGAGCTTTAGATTCTTAGTGCTTCATTGTGCACTGTGATGCTTTGCTCATAATAACTTTCTTAGCATTGATACATTCAGGCTGTGGCCATTGTCCTAAACCTTACCTTTGTAGTTTACAATGATGCTCAGCTAGCTGACATGGAAACAAATAAACTTTGCTTGTTCTTTGTATTGTACAGTGTGTGGGAAAATTGAAACCGGTAAGCACAATATAGTATAGGTTGTAAGAAAACAGCATATCTAAAAATGACAGGAGGCTGGAAATCAGTAAAGGCAACCTAAATCATAGCCATATAAAAATAAAATATCTGATGATCACACGCAGTCAGAGATACCATAAATCTGCTGGATCAACAACTGATCCCATTTAAGCCAGTGTTAAAAAGGTATCTCTATGAATAACAGTACACTTGAGCCTAGATTAACCTTAACATAAATTGTAGCACATTCAGTTTGTAGTGTTCTGATTGGTGATGCTATGCTTGAAGTAAAGCATTTAAAAAAAACAAATGCATCAATGCTGTTACACAGCCAGGACAAAGTAAACTGGAACTGCTAAATCCAGGGAGGCAAATTCAGAAGCATCCCTAACATACAGGATACTGCAAAGTTCTATAAAATCTCTACTCGGGGCCATCCCAAGATCTTTTGCTGTGTGAAACAAAGGATAGATGTCCTCCCCTATCCCATGTACAGGAGCCAGCTGGAAGGACAACTAAATTTTAATCCAACACTGGCACCTGGGCAGTTTCTTCCACCACACCTGAGGGAAGCAGGCTACCAGGGATGGGCGACCCGCCCGGCACTTGACTCATGGTGCGCGAGCTGAGTGCGAGCGCCAGCTGAGATGCTCGCTGGACTTCTGGCGGGTCCCCGGCTCTACATTGTTTACGTAGAAAATAGCACAAAATACATTAAAAACACCCTAATTTGTGCAAATTAGGCCATTTTTAACGTATCTTATGCCATTTTCTACATAAACAACATAGCTCCAGAACCCGGAAGTCATTTTCTCTGGTTCAGCTCATGAGAATGCAAGTCGAGCCGGGGAAAAGGTAGGTCAAGCGGAGCTCAGTGGTCAATCCCAGCAAGTTCACCAGACTTTCAACCCCCAATCGAGTTCCGCACACAACCCTAATAGGGCAGACCACATTTCTGTTCTCTAACACCTTGACACTGCTTGCCCCACCTGGTGACAGCTCATTGCCTACAAAAGCAAATTCTCCAATGCAGCAGCAGCAGCAGCATCACGTGACAGAGCAACACATGTGCATGTGCAATTCCTGCTGGAATGCATGGCCTGGGCTGCTTGACTTTCTGCCTGCTTGCTCAGTCATGGACCTTTCCCACTGTCAATGTCTGTGATGCACTAGGAGAAGGTGACTAGCTGAGAGAAACAGACATCCCAGGCCAGCAGCAAGAATGCATGGCCACTGTAGGGTGCCAGCTCAGCAGGATGGGGATGGCTGGTAAAAGGCACCCCACCCCCACCCCCACCCCCTACTGACTGAGGCAGCTGCCTCCCTCTGCTTAATGGTAGGGCTGGCCTTGTACCTACTGGTCCAGGTCTGGAAGGCTCCCGTTCCCCCCCCCCCATCTCTCAGACCCACTGGAAGCTTCCACATGGTCCAGTGATACCTTGCAGGCATAGAGCTCTAATGTGCATATGTGCTGGAATCACTTCTCTATTCACTTATGAAGATGGGACTGTATGATGCAGGGTGTAAGCAAGTGATGGCTCCATCTCCATTGTATGGAATGCTGGAAATTTTGCTTATACAAAAAGACCCATATGCACATTTTAGCATACATGGGGCTCTGGATTTGGGTCATTTGCATCCCCTACTGCTGCAAGTGCAAGAATACTTTGGCACTCATGTCCTACTTGTGGGTCTCCCACAGGCAGCTGGTTGGCCACTGTGGAAACAGAATGCTGGACTCTAGATAGGTCTTTGTTCTGATCCAGCACGGCTATTCTTCTTATGTCCTTCTTATGCATTAAATATGCTATTCCCATACCAAGTCCTGCCTGTGACTAGTGGTAAGGTCAATTCTGTGTCAGAGTCCCTACAGAAAATGAATATCAATAAGAATTTGCACAATATTTTGCATTCCAATTAATCCAGCTCTTCATCCTTTTCCATCTCCTACTTTTCTCTTCCTCATCTTGCCCGACCAGTTAGTAGAAATAAATTAAACTGATTAGATTCTCACTCTGCAGAAATCTCCTTAATCCATAGCCACATCATCCAAATATATTTTGTCAAACAGCTTAATTCATTCTCTTCAATTAACATAATATCTGCAAAAGAAATGTGAGGCATGTCCATATTTATTTTCTTCTGTGTCAAAATTTGCTCTGGTTGGATCAATAAAATGTTACATGTTTCAAACCACTTTTTATAAAAACTACATTGGAAATATAACAATGACATTTTCCTAGCCAAACTGTTCAATGGAAGGTAAAATTAAGTAATAAGTAGTGATGCTGCCAAATCATAATTAGTCAGCTCATTGGTTGAAACTTGTATGTTCATATTGCTCACCTACTTTGTAGTGAGCTTGGATCACTTCCTTATGAATGTGTTATTAATTTTTGAATAGATTGAAAACTTCAGAGCATGCACAATTTGCAACTAAATTATGGCATTTCTGTGCATGTGCACAAGATCCCTCATGGTTTGGGTTTCTCTACCCACTTATTTGGAAGTAAGCTCAATGGGCTTACTCAATGGGACTTAGTTTTGAGTGGACGTGTATAAGATTTCACTAAAGTAGTATTTTAGTAGTACAGACATCTACAAATGAACTGCTGTAAATATTCAATGAACTACTGCGCTATTCATTGTGCATTTTAATGGATTTGTTGCTAGTGAGCCTGTGGCTCTACCATTTTTTCCTTACTAAGCGTAAGTAAGGAAAAAGAACTTCCAATGGCCCCTATGTGGGAACAGGGAGAAGGCTTGCGCGTGGGGGAGGAGAGAGGAGGCAAGCACCTGGTCTGGTGGGTCACGAGAATTGAGCCAATGGCTCAGAAGGGACCCAGGTAAGAGCTTATTTAAGCTCCTGGGTTCCCGCCTTCGCGGGTTTAAGCAAAAACAACTAAGGTTATGGTGATCATCCAGTGGCACCTTTCAAGGTGACTGACGTTTACCCAAGGCTGCCCTCGCCAACGCCAGGAGGCTTGGCACGAGGGAGATTGGGACGCCTTTGGGGTTTTACCTTTCTCACCTACTTTGGGAGCCTGGAGGCGCCAAAGTAAGGTGACGATTGTAAGGCCCTCCAGCTCCACATGGAGGGCAACTGGCCGGTGGCGGGCCATCCCGCCTCCAGTTCAGTTAGGATGCATTCGCCAAATATTGGTCTTTTTTCCCGGCCAAGGGCCGGGCTAGGTTAGAACCGCACTTCACCCTTCACAGATCTTCAATTCAATAAATGTGGCCCTGATTTGAAACCTCTTCTTTATCTCGCCCTTACACGCACAAACACATTTCCCTTATTTACGTTTTCCTACCATTTTTTCCTTACTAAGCGTAAGTAAGGAAAAACACAACTTTTCTAATATTTGTTGTTCGGTACTCAGGATAGATTTACCCAGAGCAATTGTGTAAACCAATCATAAATGCTGATTTATTTATTTACGGCATTTACAGGCCACCCTATAACAGATTTCTCTGGGTGGCTCACAACGAGAAATACAACAATTTAAAACTGTGGTATAAGGGAGGGTGTGTATATTCCAGGAGGGATCCTTCAGAGGGGCACAAAGGCATCTCTTTCACTATGTATGCATTGCATATCACACCATGGCTTTCTGTCAGTGGAGTCCTGGCCATTTGCTGTCAGAAGCTGTGAACAATAATTGGGTAGCAAAAAAAGTACTTTATCTACACACCCTGTCCTATCTTCAATTTTTTTGGTTACACTGAAGTGTAAAAAGAAGTGTGATTCAGGAACAGGCTTTTCATATAAACGTCCAGCAAAATGCCTGTCATTATAATAAGCTGGTTGTGTGCAGAGTGAAGTTGAGTTCCCCACTTATATGCAGAAATGCACAAACCTACACACACACACCTGGGGGAACATACAAAAATAATGGCATTTTTAAAAAAGCAAAGCTGTGGGAGTGGGGGAATAAGAATAAGGGCAACAGGGCTAAGCATATGTCTTGCATACAGTAGGTCCAGGCACCCTCCCCTCACCAATATGTAGGCATATGTGAAATTAGGTATAATTAGGAAAGGAATTGAAAATAAAACTGCCAAGATCATTCTGCTCTTATACAAATCTATTGTGTGACCACACTTGGGATACTGTGTACAGTTCTGGTCACCTAAACAAGGATATTGTAGAGTTGGAACAAGTGCAGAAAAGGGCAACTAAAATGATCAAGGGGCTGGAGCAACTCCCCTGTGGGGAAAGCTTACAGCAGCTGGGATTGTTTAGCTTAGAAAAAGGGTGAGTAAGGGGAGACATAATAGAGGTGTACAAAATTGTGCACGGTGTGGAGAAAGTGAATAGGGAGACATTTTTCTCCCTCTCTCATAATACTAGAACCTGGAATTATCCCATGAACCTGATTGGTGGCAGATTCAGGGCAGATAAAAGGAAGCACTTTCTCACACAACACATAGGTAGACTATGGAATTCGCAACCAGAAGAATAGCAGAATAGCACAATTACACAAGTAGAAAAGCATTTTCTTTCACTTTCATGAATAATATTGTATTTTCCCTTCTGTAAAAAAAGAAAAAACTCGCTGAAAGCTCTCTCTTTAAAAACAGAAGTGAAACTTCTGGGACACGATCGCGCCCAAGTGCCCTCTCCCTCTGGACAGAGCCCGGCCAGCTCCCTGGTACACACCAGAGCTGAGGGCAATGAAGCAAGAGGGAAGATGGCTGGAATGCAGGTGGAGGAGAACTCGTGCTGAATTTGATCGAACACAGGTTAGAGCTCATTATCGAGCCTACTCTGTGGCGGTGAGGGTGGCGAAGAGAGAATTCTTTTCCACCACCATTGTATCTTCTCAGTGCTGTCCAGTGGTGCTTTTCCAAGTAGTCCGTGGCCTTTTACACTCTGGGCCAGCGAGAGAAATGATAGAACCCTCAGTAGCACGCTGTGATGAGTTTGCATGGGACTTTGAAGATAAAGTCGCTCAAATTCATCATGAATTGGACACCACAGTTAGTGCAGCTCCTTTAGTAGAGGTGTCCAGAGCACCGTCTGGTCTGCTTTTATTGGATGAATTTCAGTTATTGAGGCCCGAAGATGCGGACAAGGTGCTTGGCCAAGTCCGGTCGACCACCTGTGTGCTTGATCCTTGCCCGTCATGGCTTATTACATCAAATAAGGAGGGGATAGCCGGCTGGGTCCAGAAGGTTGTAAATGCCTCCTTGAGAGAGGGAGTGGTGCCGGCCTCTTTGAAAGAGGCGGTGATTAGGCCACTTCTTAAAAAGCCTAACCTGGACCCAGATGATGTTAATAACTACAGGCCAGTAGCTAATATCCCATTCCTGGGCAAGGTGCTTGAGCGGGTGGTTGCTGGTCAACTCCAGGCACTCTTGGATGAAATGTACTATCTAGATCCATTTCAATCTGGATTCAGGCCTGGTTTTGGAACGGAAACTGCCTTGGTCGCCCTGTGGGATGACCTTTGCCGGGAGAGGGACAGGGGGAGTGCAATCCTGTTGATTCTCTTGGACCTCTGAGCGGCTTTCGATACCATCAACCCTGGTATCCTTCTGGATAGGTTGTCTGGGTTGGGAGTTGGAGGCACTGCACTCAAGTGGTTCCAATCCTACTTGGGTGG
The DNA here is from genome assembly GCA_021292165.1 of Shinisaurus crocodilurus. Lineage (NCBI taxonomy): Eukaryota > Metazoa > Chordata > Lepidosauria > Squamata > Shinisauridae > Shinisaurus > Shinisaurus crocodilurus. Next base: position 235,502,736 of record CM037876.1, read on the forward strand.
CCGATTCCAGAAGGTGGTGCTGAGGGATTACTGCTCTGTCCCCTGGCAGTTATTCCATGGGCTGCCACAGAACTCTATTTTATCCCCTATGCTGTTTAACATCTACACAAAACCACTGGGAGAGGTTATCCAGAGGTGTGGGCTGAGGTGTCATCAATATGCAGATGACACCCAGCTCTATCTCTCCTTTTCATCAAATCCAGGTGAGGCAGTGGCTGTTCTGAATCAGTGCCTGGACACAGTAATAGACTGGATTGGGGCTAATAAACTGAGACTCAATCCAGATAAGACGGAGGTACTGTTAGTGGGTGGTTCGTCTGCCCGGCTAAGTGATATTCAACCAGTTCTGGATGGGGTTGCACTCCCCCTGAAGGATCAGGTTCGTAGTTTGGGGGTGCTCCTGGATCCACAACTGTCACTCGAGGCACAGATGAACTCGGTGGCACGGAGCACCTTTTATCAGCTTAGGCTGATATACCAACTACATCCTTATCTGGACAGAGATAGCCTAGCTACAGTTATCCATGCTCTTGTAACCTCTTGTTTGGATTACTGCAATGTGTTATACGTGGGGCTGCCTTTGAAAATTGTCCGGAAACTTCAGCTGGTCCAAAATAGGGCAGCGAGATTGTTAATGGGGACTGGCCAACGAGAACATATTATGCCTGTGCTTTCTCATCTGTACTGGCTGCCAGTCTTTTTCCGGGCCCGATTCAAAGTGCTAACATTTAAAGCCCTAAATGGCTTGGGGCCAGGGTATCTGAAGGATCGTCTCCTCCCATGTACCTGCCCGGACACTAAGATCTACATCAGCGGTCCTTCTCCGAGTGCCCCTGCCAAAGGAAGTGAGGTAGGTGGCTACCAGGAGGAGGGCCTTTTCTGCTGTGGCACCCCGGTTATGGAATGAGCTCCCCAAAGAGGTTCGCCTGGCGCCTACTTTGTATTCTTTCCGGTGCCAGGTGAAGACCTTTCTGTTCTCCCAGGCATTTTAATCATTTTAATCATCTTAATCATTTTAATCTTGTAATTGTTTTTAATTCCATTATTGTAACTGCTGCTGTTGTTTTTAATCTGTGGTTTTAAATTTTATATTTTATATTGTATTTTATGATTTTAACTGTTGTAAGCTGCCCAGAGAGCTTCGGCTATTGGGCAGCATAAAAATGTATTAAATAAATAAATAAATTGGAGGGTCACGACATTGTCTAAAGAACCCATAAACAACCATGAGTAGGGAATGTTGAGTGCCCAATAAATGCCTCTTGTAGAAAAGTTCTATAGTCAAACCATAATTTCTAAGCATTTCTGAAAAATCTCTTTGAATCAGGGATACTATTGCATGAACCAGTGTGGGATCCTCTGCCTTTTATAATTGCACAGTCATTTCATTTTATTTATTACATTTCTATAAGGCCCAATAGCCAAAGCTCTCTGGGCAGTTTACAAAGATTAAAAACCTTTAAAATACATTATTATGCATACTATAAAAAACAGTTTAGCTACAAACATATAAACACAGCAGACACACACACTCACACACATTCAAACAATACCCATGATTTGATTAAAAACCTATAACAAACTGCCAAATGCCTGGGAGTAGAGGAAGGTCCTAACCTGGTGCTGAAAAGATAGCAATGTTGGTGCATGGCAGACCTCGTTGTGGCGTTCATTTCATAATTGGGGTGCTACCACTGAGAAGGCCCTCTTCCTTGTTGCCATCCTCCATGCTCCCTCAGAGGAGGTACCTGGAGGAGGGCCTTAGAGAATGAACGTAATGTATGGGTAGATTCATGCCTGGAAAGGCACTCCATCAGGTATTGTGATTCCAAGCCATGTAATGAATTATAGGTCAAATCCAGCACCTTGAATTGGGCTTGGAAACATACAGGCAGCCAGTGCAAGTGGGCCTGAATCAGTGTTATATGTTTGAACCTTCTCCTCCATGAATTTGTCCAATCCCCTTTTAAACCTGTTCAAATTGGTGGCCATCACTACATCATGTGGAAGTGAATTGCATAGTTTAACTATGTGTTGCGTGCAGAAGAACTTCCTTTTGTCTGTCCTGAATCTCCCACCAATCAACTTCATGGTATGACCCCACTGGGTTCTATTATTATGAGAGAGGGAGAAAAATGTCTCCCTATCCACTTTCTCCACATCATGCATAATTGTGTACATCTCTATCATGTATCCCCAGCCGTACTCGCCTTTTTTCTAAGCTAAACAATCCCAGCTGCTGGAACATTCCCTCACAGGGAAGTTGCTCCTAGGGATGTAACCGTTCACCTCACGCGGGCGTAGTGGGCCGAAATCGACCCCGCTCATGTCCGCGCAGGGCTCGTGCGGGCCTACCATGGTCCAGTGGCGGCTCGCCTCTCTGCGGCGAGCCGCCCACGCCGGTCCCATCGTGTCACTTCTGCCGTGCTCGGAAGTGATGCGATGGGACCAGCATGCCAGTCGGCGGCTGCTCGAGCGGCGCAGAGGACGTTCCGTGCCACTCAGAAGAAAGAGGCAGGGGGCGCCACCGCGGAGAATCGCGGTGGCGGAGAGGTGAGCCCCCCCACAGGTATGTGAACACTGCTAGTTGCTCCAGCCCCTTGATCATTTTAGTTGCCCTTTTCTGCACTTTTTCCAACTCTACAATAATATCCCCTTTTTGGTGTGGTGAACAGAACTGTACAGAGTATTCTAAGTGCGGTTGCACCATATATCTGCATAAGGGCAGTATGATCTTGGCAGTTTTATTTTCAATTCCTTTCCTAATTATGCCAAACGTGGAGTTTGACTTTTTCACAGAAGCTGTATACTGGGTTGACATTTTCATCAAATTGTCCACCACGACCCCAAAATCTCTTTCTTGGTCAGTCACAGCTAGCTCAGATCCCATCCGCTTATACTTGAAGTTGGGATTTTTTGCCACAACATGCAATATTTTAGACTTGCTTACATTGCACCGCATTTGCCATTTTGATGCCCATTCTCCCAGTTTGGAGAGATTCTTTGCAGCTCCTCACAATCCTTTTTTGTTTTAACCACCCTAAATAGTGGTTAAATGTGCTTTTTCAGTCGGTGGTTTTTTGTTTTTCATATTTTTCTACAAATCTGCAGAATTTGTGTAAAGTTCCAGAAAGTTAAAAATTGGTCTGCAAGTCCGCAAAATCTGTGTGACTTGGGAAAGGCAGTCTGCTGCAGAATCCCTGGGTCAGATTTATAGAAATCTGAACTGATTTGAATCTTGTCCAGGGAGAGTTTCTTCAGGAGTGGTCTCACAACTGCCTCTTTCAGGCAGCCCGGGACCACTCCCTCTCGCAAGGAGGCAAGTCAGGAGATGTTCGTGTTCTCCTTTCACAGAGTTCCATAACAGGAGATGTTATACAGTCTTAAGCTTTCTCTGAAATGATCTGATTAAAAGAAAAAGAAAAAAAAATTCCAGATCAGGTGTTGCCATTGCCAACTTTAATGTGAATGATCAGAAAATGCATGGAGTATCTGAACTGAACCAATCCAAAGTATAGAGTCCAGATGTGGGGTGCTGTCCCTATCTATGCAGTAATGATGTGCAGATCAAGAAGATGACTGCAGAGAAAGCAGGCGGTGGTATTGCTGTACATGCACACTGTACCAGTTCACAGCCTTTGATCTGATTTGTAGCCAGGACAATTATGGGGCCTAGCACAAATGCTCTGCCACTAGGCACTGGAAGACATTTGTCTGACAGGCAGCCATCATTCTAGTACTCTGAAAAAGTGATAGAGGAGGAATGCTACATTGGAATAAATTCTCATGCTCTGGGAAAGCCTGTATCTAGATTGCAAATGCATTCAATTGAAGGCACTTGAAGGGCAATGATTTGGAACCAGGGTGGTATGACATAAATCAAATGGGCTTTTCTATACTTTCTCCTGAGACAGTGATAAAATGCCTTTGCCCACCCCAACTAATATCATCGCCCTGGTGTCTGAGGGATGTAGTGGGGTGGGGGGTGGGGAGAGAATTCCCAAACCTTTAAATCCCTTTGCCTTTTTAGTCTTTCCAGTTGCATGCCAATCATATATTCCTCTCAGAAAGCAAGCCACAATGTTTGTGAAATGACTCCAAAGCGGGGCGGGGGCGACTGCAGCAGGATGCTTTATGGAATGTCATCTGGCTGTTAAACCTTTGACAGTTACCCAAGCCCCTCCCCACCTTGCTGGAATAAAAATCAAATGGAGAGAAGGGAAATGCAGTTTAAAACAGCTTGCTTTGTTTACCGTGAGGGGTTATTGAGGTGGAAAAAGCTATTAGGGCTCAAACAGGGCGGTCTTACGCTGGTTACTATTATCCTGTGATGCCTCGACTATAACTGATTCATATTCTAGAGGGCTGCCCTTTTGTGGCCTGCTGAAAAGCCATAAAGGGTGCTGACAGCAAGAATGACTGCCTTGCAAGCGCACCCGTGTCTCCTTTCTATCCCTTCTCTCTTCGGAGACTGGCTTTATTAGAAAAGCCTATGCGGTGGCTGTAGGGCATTTTAATCCCTCTGATTTTTATACTGTATTAGTGGCCCAGGTCAGTCTTGCTGCCAGACTCACACATCCCTAAATTGAGCTTGCATTAGCTGCAGAATCCTTCTCTCTCCCGAGTGCTATACTCTTCTGTGGCTGACTGACATGTCTTGAGGACTTGATGTTCAGTTGCTCCAATGCACCCACAAAATTGAAATTCCATTTACAGACCATTTGTATGAATCGTTTACCACATTGATGGCTTTTTAGCAAGTAAGGCAGTATAGCAGTAGTAGTAGCAGCAGCAGCAGTAGTAGTAGCAATAATAATAGCTGTGTACCAATGGTCTCTTGAAATTATCCACCTTCTTTGTGGGCAGAGAAATTTGGGAGACAATTCCACCGAATTTCTTCAGGGGGAGGAAAAATTCTCAATAGTTTCTCACAGGTAAGGCTCCCCATCGGCGGGGCTTGTAGCACAGTTTCGTTTCTTTTTCATAAGTGTTTTTTTGGGGTTTTCATGCTGCAACAGCATCAACTGTGTTGGCAGACTGGCCCCCATTTTACATTCACCATAATATAGGTGTGAAGAGGGGCAGTGTAGTGTCTAGCTGCAGGGAAGAGGTAGAGTTAGTGCTGACCCAAAATCTGCCCTACACTTTGCTGAAAGTTTTCTTCCCCCATGAAAGAAGATTCCATTGTTCTGCCTCATTCTCAGGGTGTTTTATTGTGTGCGTGTGCGTGATGTTTTTGAACTTACCTAATAATTGCTAGCCTCCCAGTCTGACTGCTCTTCCTGATCTGAAAAGGCCCTATGGGAGGAATTACCTCATAATGCCTTCCCCTGGGTTTAATTGAAGTGTAGGAAGCTGAGGAGGCTACAGGCTGCCAGAGAGATTCATAGATTCATAGATCATAGAGTTGGAAGGGGCCTACAAGGCCATCGAGTCCAACCCCCTGCTCAATGCAGGAAACTAGAGGAGGGGTCTCCCATCCAAGTAATAACCAGGCCTGACCCTGCTTAGCTTTCCACACTCAGACAAGCTGAGCCAGCATGAGAAACAAGATGATTGTACAGGATGATTGAATGAAAAACTTGCGCTCGCTCCTCAGCCATCTCCTAAATATGTGGTACGCCCAAGTAGGGATGTGCGAGGATTTCATTTGGGGGTGGAAATCCAGCAAACTGGCCAGGCTTGACCCCCCCCCCCTCCAAACTCTGTCCCACTTACCTTCTTCCCCGGCTCGACTCGCATTCTCCTGAGTTGAGCTGGGGAAGCAACTTCCGGGTTCCCAGTGGGACACTATTTATGTAGATAATGGCATAAAATATGCTTAAAGTGGCCGCAATTTGCACAAGTTACACAAATTGCGGCTGCTTTTGGCATATCTTACAGCGTTCTCTACGTAAACAGTGGCCCACTGAGAACCTGGAAGTCTAAGGAGCAATGAGATGCGCATCCACTTTCGGACCGGTTCAGTAGGCGCAGCAGCAGCGTCTGCTGAGCCAGAGGCAGGTCAAGTCTCGGCAGATCGCCCACCCCTACAAGAAACCAAAACCCTACCCAACCCATGCAAATTTCTGAAATGTCTTCACCATTGAATTTCTTTTTGAAAGCAATTTATTTTCTATCAAATTGAATGAGAACAGTAAAAAATGTAGGAGAAAATTTCAGCACAACAACAACAACAACAACAACAACAATAATAATAATCATCTTATAGTATATTATTATACTTTTAGTATATTATTATACAATAATAATAATAATAATAATAATAATAATAATAGCAGCAGCAGCAGCAGCAACAGCAGCAGCATAGCAGGGGTGTTGAAATTCAGCCCCAATGGCCAAATACAGCCATACTGCCCAATCTGGCCCTCTGAGGTTCCCCAGGGGGGCATGCCTCTTCCCTTGGCCCCACCCCCTTTCTCCCAACTGCTCATCATTTGGTGGTTTCCCAGTTTTGGGACTGTTTTTCCACATTCTAAGAGATTAAGGACACAATCCTATGCATATTTAGATAGGGGGAAAAGGCCTACAACTCCCAGCATGCCCCAGCTAGCCATGCTGGCTGGGGAATGCTGGGAGTTGTAGGGACTTCCCCCCCTATCTAAACATGCATAGGATTGCACCCTAAAATGCCTCTCCTAAGCTTAGTTACTGGCAGTAAGAGCTTTAACCTAAAATATGCTGGTATTGTTGCTATTCTGGAACCAGCCTTTTTGCCTTTGACACATCGCAACATTTATTTATTTATTTATTTATTTATTTATTGGTGGTGGGGACTTCCTCCTTCCATCTTGTAGCACTCTGCGCCACACAAGGATCTGGTCTGGAGAGCTTTCCAGGCTTCTGGAGCAGTTTTTGAGGGTGTGTGAGGGTCTGTGGAACTGCTTCCATGAGCAGAATGACACCATAAACATATATGAATGGGATATTGTAAACTGATATATTAAACTGAGAAATTGTCCAATATAGAAAGAAGGCATCTGAAGGCATATGGTAAAGTTCTGCTGAAAAAAGGCAGGTCTGACTCTCTACGCTGGGTGGAGGAGATACCTCCTGGGAGCCATAGGAAAGTTGCACTGAACTCTTTGGAGAAAAAGTACACTGTATGTAATAAAGAAATATTTTTATGCTTCAGTTATTGCATTCTAATTGGTTATCTGTTTTATGCATTTTTAATGAATTTGCTTGGAACAAGCATGCTAGATATAAGTAAAAAAGCAAAACAAGCACAAACTCAGAATGGGCACACAACATTGAATAGTCCAAACATTATCTTAAAGTTCCATCCTGACTTATTGGGCAAGAATAACAAACAGAATTAAGTATGCAAACTGAGTAAATGGACGTGATATACTTCATTTGCATATTTTTGTGCATGGCCAAAATTCAGTCTTCCGATTCCAAAATATGGCTTTCGTCAAGTGTCCAATTCCAGTCACTGATAAAGTTCACATTGCCATAGAATACAATCTCTCTGGGATCAAAACTTCTGTGGGACTGAGAGACAGAGATGTGTACAGAGAGTTACACAAAAGTACAAGCTTCTTCATTCTTGTGCTGCACACAATTATGCATTATGTGGAGAAATTGGATAGGGAGACATCTTTCTCCCGCTCTCATAATAATAGAACCCAGGGTCATCCCATGAAGCTAATTGGTGGGAGATTCAGGACAGATAAAAGGACATAGTTAAACTATGGAATTCACTTCCACAGATAAAAGGACATAGTTAAACTATGGAATTCACTTCACACAGCACATAGTTAATCTATGGAATTCACTTCCACAAGATGTAGTGATGGCCACCAATTTGGGTGGCTTTAAAAAGGGATTGGACAAATTCATAAACAATAAAGCTATCAATGGCTACTACTCCTGATAGCTATATGCTTCGTCCAGTATCAGAGGCAGTATATCCATGTACACCAGTTACTGGAGAACATGGGTGGGAGGGTGCTGTTGCACTCATGTCCTGTTTGTGGGTTTCCTGTGGGCACCTGGTTGGCCACTGTGTGAACAATGCTGGACTAGATGGACCCTTGGTCTGATCCAGCATGGCTCTTCTTATGTTCTTATTCTCTTACATGCAAAAGGACATGCATAGAACATGGGGGTTAAGGCTCAGTGCTAGAGGATATGTTTTGTATGCAGTAGGTTCCAGGTTCAATCCCCTGGCAGGATTGGGAAACACCACCAACTGAAAGCCTGGAGAGCTGCTTTTTTCATCAGGGTAGACAATACTGAGCTAGATGGACCAATGGTATAAGGCAGCTTCCTATGTTTCTAGACTGAAAAAAATAAAAATAAAGGAGACTGACTCAGGTGGAACTCGAGTGTATTCCATCGGCCCGCAAGATCAAAGTGTTTGCTCATCTGTCCATTAAAAAAAGGTGATATGCTACAACTGAGGATACATCCCCTCCCTGAGCTATAGACAACTCTTGTGATTCCTATGCAGTGGGATGAACTATGGTGAAACCAATGAATCGTTTTCAGTGTGCTTGCCATGATGAGGTAACACAGTAACATAAATTCATGATGATCATTATCATCATGCCGCAAGTGCTGACATTGAAAAACTCATGAGCCAGGCTTGTTATTTTAAGTCAATACTGTTATAAGCAGTAAGATATCATGGCAGTCATTCAGGGCATATTTTGGAGATTTAGGAAATATGTATAAAATTAAAATTAGACAAATTACTGAATGTTCTTAAGCTGTGAAGCTCACAAAATGTATGCCAAAGTAGTTCATGGTGACTTTTGTAGGTTGGAACCAATTTAAGAACATCAACTGTTGACACCATGCTAATAGTATTGTCAGCAGCTTCCTTTTTACCTAGATACTGTGTTACATTTTTGTATTCTTATTTAACTCTGCATTCTTACTACTTTTTTCACAATATTTCACTGATGTCATTTCAAAAGTTGTCATCAGACAAGGAAATAATTTCTGTATTTAGTTTAAGTAGCTGAGTGAACAGTGCTTCAGTTACAGTAGGATTATTAAGGTAAATTCTTTGGTTCCAGAAATGAGTTGGATTTAACAGAACCAATAGAATAGACAGAACTGTCAAACAGACAAAAGTCAGCTTCTAGAAGCCCAGCGTTACTTTTACAGTGGAGAGAAAAAACAAAACCCTTGGATATAGAAGAAGGGTAGATTTGTAAAGAAAAACAGAGGAATTATGTTTTGTATATACGGTAGCGACTACATTCTACGCTATTCAGCTATTGCTGGATTTCTTAATACAAAATAGCAATGAACTTTTCAACAACACTTCTGTGTAAAAGGTCAGACCCTTGTTGCTATTTTTTCTCCTCTCCCTTGACATGATACAGGAAGGAATTTCCTGTGGCAAATCTTTTTGACAACATCAAAGCACATTATGAAATCAAAAGAAATGTTGATCACAATCCGAGTTGGATGTTGGCACCATTAATCTTCTGCCCTTTTAATTCTATTCATTGGCACAATATCGCAGCTACATTTCTGTGCTATTTGTAAGCTGTTTAAATTAAAAACTGCAAAATATTAGTTTTCTGGCCAAACTAGACATCACTTCAAATACATCTTCAAATCTTGTGCTTGGTTTCCCCCGTATTTTATATACAGGGCTTTTTTTCCTGGTGGAACTCATCGGAACTGAGTTCCGGCACCTTTTCTTCTAATAATTACTTGTCAGAACTGAGTTCCAGCAACCTTTTTCTGGTTTTAAGTAAGATATGTTTATTATTATACTGCCTGATCTACAACCTTGCTTTAAGGTTTGGATTTAGTTAGTCCTCACAGACCAAGGCCCTGGCTGGCCTCCTAAATACGGCTTGCAGCAGTACCAAACCTCCAAGCAGCTAGAACCAAGGCCTTCCATCAGAATCTGGCCGCTTTGTTTCATGTGATTGTGGGCTGTGATGTTAGGAAATTGTTCTGGAGTTAAGAAATGGTTGAAAGACAGATTTCCCTGTTGTATGGCACTGTGTCAACCACAGACTGGAATTATCAGTGAGTGCTGCTGTACATGCTGTCTCTGGAATCAGCCGATTCAAATCTTTCATTGACAAATTGTATGTCTTGTACCATGCTTCACCAAAAAATAGTAGAGAGCGACTACATGTATGTGCAAAGATGTTGGAACTAAAATTATTAACCATTGGAAGAGTATTAAGCCAGTGTGGCATAGTGGTGAGAGTTTTGGACTGGGACTTGGGAGATCCGGGTTCTAGTTCCCACTCGGCCATGCAACTCACTGGGTGACTTTGGGCCAGTCACTGACTCTCAACCTAACCTACCTCACAGGGTTGTTGTGAGGATAAAATGGAGAGGAGGAGGAGGATTATGTAAGCTGCCTTGGGTTCCTTGCAGGAAAAAAGGTGGGGTATAAATATAATAAATAAATATAATAAAATAAAATAAGCACAAGTTGGGTAGCTTCCAGTTTCAGATCAGTGTCTGCCGTGTGGGAAAATTATGAAGCCTTGGTGCTTCATTTTATTGAAGCTAAAAATGATTGCAACAGAGACAAAAAACAGAGATCCATGTACAAGGGTTTACAAAAGAAAATCACTGCAGTCAAATTTCTATTGGACTTAGGACTGATGTGTGATACCCTCCAAGAACTGTTGGAACTGAACCTAGATTTGCAAGAATGTGACATGGATTTATACAAAGCCAGTAAAAAGATAGAAAATATTGTTAACATTTTTGAGGACAGAAAGGAATGTCACAAACCATATTATGAAAATACCATCAATGCATCAGCAACTCTAACCTTCAAAGGCATTACCCTCCACAGAAAGAATAAATAAAATGATCCTACAATCTGTCCAAAGGCTTTCTATGAAAAATCTGAAGGTTTCTATTGCAAAGAGACTGCTGGATGAAGAAGAAGCTGATTTACCCAAATGGGACAGAATACTAGATCTTAAGCAGCAGTCAGAAGATGTAGATTGCCATTTAACATTTGGTGAGAAAGATTTCATAATTTGTCCAGAAGATTTGATTGAATGAGAGACAAATGATTTGTGGATTTTGAGAGTTTCTGGTTGAGAAAAAAATTCCCTCCAAAATTATTGCCATTAAAAACATCACTTGACTTGACACTATACCTATATCTTCATCGGAATGTGAAAGGGGCTTTCCACAGATGAACTTCATTTTGACTCCATCAAGTACTTCTATGCTGATTAACACTGCCTTGGCACTGCTGTTCATCAGAATTGTTGGGGCCCCTCTTACTCAGTTTGATCCAACAAAGTATGTCCAGTCATGGCTGCTTCACAGACGGCATTCTGCAACAGCTACACAAAACAAAGAATGAAGCCAAGAAAATGAAGCCATTGAAAACATGATGCAGATTTGGAACATCTTATTACCTACCAAATGTGTGAGTTATAGTGGTAAGAGTGTTGGACTGGGAGTCCGGAGATCTGGGTTCTAATCCCCGCTCGGCCATGAAACTCACTGGGTGACTTTGGGCCAGTCACTGACTCTCAGCCTAGCCTACCTCACAGGGTTGTTGTGAGGATAAAATGGAGAGGAGGAGGAGGATTATGTAAGCCGCCTTGGGTTCCTTGCAGGAAAAAAGGCGGGGTATAAATAAATAAAATAAAATAAATAAATATTTATAATATAATAATAGTGTTTGTCCACTATTTGAATACTCTTCATTACAATTTAATCGCCATCTACTCCTGAGGAAATGTAATCCAAGAGTTATGGTACCTTTTTCTCTAGAAAAAAAGCACTGTATATATATATCAAAAGCAGCAATGGAGGCCCTCTGTTTGGATCAAGATCATGCCATGGTGGGAGAAGGTTTAACCATTTCCCCTGCACCATTTTCCCACTAAAAATCATACCCTGACAAAACTGTTATTTGCTCCTGAAGGTGCTTTCTCATCAGATTTGTATCTCTTGTGTGTTTCTGTGATGAAATCACAACACAATATGCAGATTGAGGTGTGAATGTTGTGCTTTTATATATATATATATATATATATATATATATATAAATCTCCAGGTGATTGGACAATCACATTCACAGAACAAGGGGATTAGGTACTGTGTCTTTCTGGCAGAAATGACTTGGCAGACTGCATGAGGCCCATGCGCCACGCTTTTTGCACCCTTCCTATATAGCCACCCCTCTGGATAGATCTGTTAACAGAGTGATCCTGTGGCCCCTAGAGGGTGACAGGATGCTTTGGATTCCCAGATCCGCTGTCAGAAAAGAGCTCTGACCTCGGGGCTGGGCATTTGCACTTGGATCATTCTCCCCACCCCCTGCAGCAGGTACAGAAAGAGCCATGCTGGCTGCTTCTTTGAGGTTGTAAGACTGACCTCGGAGAAGGGGTAAAGAAGGGTGTTCTGGGGGGCAGGGAGAAGAGGAGACTGGTGCTGCCTGGATACAACATATCCTGGTGGCGCTCCATCCTCCTTCCCTCCCTGTCCAAAGCACTGCAGCTAGATGGGTAAAATCAGCCACCTAGCTGATTTGCAGGCCGGAGGAACGGGGAGGCAAAGATTGCCTCTGCGCTCCTCCCACTCAGCATAGGATGCCCATAAGCCTCCGAGTTCGAAGGTTTACGGGCATCGCCATTGGATTGCGCTCTAAAAATTTACTTTTATTTTGACTAAATGATTTTCCGCTGCTTTTATGTGTCCATAGCTGTTAATTCTTTTATTCTTTGCTGTATTTTTAAAACTTGTTTCTATATTTTGTTTATGTACGAGCTGTTCTCTGACTCCCCCCCCCCCGGTGATTCCTTTCTTTTATTTTTTAAATTCTCTCCCATTGGTTTCAGTGCAGGGGGGAACTAAAAGACCTACACAACCAGCTGCAGGCTGCTGTACATGAGGGGCCTAAACCCTCTCCAGGAAACAACAAGGCGTTGGATCCTTTTGGGGCCTATACCAGTAGAAGATCTACACCTTGTGGGAGATCTACACCTGGGAAGTTTTCCATGGCTGTATCAGGGTCTGGTGGTGTGTATGTCCCTCCATGATAGCCGAGCTTTTTTCTGCTGGCAGAGTGGCACCTCTACCCTATCCTAATTCTGCTTAGATGGCTGTCCAAGGGGGTTAGGACTGTGCTGTTAATTTTATAAGGAATGCTAATTCTAGGTTTTAACAGCGAACATAATGTGATAATTAACATGGCAGTACAACTATACAGCCTCTCCAGCAGTTCTATAATTGAAATCCAGGTTGGTAAAAAAAAAAAAAAAAAAGGTGGTTAAAACAAAGAGGAATATTTTGAAGTGGCATGAAGACAGTTTCAAAGAGAGGAATTCCATCTTCGCTATCCACGTAAGCAATAAAGTATGTGGGATGATTCATGCATTAATGGGTTAGTGTGGGTGCTGCTTCCACATTTCTGGGTCTTACGTTCCTTAGCATCATCTGTAGGAAGGAATGATGTGCATCAGGCAAATGATGTCATCCCTTCCCAGGCCAAAATCATCTCATCCAATTTCTGGAAGTAAATCTGGATTCACAAGCAGCAAACAAATTATGAGCAACCGCACACACAAAAACTTGACTGTGTTCAGAGATAGCGACTCCTACAGTAGCAGCTTGCTTCTTTTACTAGATGCTGAAAATATGGTAAATAGAACATTGCAGAATTCCAGAAAGAACAAAAACGGCATAGAAAGTCATAAAAGTCCAGTATACAATGCCAGTAAAAAGCACCATACTGATACAAATCTATGCCACTGACAGGCCCAGGGCTGATGTCATTTATTGGATTGTGAGCTGGCTCTAAAGGTCATGAAGCCCTGTTTATACACTATATAACATGGTTATAGTCTGAACAGTAAAAAAAGTAACTGGTCCACTTCCCAGATTGCTGTTTGGTTTGTTCCAGTTTCAACACTCATTCCTCAGGAATTAAAAATAAATAACATTTATTTATTGGCTAGCTGGTTGTTTGTTTTGTTTTGTTTTTTGGTTTTTTTGGAACAATGCTTTTAAAAAGTCCAGGGTAAATGTGTCTTACATTTGACAAAGGAAAAAATAATTAATATAAGCATACAGTTATTCATATTTTCTACTACTGCCAGGGCCGGATTAAGATAGGGGCTATTGGAGCTGCAGCTCCAGGCCCCTACCAGAAAATAGGCCCACAATCAGGACCAGTGCAGGGCAGTTTGGCGCCCCAGGCAAAATAATATTTAGCGCCCCCCCCCTCTCCAAAGCAGCCCTGCTCTGCAAAAAAAAAAAACCCTGCGCCGCCACCACCAACCTACCTTCCCCCCGCCCTGGCGGCGGCAGCTGCTGCTGCCGCCGAGGAAGAAGAAGTGACGCGACGGGCCCCCCGCGCTGTTTTTTTGCCGGGGAAACCATGGCAACAGGGCTGTTTAAGCCCTGTTGCCCTGGTTCCTCCCGCCAAAACAACGCGGGTGGGGCTCCGGAAATGACACGACGCGGAGAAGGTAGGTGGCGGGGAGGGGGTCAGGGGGGGTGATGGCGGTGGCGGTGGTGGGAGGCGCAGCGGCGAGCGAGATGGGAGGGCGCGGCGGCGGCGGTGGGAGGGAGGGAGGGTGGGGAGATAGAGGCCTGGCGGGGGCGGTGCAGCGGAGGCAGAGGCCTGGCGGGGGCGGCGCAGCTGCAGCGAAGAGGAGCGCAGCGTTTCTGCGCCCTCTTCAGCCGCGCGCCCTCCTCAGCACCAGGCCCATAATGCTCTTAATCCGGCCCTGACTACTGCCTGTGATGAATGAGCTTTGGACCCTCAATTTCTGAAGTGAACACAGTGGTGGTGGATATATTGTGCTCAGTGTTCCACCAAAGGGATAGGATTGCCACTTAGTAAATGTCTGAGGGTCAGACTGCATGTTATTTTAAAGGCAAGGCTAGCCGCTACATCTCCTTCCATCTTTATTAAAAAGTAAGTGCAACTTACTAACTCAAAAGTAAGTAAGTAAGTACGTTTGGAGTGGAGCCTGCGGGAGGGACAGCCATTTTACCAGCTGAGACACCTGGCTGAGGCTGTCTGTTTCCTTCTTCCTTCCCCTTGCAGGTATTTAAAGGCCACTCCTGGTAGAGGGGCGAGACTTAGGCATAAGCCAAAGTGCAAGAGCCAAAGGGCTCTTGACCTGTGGAATCACTGGGGAGAGCAGGCTGAGCAACTGGAACATTGCTGGCAGAGAGAAGTTTTTCATCTTTTGCCTCCGGAGCCTTGTCTGCCTGTTTGAGATACCAGCAGAGGTGGGCACCTCACAGCTGTTCAGCTCAATACACCCTAGCAACAGCAGAAGACAGCAGCTTGGAGAACAGAGGAGCAATTGCAGACATTCACCTGCTCCTTGTTAGCTGTTGCCCTGAGGCCTATGTGGCGTAACCCCACAATTCAGTTCCCTGGTGTATGTCTGCATTAGTATGTTATGTTTAGTGTGTCTAGAATGTTGAACTGAGTGGGTGTGGTTTGTGTTGTCTTGGAAAGGGTGGGGGGAGGAGTATATAAGGAGTGTTTGAGTGATGTCAGAGTTAGTGAGTTGAGTGTTATGGGAGTGTGGAGTTGGGTTAGAGAGTTTTAGGTGGATGGAGTTAGTGTGATATGGGAGAGTGTTTGTAGTGTGTGGGGAGAGTTGGAAGTTTGTGAGTTAGGTTAGTTACAAAGTGTTTGGTGTAGGCAGGTTTATTTTCTGGAACTAAGATTTTGAGAATTAAAATAAACTTACTTTTATTTTGTTTGCTACCCAAATCCTACGTGTCAGCTTGGTGTTATTACCTGCTTTACTTTTAAATCTACACATACACCTTTGTACCCACAGTATTATAAATTTAAAATAGATCCTAATAACCAGCATTAATCTTTTCCCTCATTAGTAGGAGAAAGGTTTCATTTGACCCTCCCCTCAGGATTTTAAGTGTTGATGCTTGGCCTGAGAAGGGTTTATGCGCCTGGTCCTAAAGTGTAAGGGACTGTGTCGTCACAGCCACACCTGAAATAGGCCTAACCTGAACCTGGATGATGCTAACCACTATAGGCCAGTAGCCAACATCCCCTTCCTGGGCAAGGTGCTTGAGTTGGTGATTGCCAGTCAACTCCAGGCACTTTGGAATGAAACTGATTATCTAGACCCATTTCAGTGGGGCTCCAGGTCTGGTTTTGGAACAGAAACTGCCTTGATTGCCCTGTTGGATGACCTTTGCCAGGAGAGGGACGGGGGAGTGCAACTCTGTTGATCATCCTTTTGGACTTCTCATCAGCTTTCAATACCACTGACCATGGTATCCTGCTGGATAGGCAGTCTGGGTTGGGAGTTGGAGGCACTGCACTACAGTGGTTCTGCTCCTACCTGGATGGCTGATTCCAGAAGGTGGTTCTGGGGAATTACTGCTCTGTGCCTTGGCAATGATGCTATGGGGTTCCACAGGGCTCTGTTCTATACTCCATGCTGTTAACATCTACATGAAACTGCTGGGGGAGATTATCCGGAGGTGTGGGCTGAGGTGTCATCAATCTGCGGATGACATCCAGCTCTCTCTCCTTTTCATCAAATCCAGCAGAGGCGGTGGCTGTTAGGAATCATTGCCTGGGCACGGTAATGGACTGGATGAGGGCCAATAAACTGAGATTCAATCCAGACAAGACGGAGATACTGTTAGTGGGTGGTTCATCTGCCCAGCTAAGTGATATTCAACCTGTTCTGGAGAAGGTTGCACTCTCCCTAAAGGATCAGCTTCATCATTTGGGGATGCTTCAGCTGGTCTAAAATAGGGCAGTGAGATTATTAACGGGGACTGGCTGACAAGATCATATTATGCCAGTACCTTTCCATCTCCCAGACCCTAAGATCATCCTCAGCAGTACTTTTCCAGGAGCCCCTACCAAAGGACGTGGAATAAGTGGTATTTTAAATCTTTGCATTGCTGCTAGGTTTTAGTTTGGTTTTTACTTCTATTTTATACTGTAGTTTAAAACTTTTATAGTGTCTCTTATGTTGTATTTTATGGTTTTAATTGTTGTGAACCACCCAGAGAGCTTCACCTATTGGGTGGTATAGAAATGTAATCTACAATATAAATGTGAAAGTTTGTGTGTGTGTGTGTGTGTGTGTGTGTGTACGGGCGTTTGCGTGCGTTGCATAGGCTCCTACACAGTTGGACGGATCCGCCCCAAACTTGGCACACATACTCTTCATAACCCAAGGACAAAGACTGGGGGGGGGGGGGGTCAAATCTCCGAAAAAGCCATCACTGCGCCTGTACGGCCCAAAATAGATGATAGCCAATGGTGTCACTTGGAATGTTCGCAGGGGCCATTCAGGAGCGGTTATGCAAATCACTCCAACAACATATAGAATGTTCATATGAATGTTCGTATGTTCGTCGAATGTTCGTTCGTATTGGCCACAGGGGCCAATCAGGAGCGGATATGCAAATCTCTTCTCCATCAAAACAGAATGTTCATATGAACTGCAGCCGGGGCCTACACAGGGGTGGGGGAAGCAGGGATTTCATTGTACAGTACCGGAAGGGGGGAGCAGTGATTTCACTGTGAAGTCCCGGAGTGGGGGAAAGCAGGGATTTCATTGTGTAGTCCCGGGGGGGGGGAGCAGGGATTTCATTGTTGTGTAGTCCTGAGGGGGAGCTGTGATTTCATTGTGAAGTCCCGGAGTGGGGGAAAGCAGGGATTTCATTGTGTAGTCCTGTGGGGGAAGGAAGCAGGGATTTCATTGTGCAGTCCTGGGGGGCAGACAGAGATTTGATTGTGTAGTCCCGGGGGGGGGGGAAGCAGGGATTTCATTGTGCAGTCCCAGAGGGGGGAGCAGGGAATTCATTGTTGTGTAGTCCCGGGGGGGAGCTGTTATTTCATTGTTGTATGGTCCCGAGGGAGCTGGAATTTCACTGTTGTGTAGTCCTGGGGCGGGGGAGCAGGGATTTCATTGCTGTGTAGTCCCAGAGGGGGGGAAAGCAGGGATTTCATTGTGTAGTCCCGGGGGGAGCAGGGATTTCATTGTTGTGTAGTCCCGGGGGGGGGGGAGCTGTGATTTCATTCTGTAGTCCTGTGGGGGAAGGAAGCAGGGATTTCATTGTGTAGTCCTGGGGGGGGGGGGGGAGCAGGGATTTCATTCTGTAGTCCTGTGGGGGAAGGAAGCAGGGATTTCATTGTGTAATCCCGGGGGGGAGCAGGGATTTCATTGTGTAGTCTCGACAGGGGGAGCAGGAATTTCATTGTGTAGTCACAGGGGGGAGCAGGGATTTCATTGTGTAGTCCCGGGGGGGAGCAGGGATTTCATTGTGTAGTCCCGGGGGGGGCAGGGATTTCATTGTTGTGTAGTCCTGAGGGGGAGCTGTGATTTCATTGTGTAGTCCTGTGGGGGAAGGAAGCAGGGATTTCATTGTGCAGTCCTGGGGGGCAGACAGAGATTTGATTGTGTAGTCCCGGGGGGGGGAAGCAGGGATTTCATTGTGCAGTCCCAGAGGGGGGAGCAGGGAATTCAATGTTGTGTAGTCCCGGGGGGGAGCTGTTATTTCATTGTTGTATGGTCCCGAGGGAGCTGGAATTTCACTGTTGTGTAGTCCTGGGGCGGGGGAGCAGGGATTTCATTGCTGTGTAGTCCCAGAGGGGGGGAAAGCAGGGATTTCATTGTGTAGTCCTGGGGGGAGCAGGGATTTCATTGTTGTGTAGTCCTGAGGGGGAGCTGTGATTTCATTGTGTAGTCCTGTGGGGGAAGGAAGCAGGGATTTCATTGTGTAGTCCCGGGGGGGGGGAGCAGGGATTCATTGTGTAGTCCCTGGGGGGGGGAGCAGGGATTTCATTGTGCAGTCCTGGGGGGGAGCTGTGATTTCATTGTGTAGTCCTGTGGGGGAAGGAAGCAGGGATTTCATTGTGCAGTCCTGGGGGGGAGACAGAGATTTGATTGTGTAGCCCCGGGGGGGGGGAAGCAGGGATTTCATTGTGCAGTCCCAGAGGGGGGAGCAGGGAATTCATTGTTGTGTAGTCCCGGGGGGGGGAGCTGTTATTTCATTGTTGTATGGTCCCGAGGGAGCTGGAATTTCACTGTTGTGTAGTCCTGGGGCGGGGGGAGCAGGGATTTCATTGCTGTGTAGTCCCAGAGGGGGGGAAAGCAGGGATTTCATTGTGTAGTCCCGGGGGGAGCAGGGATTTCATTGTTGTGTAGTCCCGGGGGGGGAGCTGGGATTTCATTCTGTAGTCCTGTGGGGGAAGGAAGCAGGGATTTCATTCTGTAGTCCCGGGGGGGGGTGGGGAGCAGGGATTTCATTCTGTAGTCCTGTGGGGGAAGGAAGCAGGGATTTCATTGTGTAATCCCGGGGGGGAGCAGGGATTTCATTCGTGTAGTCTCGACAGGGGGAGCAGGAATTTCATTGTGTAGTCACAGGGGGGAGCAGGGATTTCATTGTGTAGTCCCGGGGGGGAGCAGGGATTTCATTGTGTAGTCCCGGGGGGGGGGGGGCAGGGATTTCATTGTTGTGTAGTCCTGAGGGGGAGCTGTGATTTCATTGTGTAGTCCTGTGGGGGAAGGAAGCAGGGATTTCATTGTGTAATCCCGGGGGGGAGCAGGGATTTCATTGTGTAGTCTCGGCAGGGGGAGCAGGAATTTCATTGTGTAGTCACAGGGGGGAGCAGGGATTTCATTGTGTAGTCCCGGGGGGGAGCAGGGATTTCATTGTGTAGTCCGGGGGGGGAGCAGGGATTTCATTGTGTAGTCCCGGGGGGGGAGCAGGGATTTCATTGTGTAGTCCCGGGGGGGGGGAAGCTGTGATTTCATTGTGTAGTCCCAGAGGGGGGAGCTGTGATTTCATTGTTGTGTGGTCCCGAGGGAGCTGGAATTTCACTGTTGTGTAGTCCTGGGGGGGGGGGGGAGCAGGGATTTCATTGTTGTGTAGTCCTGGGGGAGAGCTGTGATTTCATTGTGTAGTCCTATGGGGGAAGGAAGCAGGGATTTCATTGTGTAGTCCCGGGGGAGAGCAGGGATTTCATTGTGTAGTCCGGGGGGGGGGAAGCAGGGATTTCATTGTGTAGTCCTGGGGGGGAGCAGGGATTTCATTGTTGTGTAGTCCTGAGGGGGAGCTGTGATTTCATTGTGTAGTCCTGTGGGGGAAGGAAGCAGGGATTTCATTGTGTAGTCCCGGGGGGGGGGGAGCAGGGATTCATTGTGTAGTCCTGGGGGGCAGACAGAGATTTGATTGTGTAGTCCCGGGGGGGGGGGGAAGCAGGGATTTCATTGTGAAGTCCCAGAGGGGGGAGCAGGGAATTCATTGTTGTGTAGTCCCGGGGGGGAGCTGTTATTTCATTGTTGTATGGTCCCGAGGGAGCTGGAATTTCACTGTTGTGTAGTCCTGGGGCGGGGGAGCAGGGATTTCATTGCTGTGTAGTCCCAGAGGGGGGGAAAGCAGGGATTTCATTGTGTAGTCCCGGGGGGAGCAGGGATTTCATTGTTGTGTAGTCCCGGGGGGGGGGGGGAGCTGGGATTTCATTGTGTAGTCCTGTGGGGGAAGGAAGCAGGGATTTCATTGTGTAGTCCCGGGGGGGGAAGAGCAGGGATTTCATTCTGTAGTCCTGTGGGGGAATGAAGCAGGGATTTCATTGTGTAATCCCGGGGGGGAGCAGGGATTTCATTGTGTAGTCCCAGGGGCGGGGAGCAGGGATTTCATTGTGTAGTCCCGGGGGGGGGGAAGCTGTGATTTCATTGTGTAGTCCCAGAGGGGGGAGCTGTGATTTCATTGTTGTGTGGTCCCGAGTGAGCTGGAATTTCACTGTTGTGTAGTCCTGGGGGGGGGGGAGCAGGGATTTCATTGTTGTGTAGTCCTGAGTGGGAGCTGTGATTTCATTGTGTAGTCCTATGGGGGAAGGAAGCAGGGATTTCATTGTGTAGTCCCGGGGGGAGAGCAGGGATTTCATTGTGTAGTCCTGGGGGGGGGAGGGAAAGCAGGGATTTCATTGTGCAGTCACAGAAGGGGGAGCAGGGATTTCATTGTTGTGTGGTCCCGAGGGAGCTGGAATTTCACTGTTGTGTAGTCCTGGGGGGGGGAGCAGGGATTTCATTGTTGTGTAGTCCTGGGGGAGGGGGGATGTCATTGTGCAGTCTCGGGGGGGGGGAGCGGAGCAGGGATTTCACTATAGGGCTTAACAAGGGCTTCCTCTCTTGGGGCTTTCTGCTGCCTACTGGTTTTCTGAAAGCTGAGTGAGATTTTGTTTGGTTTTGTTTCCATTAAAAGGACTTAACAACACCAATAACAAGAACTACCTTCTCAGCTCAGCTTTCAGGCACTCAGTAGGCAGTTGAACTGGGAAGCTCCAAGGAAGGAAGTCCTGGTTAAGCCCACAAGCATGTGTACATTACAATGTGCAAATTACCAGGGATGTTGAAGAGTCCTTGGTCTCGAGTCACGAGTCGAGTCACGAGTCTTTGGACCCGAGTCTCGAGTCCGAGTCCAAGTCCTTGGTTCAAAAGGGTGACTCACGAGTCACGAGTCACGAGTCACTCCCAAAGCTGACTCCATGAGTTCCTATTAAAATCAATGGGGTTTTTTCCCAACAAAATAAGGCTACTTCAGATGTGTGGTTTAAATAAATTCTAGGCACAAGTGTGCCTTTTTATTTCAAAACTCTGCAACTGATTTTGGCAAGAACAGACCAGGCAGAAAAACCCAAAATAACCAGGCAGGCAGAGGAGGCAGGGAACCCCAAAACAGGCAGGCAGAGGCCTTTGTCTTGGACAATTCAACTGTTGAACTGGTCAAGAAGAGACCAGGCAGGCAGAGGAGGCTGGGAACCCCAGACAGGCAGGCAGAGGCAGCCAAACCCAAAATGTCTGAAAGGTTGCATTTTAGAAAAATGATTTTAAAAAATAAACTTGCTGTACTTCCTAAAACTTATCCATGTTGCATTTGAGGAACATGATTTTTTCTAAATGTTTGGCCCCCATTCTGGAACGGTGACATCTCATCACAGTTCCACCCTCACTGAACACCCGCTCCACTGGTGATGAACTTGCTGGAACCAGAAACACACTCAGAGCAGCCGCACAGAGTAATCTCAGTTCCTTCTTCTGCCTCTGCCAAGTACGCAACACATCAATCAAAATAAATCTTGACACACTGTTGGGGCTGCACTCCTGGTAGCCGTCCATAGTGGCCGAGCAGCGGCGCACCTCACTTCCATGTGCTCTTCGCCGGCAATCACGCTCCTCTCCACTCCTTCTGGCACAGCCCAGGGATGTTGAAGAGTCCTTGGTCTCGAGTCCCGAGTCGAGTCTCGAGTCCCATTAAAAATATTGGGACTCGAGTCCGAGTCGAGTCAGAGGGGGGACTCAGTCCGACTCATGAGTCGAGTCCTCGAGTCCGAGTCCCCATCCCTGCAAATTACAGAAAGAGTGGGATTATTTATACAGGTATCTAGTTATAACCATGAAGAAAGAGCAATAGGATTATGCAGTGTAGTGTTTGTGATGGATCCATTCCATAACAAGTTAGAATACCCTGACTTAATTATACGCAAGTCCATCCCAGGAATTATCTTGGATTGGCAGTGCAGAGGGTAATGTGGGAGGAAGAACTGTAGGGTGTTTCATTATATGAAACCTGATATATTAAAGTCTACATCAGTTTACTTTTCTAATCATCAAAGCTTCAAGATTATAATGACACAATATATAAGATAACTGATGAACTAGTATCTCACAAAAGTTTCTGAGAATGCTCCTTTGTATAGCGCTGTTTCATGTACTTCAGTCATGATCAACACTCCTGATTATTTTGACACAGGGGGAGGAGGAGGAGGAGTAAAAGCTCCTGAGATAAGTGTAATCTTGACCGTGTCCCTTCGAAGTGATACAATAAGTAACTTCATCCAAAAGAATTATGAAAGTCCTGAATTTCACAACAGCTCAAGGTCCTCCTAATACATTTTGTTCTGAACCGTGTTTACCAAAAAGTCAGATGACATTCAAACACTCAACATTCATTATCAGACATCTCTAGTATCCACTGTAAATTTGCCTTAAGACTCTGAAGAACATCCATATATCATGCAACCTTGTCTTTGAACTTGTTGTACCATCTGAAGCCTGTCTCCTACCTAATGTTGCCATCTCCTCCCCAATGTTGTAGTAAAATAAATCTAAAACAGGAATGATTTGTATTTAGAACATTCTACCTTGCTTCAAAGCAATTTACAATAAATAATGCATCAATTTGCAAATAAAGTTTCTGCTGTAAAAAACACACACCCTACTTTCCAGTATTCTTCTGATGTTGCAGTCTAGTTTCTTCCTCATCTCTTTCTTCACAGACTCTGCTGCATGTTTCATTTGCTGCTGCTCTAGGGCAGCAGGATGTCAGGTTCCCAGCTGCCATGCCTGTGTTAGGTTTTGCATAGGCAGAACGAGATTATCACCTGACATCAGGATTATCACCTGACATGGAGGTTGTCTCTTAAAATGAAGTACACAAGGTCTTTAGTCACGAGACATAGTCTCAAGGTGATATGACTCAGCAGCCTTGGGACAGGTTAGCAGTCAACATGTGATGAATAGGTTATACAACTGGTGTGAGTAATATCCTATTTATAGGTACAGGGTCTGGGGTATAAAGCTGACACACTTGTTGACAGCTTCACTTGCTTGCTTGCTCGTCTCACTCCTCTCGACTCGACTTGTCTCTTGTTCTGGACTTCACTTCATCACAGCCTTACCACTGGGGTATTGGATTTGTATCTGCAATGATGTAGTGAGTAAGAGATGCATTGCTTGCCTTAATCCCATGTAATTGGGTCTTACAAATAAACTCTTTAATCTTTATTAACTGCTGTTATCTCCTCCTTCCGCCTGCGTGACTGGGACTGAGGGTCATTGGCTAGGGAAGCTTTTGAACCCGGGTCAGTCCAGCTCTCACAGCCTGACCCAGGTGAACATCAGATGATGATGACAACTTGGAGTCCATAGAGTCCAACAATCCTGTGCACCATCCTGATACTGACACCTTTAGCACCTCCAGGGAAGCTACACCAGGTCCTCCAATATTGGTGGACTCTCAGAAACCCCTGGATGGGGCCCCTGAGGACCACACATCCCCCATAGAGTCTGAAGAGGAGGCTGAACATCTGCCTGGCCCTAGAGTGTCCTGGGGCCACCCAGCAGCAAAGTGCATGCCTCAAGACCTGCAGCAACCGAGATCCTCAAGAGTAGAGACTTCCTCAGTTGCAAGCCCCCCCCCTCACAACTATAACTTCTTCCAGAGGACCTGTAATGATCTGCACCTGTGCTCTGGGTGGGATTCTGGAAGCTCTGGCTATATAAACATCCAGTCAGCACTTAGTAGCTGCTGGAAAGAACATCTTTCTTTTTTGTTGTTGTTGTTGCTTTGAACCCTTGTTTCTCTGACTGCATTGTTCTGCTGACCTCTGGACTTGTGCTTGACTCTGCTTTTGGGGCTGTGTTTCTGTTTGACTATTCAGTATTCACTGTGTTCTGACCTTGGCTGTGCCTCAGACCTTTCTTCTGGAAACCACCCACTTGCCTGTTAATACTGTATCTTCACCATTGCCTGTATCCTGACTATTCCTGCCTTAAGCTGATCCCATACTGGAATTATACCTCTGTGCTTGACTATTTGCCTGCCTCATTGACTTGCCATTGGATACCCCCCTCAATTGCCTTAATAATGTTGAGCCTGACCCAGCCTAAGTTGGCATAGGGGTAGGCAATGTGGTTTGTAGGAGCACCAATGTGCCCCCGATACCTTTCTTGGTTCCTGCCATGGTGTCCTACCCCCTCACTTTTAATTTTTTTAAAAATCACACTTTCTTACAGACTGCTGAGATCACTGTCAAATAGGTTTCTGATGGTGCTGAAAACTGCCGTTGAAAGGATTTGTTTTAGTGTGTTGAGGCTCAGACTCCACCTCTGCCTTCTACTCAGTGTTTTGGGCAGGTTACTTGTCCTTTGCTATGTCTCCCATGGCAGCCATTTTGTGGTGGTGCCCAGGGCAGTTTCTCAAATTGCCAAATTTGCCCATGGGTCCAAAAAGGTTGCCTACCCCTGGTCTAGGGACACATATTTTATTTTAAATTATTTTAGGTTGCCTTTAAGGGTGAAACTCCCCCACCTATTGGTTCAGGTGGCAGAACCAAATATGACTTCATTGTCATGGACAGATCCCTGTCTGATCAGATTGAAACTGCGTGCTGCCTCAAGCCTCCATAAGGGTGATGGACTGGCTTTGATGGTCCACCCTCAGAGACTTATGGATCCAAATGATTTTCTGATGCCTCTGGGGGCAGAGCCAACGGTCTTGCTGAGACCCTAGCTGATTCCTGGAACCAGGAAATGGCTCAGGCTGTATACATGATTATTCTCAATCATCTTCAGACAGGATGTAGAGTTAGCTCCACTCCATGGTATTCCATGGAGGAGGCTGGAATGTGACAGTGACATCTGGAGTGCAGATGGCAGAAAACTCAAAACAAATGTGATCAAACACTGGTTAGAGTAATATGTGGCAGAGATGGTGCCAAAAAAATGCATATATCTCCACCACCATTTCATCTGCTCACTGTTGACTAATGGAGCATTTTGGGGTGATCTACTTAATGCAGGCCCAGTAGATCATGAGGGAAAACCATCAAATGTTTGCCTTACATTTGTATCTACTCTGACTTAGATGCCATAATTTTAACAGAATCAGAGATGGATAAATTTAACAGAACCCTGCTGGCTCTCCTCAACCTCTCATCAGCTTTCAACACCTTCAGCCAAGGTAACTTTCTGGATCATCTCTCTGGGATGGGACTTAGGGACATGATGATGTTCCTCCAGTCCTAATTGTGTGTGGGGGTGGGGATGGTGTCCTGGGGAATTTCTGTTCCACTCATTGACCTTTGGGTGCATCAAGGTTCCATTCTTGTCCATGGTTAACATGTACTTGAAACCCCTAGGTGAAGTCATTTGGAGGTTTGCGATGAGATGACATTTAGCTCTACCACTCTTCTACCTTCTGATCTCAGGGAGACAGTGGAAACCCAGAACAGGTGTCTGGGGACAGTTTTCAGATGGAAAACAACAGAAGCTTAATCCAAATAAGTTGGAAGTGTTGTGGGTTGGGAAATCTGTTGATCTGGATGTTGGCGAACAGCTGGTCATGGATGTGGTTGCACTTCTCCTAAAAGGCCAAGTACATAATTTGGAAATACTCATAGACTCAATGCTCTCTATGGATATACAAGTGTCATTGGTGCCTGGGAGTGCTTTTTACCAGCTTTGGCTGGTTCAGCAACTTCAGTCTTATCTAGTAAAGGCAGATCTCACCTTGGTGACACATGCATTAGTTACATCCAGGCTAGCTTATTTTAATGTGATTCAAGTGCCGCGTTTTCTCGAATGAAACATAGAGTGTTCGAGGAGTGGGATATTTGTAAGAAGACCAAAACACTGGTTTATGAAGCCATTGTATTACCAACGTTATTGTATGCCTGCGAAACATGGACTATCTATAAACGTCACTTCCACCTCCTTGAAAGATTTCATCAACAGTTGCCTCCGGAAAATCCTGCAAATTACTTGGGAAGATAGGCGAACAAATGTCAGTACCATAATCATTCAAAATCTTGCAATAATAATAATAATAATAATAATAATAATAATAATAATAATAGCTGTTCTTTAGAACCTGCCTAACTGCCAAAAAGGAGGGGGCAAAACTTATTTCCCTGGGAAGGGCATTCCAGAGATCGAAGAAGCAAAGACTACTAGTGTTGAAAAAATTATCCTTCAACGCCAACTTCAGTGGACTGGTCATGTTGTTCGAATGCCTGACTGCCATCTCCCAAAGCAGTTACTTTATTCCCAACTCAAGGATGGAAAGCAGAATATCGGTGGTCAATATAAGAGATTTAAAGATGTTCATAAGGCTAATCTAAAAAAATGCAATATAAACATCGAAAACTGGGAAGCTCTGGCCCAATGGAGGTTGGCCTTTCACAAAGGTTCCATGGACTTTGAAGAAGCCCGAGTGCAAGGTGAAAAGGAGAAATGTGCTAAGCGAAAAGCACGTCAAATAAATCCTTTACAGGACCATCTTCCATCTGGTAACCTGTGTCCTCACTGTGGGAAGCTGTGTGTATCTAGAATTGGCCTCCACAGTCACTTACGGACCCATCGCCAGAGTCTACACAATCTTCTTTAGAATTTCCTCCTTTTATCCTGGAAGACAATCTTACTCGGTCACGAGTGATCGCCTGATGATGATGCTCTTAAAGATGGTTTGGAATCTTTGATTGGTACAGAATGGGGCAACAAGAATGCTTGTAGGAGATAGGCATTCTGATCATAGATTTCATAGATCATAGAGTTGGAAGGAGCCTACAAGGCTATCGAGTCCAACCCTCTGCTCAATGCAGGAAACTAGAGGAGGGGTCTCCCATCCAAGTAATAACCAGGCCTGACCCTGCTTAGCTTTCCACGCTCAGACAAGCTGAGCCAGCGTGAGCCACAGACCTGATCACACTACACTTATTCTGCACCAGGTACACTGGCTGCCTATTCATTTCTGAGTGCAGTTTAAAGTGCTAGTATTTACCATTAAAACTGTAAATGATTCTGGACCAGGCTATCTGAAGGACTGCCTGCACTCATATGTAGCTGCCCAAGTCTTAACATCGGTATCTGAGGCCCTGCTCTCTGGACAATTGGCAAGAGCTGTTACTGGTGAGTACTAGGGACAGGGCCTTTTCTATGGTGGCCCCACATCTCTGGAATGCCCTTCCCAGGGAAATAAGTTTTGCCCCCTCCTTTTTGGCAGTTAGGCCAAAGAACAGCAATTATTATTATTATTATTATTATTATTATTATTATTATTATTATTATTGCAAGATTTTGAATGATTATGGTGCTGTAACTGTTTTATCTGCTGCCATTATTTTAATGTTTTTAATTGCTGCTGTTATTTTTATCTGATTTATATGATCTATTGAATTATGGCAGTTGGTCAATTTTATTGCATATAGTAGTAGGTGATCAGTCATGACCAAGTAAGATTGTCTTGTCTTCCAGGATAAAAAAAAGAAAAAAGAAAATTTTAAAAGGAGGAAATTCTAAAGAAAAATATTGTGTAGACTCTAGTGATGGGTCCGTAAGTGACTGTGGAGGCCAATTCTAGATCCACACAGCTTCCCACAGTGAGGGCACAGGTTACCAGATGGAAGATGGTCCTGTAAAGGATTTGTTTGACGTGCTTTTCGCTTAGCACGTTTCTCTCTTTCACCTTGCACTCGGGCTTCTTCAAAGTATGGGTTCATTGAATTATGCACTGTTGTGATGGCTTCCATGTGATCTTATTATGTTTTAAAATGTTAATGTTTGGTATTATGTTGTTTTCTTGATTATTAGAAACCATTTCAGGTTGATAATCCTGAAAAGGGGCTTTAAAATCCACTAAGTAAATAAATAAAGATGTATGTGTAATACTTGAAGGAAGATAAGGGACAAGATAAACAAGGGGGGGTCATCACATTAAATAATACATTCTTTAAATAGGAAACAACTTCCCATTGAGTGAGATTCAAAATATTATTCGCTACACAGGGTGTTATATTTGTGGGGATTTCATACATAAAAGAGGAATCTTCCACAATTCTTCTGAGTGATGGTGTGCAATAATTCTGTTTCATGAAGTTTATTGCCCAGCACTCCCAAATATTGCCCAAGAAGCCCCACCAACCATTGCAAAAGAAGCCTTGCCAAATGCTACCACCCTCTCGATTATGCTTTACTAGCACTTCTGCCGAATGCAAATATTCAGTAATATCGAAGGGACAATAGTATTGGTACAGTCAATCTACAATGGTACCTTTATCATGCCATGCCAGCACTGTAGCACCGCTGCACATTTTGGCACTATGTGTGGAGGGCTTTCACATCAGCATCAGCTGCTTTTGCTAAAACAAAATGGCAGCATGATAAAAGTAATCTGTAGATCAGGCTAGCCCTCTCAGTGTCTTTTTAGGATGCTATAGTTTTTTGTTTTTGTTTTTTAAAGGAATGCCCACCTGGTAGCTGCACAGCTGTATGTGGGTAAATGGAAAGAGAAACTCAGTTTCAAACCATCAGCAAACTACATGATTAGGACTGGGTAAACACAGATATTTTTTTTCCCCCTGGAACAGCCTTCTGAATTAATCCAAACCAATGGATTAGCCACTCTTAATTTAGCAAGGGGGGGGGGGAATGCTCTCTGATGAGATGGAAACAGCCCAGCAAAGCTTCCTATTGAGTTGACAGGTAAATGGGATTTTTTGATGTTTAAGGGTACCAAAGGAATAAGGAGAGGGCCGTGTTTCCCCACTTCCAAAAAGCTGTGGCAAGAAACTGTTAGTGCAAAAAAGGACTAATAGCTTTCTTCACAGGGTGGAAGAAATAAGGGATGAAAGATCACACAACTTGTTAATCAACTTTTACCCAAATCAAACAGGATTTATTAACTACAGTTCTAATCTAAACCACCCACTAGGAGTAGGTGGTTCATAAAATATAGAAGTAACACTATAAAATAAAAGAATAAACAACACTGAAAGTTTAGTAAGTGAGGGGTGCTCTTGTCACCCCATAGATTGTTATTAATATAAATATTTTTATATTAAAACATATTTTGATCTGATGGAGATTCATACAGGATATATAGTAGCAAGCTTGGCCCATGTGTCTTGACTTTTAGAAATAAATTCTGAGTAAGAATATGAATGCACTTGAAATGTACAGTTGTACTTATTATTCACATTCACTGCAGTAGAGCAGGTTGCTTTATTTTCTTTTTATATGTTAGAATCCATGGAATCCATTACCATAAATGGGAAACATCAGTAAATGATAAAGAAAGCATATTCATCATTTATGCTTTCCCTACTTCCAATTTTGTTCTGGTGACACTTTTATACCTGGGCTGTTTCACTACATTTTCTTGCACACCCACTGCCAAGAGAGGAGTCCTGTAGTAAAAGTTAATGGGAACTTGTAAAACAACTAATGAGCTCACAGGTTTGGGGAATAGGCTATTCACATACCAGCTGGAACCCTCCCCACCGAGTTCAAGATTCACTAAGAGACTTGGACACCAGTTCACAAAGCATCCCTTTCTTACAGTTCAAACTGCAAAAAGAAAAATCTTTTTGCTTTCATTTTTGTGCTAATTAATGGGCTCCTCTGACTGAAGAAAGAGGGAGTTAATTTTGAGTCATTTGCAAGAGTATCCTGCAGCTTTTTTTTTTTTAAGTACAAAAACAAAACAAAAAAGCTAAAAGCCAACATCCACAAAGTAGTTATGGAATAAGTTGTCAAATTTTAGAATTAAATGTGCAAAGGCAACTCATTAGGTGCCTTCTACTGTGGTAAATAACTTGCTGACTGAATTAGCTCTACACCATGTGTTTCAAGGAATAAGCCTGACATCTACTTCATTCCCACTTCTCTGTAGGAGTAGGGGGATTTTGTTTCCCTTGTTGACTTTAGTTGCTATGAGCCTCTCTTGAAGGAACTGACAGCTCTGAACTGCCTTCCAAAGAACTAAAGCTGCTGAAAGACACACATTTGTGCAGTCTCAGTAATAAATGAAGAAAGCACTAGTCCCCTTCTCTTTAGAACAGTGAAGAAAGCAGGCAATAGAAGGCAGTGGGAATCAAAGCCATTCGAATATTGATCAAGTTAGGGAGACAATTGTGAGTCAGAAGGAGTCCGTGATGGCTCTACCTGGCATGCACAGTGATATATCAACTCTGTTCTCCCTTCTTTAAGTTTCAAGTTCATTAAAATATAGCTGGTAGCTATAGTCTACATTTTTGTGCTCTTTTCTCCATTGCCTTCCATATGCTACACTGGAGAGATACAAACAATAAATGCAATCCTCTTCCCAAAGGCAAGACCCCTGTTGTAAACAGCCCAGAGAGCTTTGGCTACTGGGCGGTATAGAAATTAAATAAGATCATACAGACACACACACCCCACACAGTGCACAGGTCAACCTAAGCAATACAAGTTACAGTGGCCGGGTTTGCATGATCATCAGGAAAGGAAAACGTGGCTTCTTTTCTCTGCCCCTGCATGTGTTGAGCATGTACCGTGTGGTTTGCCTGATTATCCTCACGGCACATGGCTTGCCATGTCATCCGAACCCAGCGAGGTGCGCAACGGGGGTGGCTTTGAAACCACTCCAGAACCCATGGCTTGTTGTAGGGTTCTGGGGGTAGTTTGGAAGGGTAATTACCCCATGCGCTGCAAGGGTAATTAAGCAAATTGCACATTGCATGCCTGGCACATGGAGGGGTGGGGAAAATAAGTCACCATGGCTTCTTTTCCCAATTATCATACAAACCCGATCAGTGTGTCAAAATCAGAGAACAATGGTGTAGTGAAAGGGGAATGCAGGGAGCATAACTCCAGGACTTTTGTCAAAGCAGGAGTTTGATGTCTTCTCCTGGAGGGTTGGGGTAATTGACATTTTGGATGTGCACAGAGCTCGATGGGGGGTGGAAGCTCAGCGAACTCGCCAGGCTCAAACCCCCCCCAGCTCTGCTTGACCTACCTTTCCCCGGCTCGGCTCGCATTCTCGCAAGTTGAGCCAGTGAAAGCGACTTCCGGGTTCCCTGGCTCTACATCATTTACATAGAAGACAGCATAAGATATGCCGTTTACATAGAGTATTGTGTAATATATATTAAAACAGCCGCATTTACGCAAATTGCGGCTGTTTTTACGTATACTATGTTATACTCTACGTAAATGACGTAGAGCCAGAGAACCCGGATGTCCAGCAAGCGTCTGAGCTGGCGCTCAGTGGAGGCTCGGCTCGGCTCGCATGGCAGTAGTGCTCACTGAGCACCCCTCAAGTTCGGTGCTGGGCTGGGCGCCCATCCCTATCAAACTCCCTCACTCTGACGACAAGTGAATGTGGTAATAACATGGGTGGCTCTTTGGTATTGTCTATTTCTGGGAACTCTAGCTCCTCCTCAGAGGAGGATTTCTCCAGAGGGGGCATGTCATCCTCCTCACAATCTGCAGTTGCTCCTGAGACCTCCCTGTCTTTATTTATTTATTTATTTATTTATTATATTTATACCCTGCCTTTTTTCCTGCAAGGAACCCAAGGTGGCTTACATAATCCTCCTCCTCCTCTTCTCCATTTTATCCTCACAACAACCCTATGAGGTAGGTTAGGCTGAGAGTCAGTGACTGGCCCAAAGTCACTCAGTGAGTTTCATTGCTGAGCGGGGACTAGAACCCGGATCTCCCACGTCCCAGTCCAACACTCTTACCACTATGCCACGCTGGCTCCCTTTCCAAGCCTTGAGGAGGTTAACATGGTATATTTGGTTCACATATCTTTGACCCGTAAGATAAATTTCATAATCTACAGGGCCTAATTCTTTAGAACTTCATAGGGCCATTGTCATTTTACAAACTAAAGTTCCCTTGTCTGTGGGTAACAATAGTAATACACTGTCTCCAGGCTGAAACTCTCTAGGCCTCACCCATCAATTATTATACCTTTCCTGTTCTCATTGGACCTTTTGTTAATTGACTTTAGCCCAATGTCCTAAGTGTTGTCTCATGTGTAAGATATACGGTAAAGTTGCTTGGGAATCTTGGGAGCCAATTTCCCAGCCTTCCTTCACCTTGGAGGTGCTGTCCATGAAGCAATTCAAAAGGGGAAATCCCCCTGGATGAGTGAGCAACTTCACAGACTGCAAACATTAGTGGACCCAGTAATAGATGTAATTGAGAGGGATAAACCACTACAAACTTTTTCAACATTTAAGTCTTTGGTTGAGCCTCTACTAAATCTTTTGTCTGAGGTAATACACCAAAGTCCTCAAAGCTTTTAATTTCAAGATCTTCCATACTTGTGTGAGCACCTGGCTCATAGAATTAGTCTATTGATCCATTATTTTTTCCATGAGGTAGCCTACAGTTGAGAAAATCAGGAGCAATTCTTGGGCAATGTCCTTTGCTGAGGTAATCATAGGGGTGTAGCCTATGGCTGAACAATCGGCAAGGGAACTAGGACACTGGCTGCCCCCCTTTTCCTTGAGGTTTTTCTTTGTTAGCTTTTTGTTTTGCTTTCAGGGCGTGATTCACAAAATGTTTTAACTTGTTCATCAATCCTTGTCCAATAGAAGCATCTGGTAGGTCACTCTTACTTTCCCTGCAGCCAGATGTCCTATAAATGGGATGTTGTGTGCTAACTTCATCAGCTCCAACTTGCTGTCTCAACCCTCCCCTTGGAAAATGACTCAATACAAGGGACCATTATCTATTTCAAAGTAGGGTCCCCGAGGCCTGTGGCCCTCTCTTGCCTCAGGCAGCTGGGCTTGGGCAAAGCTGGAGCAAGTGAAGAATCATTTTGTTACAGGAAGGTCAACTGGCCATGAGAGAGCTTTAAATCTTCCATTATAGATGGTCCTTCTTCAGCTTCTGGACCCTGGGCTTGGGCTATTTCTTCAAATAAATCTTCAAACTATGGCCAGTCTCTTCCTAAAACTAATGTGCGGATTGGTTCATAAACTAACTTTGGGACTGCACAAACATAAATCCTGGTGTGTGAACAGACCTCCACTTGTGCAATGTTGGATCCAAGGCATACACACACTGCAAATAAGTGGTATTGGGACAGGATTCTGAAGTCACCAGTTTACTTTGATATGATCACTAACCTCCCTCTCCTCTAGTTTCCTGCATTGAGCAGGGGGTTGGACTCGATAGCCTTGTAGGCTCCTTCCAACTCTATGATCTATGAATCTATGAATCAATCTTCGTAGTCTCTATGAAATAGTGATAGAATTATTGAGTTTTGTACATTAATAGTAGATCTATAGTGTGAAACATTGTATAAATCGAACTCTATTAAGATAGTTCCCTAAAAGGGAAATATAAACTGATTCCTTCACTGAGATTATTCTCCCTGCTTGAAATATTTCCCTTTAGCACAGCACAGACAAAGGCACATTTCAACGGCATGCCAACCTTCTTAATTACTATTGGTGAGGGTTAGTAGCCCATGAGTGAAAATGTGAAACCCCCAAATTAACTTAAAAAAACAAAACAAAATGCACTAAAGCTCAATGTGATGTGTCAGCCTTCTCTAAAACTAAACAATTTTCATTTTGTGCCTCGGAAAGAAATGCTCCCATTTGGCCATCAGAAACAGAGCCAGAAAATTCATATTCAGTGCGAACTGTGCTGCTATTATCAGGCCTTCTGTGCCATTTTAGACTCACCCACTTTTCTACATTTTTTAGGGATACTTGAGAAATTTGATCTTTGTCAATTCTGATACAACTTGATCTGATCCGTACCACCCAGACTAATGTGCGGATCAGAACTTACAGTGAAATCCTATACAGAACTGGCATACTGCGTCCAGTTCTGGGCACCTCACTTTAACAAGGACATAGACAAACTGGAGAGGGTTCAGAGGAGGGCAACAAGGATGATAAAGGGACTGGAAACAAGGCCCTATGAGGAGAGACTGAAAGAACTGGGCATGTTTAGCCTTCAGAAGAGGAGACTGAGGGGAGATATGATCGCACTCTTCCAGTATTTGAAGGGATGTCACACAGAGGAGGGCAAAGATCTCTTCTCGTTCATCCCAGTTTGCAGGACACGGAATAATGGGCTCAAGTTACAGGAACCTAGATTCCACCTAAACATCAGGAAAAATTTCCTGACTGTCAGAGCAATAAGACAATGGAATCAACTACCTAGGGAGGTGGTGGGCTCTCCCAGTCTGGAGGCATTCAAGGTGCGGCTGGACAGACATCTGTCAGAGATGCTTTGACCTGGATTCCTGCATTGAGCAGGGGGTTGGACTCGATGGCCTTGTAGGCCCCTTCCAACTCTACTTTTCTATGATTCTATGATTCTATGTCTACTGAGAAGTAGGGATGTGCGTGGAGCTCGATTGGGGGGTGGAAGGACATTGGCAGCAGCACGTGGGGAAGCCGATGACAGCTGCGCCAAGTGCCTGTGGGGCTGTGATTGGCCAGAGCCCCTTGGCCAGAGCGGCAGCCCTTGCTTGCTGCTCTTGCCAATGGGCTGTGTGCCTTTTTGGCTTGTAAATGGGTTAGCATGTCATCCAAGTATGGACAACACGCTAAACCTGCTAGGGTTATCTTAACCCTACAACAAGCCATGGCTTAGCGGGGTGGTTTATAAGCCACACCAGGTTGGCTTATAAACCACCCTGTGGGGTTCAGATGACACACTTAGCCTCAGTAGTAATTAACCTATTCTATTGAGGCTTAGCGTGTCGTGTGAACCCAGTCTGTGTCTCTTACCGTTTCTAGCTGCTTGGAGCAGCTACAAAGCACGACACCTGCCACATGCTTTTAAAATGTGTCTGAAAATTTCCTGGAAGTGTCAGTACATCATGACATACTATCCCTTCCTGGGTAATTGTGAGGAAAAAATGCTGGCAACCTCCATGTACCGATAGGAGCAGTCATCTTTTTTTTCATACGCTATCCCTCCATGGTATCTTTCACAGGGACAGTGTATTTTATTTATCTATTTATTTATTTAATACATTTTTATACCACCCAATAGCCGAAGCTCTCTGGGCGGTTTACAACAGTTAAAACCATAAAATACAATATAAAATAAATATAAAACTTAAGACCACAGATTAAAAAACAAACAGCAGAGCTAGCAGCAGAATTAAAAACAGCTACAAGATTTAAATAATTAAGATGATTAAAATGATTAAAATGCCTGGGAGAATAGAAAGGTCTTCAGCTGGCGCTGGAAAGAGTACAAAGTAGGTGCCAGGCGAGCCTCTTTGGGGAGCTCATTCCACAACTGGGGTACCACAGCAGAAAAGGCCCTCCTCCTGGTAGCCACCTGCCTCACTTCCTTTGGCAGGGGCTCTCGGAGAAGGACTGCTGATGCAGATCTTAGTGTCCGGGCAGACGATCCTTCAGATACCCTAGCCCCAAGCTGTTAGGGCTTTGAATGTTAATACCAGCACTTTGAATCGGGCCCGGGGGAAACAGACTGGCAGCCAGTGCAGATGAGAAAGCACTGGCATAATATGTTCACGTCAGCCAGTCCCCATTAACAATCTCGCTGCCCTATTTTGGACCAGCTGAAGTTTCTGGACCGTTTTCAAAGGCAGCCCCACGTATAACGCATTGCAGTAATCCAAACGAGAGGTTACAAGAGCATGGATAACTGTAGCTAGGCTATCTGTGTCCAGATAAGGACGTAGTTGGTATATCAGCCTAAGCTGATAAAAGGTGCTCCGTGCCACCAAGTTCACCTGTGCCTCGAGTGACAGTTGTGGATCCAAGAGCACCCCCAAACTATGAACCTGATCCTTCAGTGGGAGTGCAACCCCATCCAGAACTGGTTGAATATCACTTAGCCGGGCAGACGAACCACCCACTAACAGTACCTCCGTCTTATCTGGATTGAGTCTCAGTTTATTAGCCCTCATCCAGTCCATTACCGTGCCCAGGCACTGCTTCAGAACAGCCACTGCCTCACCTGGATTAGATGAAAAGGAGGGATAGAGCTGGGTGTCATCTGCATATTGATGACACCTCAGCCCACACCTCCGGATAACCTCTCCCAGTGGTTTCATGTAGATGTTAAACAGCATAGGGGATAAAATAGAGCCCTGTGGCACCCCATGGCATAACTGCCAAGGGACAGAGCAGTAATCCCCCAGCACTACCTTCTGGTGGAATCAGCTGCCCAAGTAGGATTGGAACCACTTGAGCGCATTGCCATGGAAAAAAAGGATAGCTGCCCCATTGGTATATGGGGCAGCCATCTCCCCCCCCCCCCATACAATTACCCAGGAAGGGATGGCTAACACATTTTCAAAGCATGTAATACTGGTGTTGCACTTTGTAGTTGCTTCAAGCAGCTAGAAACTATAAAATCAAAAGAAAAGAAAAAATCAAAAGCATTCATCAGCCCCTGTTGTGCAATTTGGGGAAGTGTGGATTCCAGAGTGGAACACATTCCAATCCACAACAACTGTATCCAGGAACTGCAGATCTGTGGAACCCACCCCCTCCGAATTTCTCGAGTCCTTTGTCTGCTATTTCCTAACACAGGGGCATGACCCAGCCCACTGTGAGAGCATGCCACACTTGTGTGCTAAAAAAAATCTATAGGCTTAATATAACTCACTTCCCACTCCCCCACCTTTGTACATGCATGTGCATAGATCCACAGACAGTGCATTAGGCCATTACAAAATCTGTGCGGGGATTTAGGAAGTGCATACGTACCTCCCATTCCACCTAGAACGTTGGGGACAGGGTGGAAGCAGAGCTCTGTTGAGCCTTTGGAACTCATCTGCATGTGGGCACAATGCTTGCAGTGGACTAGATTGTATCGCATAATGTTAATCTGTAATAATCCCATTTTGTATGATTTTCCCAGGCTGCCAGAAATGCATTACAAGCCCTTTACAACAGAGCCTGTAGTACAGAACAATGGGAGAATGAATTTTATTCCCCTGGAGTAATTTCTCAGTGGGTCTTTCATTTCCTAGCAGCCCAATGGCTCTCGCAGTCCTCTAGCAGACTTCCTACCTCTAATGTACCTTTGAAAATTGCTATTTGTTTTGGTCATTCACTCTCACACATTTAGAATTTCTCAGGAGGGCCCAGAACCTTGCAAGATCAGTTTCTATATCTCCTTTTATAGCCTGATTAAATTGTCTTCACATGCCATGTTTTCTAATTTTGTTCTCATTCTTAGTGTCTTTATTTGAATGCTATCTAATTTGTCCAATACCATTTATATCGTGCCAGGCCTATTATCTGAAAGAGAACTACTTAAATCCAGTTTATTAAAGACTCATTCACTTGTATATATACCATTTCCCTTTAGGTTTTTCTGTGTGGTTATTAGCCATAACGGGTCTTTTTGGGTGTAAACAGCACCACATATAAAGAATTATCCGATTTCGTCTATGTGTAGTCCAATTTGTTTCTCTTAGTCCTTCTAATTCTTTTTAATAGGTCTCCTTAACAGCTTATATAAACAGAAACACTAATCTTTTGAAAACATTTTATGGAGCCCCATTAATTCTCAAAAGCCTTTTTTGAAACTACACATGTCAAACAGTTGTTTTGTGCTTTCCATTCATTGATGCAAATAATGGCACAATGCACCAAGTGCTGCTTCAGAAAACCATCCTACTTCCTTTTAATAAGGTTTTGTTAGCCTTAATCTATATGTATAAACTTGTTGAAAGGTTACTGAGTAGTGTGGTCACTCATACTTGAACCACTAAGAGCTGAGAGACTCTGGTTCAAATTTCCACTTGGCCATAAACCTTACTGAATGTCCTTGGGCAGTCGCTTTCTTTCAGTTTAACCTAGCTCACAGGTTTGGTATGAAGATGAACTGGGAGCGGGACACTGCCTAGGGGTTGATGAATCCCTCAGTTTCTCTTTCTCTTGCTTTTGAATTTTTAAAAACTCAAGTTCCTTGCATCACAAACATGAGGAAATTTGTGAATTTCACCCATCTGCACCAGCCAAATTCAATAGCTATTCCAGGAATTTCCAGTATGGAGAGGACCCTGATGAACCTGACAGTTAAAGATGAGGAGCCTGTCAGGAAAAACAAAACATTAAACAGCAACAACAACAAAACACCAGGGCTGGATCCACAGCTAAGATTGATTGCAGTACTGTATTGCTGCTGTGACTTGTGGGGCACACGACACACACATTTTTCAGTGCCGGTTGTGCTAGTCCTGCGTAATCATTCTTTGCTCCTTCCGGAATTTCCTGGACTAGTTTATCATGTGTTTTTTCCGTTTTTGCCATTCACTGTCGCAATATGCAGCTAGTGTGTGCTAAACTTGTGCTGCCATTGCCCGTCTGAGGTGTCCATAGGTGTCCGTCTGAGGTGTCCACGAAAGTGTCATCAGTGGAGTTAGCCAATAGTTTTCAAGGGGCAGAGGGAATGTGGTGTTATGTGTGTCTCCCAAACTGGTGGGGAAGAGAGATATATCTGTCATTTGTTGTTGTATGGTGGTTCGACTTCTTTCCCAGAAGCTTATTTATTTTATTTTATTGGTTTGTAAACGTTCCTGAGCACCTCCATACCTCTGAGCAGGCTGCTTCGGGCAATTGTGTTTGGATACTTTAAAAAAAACAAAAAACAATTATTATTATTATTTGCATTTATCTATCGTCCATCTGGCCGGCAAACCAGCCACCCTGGGCGATGTACAGAAAATAAAACAGAACAAAATACATTAAAACATTTTTCTCCATTAAAATACATTAAAACAGTATAAAATTTTAAAATCTTAGCCCACCCCATATTCCTGCCTGAATAACCAAGTTTTTAATGAGCAGCGGAAGCTCAGCAGGGAGGGGGCATGGCGGAGGTCACTTGGGAGAGAGTTCCTTAGTACGGGGGCTGCCACAGAGAAGGCCCTCTTCCTCGTCCCGACCAGTCTAGCTGCTCTGGCTGAAGGGACAAGGAGAAGGCCGTCTGTGGCAGATCTTGTTGAGCGGCCCACTTGGTGTTGCTGGAGACGCTCCTTGAGATAGACTGGACCGGAGCCATATAGGGTTTTAAAGGTCAAAGCCAACACCTTGAATTCGGCTCGGCAAGCAACTGGTAGCCAGTGTAGCTCCTTGAGCAATGGCGTGATGTGATCCCGCCGGCGGCTGCCTTTAACCAGGCGAGCCGCCGCGTTCTGTACCAGCTGTAGCTTCCGAACCGTCTTCAAGGGTAACCCCACGTAGAGCGCATTACAGTAGTCTAGGCGAGAGGAGACCAAGGCATGAACCACTGAAGGGAGCAGTGAACATGTGCACACCTCTGCATAGACAGTGGACCAGAAACAAAAAGCCCCTTCTTGTTAAATGGCTGTTTCCCCTGCATGTGAAAGGCAGTACCCCCAGGATAACTACCATGGAGTCTGAGAGGGGACAGTTGAGAAAGGCTTCCCCCTTTTTTTTAGCAGCCACATTCACCCCTTTGCCGAAAGAACAGGGAGCCATCAATTAGCCCAAAGGCATGTCTACTCAGAAGTAAATCACATTCTCTCCAATGCCCTTACTCCCAAGTGAATCCTTCAGAAGAGGAAACTGAGGTGAGATATGATAACACTCTTCTTGAAGGGATGTCACACAGAGGGCCAGGATCTCTTCTCGATCATCCCAGTTTGCAGGACACGGAATAATGGGCTCAAGTTACAGGAACCTAGATTCCACCTAAACATCAGGAAAAAATTCCTGACTGTCAGAGCAATAAGACAATGGAACCAACTACCTAGGGAGGTGGTGGGCTCTCCCAATCTGGAGGCATTCAAGGTGCAGCTGGACAGCCATCTGTCAGGGATACTACCTGGATTCCTGCATTGAGAAGGGGGTTGGACTCACTCGATGGCCTTGTAGGCCCCTTCCAACTCTACTTTTCTATGATTCTATGATTCTATGGTTCTATGAATCACATTGATTTAACAGGAGACTTGTGCTCGGAAAATTCAGAACAGGAGGAACACTGCTTTGGGAAATTTCATTTGGGTGGAGGGGAGAGGCATGCTGATCCTGCTGGCTCCACCCCAACCCTGTGGGAGTGTGGTGGCAGCAGCAGCATCCTTTTCATTCTTTTCTGTGCGGGGCCAGAAGAGCTTTTTCCTTTCTCTTTTTAAAGATCACTCCTGCACTCGTCCGTACCTGCGCAGAGAGATGGCAAAGCAAAAAACAAAACAAAACCCTGTTGAAGGCAACACCCAGTTCTACTGCTATGGAGTTAGGTGTGAGGTGGCAAACAGGGATGAGTGCAGTACAGTTAATGAGAATGTGCCCTGTGAGTAGTGACTGCGGGACGTGAATATAGCAGTACCACTCTGCTAACTTGACAATATACAGTATAATGTAGATCCACCCCAGGTGGCAACCCTAATTCAGCACTAACATAGTTGA
The DNA here is from genome assembly GCA_021292165.1 of Shinisaurus crocodilurus. Classification (NCBI taxonomy): domain Eukaryota; kingdom Metazoa; phylum Chordata; class Lepidosauria; order Squamata; family Shinisauridae; genus Shinisaurus; species Shinisaurus crocodilurus. The sequence continues at coordinate 235,543,660 of CM037876.1, forward strand.
ATATACAGGGATTCAAACCTAGACATGTAAGAGCTAAGCACCCAAAGCCCTTAGCCTGGATGGACAAATCTGACAGTTTTGCTTTCTCCCACATCTGAATTTTTAAAATCTCAAGTTCTTTCCATCCCCAACAGGAACGGTGCAGGGCTGTTTGGCGCCCTAGGCCAAATATATTTAGCGCCCCGCTCGTGCCGTGGGGGGGCTCCGGAGCAAAGCAGCCCTGCTCTGCAAACCCCCCCCCCCGCGCCACCGCCGCCACTGCCGCCGCCACCACCACCACCACCACCTACCTTCCCCCCGCCCCTGCTGCTGGCTGCTGCTGCTGCTGCCGCCTCCGCCTCCGCCTCCTCCTCCGACGCGATGGGACCCCCGCGAAGGTAGGTAGGTGGTTGGCAGGCGGGCGCGCGGGCGCGCGGGGGGGAGGTGCGGCGGCGGTGGCAGCGGCCGGCAAGCGGGCGGGGAGGCGCAGCGGAGGCGGCAGGCAGGTTAGGAGCGCGCCGGAGGAGAGGAAGGGGCAGGTGGTTGGCGGGCGGGCGCGCGCGCGGGGGGGGGAGGTGCGGCGGCGGCGGCGGCAGCGGCCGGCAAGCGGGCGGGGAGGCGCGGCGGAGGCGGCAGGCAGGGCAGGAGCGCGCCGGAGGAGAGGAAGGGGCGCGGAAGAGTTTATGCGCCCTCTTCCGCCACGCGCCCTAGGCAGCCGCCTGGGTCTGCCTAGCGGTAGCGCCGGCCCTGATCCCCAATATGGAGAAATTTGTGAATTTTGTTAAATTCCTATTAAAAATGGACTGAAACAAAGTTCTCACCCATCCCTATCAGTAACTGCCTTGAATTCATGTGAGGAAAGGTGAGATACACATATAATTTAAAAAAGTAAAAGCCAGTGTGGCGTAGTGGTGAGAGTGTTGGACTGGGACTCAGGAGATCTGGGTTCTAGTCCCCACTCGGCCATGAAGCTCACTGGGTGACTTTGGGCCAGTCACTGACTCTCAGCCTAACCTACCTCACAGGGTTGTTGTGAGGATAAAGTGGAGAGGAGGAGGAAGATTATGTAAGCCGCCTTGGGTTCCTCTCAGGAAAAAAGGCGGGATATAAATATAATAAATAAATAAATAAAAACAGGATAAAGAAGACAAGCAAGTTGCTATATATTTCAAATTCCTGGCACCATTTTCAGATTTCTATTTGCCAAATTCACCAATCACTTGTCATTTATTCAGGGTATAAATTTTGTATTTTCTGTATTTTCATGGTGTATTTTCACCTGTCAGGCTAGAGCATCTCGGTGGGGGAGGGAAGGAGGCTGAAGGGGCCTTCAACATACCCTGTATCCTGGCCTCCCCAATCTCCTCCCCTCCCCACCCCCCTTTTACCCGTCTCTGAAGTTGCTTTCCTGACCTTGGAGAGCAGCCGGGGTGCAGTAATTTCCATGCCAGTTGGGAGGGGGAACAGAGCTCCAATTCCCAGCTCCGAGGTCGGAGCTCAGTCTCCAACCTTGGAACGGGGAATCTGAAAAATCCTATGGCCCCCCAGACAATGTCTAGGGGCCATAGGATTGCTCCCTTTTGCCATTGCTTCAGCCCGTGGCTTACCTTCATAGCACATTGGGTGAAATCCAGTTACATTGTTCCACTGATATAATTACTTCTGTTGGTAGAACTGAGTGGGAATGATTCTCCCTTCCCCCTGCAAACCCTAGTCCCCATGCTCCCAAAATCTGCTTTGGAGGGTTGGAGGACCCTGTGGAGCAGATCTGGAGGTGCAAGCGCAGAGGAGAGGAGGAGAAAGTCCCATCACATCAGTGGAAGTCAGTTTATGCAACATTGGATTCTGCCCATTATAAATATGAATACACGTGCATTGGTATAACTATTGGTGCAACCTGATGCAATCTATTTTATGCATTTCTAGGCCAGCATAGCAAGTCGTCGGTATCCATTATGTGCATCTATCTTTCTGTGATCAGTTGATCATGGAGGACAACTACTTCTATTGTTATCTACTTATTATTTTGTCCGTAGCCTGCAACAAATCTGCTAACATATAACAGACCAAAGGTGATCGTCTTAAACAGGGAATCCACTACCAACTGTGAGGCATGCCCAAACTATTCAGTGTTTCTCCTTACCATTAAGCAAACAATCTTCTTTCCATAGTGACCTGAACATGTGCTGGCCTTGCTAACATGTTTCAAGTTAACACATACTTTATTATGCAATCAGGCTTTCTGGGATTCTTCCAGGTCATAAAAAATAGATATTTGTGTGGATCAAGAAGTGAATTCAGAATTCCCATTTTCCATCAGAGCTTCTAATAGTTATACTTAAATCCACCCACCCCAACAACAACAACAACTGAAAATCTAGATACCAAAGGATGTGGAACTTCTACATGAAGAGTTAAATGACAGCCCTTTAATCAGTTCACTCTCTAAACTTTAAAACAAGCCTCTGTCTAGTGTTTTGTTGGAAATTGGAATTTCATACCAGGACCTCATCATAGTTTCCTTTACCACAGTCAGAAATTCAAAATTATCTCTTCCACCTAAGAATGTATTCTTATTCTATCCAACAGGGCATCCATCATAGAGTCGTGCAACTGATGAATATAGTAAGCGCTGCTAACTAAATTTAAATACCAAATTATTTGGTATTAATTATTTAAGTTAATACATTTAATTATTTGAACGAAAAATGGAAAAAATCAAATGGACACTCACAAAAATTACATTCATAACATTAATTACTAAAAGAGACCATGTTCCAGAAATTAGGCAATTCTCATCATTAACAACAGTTGGATTTGTGTCCTCTGCAAAATCATTTCAGACTCTGAAGGCCTTAATCCTATTGCAGCACTCACACCGCCATTGGTGAATTACCTGCCTTCACTACAGTTTGTATTATTTATCAGAGGTGAAAAGACATCGGTGGGAACAGCATTTGCATTCGGGAAGGCTGCAGCAGGCATTGAAGTCCTGAGCACCATGTACCATGCTTATGAGGATGCTACAACTAACCAGCGGGGCCTATCTGATCTGGATCCATTTTGGATCAAACCACAGATAATCTAAGCCTTATATAGACTTTATCCATGTATATCATAAATGCTGCTAAAATTACACTGTTATCCTTACCCCTAATGTCATGTATGCCTCTAGCCCTACTTCTCAATGAATGTGTGTTCAGCATGACATCTGCAAAGGGGCACCTACATGCATACAGCTGTACATGAGTAAGCACCCCTTTGCAGCAGATGTGCTGAACACATGTACATCACGGGGCATGGCCAACAGCATGCACAAAGTCAGGGGTATGGTGCATTTCCACTCCCCTTTTTCCACATGTTTAGTGTGCACAGAGAGAAGATCTGTGTAGGAAGCTAGTCCAGGAGTGGGCAACTTCCGGGGGTCATGAGGCCACATTGCCCCCCACACATACACCAAAATTGCTATGGCCAAATTTGCCACCATGGTGATGGTGGTGATTTTGCAAGGAAACAAGGTGTATGAAGGGTGCACACCTTGTTTGCAAGCAGTATCATGCTCCCAAGAGGCTTCTGGGAGCATGATTCTGCTTACAAATGAGGCACATGTTCCCTGTGTACCTTCTTTCCTTGCAAAATCACCATGATTTTTGCTACTGCCATAGAAAATCAGTGGCTGGGGGCACAACAAAGGCCTTGGGGGCCACATGTGGCCCACCCCTGCTCTAGTCCAAAGAGGAACAATGAAGGGTGGTTTCCCCAAATTCATGTTTAAAATCCATGTTTGGTGGAGTTTGCCAGCCTCGTCCACTTTACAAATTACTGCCACATGGTGATAAGTGGAGCATCTTATTTGAAAATTTACCCTACTAAAATGCTAAACTCAAACCAAAAGTCTGATGAACCTAACTGAACTATATAAAGATTTTCTTCAACTTCTAGTGAAGTATGAATCTTCTTTTTCTAATAAAGAGTGGTCACTTTATTAGATGAACCAGCATATAGATGGGTAGGGTCTTTTTTTTTTAATAGGGCTATGTAAAATATATTGAGTTGGAAAGGAAGAAAAAGCTGTCATTAACACCCATATGCCCTTTTTGGCAAATACCTCATCAGTGCTGTATACTGTATTAAATGATCACAGATGCATTATATTATTATTTTTATTGAACCAGTAATGTGTCACAGCTGGGTAATTTGTGCCAATGGGCAGTGATAAAGAGCCTTTGTAGAGGACTCATGCCCAAAAATGATATGATTATGGTCTTGGTCGTCATGTGCCAACTTTAGCAGTTGTCCATTTACTCAATTTCACAGCCTGCTCTACCTCTATCATTCCGGTTTTTCTCACTCCTTTTTGTTAGGACTTAAGGCTTAGCCACTCAAAAAAAAAAAAAAATGGAGATATAATAGCTTCAGGTAAAGTGCTTGCCAGCCCTAGATGACTTGGTTCCCAGTCCATCATGAGAAGATCATGTTTTTCCTGTGTTTTCAAGAGAGGAGAGGATGGCTCACAGATCCAGCATAAACTTTGTAGTCCCAGGCCCCTGGCTTCTCCAGTTAAAGGACATTGGGTATCGGTGCTGGAAAAGACCCCTGCCAGAGATGTTGGATAGCTGCCACTGGTGTAGTGGTTAGGGTGTTGGACTGGGACTCGGGAGATCCGGGTTCTAGTCCCCGCTCGGCCATGAAACTCACTGGGTGACTTTGGGCCAGTCACTCACTCTCGGCCTAACCTACCTCACAGGGTTGTTGTGAGGATAAAATGGAGAGGAGGATTATGTAAGCCACCTTCGGTTCTTTGCAGGGAAAAAAGGTGGGGTATAAATATAATAAATAAATAAATAAATAAATGCATAGAGCAATGATCTGTTCCAATATAAGGCAGCTGCATATACACACATCCATATCACATCTGAGAAAAGACATATTTTTAAGCTAAAAGGATAAAAAGAGATCATTGCATTGGGCAATGGGGTGTGCAAGGGAAGTGGTGGATGGTGTAAATGCAGCACTTTCTACTTTGGATGGAGCAGAAAGACGGGGCATGGTGGTGTTAGTGAAAGAATTAGATACAGTGAGTGATGGAAGTTTCTATTAATTATTTCTTGCACTGGGTGATGGAACAATACTCACTAATGGAACAATACCAAATAAAGTCCCACTGTTATGAAAAAATAAATGTGTGGAGTAGCAGGTAGCTTCTTGTGTGTTATGTTGCTCACACTTTGTATGGAGATGCTATTTCTCTTTTGCTGGGGTTAGGTAAGCTCCCACTCTAGCCAGAGGCAGATTCAGTGAGCTTCCCGTATAGCTCAGCTCAAGCTTTGTACTTGGGACTCATCAAGATAATGAAGAGCAGTAGCTGCCTGGGACATGAAGGAAATTCAGAAATGGTTGCAAATCAAAGGTTAAGCATCCCTGCCATCAGATATAATTCTAATGAACTGAAAGTTTGGCTCATCACACATTGTTGCTTTTCTTCCAAAAATAGAAAAAAGAAAGAAAAGAACTTATTTCTACTTTAGTGTCTTCTTTCCCATTTGGCTTCTCATTGCCCTCATTTTAAAATCACTTGTAATTTATCTGGTGGTTCTAATTAAGCTATTCCTAGGGACTGTAAGCCTTATTTAATGAAATTCATTAATGTATTTATCTATATAATAAAGCCTAACCTATTCACCGGGCTGGCTTTCCCAGGCTCCCACAGCTCTAACAGAGAAGGGGGCGAAATCAAATGTGTATAGTTTAAACTTTAAATACATGCCTGCAGCATATGAAAACTATGAGATTCCTGCAAGAAGCTTAGATATTTTCAGACTCTGAACTTCTCAATATATAGATTTAGACCTTATACAAAAGTCACTGATCCCAACAACCTAAACTCACAAATAATTTCAGTATGGGTGTGGAACCTGTGGACATTTAGATGCTGTTGGACTACAGCTCCCACCATACCTGACCATTGGCAATGCTGGCTGGGGCTGATGGGAATTAGAGTCTAACAACTCCTGGAGGACCACGGTCCTCCCACCCCTGATCTGCAGTATCTAAACAACTTCCAGTGTGTTCTAGTAGGCATAATGGATTCATATCCTATGTTTTCCTACTCCTGCCCCTCAGGAAACTTTCTGGAATTCACCCCTGACTGACAATTCAAGGTATGTCACCCATGGCTGACACCCCTGGAATTCATCCCTGGCTGGCTGGATTTAGGGCCTTGCCAAAGGTCTGCAAGTGCTGACACTGGTCAGTGTAAGGGTTTACCAGAATTAAACAGACCATGCACTCAGAGACAGAAATCCAGGCTACAAAAGGGAAACGGTACCACTCGATTTTATTGATTACGAGGCTCACAAGGCTACAGCACAATGCATTTGCCTCCAGCGCTACCAAACAGGACAACTCAGTTGCCCCCAACCACAACAGAACAATGATGGCTCACTACATCCTATCTCAATATGTTCAGCAAAGGGGTATGGACGGATGAAAGCAAGCTCTGATGATGGAACAGGCAGACCACCCTGGAGTCAGTTGATCAGGGAGTTCTTCTTTAACACCTAAATATCTTAAATAAATACAACTGGAGCTAACCCCAATTTGCCTACCCCAATTTTTTCCAGCAAAGTCAGTGTACATAGATGCAAGCCGCGCCTTCTGTTATCCTACAAAACCAAGGTAATCTGAACAGTGTAGTGATGTCAGCAGACCAATCCAGTGGTGTTAGCAAACCAATATAGAAAAACATTTGAATCCTAATCAATGAGTTCACACAATTTCAGCAATATATCCTGTGACTACAACTATATTAATATCTTAAGCAACATCTTCAGCCACTTCTACCCCCGTAGTAAAGTCTTGTTCTACCTCCTCATTGACTATGTTCTTATATGATCTGAAGAGAAACCAGAGTATGTTCTTCAGGTCTTCTCTTCACACTCATGTCCATGCCCCTCTGCTGATAGAAGCAGTGAAGATATATCTTCATTCCATGCAAGCCCTGATGATGGAAGCTTCCCCCCCCCACTGTGCACAGAGAACATTTGCTAGACAGTGCACCCTCTGCAGCCAGACCCCTGTCAACCAGACCCCATCTTCAGTGTATGCCTAGGCCTTCAATTCTGTGTCTCAGGTCATGTCAGCATTGCTAAGCACCAAATAAATAGGTGGTAGGGTCTTAGAAACTTTGCTTCATAGCAATCTGGTGGTGGGGCAGGGTACCACTTCAGATAAGATCTGAATCAACCCAAATCAGTAGGTCTTAAATTGGACTTGAATATCACAGTCCCTTAGGTCATTAAAGCAACCTTAGAATAGGAACAACAATTGCCCCTTAAACTTCTCTACCATATTTTTGGCTGTAGAAGTGGGAGAAAACCATTTCACTGAATTTCCCCAGTGGAAGAAGACATTCCCTAGCAGTTCCCCACCCCCCTGCACACTCACTCACTCATGCACGTGCACAAACCTCAAATGAAGGCAGAAGGCATGAAGTGGGTTTTAAAATGGGACACAACTTTTATTTAACTCCACAGAATCTGCAGTGAGGGAATCTGCAGTGAGTCCTGGGCTAACAATCAACAGGGTGGGGTGGGGGCTGACCTTCAGGAGAGAACTGGGAGGTTGCTGTTCTCACTGTCAACCTGTAAAGGGGTCAACAGTACTCTGGCTCCAAGTGCCCCAGTGAGACTGCTGCTTATTTGATTTTCTTGGCCAACGCACAAAGCAGGTTTGTTGAGGAGGCCCTGGAAGTTGCATGCAACCATGTCTGTAAACCCCCTAGATGTGATGTGACTGTCATAGCCCAAGAGTAGCTGCTATTCCACATCGCCATTTGCTGGCTGGTTATGGGGATCAGCAGTATGAACAGGAGAGGCCTCAGCGTGCTCACCATGCTAGCCGCCACTTAAGCCCCTTCCAGCCCACACTGAATACACCTGTTGTGCCAATGATAGGTTAAACTAGTCAGCTGAAAGTGATATGTTACATACATCCCCCCAAAGGCGGCATGAAGTAGGTGAAAAAGGGGCACTCTCTTTTTGCTAATGATGACAATGCCTCCCAAAAATCCTACTTAGTCCTGTGAGCCAGTGCCAGGTGCTCCCATGCTGCCACCACATGGGTGGGTGGATGGCTGCTCGGAGGATACTCTGTCTCCCTAATGAGTGGCCAGGGCTCTTAAGCCCTGGGAATAGCCATCTTCCATTGGTGAACTTTTCCTGCTCTTGGGATAGGCCCCTCCCTCTCTTTTATTTATTTATTTATTTATTTCATTTATACTCCGCTCTTCAGCCAGAAAAGGCTCTCAGAGCGGCTTACACAAATTAATAATAAGACAGTCCCTGCCCTCAGGCTCACAATCTAAAAGACATTAACACAAAACATCAAGGAACACTGAATATAGTATTAAAAAAAATAATCTACAGAATATAAGAACAGCAATACAAGTTAAAAAATATTAAAAAACACTAAATATTCAAAAAAAAATACAACAGAAATAATTACAGATACCAACAAACAAAAAAAGGCAGGAGCAGCAGCAGCCTTTGTAGCTGGAGTCAGTCAGGCCTTACCCTCCCTGGCCAGGTGTGATGAGCCAGGAAGCAGGACCAGGTCTTGCAGGACTCACAGCTAGATGGTCTCAGGCCCCACCCTCCCTGGCCAGGTGTGATGAGCCAGGGAAGCAGGGACCAGGTCTTGCAGGACTCACAGCTAGATGGTCTCCACGGGAAGGATGGTCTCTTCCTTCCCGTGAAGGGAAAGGAGGAAAAATAACCACTCCAGTTAGACGTTGGGGGAAAGAGCCATTCTCAGGGCTGGGGCTCACTATTAGGTGTGGCACTAGCATAGCTTCTTCCTTTTCCCCTATTTTTATTTTGTCCACCATTTTGCATCCTCCACAATACCCCTGAACTAGCATCATTCCAGGGCATTGTGTCTGTGTGTGTTGGTGGAGCAGGGGTGGTGGTGGTGGTGGTGGTGGATGGCAGCCACCACACAAAAAATGGTGGAGAATATTTGGGGGAAATTCTGCACAGTGCCCCCTTCTTTTTCAGGGAGAAGGGGCATTGAGAAAAAGAAAAATCTCAGAGATTTTCTCAGAAAATGTCCTCTGAGAAATGTTGGCTCAGCTCTAGTTTGGATGAGGTTGGGCTGTAAACAAATGAGTGTGACAAATGTATCCATGAGGCAATAAGGGAAAAGTTAGCTCTGATCAGAGGGCAGTGCACTGGTTGTTAAGGCACCTTAGCAACTCATACAACTACACAAGAGGAGAAAAGGAAGCATTCATCACTTGTAGATGTGGCGAAAGGTAGAGTTTGACTGCCTGAGAGCTTTGCTTTTCATTCACCCCTTCATTCAATCTCTCTCCAGGTGTGTTACATTAAACCAGCAGAGGCCAAAGAAGAGAAGGAGGAGAAGGAGAAGGAGAAGAAGGACAGTTTCTAACTGCTGCCTCTGTTGAAATGTGCATCTTGCACTGGGAACTGCATTAATCATTTCCATCATCACAGCGAAGAGGTTATTAAGTGTTTGCCACACAAAAAGATTTAATTTCTCCAGCTGGACTCTCTTGCTGCTTCCTCCCAGCACACTGCTCCTGTCACAGTGGTTTAGCACCATTTTAAAATGCATTTATTTCAGCCTCGGGCTAGCATATGCAGCCATCCTGCTTGTTTGTTCTTCCTTCATCTTCACTTCCCCAGTAATTGAAGAGGGCTACTGAACGGAAAGGTCTTGATGAGCCGTGAGAAATCACGCTTAGCTTAGGTGTGCATTGATGTGAAATGATTCATCTTTCTTACCATTTCTAATGGGAGAAATAAAGTCTGATTCATCATTTTGCCTCTCTATTGCCCTTTTCTCAAAATGCTTTTGACCAATAGCCGTTCTATTGACTGCAGAAATGAAAATATCCTGTAGGTATTTGTATTCTGCAGATCGGGCACATTCCTTTATTTGTACATAATAGATATATAATTGTGCACTGTGATATAGGGCATCCATTTAAGTTGTTTTTAAACCAGGTGTGTAGCTTCAAAACTACAGGCATCTTCTGGATATGCTGGTTGGATGTAAAAGTAAGACCATACACAGATCCTTAGGGTATTAAATCCCAACATAAAGTTTGCCAACCAGTTTCCTGGAACATATAAAATTACCCAGCAGGCACTTTCCAAAATCCAGAAGATTGTGTCACATGATTTTTCTTTATGTAGCCATTGAAAAGCAACCACTTGCATTTGCACAAGTGTGCATATGAGGTTTTTGCCTTCCCATTGATGATAATGGGCATTGCGTGTACTCACATGCATTTATCCAACCGGGGGAATTGCTCACCCACAGAGGTGTTTGATATGTGCTTCCCAGGGCTGAAAAGTCTGAGCCAGGGTCCTCTGCTCCCCTCCTCTCCAAACAGATTATTGTTGCTATTCAAGATAATCTGATCCCTGAGTTTCAGGCTTGGAAAACATGTGTGGCTATTTCTCCTTTTGGGATCAGTGCGACAATCTTATGCATTGCAGCCATGATCTCGTAGGGATCCCTGCAAAAGTTGGTGTGGGAAATGTAAAAATGTGAAAGCTTCAGAAAACTTTATAACCAGCAGTCAGTGCCTTGTTATTCTGCAGCAAGACAGCCCAAATTGATGATTCATTCAGATCAATTTTTTTAAAAAAATAATGGGCAGCACAATCCTATGACTGTTAGACAGCATCTAGACACCCATAGGATTTTTCAGACTGGCTCCGACCTCTGAAACTTGCTCTGAGGTTGCAGCTGGAACTCCAAGCTAGGGATGTGTGCGGAGCTCGATTGGGGGGTGGAAGTCCGGCAAACTCACCAGGCTCGGGCCCCCCCGAGCTCTGCTCGCCCTACCTGGTTCCCCGACTCGACTCGCATTCCCGTGATCCGAGCTGGGGAAACGACTTGTGGGTTCCCTGCACTACGTTGTTTACATAGAAAATGGTGTAAGATAGGTTAAAAACGGCTGTGATTTGCACAAGTTACACAAATCACGGCTGCTTTTAATGTATCTTACACCATCTTCTACTTAAACAACATAGCGCCAGGAACTCGGAAGTCCGGCGAGTGCCTCGGCTGGCGCTCGCTTTCAGCCCAGCTTGGCAGGCGCGGCAGCAGCGTTCACCAAGCGCACCTCAAGTTGGGTGGATCGCCCACCCCTACTCCAAGCTTGAGCACCTTCCCCCCCACACACCCCTGCAGCTGGCACAGAAAGAACCACACTGGCTGCTTCTCCAAGGTCGTGATCACGGCCTCGGAGAAGGGGTTTTGTAGGCATTCTGGGGGGCGGGGAGAGGAGAAGACAGGTGCCACCACAATATGAGGTACTGTATAACGTTAGTGCGTCTGTTGTCTGTAGACTTACTTTTTATGCTGGTCTTGGACCGTAATAAAGGTTTGATTTGATTTATGAGGTATCCTGGCAGTACCTCAGCCTCCTTACCTTCTGCTCTGAAGTGCCGTACTTAGACGGCTGAAATCACCCATCTAAGTGCTTTGCAGGGTGGGAGCAGTGCAGAAGCAGCATTAGCCGCCCGCCGCGCTCCTCCTGCCCTGCATACGATGCCTGTAATCCTCCAAGTTCAGAGGGCTACAGGCATCCAGTTTGGATTGTGCCCTAAGTAACTTGGCATACCTTCCCTATTTGTAAGAAAGAAATGGTAATATTGCTTGCTGCTGGAATCAACAGGAAAAATGCTAAGGAAATGGAATTTAAAAATAAAGTACCGGTAATTGTGTCCGGCCGAAGATATAAGCCCATAATGCAGAAATTTAAGAGCTAATCTTGAAATGCGCTTTATGTTTCTCTAATCTACCATTTATATCTGCAATGCAGTTTCAACAAACAGCTGAGGGGTTTGGTTTTGTTTTTTTAAAAAAACACCTCTCTTTTTTTCTTATCTTCTCCGGCTTCCTCAGTTTCTGTTCATGCAGCTGTATCCCGCTTAATTTCTCTCAAAATCAAGGACCAACTTCAGCTGCTGATTTATGTGTAGTCACCTCACCTCAGGCTTGGAGCTAAAGAAATCTGATAAAATTAGCAGAACAAGGCAAGGTCAGGATGTGTGAGGAATGTAAATGCTTGTGACCAGGCCTGGCATAGGTGTGAGCAGTAGCTATTCGTAAACAACCTTGTCAGCTGTTCCAGAAAGGCAAACAGTATATGAGAGTACCTTCCACTCAATACTAAAAATATTTATTTGGATTAAGACTGTGGCTGCATTTGCACATAACACTAAGCCATGGTTTATGTTAACCATTGTTTGTTGCTTTAGCCATGAATTGTTTTGTAGATGAATAAAGAAACCACAGCTTGTTTTCCCTATTTCTGGTTGGTTTCTCTTCACCCATTTTGCCAACCTTCAGAGCAGTTTCATTTTCAGGTTGCTGTTGCTGGCTGCCTCTGTTTTACGGAAGACAACAGAACAAACAAACCAGGGATAAGCTACAGTTATGGGTTTAATGGTTTAATCAAGCCAGACTTCACAAGTCAACAACAAACCATGGGTTTATTTGTGGTTTATAGCTGGTTAACAAACCATGGTTTGTTTGCAGGGATGGGTTCAGATACCATGACAAGACAGATTTCAATAAACCATACTATGGTTTATGTGTGAACCAGGCCTGTATGATAATATATGTAACATACTTATCCCAAAAGCATGCCTAGGATTATAGGACTAATAATGTTTTGGTGTTAAAATGGTAGATTGACAACTCTGTTTCTTGTCATGTGAATATACACATTTGTCTTTTTTCCCTTTCAAACTTACACTCTATATGCTTCCTTGTGTTCTATAAACCAAACTGGTCCACTCCACAGCACAATGTAAACTTTTAGAAAACTGTAAGCTTTAAAAATGCAACCATCTAGTGGTGGGAGGAGAAACTACCTGAAGAACATAATGCACAGCTGGGTGATGCTTATTTGCATGTTAATTTGTAATGATGTTTTAAATATAGGACAGCATAATAAATTAGTAAATATAGTATATAGCCAAAATTATGCTTGTAACACTTGTGGCTGCTCCTTGGCTAAATGAGGAAGACTGCATAATGCGCTGATCCCACTTGTCCTAACCTGAGACAATACGGGCACTATGGGGTGTAGGGTTCCAAAGAAGGACAGGAAAAAGATTATTTAATGTGTGTTTTTGCTTTAGTCTATAGTTGGCTGTGAGTTTTTTGTGATACTGCAGAACATGAGTGCTCCTTCTGAATTGTTATGAGTTGTAGAGTCTATCATAGCAGGTATTTTTGTTGGTTGCATTCGAGTTGATTATGGAATGAAGAAGGAGCTCTAGCTGCTATCTTGCTATATGAGTGTTTGAACTGAATTTCTAAACTTGCTACTCTAATATGGACTTCTCTTCTCCACTACTTTTGCTAAAATTACATATTAGGGAGGTTATCTAATGCCAAGGCATCAAATCATTGGTGAAGAGCAAGCAAGTGTGCTGGCCCAACTGCATACTGCTAAAAGGAAAGCTCTTAAATTGGAGTCACCGCAAAAAGCAAAGGTGCATAGGGCATTTGGCAGCATTGACACCCAAGAAGAACCATGAGCAGAACTCAGAGACATTTTTTCCTAGTTGTGCACCTAGTCTTTGGGGTGATGCTTTCTTGGACTTGTGGGATACTAGTGCTATGTCTGACAAAGATACATTGTTGTGTGTATTTGAATAAATGTATTTGGCTTTATTATATCTCAGGTGTGTGTAACTAGGAAAGCATTTCTCCAGTCATAAAAGCTGGGCTTCCAAGTTTCCTGAATAGGGCTTGAGCCAATGGGGTTAGCAGAAAGAATAGAAAGGGGGGGGGACCCGTGATGACTAGAAGAGAGAACCCTTGCCTCCAGAAATACTTGGGTGCAGGAATGGGCTACATGGCCTAGACCAGGGGTCCCCAAACTTTTTGGGTTAGTGGGCACTAATTTTAAGAGTGTCATGGGCATTGCCACAAAATGGCTACATGGGTGTGGCCAAACTGGTGAGGCTAAAAGAAAATAACTTACCCAAGAACAAGTACCGAGGTAGAGGTGGGGCCTGAGATCCAAAACACACATAACCACTACTTTGAACCCTCAGTTTTCTCCACAAACTGATAAGGCTCAGAGACAAGTAACTTGGCCAAGAATGCCATGGAGGCAATTTCAAGAGGCATTCTTGGAAATAAAGATGGTGCTTCACTTTGCAGCATGTCAGCCTTCCAGTTTTTTTGGGGGGGTTTAAATGAAAAAAAAAAAATCTAGAATAAAAATCAGGAGAGAGACAGGGATTCTGGCAGGCACCTGGAGATGTGTCCACAGATACAGTGATCCCTCTGGGCTCCAAGCTGGAGACCCCAGCCCCCCACTCTGCAAAATGCTCTCTTCCCCCCTACGCAAAAATCTCGAGGGTTCTGAGACTATTTAGCGGGTTCTCTAAAGGGTAGCATCACCACACATGCATACTCAAGGCAATTTCTTCTAAACATCACATGGAGTCTGTGGAGAGAAAGCCTGACAGAGCACACACTTTGCACTCCACCTGCATAATCCTTGTCCAGGGGCAGGAGAGCTCAGTCTGTGACACACAATTACATTCAGATGGTTTCCCCCAAGCACCCTCAATGGGTTGCAAGTACCCTCAATCACCTTTCTGAGCACCTCTGATGGGCCATGGGCAAGGTGGCGCCGAAACCTCCACACCCCTCCCTGGCTGGACCAGTTCATGCTGGCAGTAGAGGGAGGGGTCGGGGGATCGAGGGGGGCAAGCAAGGGGGTAAAAGAAGCAACCAAGTCTTCTAGAGGTTGTTGAAAAGCAAGGTGCTAAGGAGCACAGAGCGGGTCACCGGCTCAGGCCAGCCCGGACACTCAACCCCCAAGCAGACTGCCTGGGTACATTTCCATAAGTCCGTTTCAGTTGCTAGCATTAGACTAGGTTAGATTCTTCAATGTTAGCTGAGAATAGCTTGGATTCTTTGTTGTTTTATAGTTCTGCCTGTGTGTAACAAGTATTACTTTCTCTTGTCAACTTCATTCCCTTATCGCCCTCTTCAAATTGTGTGTTTACTATAACCAATAAACCTGCTTTCGCTTTTGACTGAAGCGTAGTTTCACTTTGACTCAGTGCTAGAATCCAGTGTTCGTGACCGGAACTGACCCAGGTATTGTAACCGGGAGCCCTGAGCTGTCAAAAATAGCTGTGGCGCTCCCGCCTTGTGGAAAAGGACCAGCAGCGGTCCTTCACAGAGTCAAACAATATTGGGGTGCAGTCTGGGTCTCATCGTTCTAGGGATATCGGAGAAGTCCAGAATGGATTCAAATGAGTTCAGATTGCTATGAATCCAACCTGCATATTCTACAGTGGACTGGCTTTTTCTGAATCATACAGATTCTGTGGCCTCGCGGACCACTTTTTTTTTTTTTTAACTTCTTAGGGTGATTTGCATAAATTTGCACTTGCACTAACTAAGGCACATGAATGCTGACGTGTACTTGTGCTAATGTACACTTGCCCAAGTGGAATGTACATTTTACTTCAGAACAAAAGACGCCTGACAATCCTTGAAACATGGAGAGAATAGATTTAACAAAATCCATACATCCCTATATCCTGGCCTGATGTATGCCCACATCCAAGTTTTTACTTTTTCCCATGTAGTGTTCCCTATGTGATGGAATTTACTCCCAAGTGGAGTGCGGTTGGCCCCCTCAATTGTGGCATTTGCAAGTGCTTTGAGAAACCCCATGCTTCCCATGCTTTTAACTGATGTGTTTTCTTGGTCATAGATTTCATAGGTCATAGAGTTGGAAGGGGCCTACAAGGCCATCGAGTCCAACCCCCTGCTCAATGCAGGAAACTAGAGGAGGGGTCTCCCATCCAAGCAATAACCAGGCCTGACCCTGCTTAGCTTTCCACGCTCAGACAAGCTGAGCCAGCGTAAGCCACAGGCCTGTATTATTAATATTTTATTGCTGTGGCTCTGGAAATGTTTTTAAAAAATACTGGCTGAATTATATTTTCATGCAGTTTTTTAATTATTTTTTTTTTTTACTGTTTTCTTATAATTTTTTGTTTATTTATTTTAATGTTTGTATCTTGTTCTCTGCTTTGGCTGGACCTGGTTCAGATTCAGAAAGGCATTTTATAAATATTTAAATAAATAAAACTAAAAATGACATTTAACATATTGCAATAATTGCTTCACATCTTTAACTTACTATAGTTCTCTACCAGAAGAAATTGAAAACCAATATATTAAGCTCAGGCTGATTAGTATGGTATGCAGGCATACGCAAGGCTATTTCCATATGGAAACAGACCAACACTGACAGACACTGATACACAACCTAAAAAAAAATCAATCCATCACAAAAGCTGTTTATCCTGTGAATTACTAAAGGCAATTCACAGTATAAATTCCTCATCAACTGTAACTTTCCTTTTTCCCATGGAAAGCATCCCAGTGAAAAATATATTAAGTCATTTGCATTTTTAAAAATTCTACAAGCTTTAAACCAGGCCTCACAGAGCTTATATAAAAAGAGAAATTGACATGAAGTAATGGGAAGAGTTGTATATAAAAAGGAAGCAGAGAGATTGCTTTGGATACAGGAGGGCCAAATATATATATTTTAAATAATATCTAATTTTCCCTGCTAACACTCTTCACTCCCTGCAAGAAGGCTCAAGTCCAGTCTACAATTTATGGAAATGGAGTTTTGCTTCATCTTGAAGAGTAGGTTAGCTATACAACCAGTGACTTGTGTCACTGTCATGAAAACCAAATCAAATGTCTGTTGATTGGGACAGAACCATGAAGCTGTAACTGCTTGGTGCAGGCCTCCTTGTTACACTTTTAAAAAGACACACATACAGTTTTAAAAAGACACACATACTGTACATCACAAATAAGTCACTCAGATACTCCAAAGACAATAAAGATGTTTTATATCCCACCAAGACAGCTTATAATTATTTTATTTTATTTTTAAACCCAACACAAAATCACAGTAAGATAATATCAAAACATAACAACTTCCCATGTGGCAGTTGGTGTCAGTTGGCTCTGTATGAGAGTAAAGAACATAAGAAAAGCCATGCTGGATCAGACCAAGGGTCCATCTAGTCCAGCATTCTGTTCACACAGTGGCCAACCAGCTGCCCACGGAATCCTACAAGCAGGACATGAGTGCAACAGCACCCTCCTGCCCTTGTTCCCCAGCAACTGGTCTACATAGGCATACTGCCTCTGATACTGGAAAGTCCGCATTGCTGGGCACCTGACAAGGACCATGTTCCACCAGGTCCCTCGAGCTTCCTGGTCCAATTCGCCATCCTTGTTGCTGGTGCTGCCTGGTCACTCCAGGCAAGGAACATAGGAACGTAGGAAGCTGCCTTATACTGAGTCAGACCCTTGGTCCATCTAGCCCAGTACTGTCAACACTGACTGGCAGTGGCTCTCCGGGGTTTCAGGTAGGATTCTTTCCTAGCCCTACCTGGAGATTCCGGGGATCAAACCTGGGACCTTCTGCATGCAAAGCATGTGTTCTATCAAACTGAGCTATGGTCCCTCCCTACAAAAACCCTTATAACTGGAACATAGGAAGCTGCCTTATATTGAGTCAGACCACTGGTCCATCTAGCCCAGTATTGTTGACACTGACTGGCAGCGGCTCTCCAGGGTTTCAGGCAGGATTCTTTCCAAGCCCTACCTGGAGGCCAGGGATTGAACCTGGGACCTTCTGCATGCAAAGCATGTGCTCTATCACACTGAGCTATGACCCCTCCCTAGTGAGTGCATGTGTGGGAGCATCCTTCCTTCCTTCCTTTCTCCCACTCCTCTTCCTTTCCACAGGAGAGAAGGCTGTTGATATGTGTGGATGGGGTGGGGAGCAGGCTCTGATGTCTTTCCCCATGCCTCCCTCTGTTTTCTGTTCCATCCTTCAGAGCAGTTGATGGCAGATGGCCTTGTGTGTGAGTTGGGGGAAGGATACAGTCTAGTAGGAGTATCATGCATAACTATCACCCCCGCCAGTGTCAAGGACATATGTATTCATCTCACTTAAATGGCATGAATAGGGTTGGGCGTGAGAACTGGCATATCAGTAAGGATTGGGTCACTGCTTTATTGCATGTGGACACCCCTACTGTGCAATTTTGGTCCTCTGAATTGCTGTGTAAGTGCAGTGACTCATAGTTTTGGGCTGACAGTTGCATAAATATTCTCTAATCGACCAATTAAAAATGATACATCAATTTATACAGAAAAATGCTTCGTGCACCAATAATCTGAATATTTACAAAGTGCACAAATGTGTCATCTGTTAAGAACATTTGATCCAGTTATAATGAAAGGAAATTCGCTCTTGTGTTTAGCAATGCTTATATTTACCTGTGTATTATTTGCTGTATTTCACATCAGCATATTCTTGTTCACTACATTTATATTGAATATATAAGTAGTCTAAGAATATTTGTCCAATCTCATTGTGAACACTGTCAATGTAAGTTGCTTTATGGATGCATTATCATAAAAGTACACCTGGAAAGAAACTATGATTGGCTGCAGCTCCTAGTTGAATATATTCAAATTTGTCTCTGCATAATTCTGTGAAAGGACCCTCCATAACAAATAGATTGGATGACATATTTGTTCACTCATATGTAGAAAAAATCTGGCATACATGATGTGATTAGGATCTGCAACACATACTTTTATAATTAAAAGTTATTTTCATTACTACTGACATGGGAAATAGGGCCTCCACTTAATAGTATTCAGATACAGTAAACCATCTAAAGATTACCTTACAGTAATTGATAGATTATACTTGTATAACAAGAGTGCTTTGTAGTAGATTGAAAGGAAAGGGGAAGAAAAAGACATCGCTTGAACCATACAAATACGTATTGGTTCAAATTCAGCTAAAGTTAGCTTGTGACCCTAAGCACACCTCTGGGAGTAAGTCCCATTTATTGCAGTGGGACTTACTTCTTAGGAGACATGAAAAGGATTGAACTGATATCCTATTGAAACCAATGGAACAATTTAGTCATGACCAATTTAAGGCCCGTTGCTTCCAATGGGACTTAATTACAGCTAATGTTACCTTGATCCAATGTCATCAGTGTTCAGCAACTGACAGCAATGTAAGAATATGCAGAAGTAGCAATGTGCTTGCATACACTTATAGAGCAAGTCATTGTCTGTTACAGCAGATGAATAGAAATGATCTCAGGTTGACATGCATGACTTTTATCCTTCTCCAAGCATGATCATTTGACCCGACCCAAATGGACTTGTGCTGGGAAGGCTTTGCAGCCAGCCTAGCTAGGGTTGGGGCATGTGTCTGAGGTACCATGCAGAGGCATTCCCTGTCTTGGAATTGGCTGGGAGTAGGCTTGTCACGTCGAGCCTCACGCGGGCAGAACGGGGCCGAGATCGGCTCCGCTCACACCCGCGTGAGGCCTTACCTTGTCTTCGGGGCGGCCCGTTCTGTCCCGTCGCGTCACTTTCGGGACCGGAAATGATGCAACGGAACCCTGCGCAGGCACGCTGTGTTCCCCTATCCCACCTGGGCGTTTCCCTGTGGTGCGTTCTGCGCCTGCGCAGGGTTCCGTCGCAGTCATTTCCGGTCTCGGAAATGATGAACGGGACTGGGGAAGTTCGATTGAGCGGCGCGGAGAACCTCTCCGCACCGCTCAGAAGATCGGGTCGGGCGGCCGCCCCCGCGGAGAATCGGGTCAGGGGCGCGACCCGGCTTTGGATGCATCGCTAGCTGGGAGCAGAGCCAAGGAGGACTATTTAAGCTTGCTCCACCCCTAGAAAGTCCTCTTGCTGTGGTCTCAGCACTATGAAAGTTCAGAGACTGGAAGGAGTAGCAAGGCCCAGGATTAGTTCCCCTCCTCTCTGCAAGCTTCAGAAGTTGGAGCATCCCTGCCTGATGGCAGGCACTGAGCACAGCAGAGTGCTGAGCCATCAGGACCAGCATGGCAGGTCCTGTCTGGTGAGATTTGACACCAGCCAGAAAAGTTGGCTTGGCATTTATAACACCATTCACAATGTGGACAGCATTGTGATTCTGGTTCCTGGGCAGGAAGTTGGGTGGGTGCCCTGGAGCTCGCAAGAGTGCCAAGAGGTGCAGGTGATGCCTCTGCCATTTTTCCTCTGTCCTGCAGGCAGGCTGGCTATGCCCAAGGTGTAGGAGCAAAGCTTTTCATTTCCTTAGTGTATATCCTAAAATGTTAAAGTCAAATAAAGTTGTGTCCCTGGTTAACCAAAGGACATGTGTCTCATCTCTCATTATTCTGAATATAGTCTTAATAACCTTCCACTCCTCTTGAAAAATAATCATGAATGGTATCATCTTGAAACTACAGCAATCTATTCTAGACAAAGCCCAAAACAATGAGGGAAAGGAAGGGAATGCATTTCAAACACTAATTACTATATTTTCTTGGGCATCTCCAAAACCAACATACATATTTTCAGAATAATTGCCAAGCAGATAATTAATTCCTTAAACACAAATACTGTATGCAGGGTAAAGGTGTATCCATATCTATCAATGCAAGAGGATGTCTAAAAACCACAGATCAGGTATAAATTCATTCATATCCAGGTTCCCCCCAACCCCACTGTCAGGGTCTATCCTGCAGTGCCATCTGGCAGCAGCTTTGCGTATAACTGGCCACAGGGCTTCGCAGGGTGTGAGCCCTGGCTGGTAAACTCTTGCAGAGTTCAGGCCCCGACCGGCAGGCACTCCCAGTTGGGCTAACGCAGACCAGCAGGGAGCTGCCAGGAAAGGGCTATATAGGAGCTGCATTTCACCTTCAGCCTTTGCCACAGCAACACAGTCTTTTGTGCTAGCTGCAGCCTGTTCCTGTTGCCTGCTACATCAAGCCTTGCCTTGCTGTGCTTGACCTCCTGCTCATCCCTGACCAACGCTCCTGCCTCCAGCCCTGCTCAGTCTGGTATGTCTTGGTGCCAGCATAGCATGGATTGATAGATCGAGTGGTGGGAAGGTAAGTCATTGGAGTCTCGGAGGGCCCAAGTGGGTCGATTTTGGCCTGCTTTCAGCCCCCCTGAGACTCGCGGATACATCCCTACAGGGACCTGGAAGTCTGCTGAGCACCTCGCCGAGCGCCACGGAATGGATCATGTCGTGGGGGTGCTTGGCGAGCGCCCGGAAAGTCGGGTCCCGATGAGTTCACCCACCCCTAAGATGACATTTTGCTACAGGTTCTTGAAATTGTTCCACATCAAGGTAGGGGACTGGGATGTCTTTTGAGGACCAAATTCTCTGACATTCCACACCAAGGAAGGGACTTGAGCCAATTACCACTGCTCCTCAGACAAGGGAAGGATCCCAATTGCAGGGCTGACTTACCCAGACACCCCAATAGAGAGCTGAACCAACTTTGCCACTGGGTTGGAACCTCCAGGGTGCTGTGAGTCTTGGCCTTAGGATCTGAGCAACTCCTAGCTGCTCCTCCAACACGGGAAGGATCTGAGCCCTATTGCTCATGAGACAAGGGAAGGGATTCTAGAAGATGACCTGAACCAGCATGCACACCTCCACGAAGTTCAAGACCAACCCTGCCACTTGAGTTGGACCCTCAGGGTGCTGTGAGTCCAGACTTCACAACAATAAGGGTCCAAAACAAGATCAGACTTGATCCAAAGTACTTCCCCACACACGCCAAGATTCCAATGTCCAAAGCTCCCAGCTTTAGGATCTCTACACCACATGGATCAAGGCACAGGGATATCCAGAAGTCAGGAATTAACCCCAAGCCAGCCAGGCTCTGGGCTCCTCAATGAAAACGCATCCATAACCACAAGAATGCACAGTCTATGAAAAGTTTGACAGTCCTTTTCATGGCAGGTTCTTGACAGTAAAAGTTCAAAGAGAAGAAAGTCCAAATTAGGTAGAGTCCATATGCAGAGTGCTCCCAATAGCTCAGTCAGTGATAGATCCAAACAGAAAGACACAGAAAGGGAAGACAAGAGAGATGTTCCTAGCAAAGGCTCTGGGGGCTATGCACTGACTTAAAAGCGAAGGTGTAGCCATCTTAACCCTCCTTCCAAACAACTAATTGACAAGGGAACTGCCCATCCACGAGGCCCCAATCCCACCTGGGCGTTTCCCTTCTACCCTTTTCCCTCTTTTGTGCCTCCCCCAAAAAAAATTCTGGTGCCACCACTGACAGAAAGGTACCCTTCACCTATCACCAGTTGGAAACTCACAGTAACACACATCAGTAAGAGGAGTAGCATACAGCAATTTATTCTTTTTATCATTTCAGTTAAATAACTGAGGCAGAGTGTGCAGGAAAGAGACAGTATATCCATCACCCTCTGAACACTGAACATTTAATGCAGATCGCATATCGATCCTTTCCCCTCAAATACTAATTTTTATTTATTTCCCTTCCCTGAGGGGCTTAGCAAATAAAATATGATATCCCAAGAAGGATTTATAGTGCCTAAAGGGAGATGAAATAAGTAAGCCCAGCTTATTCCATCAATTCTTATTCATGAACCCCTTTCAATTATTAGCTGCCTTTGCAAAAAATAAAAATCCTCAAAATGCATTGCTCTGACAATGAGAGAGTGTCCAGGATGAGATGGGAGCTAACATCTTTACCACTGCCCAATATTTTACAGCTGGAAATTTGTAAAGAAAAGTGGTTTAAGTTAACCCAAGACATTTTGCTGTATGAGGTGAAGGACAAGATGGCACCCTCTCCTCATTCCATGCCAACTGGACTGGCAGTCGAATCTTAGTTTAACACTGGTGATGGGATAGTATCCTCCACTGCACCAGAGGCAGAGACTAGTTTAGGGGACTCAGGACAGGCTCTATGACATACATAGCACAGTCCTCCAACAGAGGGGAATGGCCTGGGGCTCAGGAGAACAGTGGTTGGTTGCCTCACTCTGCCCAGTGGTAGGGCCAGCCCTGTGTGTGTGTGTATGTGTATGTGTATGGCTGGCCCAAGACATTTTGCTGCCTGAGGCAAAGGACAAGATGGTGCATATCCCTCCCTGATTCCACATACAGAAACTGACTAGACTAACAGTTGAATCTTACTTCAACATTGGTGATGAGAGAATGTTATTTTGTGTTTTAAAAAAATAAGGAATGGGCAAGTCTAAGGAAAGTTCAATGTCAGTTTATGCTTTTCAGATCTTTCTTTGGATTGCATCCTTTCATGTTATTGTATTGATCTGATGTCAATATACTGTCTGAAGTTTAATCTGTGGAAATGAGATGACACATTCCTAAAAACACTTGAGGCTTGCGGTTCTTTTACATTTCAAACAGGTATACTGAGATTCCCTTCTCTTTTTTGTCTATCAATCATCCTGTCATTTTTAAATTCCATTCGAGACTGAAATTGTTTAAATAATTTAAAGATTAAAGCAAAACTTGGATCCAAAATCACTCATACTGCTTGGCTTGGAATGGTTTGGAATGGTACTAGGTATCCACTTGTAGCATTGTACAAGTAGCATGGCTTCCATCATAATCCCAAAGGCTTGGCAAGCAAGTGTAAGATTGAAAGAGGCAGTGAGATAGATGACTTTAGGAGATGTGTTCCGAGTAAACTGGAAAGACAAGTCATACCAGGAATAGAGGTCAGAAAAGAGTTGAGGTGAGTTGAACAATGGCTTAAGCATTTGATGCAGAAAAGGATGGGCCTTGGAGGTACTGTAGGGAAGGAGCAGTACTATATGGCCAGAATTCTATGGAGGAGTCAATGATGACTCCAAGACTGAATGACTGAGATGATGAACAGATGATAGTATTGCCAATAGTGGTAGAGAAGCCGGAGAGTAGGACACAACACTAGCTCAGTGAGTGTTTCCTTTGCATCTATGTATTTTTGTGAGTTAGTGGGGAGCAATACTGAAATGAAGAATTTTTAAAAGTTGTTTCCCCTAGTGTGCTTGAACAGAATGCATTCCTTTCTTTTCTTTTCTTTTCTTTTCTTTTTTATGGATTTAGATTGGATTCAAGACTCCATTTTCCATATAAGTGAAGTACAGGATTGGGTTCATACAGTAAATTAATAAATAATTATATGCCACCACTGGTTAGTTCAGCTGCTCATCCAGACCTAAAAATTGCCCAGGTCTGAAATCATTACAGATGCTTCATTCACATGACAAGTGCATTACAGCAGGAAAAGGAGGAACATGGAAATATGCCTTAGTCCCATCATCTTGCTATATATAGCCAGTGTCAGCCTCTCAAAGACAAAAAAGAAGAAAAAAAGGCAGGGGGGGGAGCAGTCTTAATGGCAAGGCTAATGAACCCTATGGCAAGCTTGGACCACTTAAGCTGCCAACAGCTTTATGAACCTGAATAGATTTTGCTTATGCAAGTGTTTATTTCCCCCCCTTTACTCTTCTAGTTTTGCTTTTATATATTTTTAGTCAAGCCTCCTGCCTACTTGAGTGGAAAAAAATGCTGAGGTTTTCTCTCCACACAAATTTAGGACATTCCACTCATTTTGCCACATGAATCAGCAAGCTTGCCTCTTTAAATATCAAAAGGGATTTTTTTTCCCCTTGTAAGACTAAAGCAGAAGTGCTTGACCTATAGATAGATGGCAAACTTTAGGCATCTCTTCCTAAAGTTTGGGGTGCCTAAAAATCTCTTTAGGCACCCCATCTCTTGCCTGCTAATTGTATGGCTATTTCTTTCTTCAAATATAGAGCTATAAAGCTAGTTCAACAACTTACCCCTGGGACTAATTGTTCCAGCATGCTAATCTCTAACATTTTCTCCTCCTCCTGGAAAAGCAAACAATTACTACGTCTTTTCATCACAAAGCTTTACAAGACACTTTACTCAAGAAAGCTGTATGTGTCATTAGCTTTGTATCTGTTGCCAGATATGCATCGGCCACGATCTAGTTTTAGTCATATCTAACTAGTCTCCTGCAACAGTGACTGACAAGATCCCAAAGGGGATGTGCATGATCTGCAAAGATATAATCAGTTCTGTTGGGCTGGGGGAGCAATATGATGCAGATGTGAATGCGCACCCAGATTTGCATCTGCATTGGCTGGCCATGTGGAAGCTTGATTCTCCTTCACTCAATCAGGGTGATAGTTTCCAGACCACCAAAAGTAAGTCTCAGTCACCCTGCACTACTTTTGGGGTGGGCAATGCATGGCCCACAGGCTGCCGGCTGCCCCCACCCCCATCAGTAAAAAATATATTTTAAAAAAATCTGGGGGGAAATGGCATCTATAACAGCTGCATAGTGCAAAAGTGTCAACATTAGGTTGTTTGCAAGCAAGTTTTTACACTTTCAGTGCTCTGTATTCACTATGGACACCATATTTATTTGGTTTTAAAAAATTTTTTAAAGAATTGTCAGGGCCCACAAGGGGGGTGCGGCCTGCAGTGGAATCCTGGGGACAAAAAGAGGCCCCAGACCTCTTGAGGTTGCCCACTCATGCACTAAATCAACCTACTTATACTTCAGGGCATACTTTCTTCTCCCTGCACATTCTAATTCATGGAGTGGGAATGAAAACACAGTACAGTATAGTAAATATCACTGTAGGAATGCAAATTGTGGTGGTCAACTGAATCCTTTTCCCTAAAAGCACTCCAATAAGAGTACAGAGCTAGAGCTAAGAGATTAATGAGCTGAGTAGGCTTAAATTAGTATAAGCAGGGATGTGGGAGAAATGTGTTCAGTTTGCATTTTAATAGGAACTGACCTAATTTGAACTTCCTGAACTAATACGCTAACTGGAATGCAATTATCCTCTAGTTTTCATACTTCTCCAAATTTTGTGATGAAGTTCTCCAGTCAAAATGCATACAAAAATGTGTGCATTAGGGGAAATAGTATATATTAGGGGAAATTGGTTGTAAAGATGAGCACATTAGGGAAAATTGCATACAAAAATGTGTATGAATTTTCATGCATATCAAAATGTGCATGAAAATGCATACACATTTTCTTGTGGAGTTTAAAAAAGAAAAGAAAAGAAAGAAGGCACAGGCTAGTGTAGGAATGGGATATAATACATTCTGCTTGAAAAAAATGGGGGTGAAACAAACAGATTTGTCAATCCCTACCTATGACAACCATTATTTCATACCTAGACTGTGTGTGTGTATGTGTGTGTGTGTGTGTGTCTGTGTCTGTGTGCCTGTGTTTCAGAAGTAATGTTAACCAATACCCAGACTCCAGCCAGTAGGTCTTTACATGTTATAGCTACAGCAATATAAAGGCCCTTTGCAGAGAGTTTGCAAGAAACAATTCAATGAGTACCAAACTTTCCAAAGATGTATCTGAACTAAAATATTTTTATGCTATGATCAATATTATCCCCACCTTCCATTACAAAAATAACAGCTATAACCACACACACTGGTGAAGATATCTAAGAGAAACTGCTATATGCTGAGACTGAGAGATAGGGTGGGTGGGTGGGGGGAGAGGAGAGAGTTAATGTTTTCTAGAACCTAGAATAACTGTGATTCTTCCTTCATTGAACTATGTTCAAAGAAGCCAGTGTGGCGTAGTGGTTAGAGTGTTGGACTGGGACTCTGGAGATCCAGGTTCTAATCCCCACTCGGCCATGAAACTCACTGGGTGACTTTGGGCCAGTCACTGCCTCTCAGCCTAACCTACCTCACAGGGTTGTTGTGAGGATAAAATGGAGAGGAGGAGGAGGATTATGTAAGCCGCCTTGAGTTCCTTGTAGGAAAAAAGGTGGGGTATAAATGTAATAAATAAATAAATAAATGTTCTATCATAACTTCCAAGATTCACTGGGAATGCCCTGTAGTCTTACCATCAGTATGGAATGAAAGGACACTTATACGGATGTCCTCAGTGATGCCCATCCACTGTTGAATTCAGCTTACATAGAGACTCACCATGTAAATCCTGACTGTATTCAAGAAGTGAGTGACATAGAATTCTTTGTTTCACCTGGCTCTTTGTGCAACTTAGCCTATAACAGGCTAACATCTGAAAGAATTGCCTATTCCTTCCCCGTTTACCTTGCCTCCGCTTCTCCCCTTTCTTCTGTTGTTTCCCCTGTGTTGCATTTTAGATCATATGCTTCTTGGGGCAGCAACCACTGTACTCTGTAAACTGTTATGCACACTAATAGCACTAATATATAGAACATAAGACTACTGTGTTGAAAATAAGTATCATGTGGACTGAACCTGTTTAGGCAGAGCATCAATGCAGCTCCAAATCTTCTGATTAGTTCAAGAGATATTTTTCTATGTAAATAATAGAGGTATGCACTGACCACTGATTTGGCTCAGAGACCAATTTGGCAATTCAGAAAACAGCCTGATTTATCTCAGACCAGTTCCAAGAACACCCAATTTGACTTGGTGGCCAAATCCAAATCTTGATTCAGAAGGCCTCTGCCTACATAATTCCAGCAATGGAGAGCCCCACCCCACCGAAAGCAGTCTATTCTGCTGTTGAATACCTCTTACCATTAGGAAGTTTCTTCTTATATTTTCTGAAATTTGTTTTCCTGAAATTTCCACCAGTGGTTTCCCTCATTGGTTCTGGTTCTGGTTCTGGTTCTAGATCTCATCCATCTTCTGCAAGACAGGTATTAGAAGACCATTACCATGACCTCACTTTTCCAAAGCAATCAGTCAATATCATGCAGGGGTGATGCTGCAGGAAAAGAAGTCTACAGCCTCCTTGAACTCATGGAACTATTTGGGTCCTGCTCTGTATTTGTAAGTTCAAAATGCGGTGGGGGGCAAATTGTACTCTTTACAAAGTTCTGCTTAGACTGCAGGGCGAAGGCAGAAAGGTGACCTTTGTTATTCCCCTTTCTCCCAGAGCATTATTATGACCTTTTAAATCGTAAATCTAAGGTGGATAATGAGATTTTTTCGCAAATCCCGCAAAAACAAATTAGAGAGGAACTTGCAATACTCCCCACTTTGGATGAAGTAAAAAAAGCCATTAATCAAATGAAGAATAACAAAGCTAGTGGACCAGATGGGATTCCTGCTGAAATCATAGAATCATAGAATCATAGAAAAGTAGAGTTGGAAGGGGCCTACAAGGCCATCGAGTCCAACCCCCTGCTCAATGCAGGAATCCAGGTCAAAGCATCTCTGACAGATGTCTGTCCAGCCGCACCTTGAATGCCTCCAGACTGGGAGAGCCCACCACCTCCCTAGGTAGTTGATTCCATTGTCTTATTGCTCTGACAGTCAGGAAATTTTTCCTGATGTTTAGGTGGAATCTAGGTTCCTGTAACTTGAGCCCATTATTCCGTGTCCTGCAAACTGGGATGAACGAGAAGAGATCTTTGCCCTCCTCTGTGTGACATCCCTTCAAATACTGGAAGAGTGCGATCATATCTCCCCTCAGTCTCCTCTTCTGAAGGCTAAACATGCCCAGTTCTTTCAGTCTCTCCTCATAGGGCCTTGTTTCCAGTCCCTTTATCATCCTTGTTGCCCTCCTCTGAACCCTCTCCAGTTTGTCTATGTCCTTCTTAAAGTGAGGTGCCCAGAACTGGACGCAGTACTCAAGATGAGGCCTAACCAGTGCCGAGTAAAGGGGAATTATCACTTCCCGCGATTTGGAAGCTATACTTCTATTAATACAGCCCAAAATTGCATTTGCCTTCTTTGCAGCCACGTCGCATTGCTGGCTCATATTCAGTTTGTGATCTACCACAATTCCAAGATCCTTCTCACTTGTAGTATTGTTGAGCCAAGTGCCCCCCATTCTGTAACTCTGCATTTGGTTTCCTCTCCCTAGGTGCAGCACTTGGCATTTATCCCTGTTAAATTTCATTCTGTTGTTTTCGGCCCAGCGCTCCAGCCTATCGAGGTCACTTTGAATTTTGTTTCTGTCTTCCAGAGTATTAGCTGTTCCACCCAACTTTGTGTCATCTGCAAATTTGATAAGCATTCCCTGTACCTCCTCATCCAAGTCATTAATAAAAATGTTGAAGAGCACCGGGCCCAGGACCGAGCCCTGTGGTACCCCGCTCGTTACCTCTCCCCAGTTTGAGAAGGAACCATTGATAAGCACTCTTTGAGTCCGATTCTTTAGCCAATTGTGGATCCACCTGATAGTTGTTCCATCTAGCCCACTCTTAGCTAGCTTACTAATCAGGATATCATGAGGCACTTTGTCGAAAGCTTTGCTGAAGTCCAGGTATATAATGTCCACAGCATTCCCACAGTCCACAAGGGAGGTTACCCGATCAAAAAATGAGATCAGATTAGTCTGACAGGATTTGTTCTTGACAAATCCATGCTGGCTTCTAGTAATCACTGCATTGTTTTCAAGGTGCTTGCAGACTGACTTCTTTATAATCTGCTCAAAAATCTTCCCGGGGATTGATGTCAGACTGACTGGCCTATAGTTCC
The DNA here is from genome assembly GCA_021292165.1 of Shinisaurus crocodilurus. NCBI lineage: Eukaryota > Metazoa > Chordata > Lepidosauria > Squamata > Shinisauridae > Shinisaurus > Shinisaurus crocodilurus. The sequence continues at coordinate 235,573,061 of CM037876.1, forward strand.
CAGGTTCCTCCTTCTTGCCCTTTTTGAAGATGGGAACAACATTTGCCCTCCTCCAGTCGTCTGGCACTTCACCTGTCCTCCATGATTTCTCAAAGATAATAGACAGTGGTTCTGAGAGTTCTTCTGCCAGTTCCTTTATTACTCTAGGATGCAGCTCATCAGGCCCTGGAGATTTAAACTCGTTCAGAGTAATCAGGTGCTCCTTGACCATTTGCCTATCAATCTCAAGCTGCAATTCTGCCCCTTCAGTCTGCACTTCAGGTTTGCCAGGGGGGTCATAGACCCTCTTTTGGGAGAAGACCGAGCCGAAGTAGGAATTGAACACTTCTGCCTTTTCTTTGTCTTCTGTTATCAATTTGCCATCCTCATTGCGTAGTTGAACCACCAGTTCTTTCTTCTGTCTTTTACTGTGCATGTATCTGAAGAAAGCTTTTTTGTTGCTTTTAGCATTCCTCGCTAACCTTAGCTCATTCTCAGCTTTAGCCTTCCTGACACTATTCCTGCAGTTCTGTGCTACCTGCCTGTATTCTTCCCCTGTAGCCTGTCCTTCCTTCCACTTCCTATACGTGTCCTTTTTTGTTTTCAGGTCATCTTTGAGTTTATTGTGAAGCCACATTGGCTTCTTCTGTTGCCCTCTGCCTTTTTTCCTTGTGGGAATTGTTTGCAATTGTGCCTTTAAAATTTCCTTTTTTAAATCTTTAAAGAAGGGGCCTCCGAACTTGTACAACATCTTCATAAACTCATCGAAAAAATCTGGATAAGAGAAGAGATCCCAGAAGACTTCAGGGATGCCATAATTATCATCCTCTTTAAGAAAGGTGATAGAACAGACTGTGGAAACTATCGGAGCATTTCTCTCTTAGCTACCGCAGGTAAAATATTTGCCAGGATTCTTGTAAACCGTCTTCTATCTATTTCAGAAGAGATCCTCCCTGAATCTCAATATGGTTTCCACCCCTCTAGAGGGACAGTAGACATGATTTTTACTGCACGTCAGCTCCGAGAAAAATGCCGGGAGCAAAATCAACCCCTTTATATGGCATTTATTGATCTTGCTAAGGCCTTTGATACTGTAGACGGAACAGCTCCCTGGACTATCCTTATGAAAATTGGATGCCCCAATAAATTTGTGAACATCTTGCGACTTCTCCATGACAACATGACGGCTACGGTCTTGGACAACAACAGCTCTCATGGTGCTCCATTTAAAGTGGGATCAGGTGTTAAACAGGGATGTGTTATTGCCCCAACATTATTTGCTATTTTCATCGCCATGATTTTACATCTTGTCAAGGGGAAACTTCCCACTAGTGTGGGAATTATATATCGAACGGATGGAAAGCTTTTTAATCTCAGCAGGCTGAAAGCAAAAAGTAAGGAAATTACAACCTCTGTTGTGGAACTTCAGTATGCTGATGATAATGTGGTCTCCGCACATTCAGAGGATGATCTCCAAACTATCCTAAATGCTTTTTCAGAAGCATACGAAAAACTTGGTCTCTCACTTAACATCAAAAAACCCAAAGTGCTTCATCAGCAAGTGCAAGCTAACCCTTTGGTGATGCCATCTATCCAGCTTGCTGGGACAATACTGGAAAATGTCGATCATTTTCTCTATCTTGGCAGCTTTCTTTCTGTTACAGCTAACATCGACAGTGAAATCCAGCATCGTTTGAGCTCCGCAAGTGCCGCGTTTTCTCGAATGAAACATAGAGTGTTCGAAGATCGGGATATTTGTAAGAAGACCAATGGTTTATGAAGCCATTGTATTACCAACTTTATTGTATGCCTGCGAAACATGGACTATCTATAAACGTCACCTCCAACTCCTTGAAAGATTTCATCAACGTTGCCTACGGAAAATCCTGCGAATTACTTGGGAAGATAGGCGAACAAATGTCAGTGTACTGGAAGAAGCAAAGACTACTAGCATTGAAAAAATGATCCTTCAACGCCAACTTCAGTGGACCGGTCATGTTGTTCGAATGCCTGACTGCCGTCTCCCAAAGCAGTTACTTTATTCCCAACTCAAGGATGGAAAGCGGAATATCGGTGGTCAATATAAGAGGTTTAAAGATGTCCTTAAGGCTAATCTTAAAAAATGCAATATAAACATCAAAAACTGGGAAGCTCTGGCCAATGAACAATCTAACTGGAGGTTGGCTTTTCTCAAAGGTTCTATGGACTTTGAAGAAGCTCGAGTGCAAGGTGAAAGGGAGAAACGTGCTAAGCGAAAAGCACGTCAAATGAATCCTTTACAAGACCATCTTCCATCTGGTAACCTGTGTCCTCACTGTGGGAAGCTGTGTGGATCTAGAATTGGCCTCCACAGTCACTTACGGACCCATCGCTAGAGTCTACACAATTTTCTTTAGGATTTTCCTCCTTTTAAAATCTCCTTTTTGTAAATTTTCTTTCTTTCTTTCTTTTTTTATCCTGGAAGACAATCTTACTCGGTCACGAGTGATTGCCTGACTGACTGACTCTTCCAGAGCCCCCTTTTGCCTCTTGAAAAGTTGCTATGGAGGGGCTGGGAGACTGCAGAGGGACAACACTGCAGACTGTAGGGAGTATTGGGAAGTGGCAAAGATTGCCTTCCCTCCTTCTTCCAGTGAGGAGCTCTACTGGATTCCAGTGCCTTTTGGGAGCAGAAGGAGCTATTCCATTCATTATGGCCTCTCTGGACCCAACACAATGTTTGGTGTCAAGTAACTATTTCAACTACACATTTGTCTCAATTTCTCCCTTCACCAGTTAATACATTGCAGAACAGTACAAAAATAACCTTCGGCAAGTGAAGTTGTCTTTAAAAAAAACAACAACCCAAAAAAGCCCTGCACAACCCAGTCAAATCTTGTAGTAATCTACTGTGCAGAATAATTCCATGGAAACCAGAGCAAAAGAGAGATAGAAATTGTTTTTAAAATTGAGCACTTTGCTACTTCTCAGAGGTCTGAAATTCTCCAGAGTCTTGAACACAGTAAATATAAAACATTGAACACTACAGAATCTTTAAGCACCTCATGAAGATGGTGCTTACACAGCTTTATGGGGGGGGGGGGGGAAGGCAACTAGTGTAATAATAATCCTCCTGGTATACCAATAACCAGATGGAAGAATATCTTTCTTGCAGCCTCAGTGGATTTAGAAAGGATTAGGTTAATTGCTGTGGAGTAATTAATGGAATACTTCCCATGCAAACAACGTTTAATACATTATTGTGTCTATGTGCAATTCTTATACAACAGATTTTAATTTCAATTCTGTATCACTGTAATTCCTAATTTTATAAACAAATGGTGTAGGTATGCGCATGCAACAACACTGATAGTGGTATATACAGAACATAATAGTGCTGTTAAAAATTAGTATGGAGTGGACTGACTCTTTTTAGGCAGGGCATCCATGCAGCTCTACTACATAACCAAAATAATTCTTTTTCTGTGCATGGTATCCAGTGGGTTTCTCGCCACTGATGGAAGCCTCTTTGATCCATCATAGGTGTCTGTCAGCACAAAAGGGGTAGGTAATTTGGGGCAATTCCCACCTCTATCACTGTTCCAAAAGATCCCAGAAGCCTCAGGAGAAGTTGCAGAGGATGCAGGGGAGAGGAGGGGGGATTGGTCAAAATTATCTTTCTCCCCACTCCAATGATGGAAACCTCTTCTGGAGAACCTCCATTGATCACAAATGAATGGGTGATATACAGCATTGCACAAGCAAGCCCAACTCTGTTCACATAACAGGACTTTCTCCTCCTCTCCTCCCTCCTACAGCCGCGACACTCCAAAATAACCCTCAGGAGAAGATTTTGAGGGTGTGCAGGGGCTTACCAAATTCCATTTCTCATACATTCCTGAAGGTTTATATTTATGACATTAGCTGAAGCAATATTGTTAATAACTGCATTCAATATCTCTAGGTAGAAAATTCTGACCAAACATTTAAGCACCTGCTGGCTGGGGCATGCTGGGAGCATTGGCCCTTTCTCTGTCCAAACTTGCAAAGGATTGCACCATTAAACAGCTAAAAACAATTTTAATAAAAATACTAGACAGGTGACATACATGCCCCCTCCCATCATATGGCATTAAATACAATTTCATCGGTCTTAATCTGGCGCTGAAAAGATTACATCCAGGTGGGCTTAAGTGAGGAGATCATTCCAGAATTGGGGAGCCACCACTGAGAAGGCCCTCCCCCTTGTTGCCACACCCCAAGTGCCCCTTGGAGGTGGCACTCAGAAGAAGGCCTTGGATATTGGTCATAGTGTCTAGGGAGATTCAGGTTGGGAGTGGTGTATGTTCCATCAGATATTGAATTCCCAAATTGCGTAAGGCTTTAAAACTTAAACCCAGCACCTTGAATCAGGCTCAGTAACATACAGTCAGCTAATGCAAGCGGGGCAGAATTGGTGTCATATGTTGAGACATTCTGGTCCCAGTTATTACTCTGCCTGCTGCATTTTGCACAAGCTGCATCTTTGAAACAGTCGTCAAGGGCAGCTAAGTGTAGAGCACATTGCAGTAGAGTGCACACCAGGCAATAGATCACTAACCTGAAGCTTAACCCAAACTCCATCCAGAGAGCATGCAAAAAGGCAACACTCAGGGCATTCTTCTTGACAGCTCACACTTTCTGTCCAACCGAGGCTTGTTCCAGGACCCAGGACATGCATAAGACACAGGTTCTACTAATGCCAACCCTAACCTGAGGCTTAACTCTAACCCTAACACACAGGTATGTTCCCTATAGATTTATAAAGTGTGTCCAAAAGCATCACGGAGGGTGTTCTTGTTGACCACTCACTTTGTATGTCCAATCGAGGCTATTTCAAGTAGTGATATATCCGTACCTGTTGGGGTGCTTGCTGGGTGCTCAGCGAGCACCCCCGCTGCTCGATTCCTCTCGCAGCGACAGCAAGGCTCCCGGCAGACTTTCCGGGGACCCAGAAGTGACGCAATGGGACCCGGCACTGTGCCAGGAACTGACGCGACGGGACCCCAGCACTGCTTTTTTCACGTAAATACCATAGAGAACCACCTTAAAATGGCCGCGTGGCCGTCGCGTCACTTCCAGGTCCCCAGTGCTGTGTTTTTCACGTAAATACCATAGGAAACCACTGTTTTAAGGTGGTTTTCTATGGTATTTACATGAAAAACGCAGCACCAGGGACCCGGAAGTACCTCTCTCCGGCTCCTCTCCAGGGAGATGTGCCAAGCCAGGGAAAAGGTAAGTGCCACGGTCCTCGGGGGGGGGGGGGTTGAGCGGGGCAAGTTCACCCCATTTCCACCCCCTATCGAGATCCGCGCACATCTCTAAATTTTCAAGATCCTTGAAATGCACATGGACCCAGGTTTTCCTAACTCTAATCGTAACCTGAAGCTCAACCCTAACCCTATCACGCAGGTTGAATCCCACTCCATCCAGAGAGCATGCCAAAAGGAAGCTCTCAGGGTGTTCTTGTTGACCGCTCACTCTTCCTGCCCAATTGAGGCTTGTTAGAGGCCCCTGGACTAGGGCTATGGCAGAGCTCGACTGGCGGGTGGAAGCTCAGTGAACTCACCGAGCTCGACCCCACCAAGCTCTGCTCAACCTACCTTTCCCCGGCTCGACTCACGTTCCTGCGAGCCAAGCCAAGGAAAGTGACTTCCAGCTTCCAGTGCTACATCATTTATGTAGAAAATGGCATAAGATACACAGTTTACGTAGAGTATAGCGTAGTATACATTAAAAATGGCCGCATTTACACAAATTGCAGACGTTTTTTATCTATACTCTTAGCGATGTATCATCAAGCCTCGAGTGGCGTAGCGGACCAAAATTGGTCCGCTCACACCCACTCGAGGCTCGGTTGAGCCTACCTTAGTCCGTTGGTTATAGGAAGGACTTTATTCTGGACAGCCAGGACTTTTGAAAAAATTGAAATAATTGTTTTGAAAAAAAATTGTAAAATTGAAATAATTGAATTATATACATTGTATTTAATGTTCATTTGTAATGAATAGAAATTTGTAAAGTTTAAAGAACTATTGGATTTATTTTGATCACGGAGGCCTAGGCTTTTTGTAACTATAGTTATTACCGTGATCCTCCTTTGTTTTCACATACCTTAGTCCGTTGGCAGCTCGCCTCTCTGCGGTGAGCCACCCACTCCGGTCCTGTCGCGTCACTTCCGGCACCGGAAATGGCACGACGGGACTCTGCGCAGGCGCGCTGGACCCCCTGTGCCACGTACTGCGCCTGCGCAGGGTCCCATCACGTCATTTCTGGTGCCGGAAGTGACGCAATGGGGCTTGAGGGGGCAGGGCAGCTCGAGCGGCGTGGAGAACTGCTCCGCGCCACTCAGAAGATCGAGGCGGGAGGGGCGCCGCCGCGGGGAATCGAGGCGGCGGAGAACCGGGACATCTACATAAACGATGTAGAGCCGGGGAAACCAGAAGTCCAGCGAGCGTCTCAGCGGGCGTGGAATTAAGTGCATGTATTAGTTTAAGTTAGTGTAGATCTATAACTGTATTAGTTAGAAAATCTTGAAATTTTGGTGGCGAATTTGTAATGCATTTTCATGGCGGGTTGTAAATAATATTGTTTTTAGTAGTATGATTTATTTAAATAAAAATCTATTCCCCCCAAAAAATCTATTCCTAATCCTTACATGCAGCTATAATCCATATACATTTAGAAAGCATGCCTAAATCCATCACCGAGGGTGTTCTTGTTGACTGCTCATGCTTTCTTTCCAATACAGGCTGGTTCCAGGCCCTGGGACATGCACAGGGACCCTGGTTATACTAATTCTAACTAACCTCAAGCTTAACCCTAACCCTAAAACGCAGGTATAAAGCCAACACTTCCAGACAGCATGCCCAAAGGTATCATGGAAGGTGTTTTTGTTGAGTGCTCCAATTGAGGATAGTTCCAGGCCCCTGGACATGCACAGGGACCCAGGATTTGGGAACCCAAACCCTAACCCTAATCCTAACCTGAAGTTTAACCCTAATCCTAACAAGCAGTTTTTATTCCACACTATCCACAGAGCATGCCTAAATGCATGACTGAGGGTGTTCTTGTGGACCGCTCACTCTTCCTGCCCAACTGAGGCAGTTCCAGGCCCATGGACATGCAAAGAGACCCTGGTTTAACTAACCCTAACTTGAAGCTTGACCCTAACCCTAACATGCAGATATAATCCCCATACAATCAGATGGCATGCTCTAAGCTATCACTGAGGGTGTTTTCTCTTGTTGACTGCTCATGCTTTTTGTGTGATACAGGCTAGTTCCAGGCCCCAGGGCATGCATAGGGACATTGGTTATGCTAACACTAACACTAACCTGAAGTTTAACCCTAACCCTAAAATGCAGGTATAAAACCAACACATTAAGACATCATGTTGATTCTTGTTGACCACTCACTCTTTCTGCCCAATTGAGGTTAGTTCCAGGTCCCTGGACATGCACAGGGACCCAGGTTTCGGTAACCCTAACCCTAGCTAGAAGCTTGACCCTAACCCTAACATGCAGGTCTAATCCATACACATTCAGATAGCGTGCTCGAAGCTATCACTGAGGGTGTTCTTGTTGACTGTTCATGCTTTCTGTCCAATACAGGCTAGTTCTAGGTCTTTCGACATGCAAAAGGACCTGGGTTTGCTAACCATAACCCTAACCTGAAGCTGCACCTAAATCCTAACATGCAGGTATAATCCCCATACATTCAGACAGCACCTCCCAGTCCATTAAGGGTCTGCCCCTTAATGTGCACATAGGCCCAGGCTTTCCTAACCCTCACGCTAACCTGAAGCTTAATCCTAACCCTAACTCACAGGTTTAATCCCACTCCATCCAGAGAGCATGGAGAAAGGCAGCAGTGCACTCAGGGTGTCCTTCTCTTTCTGCCCAATCAAGGCCAGTTCCTTGCCCTGGGACATGCACAGGGACCCAGGTTTTCCTAACCCTAACCTGAAGCTTAACCCTAAACCTAAAGCACAGGTATAATTCCTATACATTGAGACAGCATGCAAAAAGGCAAAACTCAGGGGGGGGGGGGGTTGTTGTTCACCTCTCACTCTTCATGCCCAGTTGAGGCTAGTTCAATGCCCTTAGAAATCCACAAGGACCCAGGTTTTACTAACCCTAACCTGAAGCTTAAAGCTAACCCTTTTAAAGCTTAATGCTTAAACCTAACATTTTAAAAAGTGTCTTTAAAATGTTTATGTAAATTTTTCGATGTTATTATTACTTGTATTTTTTTCCCCCCTGATTTTATTGTAACATTGTATTTTTATTGTATAATTGTATTTTATTGTGTAATTTTATAATTCTTGTAAACTGCTCAGAGAGCTTCGGCTATTGGACAGTATAGAAATGAAATGAAATAAATAAATAAATAAATAAAAATAACAATAACAACAACAACAACCCTAACATGCAGTTATAATCCCTATACATTCAGATAGCATGCCCAAAGTTATCACTTATGGTGTTCTTGTTGACCGCTCACTCTTTCTGTCCAATACAAGCTAGTTCCAGGTGCTGGGACATGCACAGGGACCCAAATTTTACTAACCTGTCCCTAATCCCTAACCTGAAGCTTAATCCTAGCCCTAAAACCCCTGTGTAATCCCCACACATTCAGACAGCATGCCCAAAGGTATCACTGAGGGTGTTCTTGTTGACTGCTCACTCTTTCTGCCCAATCTAGTCTAGTTCCAGGCACTGGGATGTGCACAGAGCAGGGATGGGGACTCGGACTCCAGGACTCGACTCGTGAGTCGGACTGAGTCCCCCCTCTGACTCGACTCGGACTCGAGTCCCAATATTTTTAATGGGACTCGAGACTCGACTCGGGACTCGAGACCAAGGACTCTTCAACATCCCTGGGCTGTGCCAGAAGGAGTGGAGAGAAGTGCGATCGCCTGTGAAGATTTTATTTTTTAAAATCATTTCCCCAAAATGCAACCTTTCAGACATTTTGGGTTTGGCTGCCTCTGCCTGCCTGTTTGGGGTTCCCAGCCTCCTCTGCCTGCCTGGTCTCTTCTTAACCAGTTCCACAGTTTGAATTGTCCAAGACAAACGTCTCTGCCTGCCTGCTTTGGTGTTCCCTGCCTCCTCTGCCTGCCTGGTTATTTTTATTTTGGGTTTGTCTGCCTGGTCTGTTCTTGTCAAAATCAGTTGCAGAGTTTTGAAATAAAAAGGCACACTTGTGCCTAGAATTTATTTAATCCACACATCTGAAGTAGCCTTATTTTGTTGGGAAAAAAACCCATTGATTTTAATAGGAACTCGTGGAGTCAGCTTTGGGAGTGACTCGTGACTCGTGACTCGTGACTCGTGAGTCACCATTTTGGACCAAGGACTTGGACTCGGACTTGAGACTTGGGTCCAAAGACTCGTGACTCGACTCGTGACTCGAGACCAAGGACTCTTCAACATCCCTGGCACAGAGACCCAGGTTTTTTAGGCTTGTATAATCGAGCCTCGCCGGGCAGAACGAGGCCGAAATTGGCCCCGCTCACGCCCGGCGAGGCCTTACCTTTTCTTCGGGGCGGCTCACCCTCTCCGCGAAGAGCCGCCAGCGCAGTCCGTTCCGTCCCGTCGTGTTACTTCCAGGACCAGAAATGACGCGACGGAACCCTGCGCAAGCGCGCTGGACCCCTGTGGTGAGTTCTGCACCTGCGCAGGGTCCCATCGTGTCATTTCCGGTCTTGGAAGTGACGGACGGGGCAGGAGAAGCCCGATCGAGCGGCGCGGAGAACCTCTCCGCGCTGCTCGGAAGATTGGGTCGGGTCGGCGACCCCGCAGGGAATCGGGGCGGGGGCCCCACCCGGCCCTGGATGCATCGCTAGTTTTACTAACTCTAACCTGAAGCTTAACCTGAACAGTAACACGTAGGTATAATCCCTACACTGTCGGAATCTGCTCAGATGGAGCTCTGCAGCTCCACCTGGTGGCCACCTTAGGAACAACATGCCAGTCTAAGTACTTCCTCGCAGGGTTCCATCTTTGAGTGGTAGGCATTCCCAGGCGCATTAACACACACCAGCTGGGAGCAGTGGGAGGCTTTATATAAGGGCTTCCTCTTCTCTCAAGCCTTTGCCACAGCAACACAAGCCTAAGTGTTGTCTGCAGCCGGTTCCTGTCTCCAGCAACCAACCTCGATCCTCACCTTGCCTGGTGTTTGACCCGTGTCTGCTCTTGACCAATACTTCTAGCCCCTGGCCCTTCTCTGCCTGGTATGTGCCTGGAATCTGTTTTCTTACTGGATTGCCTTCTGCCTCTGGCCCTTGTCTGAACTCTGTTTGTTTACTGGACTCGCCTCCTGCCTCTGGCCCCCATCTCGCTTGATACATGCTTCAACCTCTGCCTGTCTTCTGGATCCCACCTCCATCATCCCCTGGCCCCGGAGTTCCAGCCCAGGACCCTTGCTGCCCACGACCCGGAGCTGACATACACATTAAGACAGCATGCCCAAATGCAGCATTTAGGGTGTTCTTGTTGGCCTCTGCCCAATCTAGGCTAGTTCCAGGCCTCTGGACATGCACAGGGACCTAGGCATTCCTAACCCTATTCCAAAATTTAAGCCAAAGCCTGAGACACAGGTATAATCCCTATACCTTGAGGTAGCATGAAAAGTCAGAACTCAGGGTTTTCTTGTTGACTGCTTGCTCTTCCTGCCCAGTTGAGGCTAGTTTCATGGCCTTGGATACCCTACAAAGACCCAGATTTTACTAACCCTAACCCTCACCCTAACCTGAAGCTTAAACCTAACCTCAACATGCAGGTATAATCCCTATACATTCAGATAGCATGCTTGAAGGTATCACTGAGGGTATTCTTGTTGACCGCTCACTCTTTCTGCTCAATAAAGGCTAGTTCCAGGTCCTGAGACATGCACAGGGACCTGGGTTTTACTAACCCTAACTCTAATCTGAAGCTGAAACCTTGCCCTAAAACGCAGGTATAATCCCTACACATTCAGACAGTATTCCCAAAGGTATCACTGAGGGTGTTTGTATTGACCACTAACTCTTTCTGCTTAATCAAGGCTAGTTCCAGGCCTCTGGAAATGCACATGACCCAGGTTTTGGTAACCCTAACCAGAAACTTAACTGAACCCTAATATGCAGGTTTAATGCCACTCCATCCAGAGAGTATGCAAAAAGGCAGCACTCAGGGTGTTCTTGTTGACCGCTCACTCTTCAGGTCCAATTGAGGCTAGTTCCCAGGCCCTTGGACATGCACAGGGACCCCAGTTTTACTAACCCTAATCCTAACTTGAAGCTTGACCATAACCCCAACACACAGTTATAATCCACATACATTCAGACAGCATGCCTAAATGCATCACTGAGGGTCTCCTTGTTGACCACTTACGCTTTCTGCCCAATTGAGGCTAGTTCCAGGCCACAGTAGTGCACAGGGATGCAAGTTTTACTAACCCTAACACTAACCTGAAGCTTTACCTAAACCCTAAAATGCTGGTATAATCTCCATGCATTCTGACAGCGCTCCCAAAGGCATCACTGACGGGGTTCTTGTTGACCATTCAGTTTTTCTCCCCAATCTAGGGTAGTTCCAGGCCCCTGAATGTGCACACAGACCCAGGCTTTCCTAAACCTCACCCTAACCTGAAGAACATCTTAACCCTAACACACAAATTTAATCCCACTCTATCCAGATAGCATACAGAAAGGCAGCACTCCGGGTATTCTTGTTGACTGCTCCCTACTTTCTGCCCAATCACAGCTAGTCTCTTGCCCTGGGACATGCAGAGGGACCCAGGTTTTCCTAACCCTAACCTGAAGTTAACCCTAACACACAGGTTTAATCCCACTCCATCCAGAGATAATGCAAAAAGGCAACCCTATTTATATTATACTATATATTTTTAAAAGTATGAGTGCAATACTGGTATCTAAGGAAGCCTTGCCAATTAAAAAACCTATGCACTTAATTAGTGAGGAGTAAAGGTATGGATGGTAATTTCGAAATGTTTATTATAATTGAGAAGAGGATGCAGAACAGTAACTGATGTGTTCTCCTTGCAGCCTCTAATTCCTGACCATATAATCCTGTTGTGCTAAAATGAGAGAGGATCTTCCCGACAGACTTCCTGATTATGGGGAGAAGTAACAAAATAAAATAAATAAATCTTGGATACATTTTCAAATGGATAAGTATGCGGTGACAGACATTAGTCAGATCCTGAGGATTTTCCTAAATGTTTTCTACTTGCAATGGGAAATAAAGCGTGATGAGCAGCATCCAGAATACCAAGTACCTCCCAGGGCTGAGTCCATTATCTGTCTGCTTAGAGTAAAGCTTTAAAACTGATTACTATGCATTGTCTCCCTCCTTGGCATTTGAGTTGATGCTATCTGTGTCTATAAACCTTATCTGATCAGATCAATTTCAAACCAAAACCCCAACAGAAAAACAAGCTCAAGCTCTATATGCTGTTTTGCTTAATGAACTCTTTCTTTCATAGGAAGAATTTGCATATTATGCAGTTACACTACAAACCAGCTTTTAGTTAAGTGATTTCATAGATTTCATAGATCATAGAGTTGGAAGGAGCCTACAAGGCTATCGAGTCCAACCCCCTGCTCAATGCAGGAAAATAGAGGAGGGGTCTCCCATCCAAGTAATAACCAGGCTTGACCCTGCTTAGCTTTCCACACTCAGACAAGCTGAGCCAGCAGTAAGCCACAGGCGATCACACACAATGTTTCTGAAAATTACCACACTGACACATAAAACCAACGAAATGAATATTAATACCTTTCCTTGAACGAGGCAAGATACATGTACAGTCAGAATGTATGAAGCTAAAAAGCTGTCATTTAGCCATTGGTAATTAATATTTTTTCATCTTCCCAGATTAGGCTGACATCAAGGAAGGAAGCACGGCCATAATATCACTAGAGTAGAATAAGAATTAGATGTGGATTTCCCAGTAGCTATTACCTAGTTATCCTATGTACTAATAGCAAACTCATTCACTGATGCTTATGTAGCCAAAGCAACACCATCCATGGACAAGAGGGAGTTATCAGCCAGCTTGGGGCAATCTCAAGGTTTGCAGACTATAAAAATAATTTTTAAAAAAGGAAAACATATCCCAGAGAAGGAAAACTGAGCATGTTCAGGGCCATGGAATGCTGTCTGACTGTTGAAGAGGTGGGGGAATTAAAAAGGTGGGGGATGCAAAGACGTAGCCTCAGAAAGATCATGGCTGGCTGCAATGTTGACTCCAGGTTTTTGTGCGCCCTTGGATAAAATTTCCTGACTGTCAGAGCAATAAGACAATGGAACTAACTACCTAGGGAGGTGGTGGGCTCTCCCACTCTGGAGGCATTCAAGGTGCAGCTGGACAACCATCTGTCAGGGATGCTTTGACCTGGATTCCTACATTGAGCAGGGGGTTGGACTCGATGGCCTGGTAGGCCCCTTCCAACTCTACTTTTCTATTATTCTATGATTCTAAGACACCCTCAGTGGGGCCCCTCCCTCCATGAGTCTACATTCTCCCCACCATTGTCACCAGCTGCTATTGCTTCTGATCCTCTTTCTCATCTTGCTCGCTTGACAGGCAGAGCGCCAGGGATCAAGTAGATAGTGGCATCTAGTGCTCCCCCTTCTCATAACCAGTATTGTCTGGGCCAGAGTAAGAGGTGGATGGACAAATAGGTTGCAATAGTGAAGAGGGCTCTTGTCAGTGGGCTCCTGCTGAGGTGTGGGCCCTCAGCAGGTGTCCAATCATGCCAACCCTTGATGCCAGCCTAGGCTCTCCCCACCTCTGGTCTCAAGAAAACAAAAGACACTTTCCCCCACTTTACAACTACCCTTGATGCTGGCCCTGGCTGGCTGGCTGGAATCCTGAACAGGAACACACCATACTACAACATTTTACTACAAATAAAATCTGCACATGGAGTGGAATCTACCACATATTCCTCCATGGTGCTTGGGAAATGGATATTAAAATTCAAGGGTGTTTCACAAGGATTTCAGAGGCAGTGCAAGGAGCGGTTGATGGGGAAAAAGTCAAACCCTTCTCCTGTACACCTGCACATGTGAAGGATGTATAAGCGTGGTGTGGAGCCCCACCAGAGAAGCTTTTAGTAGCAACCACACTGCAGTCCTAAAAACTGATCTTGACACAAAATATAAACTTAGCTGGATGAAGAAATGCACACTCAGGCATGTGAATGTGTGTGATTTCTCCCAGCCCAATCTAGTAGCAATAGCTGTATGTGTGGAACCCATCTGATAATCAATGAAATCTAGAGATGTACATTTATGTACAACACATGAAAATTTGAACCAAATTGATCCTATTTGGTTCAGTTTTCATTAATTCTGAAAGCGAAACAAATGCATGGAGTAACAAATAGGTACAAATGGGTGCTTTTTTCACTACTGGAATTCATAGCTTTCCATTACTCATCCACACTGTTCTGCAGTGCAATTACAGGCAGACCCCGAGTTAAGAACGTCCGACTTACAGACAACCCATACTTAAGAACGGACTTCTGGGTTCCCCGGCGCTACATTGTTTACATAGAGTACATAGTGTAGTATACTACGCAATCTGCGTAATTTACACAATGTGCGTAAATGCCAATTTTAACGCATAGAATGCTATGCTGTTCCGACTTACATACTAATTTGACTTAAAGCCATTCTTAAGAATGGAACTCGTTCATAACCTGGGGACTGCCTGTACTTCTTTCTTGCACACGTGAATAGCTGAATCCACACCATCATGTATGAAGCTAGTTTCAATTGCATGTTGGGAAGTTTAAACATCCCCCCCTTGATTCCTGGAAGTACCCACTAACAATGTCTAGAATACTTTGAACTATGCTATGTAGCTCTCATGGTCGGCTATAGAATTCTGAAGATCTATAGCTGCTGTGGTAAACTACTCGTGATTGTGTTCATAGAGGGGGACAGGAAGGATTTACCTCTTTGCTCACTCAAATAACTAAGAAGCTTTACAACAATGAAAAGAGGCTTTCTTCTCCATTATCTGAGATTTATTTTCCATTTTATGATACTTACAGTAAGCCCCTGACAACTGTGCCTTCCTCTGAGGGTTGACATTTCTCTAAATAATAGCAAATTTAAGGCCAAATTGGAGATACATCACTTGAAAAAAACACCACTCCAGTTAATTCCCATTCTACTTAATTTATTTGTCATTTCTCTCCCAAAGAAACAAGAACAACGTTGGGAGCATTTAGTAACCAATTGCCCACTAAGAACATGGTTTGTCTTGTGATGGCAACTGCCCCAGTTTGTTGTAGCTGACAACACTCTTCAATATTCTGAGTCTGATGCCTACACAATTATCTAAAGCAGACACTTGTTCTTGCTCAACCACGCAAAACAACATTTGAGCTAAATTTACAGCCCCCTCTCCCTGGGCTTTTCAAAATTCCTCCAGATAACTATGCATGCTGTCAAGAGGGAAAAAAAAACATTTTAAAACTTTTTAACTGACTTGGGTCTTATTAATTAGCATGGGCATCTTTAGGTTTGCAACATATTCAAATCAATCCTGCGTGCTTGGCAAAATGTTATTTCCACCCTCTGTACTGAAGAAAATTATCTGACCTCCACTGAACAATTCGTATTATGTCTGGTAAAGGTAAAAAAACAAAACCCAAGAAAAGAATAATTTTAAAAAAAGATTACAGGAAATCTCTAAGTCAATCCTGAATTATTCAAATGGAACAATATGGAGGAATAATCTAAAACCACACTAAAATCATGATCTAATCAGTTTACAAAAGTCTAAACATTCAAAGTAAAGAACAGAAGTATCTTCCATTAAACACTTTGCTTTACTTCCTATCATATATAAAGATAGTGATCCAGCTATTTTCTGGATATTTTCTGATCCAGCTATTAGTCACAACTAAGTCTCATTAAGAGTAATGAGGCTTTAGTTAGTCATTACTACATTGTTGCATTGGATTCAGTAAGACTTAGTCATCATAACTAACTTGAGGTGGATAAGGGCCCCTGCTTGTATTGTCCTGTCTATAATGGGCCATTTAATGGGTTAAATTCAGTGTCACACTAGCAGGTGTCCACTAGCATGATGCAACTTTTTCTTTCTTTCCTCTACCCTGCAGCCTTCCACACTGCCTGAAAATCTGCTCTGGAGGATTTCCCAGCCTTCCAGAGAAAATTTTGAGGGCACACCAGATGCTGCAGGGGGTGGGTGGGTGAATAATTTTTCTTCCAGTTCTGCTGACAGAGATGCTTCTGTCACTAGTACACCATCACTGGATAGAGCCCATTGGACAGGGCCAGCGCTACCGCTAGGCAGACCCAGGCGGCTGCCTAGGGCGCGTGGCGGAAGAGGGTGCAGAAACGCTGCGCTCCTTCCTCGCCGCCGGCGCGCTCCTGCTCCGCCTGGCCGCCTCGCTGACAAAGGCACCGGTCAGCAACCACCAGGTCTGTGCAGGGGGGGGATTGCGGGCGCCAGGGCGGGCTCGCCATCACGCTTGGCTTTCCTCTGCGCCCGGAGCTAGGCCGGGTCAAGAGTGCGCGCGGCGGCGGCGGCAACCGGTTGGCAGCGGGGAAAGTGGCTGCTGGAGGAGGTGGGCGGCGGGCAGGGGGGGCGCTGGGCAAGCAGGCATTTCCCGGCTGCTTTGCTCCGGAGCCCTCCCCCCCGGCATGAGAGGGGGGGCGCTAAATATAAGCCAGCCTAGGGCGCCAAACTGCCCTGCACCGGTCCTGCCATTGGATCATACGTTTTCTCCAGGGATGTAGAAAAGGGCAGCCGAAATGTTCAGTTCAGGGGACTGGAACAACTCCCCTAGGAGGAAATGTCAAAGTGTTTGGGACTATTTAATTTAGAAAAAAAAGGAAAGTAAGAGGGACACAATAGTGATGTATAAAATTATGCATTGTGTGGAAAAGTTGTGTGAGAGAAGTTTTTCTGTCACACATAATAATGGAACCTGGGGTCATGGAATGGGATAGAACAGTGGGAGATTCAGGCCAGACAAAAAGAAGTGCTTCTTCACACAGCACATAGTTAAACTATAGAATTCACTTCCTTAGTGTGGTGACCACCACCAACTAGATGGACTTAAGGCTATCAATGGCTACTAGTCATGCTGGCTATATATTAACTCCAGGATCAGAGGCAATATGCCCCTAAATGGCCGTTGCTAGGGAACACAAATGGGAGGGTGCTGTTGTGCTCATGTCCTGCTTGTGGGCTTCCCATAAGCATCTGTTTAGCCACTGTAGGACCAGAATTCAGGACTATATAGGCCTGTGGTCTGATCTAGCAGGCTCTTCTTATGTTCTGATGTTCACTCAGCCATGAAGGTCACTAGGTGACTATGGACCAGACACTGCATCTCATGGTTCTTGTGAAGATAAAATGGAATAATATAACCTTTTGTGTATATTTGTATTTGTATTATCATACAAATATATTATCAATACAAATGATCATAAAAATGTGATACATAAACAATATTCCAAGTAAGCAGGATAGTTATTACTGTATCAGTCTTCATACCTCTTGTTTAGCCGAAGCATTCCTTTTTACAAAAATTAACCAAGCAAGTTACTGTTGATGTTTAATCAACCTTGAATATAGAAAATGTGCAGATCCCAAAGGAAACTTTTCCTTTTCAACTTTTAGTTTCTCTTTGTGCACTGCTGCTTTTCTCTCTTCTTTATGCTTTACTCTTGGTATTCCAAAGCTAATTTGCATGAAGCACTGCAAGTACTCTTGAAAAACCTTAAAAGAATACTGATTGAATCCAGACATTTGTAATGCTATTCTTTGCAATAAGAGGAAATTAAATCATTTTAAATAAAAACTAGGATCGTATTAGCACACCAACAAGCATGTAATGCTGATTACCACTTAGAGACTTCAGCAAATGCCTTTTAACTGAAGTTGTTTTGAAGCTGTCCCCTAGCAATTGTCTTACTTTCAGCTGTAATTAACAATTAGGCACCCAGACAGTAGCTGTATTGTTTTTGAATATGTGGAAATTGTGCTGTTGTGGCTTTTTTCCTGTGCTACTTGCTATTCTTTTAAAATTAGGAATAAATTTATGAGCTATTTTAATAGCAGCGGTTTGCAGTCCTTGGAATTCTGTTAGACCAGCAGAGCATATTACCTTCCTAGTGTAGGAGCTGTGGATTCTCCCTGCATTATCTTGCAGCTCCTAGCAAATGGAATAATGCTGGTTTCATAGATCATAGAGTTGGAAGGGGCCTACAAGGCCATCGAGTCCAACCCCCTGCTCAATGCAGGAAACTAGAGGAGGGGTCTCCCATCCAAGTGATAACCAGGCTTGACCCTGCTTAGCCTTCCACGCTCAGACAAGCTGAGCCAGCGTAAGCCACAGGCCTGTTTTTAATGCTGGTAAGTCTATAACATAGGCTTCTCCCATGTTCTATCCCAGGGGCTCTGTCTTTTCATTTTCAGCATGGGATATGTGCGCAC
This sequence comes from Shinisaurus crocodilurus, assembly GCA_021292165.1. Lineage (NCBI taxonomy): Eukaryota > Metazoa > Chordata > Lepidosauria > Squamata > Shinisauridae > Shinisaurus > Shinisaurus crocodilurus. The sequence continues at coordinate 235,591,556 of CM037876.1, forward strand.
TGTAGGAAGCCCCATGACTCTAAGGCTGGGGTGGGAAACCTGTGACCCTCCCAATGTTGTTGGAGTCGAATTTCCATCAGCCCCAGCCAACATAGCCAATGGTCAGGAATGATGGAGGTCATACTCTAAGGTAAAGTGAGAAGGGATCAATGGAATGACACAAGTATTAGAAAGCTCAAATACAAATTTGACTTGTGCTTCCAGGTGTGCATTCAATGGATTGGGGCACTCTTAGATCTTGGATAGAATTCTCAGCTCTGATTTTCCAGCAGCCAATAATCTGTTTATTGACTCTTTCTAGTGCTGACCCTATCCAGGGCAGGAGGAAGTCAGTTCACTAAGTCAGATCGCCCCAGAAGGGCGTTTCTAGGGATGTATGGCAAATTTATTTCAGTTCATTTTTAAATCAGGATTTTATCTTGTTTGCACCTTCTGGACTGAACGTGGACTCAGACACAATTTGTGGTCAAAGTCCATATATTTCCAAACTTGCAATGTGATTTGTAGACCCAAAAAAAAAAAAAAAGTGTTTGGCAACATGCATACATTTGAAAATTCACATGACAAATGTGTGCTTTTGAAAAATGTGGCAAAATATGCTTAAATCAATGCGAGAAGAATGTGTACATTTCAAAAATGCACATAATTGGAAATTACACATGGATTTGCATGCAAAAAGAGAATACCAAAGCTCGCAATCTGATCCAGACTCGAGTTGGAACAAGCTTCAAGATGGAACTTGGAGAATTTTGTTGATTTGCCCATCCCTAGACTCATTGCCGATGTTACAGCGAATATCAGGGGGGGCTGGAATGAAGCCGAAATCAGCCCCGCTCGCCCCCTGAGACTCGCGGGCCTACCTTGCCACCCACTCGTTCCTCCGCTCAACCCGCTGTGCCACGCAGGCTCCCATCGCATAATTTCCGGCTGCCATGAAGTGACGCGATGGGACCCTGCGCCGACGCAGTGGGACCCTGTGCCACATTTTTGGCGTAGAAGCCAGGGCAACAGTTCTTAAAACAGCCACGATGTTGCCCTGGTTTCTATGCCAAAAATGTGGCACGGGGTCCCTCCGCGTCGGTGCAGGGTCCCGTCGTGTCACTTCCGGCCAGACGGAAATGACGCAACGGGACCCTGTGCTGCCGGCACAGCTGCTCGAGCGGTGCAGAGAGCGGCGCGGAGAATTGCTCGGCGCCATGGAGAATCTGGGCTTTGGGGGGGCTGCTCGCTGAGGGGAGGCGAGCTGAGCCGAGCCCCCCCCAAAGGTACAAAACACACCACAGCTGTGAACTACAAACATGACCACCCCAATAGATCTTTTACACTTTAAAGTTGCTAGAACCTCCTTTCTGATTAGCCCTTCCTTGCCTCAATTCTCTGCCCTTTTCTCAAGCTTCATCCTCCACTTGCCCTTTAGATTCCTCTTTCTCACATTGCTGAATTCATTCAGATTCCTCCTTCTTAGTCAACCTCCTTCCCTCTTGGCTTCTTGTTCTTAGCTGTCCTCATCTTGGGACCTCTTTCCATTCTTTAGCATCCCCACAGCGGGTTGACTGCAAATTGTTGCGTTTCTTGACTCAGGAAGTGGCACCTGCAGGAGTTATGTGGGTTGTTGCTACTTTGCTCACCTTGACACCAGCTTTGCCAACCAAGGCCAGATGTTTTGCCAGCAGAAGTCTAGCACTGTTGTTGGGCTCACCCCACTTCTCTGAGTGGCAAGAAGTTCCAGGGGTACAGCACAGGTTCAGTCTCTGGAGGCTTATTGTCATTTTGTAATACTTGTGTTTATTTACAAATATACAAAAATACAAATGGAGCACAGATGGAGGCACACTTAAACATGCAAAAGACAGCCAAAGTTCACTGCTCCTACATCAGATCCCTCTGGAGTGATGACCAGCACCCCCAACACTCTGTTAGCTTACAGAATGCAAAATTTAGCTCTGTGCCCATGTGCCTTACTCCATCTCTGTCTCAAACTGCTGTCTTTTTCATGCAACATACACAAGGATGTTATTCCCACCACTTGAAGCAATGGCACTTCCATGAGTTATGCAGGTTGCTAAGAGTTTTCTCACCTTGACCGTGAGTGCACTGTTATTTTTCTCACCATCTTGAATCACTTCCCCCACAAGCAACTCAGAAACAAGTACAAATTTATTTAATTAACGCATTACAATATTTATCTCCTGCCTTGCAATTAAAAAAAAATACTCAAGATGGCTCACAACACATTTTAAGATAATAAAATATCACACTAAATAATTGAAGAAGAGGAGGAGGAGAGCAGTTTTCTATAATAATAAATGATGGCATCAGTCTGTCACCACCATAAGTTACAAGACTGTGAAACCGAGACACCTGAAACTTGGCATGCATCCTAAGGGGATATAAGGGTGTGAACCTCGGGGAATTTTGTTTTTAAAATGCATTAATTAAATTTATTGTGGTCAATGTGGTTGAAGCACACAGTGTATCTTCAGCCACTAGGGGCAGACTTCCCTAACAAGCACATAGTTTTCATAGATCATAGAGTTGGAAGGAGCCTACAAGGCTATCGAGTCCACCCGCCTGCTCAATGCAGGAAACTAGAGGAGGGGTCTCCCATCCAAGTAATAACCAGGCCTGACCCTGCTTAGCTTTCCACACTCAGACAAGCTGAGCCAGCATAAGCCACAGGCCTAATATGTTATGAAAGTGCAGTGTTCATTATACATCTTAGTCCATTCAGTATATTTGGATATGTGCTCCAATGTCAACATTTGTTCATGTGGAGGGCTCTCTTGCTGCAATTGGGAATTGACTGAGCAAAGCAGGGCTCCTATTCACAGAAGGGTAACAGTAATATTAAAAATAGCTCTGCCCCTGTGATCTTAGCCTTAAACAAAGATGAGAACTCCCCGCTCCACACCTTTCCTCTGAATCTTAGCAACACTCTTTTGATTGCCCTCAAACTACAAGTGTTTTTACCTGAGCAGGAAACTCCACATTTATATACAATTGTGCTTTAGGTAAAATCTGATGACATCACTTTGATAAATGTCACTAGTCTTATCAAGGCTTGGTTTCAGACTAAACATCTTCTTTTATTTAAAAATATAAAAACCAAACAAACAACAAAACAAACACTACCCAAAAAAATACAACAATTAACAAAAACTACAAACTAAAATGGACTTCCAATTTTCTCTACAACAAATATAAGTACCAATACCTTCTCTTACTCCATAAGTACAAAGAGAAATCACTTTTTTCTATTGTCTATAATTTTTCTTCTTATTTATCAAACCCACACAAATCAATTTTTCTGATCTCTGAAAAAAGTATATTAGAGGTTTCCACTCAACAATAAAAGTGGATGTTGTCTTTTCTCTAATTAGAGCCGTAAGTTTCACCATTTCTGCCAACTCCATCATCTTCATCAACCATTCTTCTAATGAAGGTAGTGTTGAACTTTCCCACTTTTCAGCGTATAATAATCTCGCTGCTGTTGTCATATATAAAAATAAAGTTCCATGGCTTGTTTCCAAGTGATCATCCATTCGTCCCAAAAGAAACATTTCTGGTTTCAATTGTATATTAATCTTTAAAATCTTTTGAATTAATAAGTGTATTTGTATCCTTTTTTTTTTTTTTGCCTTCTTACATGTCCACCACATATGATAAAATGTCCCTTGTTGTTCACATTTCCAGCAGAAACCTGAAGAACTATTATACATTTTAACCAATTTATCTGGAGACATATACCAACGATACATCATCTTATAAAAGTTTTCTTTAAGACTAGTACATAATGTGAATTTCAAGCCTTTTAATCACATATTTTCCCACTTTCATATATACATTCATACATTCTTTCACTTGTTCATCCTCTGTTTCAAACTTCAACAAAAGTTAGGACATTTTAGCAATAAGATGTTCATCATTTACACACAATTCCTTTTCAACTTCTGTTCTGACTTACTTTGTTCAAGATCATACAGTCTTTTATCTACTTTAAACCTTTCTAAGATTTGTAAGTACGAAAACCATTGACATGTATATTCTTCTTTTCACAAATCTTTTAACACGATATGTTAACCAATTATACATGCTTCCCATTTCACTTTTAAAATGTGCTTCTTGTGCAGATAACCACAATGGTATTTTTGGACAAAACCAAGGTTTATACTTATTCCATACTCTCAAAATAGCACGTCTAATAAAAATATGGAAACGCTTCACGAATTTGCGTGTCATCCTTGCGCAGGGGCCATGCTAATCTTCTCTGTATCGTTCCAATTTTAGTATATGTGCTGCCAAAGCATAATTATTATTAATTTCTGCATTAACCTTGGTTTTGTCATACCACAAATATCCATGCCACCCAAATTTCAATGCATGTCCTTCTAATTCCATCAAGGCTTGGTTTCTGGAGAAATAGTCCTCAAATATTTAGAATGATGAAGAAGCGCTACATTTTTGTCCAATTTCACTTTAGGCAAAATGTTAGTGGTAACTCTAATCTTAACTGTTCTTAATATGTAACAAGCTTCTTCTGTACATCTCAGGTTGAAGTTTCATTGCTGTCTACAGAGCTATGGTTATCCATTCCTGTGCTAATGTGCAGAATACATTAGAATGTGTCTAGTGTATAACCATAATTTTTTTTTAATGTGGAAAATGGAATCTGCTAAGAAATTTAAATGTAAAATTGGACCTGCAGCGGCATGCATACTGAGTTTCTCACCTTGACTTTCAAGACTTTCAGGATTTATATGAATGAAACACTTTTCTGTACTAGTTCTGTAATGGATTCTTAGTTTCTAATGTGGTACACCTCTGAAGAGGAGAGTGGGGGGAAAAACCCTATATTGACCACACACCCATGATTTCATCAAAACAGGAGGTATTGAAAATGTGTGCTTCTTATAACACAGCAAGCTATGTAAACTTTATTGTATTTTTCAGAAGCTTATGACACAACACACAGTTTTAACACTGAAGCCTGTCAAGAGAAAGTTAATAATGGTACTTTACCTTCAGTGCATATAGCTCTAGCACACTCCTGCAGAGAATGTGTATTAAGTAGAACCAAATATTGCAGACAGAGAAGGAAGACTTAAGGATTCAGCCGTGGGGCTTTATTGGGCTACCACATATGTGTGCAGGAGAAAGAATAAGAAAGAAAAAGTATAATATTTTATTTATTCATATACATAAATGAAACCAAGTCAAATACCAAAACATAGTTCCAATACACCGAAGCTTCTGATGCTGATAAGCTGAATTTGTATGGTAGCACACGATGTTCTGTTGCTCAGGGAACCAGAAAAATTACTACTTTGGGTTAGATTAAAATTTCACACAGGGGGCAAGCTAAGGACTGGGAAGATGTCCTAAAAATTTAGGGATGGGTGAATCAACCGGTTTCATTTTTGCCCACATTCAATTTTTTAAAATCTTAAGCTCTTTCTCTCCTGAATATGAAGAACTTTGCAAATTTTGGTAAATTCTTCTCTAAAGCAAACTGAAACGAAATTATCAGCCATCTATATTGACCAAATTCTGTAGGTACACCTGTTCCCAGCATGGAGAGAAGCATAATGTATCTGCCTGTCATGCATCTGTTAAAGATGAGGAGCCTGTCAGAATAAAGAAGTGGCAACCCAAAGTAAGCACTAACATGGATGAATACACAGGGATTCAAACCCAGACTTTTAAGAGCAAAGCACTCAAAGCCCTGGGTCTGGATGGACAATTTCAGTTTCTTCCATATTCGTTTTCTTAAATCTCAAATTCTTTTTGTCCCAAACATGGAGAACACAGTGGATTTTCATAAATTATCAAAACCAAACCAACACAATTCTCACCCATCCCTAAGAGAGCTTAGAGACAAGTAAGGCGAAGAAAGGGCATAGAACAGACAATGGATTACCAAGGAGAAATCTGAAGTGTTGGTAGAAATGAGCTGTTGAGGGGAAACAGAAGCAAGAAAGGGCTAATCAGGAATGGGTCTTTGAGGAAATTCCATAGCAAGGTAAGGAATAGCTGTACGTTCTGGAGACAGGAGCAGAGGTGTACGACAGAAGCTGGTTAAGAGACAATAGCCGTATTTATGCATTCTGTACCCAAATAGAGCAAATATGGAAGGAGAGGGAGTGCTCCAGCCCCGTCCCCCTCCTTGCACTTTCCCATCACCCTGCACTCATGTGATGGTCTGAAGAGAAAAGTCTCCTGTATCCATGGATACACAAGACAGAATGCAGTTTTTCCCCATTTTCTGGCTCATGTGGAGAGCCTCCACAGATACAGGAAGCTCTCCTCTTCAGACAATTGCCCTCTGCAAGAACAGGGTGACATAAACATGGGAGGAAGGGGATGGAGCTGGAGAGCTCCCTCTCCATGTATGTTTGCTCTAATCAGGTACAGAATGCCTGAACAAGGCTATTGTGGCTGAAGGAAGTGGGACAAAGTAGGCAATATTCTTCTGTATTCACTCCAAGAAAAAAAATGGTGTTTTAGCTGGTGATACTCCTAGTACCTATAGTCTACTACTCAACTCTAGGTTCCTTTTTGCATCTTAACATTTTCAGTCTCTATGACCCTTCCTCAACCACTCAACCTGATATCACAGAAATCTATAGCATGGTTACCAGGGTTAGCACTCCAAAACTAGGGGTGGTTTGGCTTGGGATGACACCTGCAACCCTGCAGGTATCAAAATCCAGTGAGCGTTATCATACCAGGAGTTCCATATGGCAGCTATATTAAAAATGCAAGGCAATTTTGCACTAAAGTATTAGCAACAACAGATCTGAAGAATTCTGTACCTTCTGAGAGAGTTTATATCCCAGGAGTGGGCATCCTATGCTCCTCCAGATGTTTTGGCCTCCCATCAGCCCAAGCCAGCATATTCAATGGTGAGGAAAGATGTACATTGTAGGCCAAAATATCTGCAGGGCCACAAATTGTCCATCCCTACCTTAAAGCATGCCAAGAAGGGGAGCAGGCATATACCAAGCCAGGATATTTATTTATTTAATACATTTTTATACCGCCCAATAGCCGAAGCTCTCTAGAATATGTAACTCAAGAAATTCATCTGCTTCTATTTTGCTCTATCCTTGAGTAATATTCCATAGGTCTTGAAAACTCATGTATGTCTAGAAACTAGGGTTGGTTCAGTAAAAGATACCAAATCTTCTTAACCTAATCTATTCCATTATGCTATGCAGAAGCAACAAAATAGCAAAATTGCTACACTGGCATTGCAATTATTTCAGTAAAAGCCATTGGGATCTCGTAAGTTAGCACTGCTTCATTCGGAACTTTTTTGATAGGAGAAATCAGTTGTGACTCAGCACAGCTTATTCCACTCCTTTGTTGCCTGCTGTTGTTTCAGACACTTGAGTTGTTGTTATAATGCTCCCCTGCCCTGCACTTCAGTAGTGAAAGTGACACTTCACCCTTACAGAATATATGACGAATAATTACTTTCAGGTAATCTACTGCACTCTTGTTTTCTGCAAAATATTCACCTGTAACTTTCAGGGATCTGAAGTCAAAGGAACAACATTGTTTATAATATACCAGACTGTTTTCAGAAAGTAATTTTGAAGCACAGTCCAAGCAGCCATTTTGTTGCTATTTTCTGAATCAGCCTTAAAGAAATGAGATTTTGTTCAGTGCCTTGCTAATGCTGCCATTGTAATCAAGAAATATCAGTGACAAGAGTCTGAGATGAATTCAATCCAGAGCTCCCATTTTGAAGCTGCCTGTCATTGACTCTTTGTTAATATATAAATCATTTAGTGAAATGCAGCCATTCTGAGAGTATCATTTGTATGCACGTGAGTGTCTGCCTGTTTTTGCCAATAATGATTCATGTTTGATGATCATCAAATAAAGACTTGGTCAGAAACAGATATTTTAGGATCAAATCCTGACTATAGAATGAGTATCTTCACTAACATCATCAGTATAAAGTCAGTGCAACCTGCTGTCAGAAAAGGGGGGGGGAACCCTACCTACATATTGTATACTGTAACATCTACACTATAAATGATAATGCCAGGAATCATTCCAGATGATTTAGAAACAGCAGGAAATGGGAATTTTGAAAGAATGCAGAGGAAAACCATCTGCTATGCTCCTACTGGAGGAATGCTCTTCAGAGGAAGAGCTAGAGCTTCCAGAGACACACAATACCAAAGAGCAGCCCATGTCAGAAGAACAGGAGGAGCATGGGCCCTTGGAAGAGATGGCCCATCAGAGGAAGGGAACTCTGCCTCTGAGACAGGAGCGGAGTGACCCTTCTAGCCACCCACAGTAGCAGTGTTTCAAAAGGCAGGCCAGAACAACCCCATTTGCAAAGGAAGTTTTCTCATGTGTAAAGGACTCCTTGTGAGTAGGGCCTTCCTCATGAGGAGGACTTCTTCCAGAAACCTCTGATATGCTGCAGCCAAGTTCTGGGTGGGGCTGTGGAAGTTCCAGCTTATAAGGACACAATCTGCTTGGTAGAGCCTTGTTAAGTCTTTATAGAAGAGCTTTTGTAAGATAACTTTCTCAGGCCAAAATCTGGGGTTGGATGCAGGATCTGCCTTCCATAGCTTGAAGGGCTCCACTCACAGAAGGTACCTATATGACTGATTTTTGGGGATTCCCCTTCCCCACACACCACAGCTCACTTGATTCGATAGAGTCCCCCCAGCCTTCTGTTTAACATATTCAGGGGGCTGGAGGGGCTGCTGTGGGAAGGAGAGGATGGGGAAGTCCACTTCCATGAGCCCATTTGCACATGTCTAAATTATGGATTCAACCCCTGGCTTGGGAGGATGATGTACACATTGCATTATCCCATGCCACTTAACTGGGATAAAGGTATGTGCTGAAAGCTAAATTTGTATCCCCGTCACGATATGTAAAGGTATTTCACATATTATAACTAAGAAGATAGCCAGAAGGTGACGATGTAGGTACTGAAATATATGCACAATTATATTATTGTTATTTATATCGAGAGGCTCTTGAACCGTCTACTTCATCAAATGCAAATTCTGGAAGCAAATACAAACAAATCCCGCTACTGGAATAAAATTGTGCAAAGTGATAAAAATGAATAAAACTTTATTTAATCTGAATGGTTTATGTATTGTTGCGGGAGGGGGGTGAATCAGAAATGTACCAGGATGCGGAGGTTGAAGCTCACCAAATTGTTAGACAGCACAGAAAAAAAAATAATGCATGCAAATTGAAACAGTACTGGTTCCCTTTGCAGGGAGGTAGGCTTGCTCTCTTTAAAACATGAGGGTTTTTAAAGGTAAAATCCAAATCATCTTATGAAGTCACTCATATTAGCTTTTGATGATATTAGTATATGATTATTATTTTTTGCTTAAAATCCAACAGCAACATCCCCAAATTTGTATTCTGAACCTCCAGAGTTTAGAAAATCTTAAATCCCCTTCCAGAGTTTAATATGATAAAGATCAGAAATCACTGATGTTCTTAAGGGTGAATGTGCATCATTGTCATCATCACCATCAGCATCTGAAATACCCTAATTCTGGGGTGTGGCCTTCTTGAACTTTCTAGCTTGTCAAGAGAAAAATTAGAACTCAGCAGCCACTTACCTTTAAGAGATACAAGGTTGGAGGGTTGGTAAAAACCAAACTGCAGCACTGAGGCAGTCTTGAGGTAAAATGAAGCCAAATTAAGAAGGAGGCCACTGTCAGACAGAAGCAGTCAACTGAGGCTCCATAATACCCATGCACACAGAGGTACAGAGAAAAGAAATTGTGATGATCACCAGCTTAGATGACTATTAATGCTGCAGCTTCAGTTTTCCCCATCCTCAAAATATCACTCTCTCCCAATTGCCTACCGTTAACTGACATAATAATTTCCTCCTCCCCTGCTCCCCTTCTCCTGTAACCAGCCACATTCACTCCCATTCCACCTCTCTGTCCTGCATGATCATTCTGAGCATGCCTGGGGAGAATTCTTATGAAGAGCCTTAGCATAAAATGGTCCGAAATATTGCTTTTTTACAAAACCAACCAACCAACCACAAAACAACAGCAACAACAAACTACAAATATGTTACATTCTTACTGGAGCACATTGTGTACTATACGTCCCCCTGACACAACAAATCATTTAATAAAAGATGCTGTACAATAGAGAAATCATCCAATAAAGTTTAACCCAACTATGGGCAGACCCTGACGGGGCGCTTATGTTCCCGCCAATTCTCTTGCACCCTGTAGATTCTGTTGCGCAAGTGGTGTGAGTCCCACCGATTCTGTTGCACAAGTGGGACTCACCACTTGTGCAACAGAGGTTTAACACTTCACAGAGGATGCCCTGAAATGAGCAGAAATGCTCGTTTCTCCATTGGGACAGGTCGGTAGAGCTCCCTTATGTGAGCTCCACTGACCTTCCCTCTTCCAAAAACAAGCATTTTCACTCGCTTCTGGTTGCTCCTGGAAGCACTAAACCTTCATTCCACAAGTGGTGGGCACTGCTTGCAGACAGGAATTGGTGGGGTACAGGCATTGGCAGGGGCATAAGTGTCCTGTTGGATTCTGCCCAAAATTTTGGGGAAAGAAAATGAACAATACCTGTCAAACTGCTGGCAGTCACTTATCAAACTTGAAACTCTTATAAATAAGCCTTTTCTTACCCTTTCTAACTCAAAATTGGCATGGACCATTCTCAAACAAACCTCTCCTACACTGCCAAGTTTCAGACCAATTTGTTGGAGTATTTTCTGAGTATAAGCCATATAACATACTGTCCTCCGCCAATTTCTGGTTATGATGGTGGAATATGATTCATCCCTTAATATGATTCATATGATTAACCACCCTTAACATAGGGCCACATAGCTGTATAATAGCAGGTAGTTGTATAATAAATTATTTTTAGAATTCCATTTAAAAGTTTTCACCATGACTCTGTCAGCCTTATCCAGCTGTTCTACTTCTGTGTAGAATCAGCACACAAGAGGGGAGAGAAAGCAGCACACAAGTGGGGAGAGAGCCCCCACACTCTTTCTGTTGCCCTCCATTTACTTATTTCAAATATTTTTATTCCACTCCTCAGTAAAAAAAAAAAAAAAGGTTCCTGGAGAAGCTTACAATCAATCAACAACAGGGCTGGCCCTCCCATAAGGCTGGGTGAAGCCCCTGTCTCAGTCAGTGGAGTGGGAAGAGCAGCAAATTGCATTGCTCCCCCTACTCGTGCCAGGAGGGCATGCTGCCCCCAGAAATTGCTCTGGCAACTGTTCTCCCACTGTTGCATTTGCCACAGCAAGAAAGCAGCTGATGGGGCTTTCCTGAACACTTGCCCTCTGGAGAGCCGTGTCAGCTGAGAAGCGGCTAGAAGGGCTTTTCAGAAAGCCAGCCAGGCCAAAATTCCTGGCTCTGAGGGGGCCCTTCCTCAGAACCAGGCATTGTTTGAGGGGTGTCCCAGGAGATTGTCTGTACAGGTGGTCTCCTGGGATGCCCCTCCCATGCCTGGCTCTGAGGAAGGTCTCCCTCAGAGCCAGACATTTTGGCATGGTGGGCTCCAGGTGAGTGCTTTGGCAGTAAAGGTAAGGGGAAAGTGGGTGGGGGTGTGATAGGGTAAAGGGAAGGGGTGAGGGGCACACTGCAGGAAGGAGAAGGGGGCACAATGTGGGGAGGGGACACAATGTAGCAGCGGGAAGGGGAATTGGGTGGGGTGCAACGCAGTGATCGGAAGGGGAAGGGGGCACAATATGGTAAAGGGGAGGGGAAGGGCAAATGGACTGGGAAGGGGATGGAGGTGTGCTGTGGTAAAGGGAAGGGGTGGGTGATGACGTGGTAAAGGGAATGAGAAGGGGTGGGGCGGGAAAGGTTGCACTGGGGCTGATCAGCAACAAAGCTCACAGCAGATATATATATATATATATATATATATATATATATTGCAAGGGGGGGTGTTCCAAGTTCTGCATGGGGAAGGATAATTGGCAAGAATCGGCTTCTCCCTCCACTGGAAAGTGGTTCCACCACTTTCCTGTGGTGGTGCCCCAACTTTCTAATGCTCTCACCATAGACTTTAAAGCAGGGGTAGGAAATGTACTGCTCATGGGCATCACCAATACCGCCCTGGACACCATTTTGGGCACCCACCAAGGTGCTCTACCCCCTCCACTTAAAAAACAAAACAACCCCCCCACCACCATATTCTTACTGTCAGCTTTCTGAGAAATAGGTTTGTGTTGGTGCTGAAAACGGTGGGATCAAGTACTTGTTTAGTGATTTGGGGCTCAGCAGCCACCTCTGTCTTATGCTCATTTGGGGCAGGTTACTTGTCCGTTGCCACATCTCCCACAGCAGCCATTTTGTGGTGTGCTCAGGACAATTCCTCAATTGCCAAATGTGTCCACTGCCCGAAAAGGTTGCCTATCCCTTCTCTATTGGTATGACTGGTGCCAGCATTACAATCATTCAGCAGCAGCAGCAGGTTACAACATTTTTATTTGCACAGGCATTTTCAACTGATAATGTTGCTTAGTCTGCTTTATCCTTCAGGCACCTCTTGTTTGTTTATTTGTTATGATGGTTCTTGTTTTATTGTTTTATTATATTTGTATTTGAAGTGATTTGTTTCATTCATGCATACTGTATACCAATCTGGTATCCATGAGAATGAAGGACAGTCTGGATATATTTTAAATAAATAATAAAATGATAAGCTTGCATCACCCCTCCCTCCCGGAAGGAACACACAGCTCCAACTGACAGTTCCCTGTGGTGGCAGACTCTGGCCTCATCCATCGGCCAGAGAACCAAGGGCCACTGGGAGGCTGCACCCCCTGGGAGACCAACCTGGCCCCATACATCAGCCAAGGAAGGAACAGCTGCAGGGAGCTTGTTTTGCCCTTCCCTGCCAGAAAAAAGAAAGAAAGAAAAACTTATAAGAACCTTTTTAACTAAGAACTGGTGCCTGAGTTTTGCATTCTTCCTCCTCCCTCCCAATCCCTTTTCCTTTTGTGTCATGTCTTTTAGATTGTAAGCCTGAGGGCAGGGACTGTCTTATTATTAATCTTTGTAAGCCACTCTGGGAGCCTTTTCTGGCTGAAGAGCGGGGTATAAATGCAATAAATAAATAAATAAATAGCAGGTCACAAAAGTGCTCTTTCTGTGACTAGAACTCTGGGATCATTGGATCCAATGCATTGTTTTTTAGTGGATACAACTGAGCACTTTTTTTTTTAAAGACAAAGCAGGTTGTTCACTTCTTATGGTCACCATAAACAATAATAATAAAATAACATAATTCAAGTACAGGTTCTGAGTGTTCAAAAAAATACCTGCAATAGTGCCTGCAGGGACAATGGACGCAACCTCTGTTTCTCTAATATTTCTGAAAAGTAGGTTCCCTTTCCATGACTAACCCTTACTTGACCATATCAAAGACTTTGCCACTGCTTTCTTCCATCTTTCTTCCTACATGTTCCATGTAGGAACATGCCTTACATGTTCTTCTTTTCCTACCAGTGCCCTTGGCCTCTAATGCTAAAATGAATATTTAGGGGAACTGCATTTTCATCTTTTATGAAACAGAATCTCTGAGAAAAATGATGCCCCACAACTCTCATAGGTTCCTGCGACGACACGGTCCCTTACACTTTAGGACCAGGCGCATAAACCCTTCTCAGGCTAAGCATCAACACAAAAACCTGAGGGGAGGGTCAAATGAAACCTTTCCCCTACTAATGAGGGAAAAGATTAATACTAGTTATGAAGGATCTAGCTTAAATTTATGATACTGTGGGTACAAAGGTGTGTGTGTAGATTTAAAAGTAAAGCAGGTTAATAACACCAAGCTGACACGTAGGATTTGGGTAGCAAACAAAATAAAAATAAGTTTATTTTAATTCTCAAAATCTTGGTTCCAGAAAATAACTTAAAACCCGCCTACCCCAAACACTTTATAATTAACCTAAGTCCCTACAATTCTAAATACTTTCACACCTCATACAATCACTGATTCCTCTTAAAACTCCTGACAAGACTCGAATAACCCACCTAACCTAACTCCCAAACTCTCTAACACTCCCCCACTACAACCAACACTCTACTTAACTCGACTAACTCTGACATCACTCAAACACTCCTTATATACTCCTCCCCCCACCCTTTCCATGACATCACAAACCACACCCACTCGGTTCAACATTCTAAACACACTAAACGTACTAAAGCAGACATACCCCAGGGAACTGAATTGTGGGGTTACGCCACAGTTCCCTACATCAGAAGGTGGATCTCTAGATGTTTGGGACTTCAACTCCCAGAAGCCTCTTCCAGTTTGTCCAATGGTTAGGAATGCTAGGAGTTGAAGTCCAAAACATCTGGAGATCTACTTCTTGTCCACCCCAGCCCTTCATAGTAGTGGTTGCTCTTAATATCATTGATATGAATACTTGGTAAGCAGCCATTTCAAATTAACAGCATTTTTCATGACTTTGAATTAGAAGTCGGCATGTACAGATCAAGTGTGTGTGTGTGTGTGTGTGTATTCTCCATTTCTCCATTTCTCTTCCAGTACTTGAAGGGTTGTCACAAAGAGGAGGGCCAGGATCTCTTCTTGATCATCCCAGTTTGCAGGACACGGAATAATGGGCTCAAGTTACAGGAACCCAGTTTCTGCCTGAACATCAGGAAAAAATTCCTGACTGTTAGAGCAATAAGACAGTGGAACCAACTACCTAGGGAGGTGGTGGGCTCTCCCACTCTAGAGGCATTCAAGGTGCAGCTGGACAGACATCTGTCAGGGATGCTTTGACTTGGATTCCTGTGTTGCGCAGGGGGTTGGACTCGATGGCCTTACAGGCCCCTTCCAACTCTACTTTTCTTTGATTCTGATTCTATTGTCTATGTACTCACTGAGCACTCTGTTGACATGTACAGAAAGATCCTCAGTACCAGCTTCCACCCTGGTGAAAATTTGAAATAGCACTTTCTCTTGAAATTCATCATCATTTTCTGCTGAATAAAAACCTGAGCAGAGGGAGAAAAGATTATAAACTTTGACTCCTTCTGACAGTTGACCTTTTGGGATTTAAAAAGGATGATAATAGCAAATGCAAAATAAGTCTTGATTTTGTCAAAACATTATCCATCATGTCACCCAAGGCCCTTCTTAGAATGCCAGTGTTGAATGTTCTGTGTTCCAAAGCCCTGAGATTTTATAGACAAGCCTACAAACTCACATACTGCATCTTCTCTCCCCTCCCCTGCCGCTAGTGCCACCAAGCACAAGGAATTCCCATTCAAAGGGATCTTGTCATGGTTGATAATATAGAGGTGTGCACCAACATCAAGATTCAACTTGGATCCCAAATGGGCACTTCTGAAAAAGGTATGATTTGGCTCAGGGTATGCCCACTTCTATTCGGGTATTGAACCTGAGTCTAGTTGAGATTTGTGCCTCTCATCAACTATCATGGGATAAACAAACCATGGCTTCTGTTTGTCAGAATTGAATTAAATTTGCAGTCATAGTAGCCCCATCAGACGGGAGTTTGTCTGACAAATTTCAGGAAAATGGGTGCAGTGGCTTATGTGCTACACACCTTTCTTGTATGTAGCACATAATTTCTTGGAAGAATTAGTTGACATTTGGGGGGATAGTTGCCCTTTCTGAGGGATCAAGTCTGCCAATTTCAGAACCTGCTTATCTCCCTAAGTTTCCAGTGGACCATTGTTCTGAAAATGACAGAGAGCCTAGAGGCAGCCCTAATTCAGGGGTAGCAAATCTCTTTCAGCCAGAACTCAGTTTCAGAGCAATCAGGGACCACATTCCAGTGGTGGAAAGATCTGAAGGCGAAACAGGCAGGGCCATAGGCAAAAGTGTGGAGCCAAAAAAACCAGCACATTAACGCTCCTACTGCCAGTAACTAAGCCTTAGGAGAGGCATTTCAACTTTTTAGAATGGGGAACAAAACTGCACAAAAGCCAGACATCACCAAATGATCAGTGGTCAGGAGAAAGTGGATGGGGCCAGTGGAAGGGGTGTGACCATTTGGTGGATTGGGACTGCAGTCAAGCTGGACCTGTCCCTAGGCCTGATGTTCTGCACTCTAGCCCTAAGTAAGAAAACTGCAACATTTCAGAAGGATAGGTGCAGCAGTTTATGTGGGAGTCCTTAATTTATTGGGGGGGGCAGGGGAAAGTGATTCACTTCCCCTTCCCTTTGCCTGAGTTTTTTTGGGCAAACCCAACTCAGGATATGCCTCTCCTCATCATATTCAATCCCTGAGAGTGAGCTGCCCCTAGTCCTTAGGGAGGGAGGCTTCCACCTACAGCCTGAAAAGCTCACTAACACTTTCCATATGCATTACCCCATTGTCTATGTCAGCTTTCCTCAATGTGGTGCCCTCCAGATGTTTTGGACTTCAACTCCCATCAGCCCCAGCCAGCATGCCCGATCATAAGGAATGCTGGGACTTGTAGTCCAGAAGATCTGGAGGGCACCAGGTTGGGGAAGGCTGCTCTATGTGTACATGCATGGCCATCTCACAGCTACACTGGAGTGTGATAAAGACACAGTGTTTTGTTTTGTTTTTTAAATCATCAATAGCTTTTTTACAAAAAGAGGGAAAAGGCAGGTAAAGGGAGAAAGGGCTCTTGGTAAAGCATTTTAAGTCCTGGTAGATAAAGGCTATCATGTTTGAAGGTGTTTTACTGTGTCTTCCCCACCCCCAATCATTCCCCACTATCTCCCACTCCACATATTGACTGGTTAAGATGCTTAGAGCCTCATACAACCTAGGGTGATCAGACTACTGCTTTCAGATGGCCAAAATCTGCATGAAAACTCTTATGTTCTATGGGGGGGGGGGGGAATCAGAAAACGCCTTTGGAAAATCTGTTGGGTTTGAGCCATAATATCATTTGAACACTTTCAAGAAAGAAAAGAAAAGCCTACTGTGTTTGCTAGCCATGTTGTTGATGCAGTGTGCAGAGAATTCCCAGTACTGAGCATATTGTGAATGTCTTGGCAACATTCATAAAGCAAAAGACAAAACTGTAAACAATTCAGTTTGCTGAACAAAATGCACCTCCTGCGTTGCTTACTGTTGCAGGTATGTCATGCTCCATTACTGTTTCAGTGGAACATCAATAGAACACAACAGCAGAGAGAATGCAATGGAAAACAAGCTGAGAATGTTCAATAAACCCATAGCCATGCTCTAGGCTGTGGTCAATAAAACTAGATAGGAGTTTTTCCTGTTCTGTTTTTCTTTCCCTCTTTCTTTTGAATTGAATAAGAGTGCCTGGACTAGAAGGCTGGTCCAGTTGAACAGGTGGGATGCATCTTCTGAGCTGCAATGTCACATTTTTGGGAAAAGGCAGAACTAACCTGTGCCATGAGAACAAATTACATGCCCCAAAGTGCTGTGGCACTTCAGGTTGAAACGGCACGTTATGCAACATGTTGTGCTTCCATATCAGGAAGCACAACTGCAAGCAGGATCAGGAGAGAGTGTTTTCCAGGAAAGAAGTCATCACTAGGAAGATGATTACCTCTTAGGAACATAGGAAGTTGCCTTGCCTTATACTGAGTCAAGCCATTGATCCAAGTAGCCCAGTACTGTTGACACTGATGGGCAGTGTCTCTCCAAAGTTTCAGATAGGATTTTTCCCTGCCCTAACTGGAGATGCCAGGGATCAAACCTGGGGCCTTCAGTATGCAAAGCATCTGCTCTACCGCTGAGATATGGCTCTTCCTCTGCCTGCTGCTCTCCTCTCCCTCATCCCTCCACTCTACAGCAAGGGTTCCAGATACGTGGTTGCAATGAAAATGTGTTTGCAATTAACATTCCACTTTGGGGGCAAGCGGTGGCCATGGGATGGGAAGAATTCAGCCATCTTCCCACTGCCTGCCACTTGTACACTGAAAATCACCCAGGAATGTTGAGAGCATTTAACCAGGGGCCTTGCAAAAATAAGCACCCAAATTTGAATTCTTGTGAGAAGGATTGAACAGAACAGGGCCCTGATTGCCTTGATCCTGCATGCCCTGCTTCCTCCCCTTCCCCTGCCCCTCAAAGGCCTAGGAAGCTTGCCTGGTGCAGGCAGGACTGCATAGGGGAAGGTCAGAGCAGACGGCTTTCTTCAGGCCATGGAGGAGAGCTCCCCACACACACACACACACTAGGATAGGACTGAGACTATCAGTTCCAGAATCCCCGGTGGAAAAATGATACTATTCACATGATTTACACTGGGCAGAAGGCCATCTGCGGCCATCTTTCCAGCAGAAATAATGTGAATAGCCTCTGGGGATTGTAGGACTGGTAGTACCAATCCCATTCCCAGTAGGGAAAAGGCCTTCCAACTGGGGCCTGTGGAGCTCCCACTGCTGCTACCTTCCCCTGCCCTGCCCCACACCTGGTAGGCTTTCTGGACTCTGGTCGGGGGTAGAAGGAGGAGGCACACTGTGAACACAATCAAGCTTTTTGTTAGTTTTTGCACCAAAGTAACAGTAAAAAAAACCCTTAGAGTTTTTGTGAGAGTCCATGTGGAATGCTTGCAAACACTTGACTCTGTTGGGAGTGAGCGGAAGGATACTTGTGCATCCCTAAAATCACGCCTCCCAATTCTGTTTTGCAGTATATGTTTCAATAAGGATCTCAAAAATCATCACTCTTGCTGCACGGTTTACTTACTTGCTTTTCTTGTAGAATGAGCGGCCCCACTCCTAAATGATCAGAACCTGTTTACAATTAATTATGAGGCATTTCGAGTTGTGTCTTGTGCCTTTGTGGGCTACATTCATCAGACAAGCCATCTCCTTCCCTTCACATGGGAGATGGTAAAGTCACATATGCCCCAAAGACAGAGCATGTGCCTGTATCATGTAAATGTAAATGGAGTGACCTTTAGAAAAGTAAATGCAAACAGTTGGGAAATGCATGAGGAGGGTTGTGTACTAGTTGCAGACTATTTGGAAACATAGAAAACAAACTCATGAAAAACACATTTTTATGGATGTTATGTCTTTTCCATTTCGTCTTTGTGACTATTTCCCCCTAGACTCTTAGGGTCAGTATACTTTAATGTCATGTATATCTTTATTTGGTGGGTGGATTCTCTTGTCTTGAGTGGAAGGGGATGATTTCCATTGATCTGATCCTCTTGGCCAAGTCAAACAACCTTGCTGACTTGCAGATGAATAAAGCCATGGGGAAGCTATAATTTGTGAACACTGATAGGGGAGTCTGGAACCTACTGCTGAGCTAATCCTCCTAACTTTATGTATGCAGAATGAAAGAGGATGTTCTAAGGTTGCCTAGGCAACTCAATGTCTCCCACTCCATACAGCTTCCAAGTGGCAGTGTGAAAATGCACATGCACAGAATAATATCAAGCACATTAGAAATATTTTTTTAAAAAATGAGATAATATTTTCAGGTGACTGCAACCCCAAGGCTGATTTTAATTTGCAGTTGAATTATGAGATGAACAAATTGTGTGAATGAACAGAGCATTTCTCCTTTGCCATGCTTCAGGCTATCATTTTGAAATGCCCATAATTTCACAAACATCATTATGTAGTGTTATTCCAAGGGGCATTCTGTGGGGAAATGTCTGCCACCAGTGGCACCATGATTTCCCCCAGGATGCTGGTGAGTTTTCCTTTCCACCTGCTGCCCATGAAATGTGTCCCCCACTGAAATGCAAAAGAGGAAAGGCAGTTTTGGCTCTCTTTTATCACACCCACCCAAATTTGGACTGAACATTCTCTTAGCATGATTTCTCTAGTGAGCCAGGTGAAACTAATATGGATACAGGTAGCTGAGTCTGTGCTAATGAATTCAACAAAATAAGGGTTGGATTGGAGCATTTGAAAATGAAGAATTGTCAGGCGTTTAGATGGTTTCTTTCAACCTGTTCTGCAAGATTCTGATTTATCTCATCGGTTGCAGCAAGTGGCAATCTTCAACAGTAAACAAACTGAAAAACAAAAATGTTGTTTACTATCCATTCTTGGGAAAATGCTGTGTGAAAAGACACCTTGTTTTCCCATTTCACCTCTGTCTGGTGTTCTCCACCTCATTACTGGCTCTACAGTTTTTGCTATCTGGAAGTTTCACCTTTTTAATCCTCAGGGTTAAGTTCCAAGTTCCTTTCTGTATTTCATTTTTCACTTGATATCTTGTCAGTGCCAGAAACAAAGTGCAGTGCAGCCTGTTACAGGGTTTTTTGTTTTCTTATCTGTTCAATATGTCTGTGCTTAAGCATATGCTTCTTGTTTTAGAATATGGATTTTAAGTCTTATTGTCCCATGATGGCATTTCTAGATGTCTCAGAGATATGATATCTCTACTATGAAATCTAATGTTTCTCAGGCACTCTTCTCTTGTGTATGCAGACACAAACAGATATTCTCCAGTAGTCTCTCATCTTATTACTTTTCAGCCTAGAGACCAGTATAGCATAAGTGGAGGAGGTAGCAGACAACTGCAGCAAAATCACTGCAATTTCCCCTTTTTAAAACATATTTTTCTTGATTTTCATATATTAAAATTGCATAGTTAACAGCTTAAATATATTTTTCTAGCATAATGAAAATTTAAATCAACGTGTTACAACAAAAGCCAGTTTCTATAACATCTGTACTGGCAATAAGGATATTCCTTTTCAAGGGGAGGCTTCATCCTATATGTTGAAAGCATATTTTTTTTACATCCAAGTGCACGAAAAAGGCTTTACAAATAGAATATCATTATCATTATTATGATTGGGGGAAACCATGCAGAGACTGTGTATATTATTTAATATCCAAAGGCTTTTTTAGAAACCCAGAATCTCCATAGCCACCAGAGAAATCAGAACTAGGAACGCTTGTAGCAAACATTGTTAAGGATAGGTTGGGGGGTGTATGCCTCCCCCCAGATGTTGCTGGACTAAAACTCCCATCAGCCACAGATACCATGGGCAATGTTTGTGAATGATGGGGTTGTTGTCCAGCAACATCCATCCATGTTATAACATCCGTTATAACAGTGTCTAATAATGTCACAGTCACACACACACGAGAGAGAGAGAGAGAGAGAGAGAGAGAGAGAGAGAGAGAGACCATCTTCAGATGTTCAAAATGCCAGTAAAGCAGAAAGTTATGGAGGGGGGAGGGGACGCCTAGCCCCACCCCCTTCATCTCTGTTTTAGTCACCCTCCTCAACATATGGAGGGTGGCTTTCTGAAGGGCACAGCTTCCTCTGTCAGTGGAGGCTCTCCACATGGTTTCAAACCCAGGAAAATCAGGATTTGAAAGAGTCTCCATCAAAAGAGGAAAAGACAATCACTCTCAACATAAAGGTGGTGATGGAAATGGAGGGGGTCAGGGCTCATGTGCTTCCTCTCCTCATGTGTTTACTTTATTAGCATTCTGAATACCTAAATAGGGCTACAGTATTCTTTCTATCCTTCACATCTGTCCATATACTAGTATCTGGTCCCAGTAGTAATCTCTAATTAAAGTATATAGAATCTAAACTTTCCCAGTCCCCATACATATTATGGCATGTAATATATGCATTTCTTTTAATGTCGGCAGAACTGACATGAGATGGGAGTGTTATAATTATTCTGGATAAATGCAAACAATTTCCTATCACCACTGAAAGCACTTGAGCCAATTAATACAATAGTAACATTTAATCACAGGAGAAAATTACACAATTTCATGTGCTGAGAGCAAGCCAAGGAGAAAAACAACAACAACAATGCCATAAGGCTTATCATGATGCTTCCTGGAGGTTTAACAAAACACTGCAGCATTTAAACTGCATACATTGTTGAGAGATGTCTAAAATCAGGGTACCGGTTATTCTCTTAGTTGTTTTCCCTGTTCCTCTTTGCAAATTTTGATACAAACTGACCTGATTTGCACCTCCCCAACTAATGTGCAGATAGGAACACAGCTATCACATCTATGATTTTTGTGGATTTTGTATGTCCCTGAATTTTGTGATGCAGCTCTTGGCTCAAAAAACATACCAAAATGTATATAAGTTTGCATGTAAAAGGCATATTTTAGAATAAAATGCATTTAGAACTGCATACTTTGAGAGAAAATACATCTAGAACAGGGCTCTCCAACCTTGGGTCCCCAGATGTTGCTGGCATACAGCTCCCAGCATGTTGCAAAAACATGCTAGATCCTAATGTACCCAGTTCAAATCATGCACATTAGGAAGGAGAGAAACTCTGGCAGTGGTCCAACATTGTTTATTCTCGAGAATAGTGAGATGTGGGAGTTTAGCACTACAAAGCTGCATCTCAACATGAAGGCTGAAATCTTATCAATTTATACAGTATCTTCTGATGCAATCCCACGCATGCGCCATACTAACACAATTTTCTAGCTGTGAATGGAAAAATACAGTAAGATAAACAAAATCTTAAACATGCATTCTAAGCAACTGGAATAAAGGTTAGCCAGGGCAGGCTGCCTTCTCCAGTCCTCTCTCACCCACTGTATTTAGCTAGCTCAAGGAAAAAAGATAGGACAGCAGCATTCCTGACTCTGTCTCATATCAGCCTAAACACTACAGCAGAAAGTTACAGAGAGAAGCATTTCATTACTTTTAACTCATTAGTTACTGAATTTTTACAACAAGCATACCCAGCCAGCATGGCTAATGGCAAGGGATTCTGGGAGCTGTAGTCCAGCAAGATCTGGGGACTCAAGGTTGGAGAGCCCTGAGCTAGAATGTATATTGCATAGCAACGTATTTAAATGCATACTTAAATATGATGTGAAGAAGGAGCATAACTGTCTCCACTTTTTGGCATTTAGTTTGGTTGTAGGATATTATGGAGTTAAATTAAATATTGTGTGTATATGCTACCTGGTTTCAGACAAAAGGTTAATTGTCTGGAGGTCAAAAGTTTAGTTAGAATGTGGAGCTTAGGAAGTTGTGCTAAGAGGGGGAGGAGATTATAAAGTCCAAAGATCAGAGGGAGAAAGGGGGGAGTTTTAATTTAGGAAATAGAAACTTAGTTTGCAGAAAAACATAATTTTAAGAGATAAGCCTAAGATGGAAAGGCAGAGGGACAGAGAAGGAGAAGGAATGATGGAATGCCAGAGTCCTTGAGGAAAGAAAGAACTGGAACTGGAGAACTGATTGGGAAAGCTGGATGAATGGCATAAAGATATTGCTTGGATAAGGGACATGGATAAATTAGAGATATAGTCTACTTAAGTTAGTTGGATGTGTTTGTCCCTCTCTCTTTTTTTTATAACCACATTGCTATCAGGGCCGGCGCTACCGCTAGGCAAACTAGGCGGTTGCCTAGGGCGTGCGGCTGAAGAGGGCGCGGAAACGCTGCGCTCCTCTTCGCTGCCGCTGCGCCGCCCCTGCCAGGCCTCTGCCTCCGCTGCGCCGCCCCCGCCAAGCCTCCGCCTCCCCACCCTCCCGCCCGCCGCCGCGCCTCCCCCCGCCCGCCTGCCGCTGCGCCTCCCCCCACCCTCCCGCTCGCTGCCGCTGCGTCTCCCGCTGCCATCGCCACCCCCCCAACCCCCCCGTCACCTACCTTCTCCGCGTCGCTTCCGGAGCCCCGCCCGCGTTGTTTTGGCGGGAGGAAACAGGGCAACAGGGCTTAAACAGCCCTGTTGCCATGGTTTCCCCGGCAAAAAACAGCGCGGGGGTCGCGTCGCATCACTTCAGGAGGAGGAGGAGGAGGCAGCAGCAGCAGCAGCCGCAGCAGCAGCCGCCGCAGCCAGGGCGGGGGGGAAGGTAGGTTGGTGGTGGCGGCGCAGGGTTTTTTTTTTTTGCTGCTTTGGAGAGGGGGGGGCACTAAATATTATTTCTAATATTTGGCCTGGGGCGCCAAACTGCCCTGCACTAGTCCTGATTGCTATTATGTTTTGTGTGTGCGTGCGTGTGTGTGTTTGTGTCTGAATATCCATTCAGATTTTAAAACTTTTTGCTATTGACATTTTCCTTCAATAACATTTAACCTTTCTTATTTGAAATTTTGTAGGCTCTTGATTTTCCAGCATTCAAGATCACGTGGAGAGCCTCTATGGATATAGACGGCTCTTCTCTTCAGAAAATCACCCTCCATGAGTAGAGGGTGGTGGACACAATGACAGAGAGGGCTGGAGCTAGTGTGCTTCCTCTCCTTGTGTGTTTATTAGCTCTAGATATAAGATGCTTGAATATAGCTTGTGTCACTCATTCCCCAGAATTCTTAGAATAGGGACCTCTCTCTCTCTCTCTCTCTCTCTCTCTCTGAGACAGAAGCAACACCCTTCGCTTTTTCCCTTGCCCCTTATTGTGAGTATTCTGATAATGCATAATCACTACGTTGCCCACACTGGAGCGTCTGAAATTGTATGTACTAATAAGATCCTTGTGCTGCATCTCAGGTCATTTTCAATGGCTTTTTGAATTTCAGGAGTGGATTGTTGGCTATTGAAGGTTTTGATTGTAATAGGTTCTGTCACAGTACCACTGTGTGAACAGAAGCTCCCTACATAATCCTGTGAATGCTAGTCAAAATTTGTTTAATGGTGCAGTTAGTAGGCACTTACTCAGGAACCCCTATTCACAAAATCTGTCTTTTCAGTGGGAGATGGGTTTGTCTCTATGTATTTTCCATTGTGCTTTTATGCCAACTTATGATTATGTGTTTTTTCTATACCTCCTATCATTGTAATATATTGGCAGTATAAAAAGGGGAGTAGTGTTACAGTTTGCAGCCTTCTTCCACTTTATGCAGCCAAATGGGAAGAAATAAAACTGTTACAGTCTACTGGATTTGCAAGAGCTTTTATTTTTTCCTGCCAAACCACTGAGAAACAAAAGTAAGGGTCCTGAGGTCCAATCTAAACACACTTCATTCCCTTCTGCAGGAAGGGAACCCTGAGACAGAAGTGAGAGACACCTGCTTTTGCATTATAATATAAAATATATGAAAATAATACTAATTTGAGTATTTTTTTAAAAAATCTTCCCTGTTGTTCCATGTCACAAAGAAAAGGATTAGGATGAGCCATAGGACGATCAAGGCAACTTCCAACCACTGGTCATGAGCACTTTTCTTGTACTACCTAAGAAAAATGTCCACTGTTTACATTAGTCATCATGCTGTTTAAAACAAAAATTGGTTGTGAACCAGTTCCTGGAGTTGATATTTATAACCTCCTAGATAAATTAATAAAATTAAATAGTTTCAAGTTTCTCATATTCAATAATTTATTAAACTGAGTGCAGTGGGGGGGTTAGTCATTGTTTCAAAAGAAAAAGCATCAAGGATAGGTTATAATTATTCAGAACTTAAAGCGTTGAAGCAATTTTGATAATCAATAGCTGGGACCAAGGGAGATCAGGGTGTAATATTCAAAATGTGTTCAAAGTTGCTTCAGAACTATTGATTTGAAATTGACTGTACTCCAGCACTGCAGTTCTCTTTGAGTCATATGGGTATAATTATTCTGTCCTTCAGGAGACGGTATTGGTTAAAAAAGAGATCAACTGAACACAACTCCCCCCCCCTTTAATTGCATTGCCATCTAATACTGTGTAGGAAGGTGTGTGTGTGCTTCTCTCTGTCATTTGTTCTGCAGGCAAGAAAGAAGAATGATTGAAAGTGGGCGGCTCTTGACAATTTCCAAGTAGGCTTAGTCTCTTACAGGCTGTGAATCTAAAGCTTTTATATAAACTTAGAGAAGCATTTAGTTGTCAGGGGCATCCCTAACCATGTTGATACAGATGGAGTGACTAAACTTCTCTCTTTCCTGTTTATCATGTAAAAGGGATAGTTCCAGGCAGTGCTTACTTACCTGGCATGCCACTTAGAATGCCTCAAAAACATGGTGGGTATTACCTCAGATAAGTATTAGAGCTTTTCTACACAAGGCTGTTAATAGGCTCTTAATCTGCTTTATCTACTTTCAGTTTCGTTGCAAAATTGAGATCTGAGTGCTACATGAGGAGTGTTTACTTTCCTGCTTTTCTGATACGTAACCTCTAGGTGGTAGTGTGGTATAGTGGAATAGCGTAAATCCACAAGAAGAAATCACGCTTTCTTTCGCGTCCACAATTACATGCTGCATTTCCCCTGCTCTAAAAAAAACTTGCCAAAAGTGCTGGTTAGACAGAGAAGTGAAAGTGGTCGACCATGACGTCATCTAGAGAACCTGTAAACAGCCATGAGTAGGGAATGACGAGCACATGATAAATGCCTCCAATAGAAAAACCCTTACACTTGTTTCTTGACTACTGGAACAAGATCTGTATGTATTGCACTGTTCAAAAATATGTTTCATCTATACCAGTGATGGCGAACCTTTTTGAGCCCGAGTGGTGCCCAAACTGCAACACAAAACCAACTTATTTATTTCAAAGTGCCAACACTGCAATTAAACCTGAATACCGGGGTTTTAGTTTAGTAAAAACAACTCATACAGTTGTCCAAACTAATTAACATATTTTGTCTTAAAAGAAAAACACAATAACAGGGCTTTCAATGATACAAACAGTTTTTTATTGTAAGAAACATCAACTCAATTTTTTTTAATAGTACTACATTGTACATAGCCTGAAGGTAATTCAGATAAACTTTTTAAATAATTAGGCGCATGTATTTTTGGTTAAGGGATTCTCAACTTGTAATATGATTATATGCCAGACCGAAATTGTATGGGGCAAGCTTAACTCTGGGTCCTTTCCCTGCTTCTACAGGTGTTGGATTAGTAAAAGTAAAAGTCAACCTGTACTAGGATGAGCAAGATAAACAAGAAAACTAAACGTGCTTAACACATTTTAAACAACCTTTATGTCTTGGACTGCAAACACCTGCAAGGAACCCAAGGCGGCTTACATAATCCTCCTGCTGTCCATTTTATCCTCACAACAACCCTTTGAGGTAGGTTAGGCTGAGAGTCAGTGACTGGCCCAGTTTCTCCCAGTCCCAGTCCAACACATATATTATTTATATATGATAAAATAAATAATGAATATTAGAAACAATAAATATAATATTCATAATGATAAAAATAATGATAAAAGAGGATAATCCTGACAATAAAAATGATTTGATTGATTAAAAAAAACACCATGTAGACCCTTTCCTTACATTTGTCCAATTTTTCAGGCTGTAGTAAGTTTATAGTTCTTATTTATGCTAAAAATGATTAGTGGTTTATAATTCATGTATAAATAACTGTAAATAAAAGTATAAATAATGTTCATAAAGCCCATAGATATATTTCCTACATACTAGTAAATTGATAGATAAATCAATGTTAGATAAATACATAAATAATTTCATAAGTTCCAACAATTGATCATGAGATAATTAGGGACCTAGATACAAAATAATTAGGGACCTAGATACAAAATGGGGGAGGAAGGGAAGGAATCTGGAGGGGAAAGGAGAAGACCTCAAGCGTTTGGGGGAAAGCCAGGGAGAATGTGGGGGTCACCAAGAGAGAGAAGAAGGGAAGCCTGCGGCAGAGAAATAAAAGCAAGAATTTGTGGCGAGCAGAGGGAAAAGGCAACTGCTGCCTCCCCTCCCCTCCCTCTCTGGTGGCTGCCATCCACTCCTCTACCCGACGCCGGCGGGGGTTTGGCTCCTCTCCTCTTTTTCCTCCTTATCCTCATCCTCCGCCTCCTCCCCCTTCCACACAAACAGCACCAGCTTCTCGTTGGGAGGGAGGGAGGGAGGGAGGGAGGAAGGAAGGAAGGCAAGCAGGCAGCAGCCTCAGCCACCGCCAAATCCCGCCCGCGCCGCCTCACGAGACTACCGCCGAGAGACAGATACCCCAATCCTCCCTCACCCGCCATTCAGACTTGTGGAGGCTGCGGCAGCCGCCGGGACACGCCCCCCTCGCGCCTGAGGGCCAATCGCAGCATGGAGCTCAACTTAAAGGCACCTCCCCCCATCAAACTGTTCGGGTCGACGAACAGCCAAACAGGTCAGTTAGGCTTGGATCGCCCCTTTCCCCGCTGAGGACAGCCCTGCGAAGAGCGCCACTTCTCTCCAGGCCTGCCCACCCACCCGCCCCGCCCCTGGAGGACCTTGAGGACTGGCGACCTATGGCTCACATGCCCACAGAGAGGTCCCTGCATGCCAGCTGTGGCACGCGTGCCATAGGTTCGCCATCACTGATCTATACAGTGATGAGGGGTATCAATAAACAGATGATGAAAAAAACAAGACAAAATTCCCCCTGTATATGGTAGAAAAAGGAGTAGAAAGGAATTAAAAGCCACAAATAACGTTTGCATGTTGTTGACTTGAATCACATGGAAGTGTGTTTATGCAAAGTCTTCTGTATGGGTAGGACATGCTTTGTGTCAGTCTACAAGAGTGCTCTCCAACCTTGGGTCCCCAGATGTTGCTGGCTTACAGCTCCCAGCATACCCAGCAAGCATGGCTAATGGCAAGGGATTCTGGGAGCTGTAGTCCAGCAACATCTGGGGACCCAAGGTTGGAGAGCCCTGGTCTACAAGGTTAAGTGCACGCATGAAGCACTATTCTTCATAGAAAGGAATGAGAAGCCTCTGAATAAGGTTGATGTTTTTAATGTTTTAATAATAATTTCCATTAGAGATGCAAATGTTGCCTTGACTGAATTCCAGTGAAGATTTCTTTCAACAACAACAACAATAAAATAACCTGTCAGGGAAATATTACAGGTATCTGAGTATAATGTCCAGTTTGGGCCTAAGATTCATGGCCTTCCCTTCCAAATAAAAGGGAGCATCTAGGAACAAATGGACCCAAATTGTACTTCTGTTTGGTGTAATGCTGGAATAAGCTGCTTTATATTTTTTATGGGAACATAGCTTTCACACCCAGGTTCTCACACACAAAAAGCAAAGTACACACAGAGAGAGCAAAACAAATGTTTAAAACAATAATAATGCCTAAATGACTTTCTACTTCTTGCATTTTCAAAATTCCAGTTGGAAGTTTGGGATCTCTGCACTCTCTTTGTTTAGTCATGAGCCCATGACAGAGTATGGCCAGAAGATGCCAAATTCCAATAGAGACTTTCAGAGAAGCAAGTAGGGAGAGTTTCATTAAGATTCAGCTTCCTGTTTTACACCATCCTTTATTGCTTGACTCAAACTCTAAGGTGATTCATTAAATTATCTCGCACTGTGATGTGTATCTGCGAAACTCTCACTGCAATTGGCAGCATTCTTTCCCCAAACATCATGATAATTGATCATCTAAGAAGAAAGAAGAATAAAATCAGCAGCAGATTAACAAGAACTACAATTAATGATTCACTCAACTATTTCCAGCAGCATTCTGGCAACAACACTTAAACAAACAGGTTAAAGCATTAGGACAGGAGTGGGCAACTTGTGGCCCCCCAGATGTTGTTGGACTGGAGCTCCCATCAGCCCTAGCCAGCATAACCAATGGGGAAGAAGGAACATGGGACTTGCTGTGCAACAACATCTGGAGGAGCACAAGTCGCCCAGCCCCTGAATTAGGGCTTCAGAGAGATTCATCCCCCCCCTTTAAACTCATGTTGCCAATGCAGGTGTGTCTAAAACAACCAACTTCAAAGATCAATCAAATGTCTCCAGTGTGATCTGAGAAGTAGCTAAAGCTGGAATCGTATAGCAACTGACATGGAATAAGTGCCATCAAAATCACTGGGAGTTCAAGATGCACAGGAGCAGGCTGCACATATATATTCTACATAATAAACATTTATTTCTAACGCCCCTTACACCAAAGGGTGGGACTTGTAAAACATATACAATAAATATAACAATACAATATAACAATACGATACATCTCTGATCCTTTTCTGTAAAATTGTTATTCTATATCAGGGGTGGGCAACTTCAGGGGAAACGGGGGCCACTTTCGAACACCCGGACCCCTGCAGCCCAAAATGAGGTTAACAACAGCAACAACAAAAATCAAATGAAAACCATTTCTAAACAAATTAGGAAATAGAATTTGCTTTGAAGACCTAGGCATCAGTGGAAACATTGGTAGAAGCTTCCAGTGGAAATATCATGGTCCGGAGGACACCAGTTAATCTGCATATCATTACTGTTAATAATCATAGCTAAGGGTGGTTGCACACAGGACAGATTGCCTATGTTTAATCACTGGGAATGTTTAAGAGCTGGTTAAGCAGACATTTGACTACAGAGTTAAGCCCAGTGCTACCAGCTCTTTTTACTGGTTCAGTGAGGGAGCAGAGGAATGGTAATACCACGTTTGATGGATGGAGCTTCAGAACACCTTACATATGCGATATAGTTCGTTTCTAAGTGGTGAAGCTCTAGGTCTTGGATGTCTGAATCTACTTGAGTGATTCTTTTGCATGGAACTTTCTTAGAAGTTTTAGTTATTAACAATCAAATCTGTGCTAGAGAGTTATATACAGACTTTATAATATTTTAATAATATGTACCCATTGCACCCATAATATTTTAATAATATGTAACCATTAATAATATTTTAATAATATGTACCCATTGCAGTCAATGGAGTTTGGGTTGGAGCTTCATCACAATGGGCACTGTAGAAGCATGTTTTGCCAAGGTCTTAATAATGGCACTAGCACCCACAACCAAACATTTTTTGTTGTCTGACAAAGAATGATCTCTTTATTACCTAACAGCTCAAGGGAAAACCACCAAAACTCTATACAGAAGCTTCTCCTATCCTGCTTATATTCTATGTAATTCTTTTTTCTTTTTTCTTTTTTGTGCTACAACATAAAGCTGAATCCCTGACAGAACCTAAATAGTGTGCTTTATTAGGGATTCTGGACCTGAGTGTTCTGGTTGTTTGGATAAAGAACTGAAATCTTTATTTCCACATGGCACTATCTTTGGATCCTCAGGCTTAGCTTTGTGTTCTGTTTTGTGCTTTTAGCCTCGGTCAGTGAAACTGAAATTTTTTGAGAAAGTGGTAAGCCAAAATGTTTAACTATAGTATGTTTAACTATAAACATACTAACCAGAGAATAAGTATTTTCTCCAAAGGACAATAATAGGTTTATTTAAACTTAACTGATGAGGAAATAAGTCTCTATAAGTCTCCAGATCCTGCCTACAAGGCCAGTTCACAGGTCACAACAAGCCAGGTTTTCAGGGGATGCCTGGCTAATGGGTATCAAGCAGCATGCTTGTGTATACTGCCTGATCACTCCTGATTGGCTCCTCTTGCATGTGGGAGTGGCTAAACAAACCATAGACCCAATGTCCATGGTTTGTTTATTGTGGGAAGTGGGAATTCTGGCTTGTCTCTCCCCCAAACAAGCTATAAAAATGACACACTCCACACTGTGGGCACGCACGCGCGTGCACACACATGCACACACACACACACGTAATACACACACAAAGAGACTCCTGTCCTGCTTTCTACACCCATAAACACCTCAGCAATCACCCCTCCA
This sequence comes from Shinisaurus crocodilurus, assembly GCA_021292165.1. Lineage (NCBI taxonomy): Eukaryota > Metazoa > Chordata > Lepidosauria > Squamata > Shinisauridae > Shinisaurus > Shinisaurus crocodilurus. Next base: position 235,622,978 of record CM037876.1, read on the forward strand.
CCCTGCACAGCATACCCAAAGTTGCTCCACCACCCTGCCCAACCTCCCCCACAATCATCCAACTTCTCCAGTTGCCCCTCCATCTCTACCCAACCCCCATCACTGCCCATCGCTCCATGTGGGGCCCAGAGACATTCTGTAGAAATCAAGATGGCAGCTGGAGCCAGGTTCTTCACTTTGCAGTGTGCCCTAGCTGTAAGTTCTAAAAAAAATGTTATTCTTGTTGTTCTTTCTTTCTTTCTTATATTTATACCCCGCCTTTTCTTCCCCGCAAGGAACCCAAGGCGGCTTACGTAATCCTCCTCCTCCTCCTCTCCATTTTATCCTCACAACTAACCCTGTGAAGTAGGTTAGGCTGAGAGTCAGTGACTGGCCCAAAGTCACCCAGTGAGCTTCAGGGCTGAGCGGGGACTAGAACCCGGATCTCTAGAGTCCCAGTCCAACACTCTCACCACTATGCCACACTGGCTCTCACACTTGTTCTTGTTTAAAAAATAACAACCTGAAATGTTGAAACATTTAAACATTAATAAAAGAAACATTAAAATAATTAGGGAGGGATATAAGGCTTCACAGACACCAAAGTAGGTGCCTGGGGGGCATCTGGAACCTATGGGCGACACACTGAAGACTGCTAAGAGGTGGCCAAGTGCATTACCGCAGGGGCCTGGCCCAGCCAAGGCCACCTCCATTTAGATTCGAGGATAATCAGGGATAGACAAAACCACTTGTGTGAAAGATGACATACAGTTCATTGAATACAATGATGGAAAGTGGAAGCAGATAATAAACAATCAGGCAACGATAAGCTTACATAGGTCCCTCAGTCACAGGACTTCCAAATACAATGGACATTGCTCCACTGCCAGAGCACTGTTTGCTTGGACACTTGCACGTTCCTCGTTCCATGCCAAAAGCCAAAGCACAAGCGAATGAGCTATGGATTTTATAGAGGTCTCCCTAAATTCTAGAAAGTGCCAGACACTGCCTGAAGTTGCCAGAAGCTGCTAGCAAGGAAAAACATAAGGAAGGGAGGGCAGGGGGGGGAACCCAAAGTCCCAATTAACTTCTTCAGTAGAAGTGTGTCCTTATATCAGGAATGAGGTAAGCAGTTCACAGCAGCCGGTAGCTGCTCATCTTACGTTTTAACTGTGGTTCTTGGCACAGTACAATTTTTTTTCTCACAGCAATTAAACCCAGCAAAACTCTATTGCTTTCTTTGCTACACTAAAAGCCTGTGCTGGACACTGTGAATAGTTCATGCTAACTCTTCGTCACAATGTCTTCTGATTATTGATCCCAATACACCAAGTATGGATTTCCCCTTTTTCTCTTCCATTTAAAAGGTGTGCCCTGCTCCAAGCAGTGGCAAAACATGCTCGGTAGCTCTGCTGCTACCCTGACACACTTTGAAAATGGGAGCAGTGAGGCTGCTAGGCACGCTCTTGGAATGGTGCACCCCTTTGCACTGGAAAAAGGAGGAGAAAATAAAGGGGGAGGATCAATCTTTTGGCTTCTTCATAAACAGTAAGCATTACTAAAACTCCCCAGCCTGATCATTTGAACCCCACCCAATAGATGTTCATCACCCAGCTGATCTTTGGGGGGGAATCCCCCCTCCTCACTGCTGCCCTCCCCCAAATGTGGCGAGGCTCAGCTGGACTGGACGTTTGTCCAAGTCCTATAAAATACAGATATCAGATAACATGTGTAGCGGACGGGACCCCTTACTCCAAAGCCCACACCCTCAATGAGTACTTCACTCTCACCAAGTGCCACCTTGTATTGGTCACTTCAGACTTGAAGCTGTCTTCTTAAACTGCGTTAGCCGATCATGTGTATTAGGCCTTATATGTAGCTGTTCACCCACATTTGTTTGTCTTTATTAAGAGCAGTTTGTTTTATTTGATTACTTGAAGCAGGGTGCCCCTCCGTTAATTCACTTCTTACTTTCCTGTCACCAGTCAGACTCTGGACATGTAGAACTTTGAATAAAAAGATTGATTTATTGTTCTAACAAAGGCTCTAAACTGATATTCAACTCAGGCACAGATAACTTGGATTTTCAACAGTTACATTCAAACTTGTTCTTTGCTTAGATTCAGGTTAAAGGCAGGCAGATGTTATACAGTGCTCTTTGTATCAACTTGGTTGCTTGAAGTTACAGTATCAGACCAGGGAACTTAACTGTCCCTCACACTAGTTCAGAGCTTGACCTTCTTCCTCAGACAGAAGGTCCCTCATTCCCTAAGCGGAAACTCCTGTGAACTGTTCTCTACTAACACCTTCACATTTGCTTTCTCACAACTTAGTACTAGATTTCCTGAACTCTTCTCTTCAGTACCACCTTTCCCTACCTACTCTATTGACCTCCCACTCCCTCTCTCACTCCAACCCACTCTCTCCCCAACTGACAACTGACTCCCCTTTAACTGCCAACTCCCTGGGGTTCTATGCTCTCTGCTTCAACCAATCAGAGCCTCTGGAATGTTCAGGTTGGCAATGGCCCCTCCCCGGGCTTCTGCCTGTCACTCCACCACAACATGCATTAAAGTGGAACCGATTTATTAACTAGAGCTGCAGTAATTAAACTGTGAGGCTAGCATAAAACCACTAGTCAAGGACCAAATGGAACAAAAACATTTTCAAAATCTGCTCAGAACTATTGACGAGGGTGCCGTATCCACTTCCCAGGGAAAGGGGTTCCAAAGATGTGGGGGCAACCACTGAAAAGGCTCTGCCGCTGGCACCTGCCAAACTGATGGTTCATGATGGTGGGCCAGGGAGCAAGGTCCCCAAGGCCAATCTCAGGGCCCATGCAGGTTCATATGCATTTGGGTGGCCCTTCAAGTAACTTGGCCTCAAACTGTTTAAGACTTTAAAGGTCAAAACCTGCAGTTTATAGTGATCCTGAAAACTAATAGGCAGCTAGTGTAACTGGCACACAATTAGTGTCTCCAAATGTCTGGCCCCACCAAGCAATCTGGCAGCTTCATTTTGTCCCAGTTTCCAAACTGGCTTTAAAGACAGACCCACATAGAGAGCATTATAATATTCTTGTCTGGAGAAGAAGGAGGAAAGACAGCTCCATTGACTCCTGTGCCAATTCCCTCCTCATTACAAAACAGAGCTTTGCCTGTGGGAGAAGGATCATGCTTAGTGTTTTATATTTATTATGATGATGTTCTTTTAAAAGCAATGTCATTAAAAAGCAATATTTTTTAAAAAGCAATATCCCAAGCAATCAGTCAGTCAGTCAGGCGATCACTCGTGACCGAGTAAGATTGTCTTCCAGGATGAAAAAAAAAAAAATTACAAAAAGGAGATTTTAAAAGGAGGAAAATTCTAAAGAAAATTGTGTAGACTCTAGCGGTGGGTCCGTAAGTGACTGTGGAGGCCAATTCTAGATCCACACAGCTTCCCACAGTGAGGACACAGGTTACCAGATGGAAGATGGTCCTGTAAAGGATTCGTTTGACGTGCTTTTCACTTAGCACGTTTCTCCCTTTCACCTTGCACTCGAGTTTCTTCAAAGTCCATGGATCCTTTGTGAAAGGCCAACCTCCAGTTAGATCGTTCATGGGCCAGAGCTTCCCAGTTTTTGATGTTTATATTGCGGTTTTTTTAGATTAGCCTTAAGAACATCTTTAAACCTCTTATATTGACCACCGATATTCCGCTTTCCATCCTTGAGATGGGAATAAAGTAACTGCTTTGGGAGACGGCAGTCAGGCATTCGAACAACATGACCGGTCCACTGAAGTTGGCGTTGAAGGATCATTTTTTCAATGCTAGTAGTCTTTGCTTCTTCCAGTACACTGACATTTGTTCGCCTATCTTCCCAAGTAATTCGCAGGATTTTCCGGAGGCAACGTTGATGAAATCTTTCAAGGAGTTGGAGGTGACGTTTATAGATAGTCCATGTTTTGCAGGCATACAATAAAGTTGGTAATACAATGGCTTCATAAACCAGTGTTTTGGTCTTCTTACAAATATCCCGATCCTCGAACACTCTATGTTTCATTCGAGAAAACGCGGCATTGCGGAGCTCAGACGATGCTGGATTTCACTGTCGATGTTAGCTGTAACAGAAAGATAGCTGCCAAGATAGAGAAAATGATCGACATTTTCCAGTATTGTCCCGCCAAGCTGGATAGATGGCATCACCAAAGGGTTAGCTTGCACTTGCTGATGAAGCACTTTGGTTTTTTTGATGTTAAGTGAGAGACCAATTTTTTCGTATGCTTCTGCAAAAGCATTTAGGATAGTTTGGAGATCATCCTCTGAATGTGCGGAGACCACATTATCATCAGCATACTGAAGTTCCACAACGGAGGTTGTAATTACCTTACTTTTTGCTTTCAGCCTGCTGAGATTAAAAAGCTTTCCATCTGTTCGATATATAATTCCCACACCAGTGGGAAGTTTCCCCTCGACAAGATGTAAAATCATGGCGATGAAAATAGCAAATAATGTTGGGGCAATAACACATCCCTGTTTAACACCTGATCCCACTTTAAATGGAGCACCATGAGAGCCGTTGTTGTCCAAGACCGTAGCCGTCATGTTGTCATGGAGAAGTCGCAAGATATTCACAAATTTAATGGGGCATCCAATTTTCATAAGGATAGTCCAGAGAGCTGTTCGGTCTACAGTATCAAAGGCCTTAGCAAGATCAATAAATGCCATATAAAGGGGTTGATTTTGCTCCTGGCATTTTTCTTGGAGCTGATGTGCAGTAAAAATCATATCTACTGTCCCTCTAGAGGGGCGGAAACCATATTGAGTTTCAGGGAGGATCCCAAGCAATATTACAGCAATATCATATTGTTTCCCAGAACTTAAGGTAGGCAATGTTTTCTCTGAGTAGAGTAAGGCTGAAATCAGTTACTACTGAGTAATGTCACAAACATATGATTCTGCTACCTCTTTGAGTTTTCAGGAGACTCAAGGAGCCTTTCTTCTCAAAGTGCTTTACATTTTTTGCAATATTACGTTGAAAGCAGATAATGGAGATTATTGAGCTAGAGACTGTAATTAACATGTTCTGTCAGACTTCAGCACTTCAAGCAATTAAAGTAATTGAGTAGAAGTTTTTTGGGGTTTTTTAATCTATGTCTGGCAAACTCGAGCAATGCATAGAAATGAACGAGTAATGTACATAGTGGCAGCAAGGAAGCTGGACATTAGAGGAGGTAGTGAGATGAACAATGAGCATTCCAAGTTTTGATGTGGGTTCTTACCAAAGGGCTCATTTTGATTCTAAAGAAAATATGGTTCTACTGGTGGAAAGAAATCTTGAATCTGACTTGTTTTGGTAGTAAATTAGAACTTGAAAGGTAAAGTTTTATTGGTTAAATGTAGTGATCTTTGAAATTTGGGGTGCGAGATATTGATTTAAGGGGGAAATAGGTGGTGGTATGTCTTTGGGTAAATAAGCCTGGTTGGTATCTTTGGGAAGGATTATATTAGAAAGATGATTTATGAAGATTAAGCAGAAATTTTAGATATGTCCTAGATTGGTAGAAGAATTAGAAGAATTAACATATATGTTTATTGTTAATAATTCTTTCTATTTTGAACTTGTGAGGAGGATGAATAAGAAGATGAATGTTTGACAATAGGGAAAAAATAAAATTCATGTGTAAACTACAGAGTAGTGTACATAAGGTTGCTTATATTTTGTTGTGGGTAAAATCGGAAGTCCATTTTAATTTTTGTATAGTTGTGCTTTTGTGATGATGTTTGTTTGTGTTTTATTTTTATTTATTTATTTATTTTTGGAAAATAAAATTAAAATTAAAAAAAATAAGGAAATAAATCTGAATCCCTCAAGAGCAGGCACAGGTGGGGGGGCACATATCCCAGGCAAAATCTGGACAAGAGTGCAAAATTAAATAAATATAGGTACTAAAATAATGTTCAATTATGACACACTTTCTTTTCCATAAGGAATAATTCAGCATGTTTTGAAGATGACGGATGACCACTCCAATAGGGGTGGACAAACGAGCAGTGTTCAAGATTGCCAGGATTCTCCGAACATCATCTCACTGCTTGTCTCGTGCCCAATTCCCATTCATATTTGCATTCCTTGCTCTGTGCAAATGGGGAACTCGCGCAAATTGAGCAGCGATCATATGGGAGATTTGCACAGGTTTCCCCAAATTTGTGCAAGTTTCCTAATTTGCACAACTTTTGTCCATAGACCAAAGCAGGGCTGATTCAGTTTACTGTGGAAATTTGAGCAAATCAGGAAATGGATGCAAATCAGGAAATGGATGTGCATCAAACTGGAAATTGGAAACAAGATGAACCTGAGCATGTGTTCATCTGGGAGTTGTAGGCCAAAAACATCTGGGGACCCAGGGTTGGAGAACACTGATGTAGAAACTAACATGGCCATATTTCTATTTTAAAAATTTCAGCTGATTCTTTCCAAAATGTTCAGTGAATCATCATGCATATGTGTTATTAGACATTTTCTAGAAACTTTGCAGTGAGATCACTGGCTCATTCTTAGCTGTGATTTGGGAACACTAAAAGTATACTTCTAGATCTGTTCAGCTGGTGTTATGTGCAGTGAGACCGAAATGGTAACATTTCTCAGCAGGCTGATTCTGATGGGCAAACCCAATTTTCATTAAATAATTGGGAATAGCATTTTAGGAGAGTGGCTGCAGAGATGAATTATACTGACTGTATGACTGCTCTGCTCATCTTCCAGGATATTTTCTGTTTGTGGAAATTTATGCAGATAGATATTATATTTCATTAAAAAAAATATTATGGAAGCAAAGAGCAAATGGATTTGTTTACTGCTATTCATTCAAGATCTTTCTGTACAAAAAAAGGAGAAAAGTTCCACTTACCCAGTCAAGCAGCAGAAATAATACCATGTGATTTAAGAGGCCAATCTGATATTGGAAACAACATATAAAGAACAGCTTTCACAAACAGTTCACAGACAGCCCAGAGGCTGAAATGTGTTTGTTCAAACTGTTCATTAAATAATCATAACTTAGGAACGTAAAAGTCTGAGTGACTCTTTGGTCTCTTTCTTGTACAACATGAAAAAAGGAAGGCAGAATTGTTATAATGGGATAAGGTATATTCCGCCATTTGCCTACTCAAATTAAAAGTAAAGGCATGTAGAAGTCAAAAATGTGGGTCTAAAACTTTCTGAGCCAAATTAAGGGCACAACACAATCCTATAATATGTTTAGACAGTTGGAGCTGGGGCTCCGAAAAATCCTATGGCCAACTAGATGCTGTCTAGCGGCCATAGGATTGCACTGCACATTGGATATTTTATTCTTGCTATTCACACATTCAGAGTATTTCTGAATTATACTAAATGAATCCACAAGCACAAGATCAAACATGATTTATGAGCCAGCAAAAGTTTGACACATTCTTTTGTAGGGATGTGCCTTACAATTCTATTTGGGGGTTATGTTTTGTTTTGTTTTATATTAAAAACTTCATGTCTTTGTTATTCATTTATAAACATTATATTTGTTTTGCTATTCATTCATAAAAATAGATTCATTTTCATTTCTCATGTTTCTTTTCTCTTTCTTTCTGTTTTTAAAAGTAATGTTATTGCCCATATTATATGAATACAATAATATTCAATACAATAAAGTTCATAATAGTAAAGATTATCAATAATCTATATACATTAGGATATATAAAATACACATATGTCAAATTTACCCAAATACATATCAGTAACAATAAATAAATAAATAAATATCAATACAAACAAATATATGTAGTAATAAATACTATGCCAACTTTACTCACTTTATGAAACCACTCCAAGTAAAACATATGGCTGAGCAGCATCTTGTACTCTCAAATACCAATGCATTATAAATAAACACTTTTGAGCAAACTTGTCATTTATTTGTCACAGTAAACTAGTTGGACTAGGTCTGCACTCACATATCTCCATTACAGTCCTTAACGTTTCATATATTAATCTTTGATTCTTATCCACCTGTTGCATGTTTTGTGCAGTGGAAGCCTTGCACAGCGTACGTGATTTTTGTACTTACCAGCTGATTTTCACATTACTGATAAAGTGATTTCCCTATTCTTGTGGCAAAGCTATTCTTGTGATACACAAAAACATATGCAAACTTATGTACAATATTTTGTACACTGCTAAATTGCAAAAAAAAAATGTGGGGAAGGAGAGCTGAGAAGATATCTATGTAAGAGAATGCAAAATAATTGGACATGTGTGACATCAGGGAGGAAAGTAAAGCTGAAAAGAAATCTTCATTACTGAAAACATGTGATTTAAAAGAAATGCTTTCATTCCACTTAAGGTTGGAGGACAACATGCAACATAATGGCTATAATGGAAACGGTTATGAAATGCTTATCCAATATTCATTGCTCGCAAATATCACAGTATTGCTGGGTAAGGGTGTGTGAGGAATATGTTTGGGGGGTGGGAATCCATTTGATTTCCTCAGTTCAATGGGTTCCATTCTGCTTCACTTGTGCCAGCTCCGACTCGCTGCAGTGCAGATCGAGCCAGCTCGCGCACGTCCATCTGTAAGACAGATCACAATCTGCATATTTTCCTCTAACCACCAATGGAATTTGCACAAAACAGCACCTGGAAAGCACCTGGTTTTAACACGACTTGCACAATTTGCACAAATCTTGCTAAGCCACATGTTTTTTGGATGCCGTTTTGTGCAAAACCAGCCATTTTTGCACGAAATAGCCCCCGAGAAACATGTAGCTTAGCAAGATTTGCACAAACCACAATACGTGGTTGTATTAAAACCACATGCATTCCAGGTGCTATTTCATGCAAATTCCATTGGCAGTTATGGAATAACTGTACATGCAAATCATGTACATGCAAATCATGGTCTGGACATCCACAAAAAAACCTCGACTTGGCCCGACTCATCAGATCGGAAGCAGGCAGGAAGTCCAGTGAGCTCAAATGAGCTGGATTTCCCTGTTTTGGTACATCCCTACGATTGTTGGGAGTTTTTTTTTTTTAACAACTTTTGCATTATTGAGCCAGTGTGGCATAGTGGTGAGAGTGCTGGACTGGGACTTGGGAGATCTGGGTTCTAGTCCCCGCTCAGCCATGAAACTCACTGGGTGACTTTGGGCCAGTCACTGACTCTCAGCCTAACCTATCTCACAGGGTTGTTGTGAGGATAAGATGGAGAGGAGGAGGAGGAGGATTATGTAAGCCGCCTTTGGTTCCTTGCAGGAAAAAAGGTGGGGTATAAATATAATAAATAAATAAATAAATAAATTTAAGGTCACATAAACTGAGTGCATGTTGAAGCAAGACAAATATTACATATATACTCACAGGAGAATGCAGCACAGATGGAGAACTGCCAGATATGACGATATTCCCTTCTTCTCCATCAACATCCAAATTTGACCAGGTTTTCGTTTAAATATTTTTAGTTTCATTTGTTTCTTTAACAATATGACCAGAGCAGAAGGTTGGAAGAACTAACACAGAAGTATTTTTTTCCTGACAAAATAAGAGTTACAGAAGATTAACTTACTTTGCGAAATGAATATAAATATACAGTTAAGGGAATGATCCTACATATCAGGGGTCTTCAAACTACGGCCCGCGGGCCGGATCCGGCCCAGCGTGCCCTTCTATCCGGCCCGGCTCCGTAGGCCTGAACTGGGCCCGCCCGGGCTCTCAGCCGCCCGAATGGGCTTGCCATTTTCTTCGCTCTCCCCGGAGAGCCAGCTGCGTGGGCTATGCTGCCCGCGCTGGTCCCGTCGCGTCATCTCCGGCGCGGCGGAAGTGACGCGCGGGACCCTGCTCCGTCGCGCTGGACCCCCGCACTCTGTTTTTGAACAGAGTGCGGGGGTCCAGCGCGATGGAGTGCAGCAGAATGCCGTGGCTCCGGCGGTGGTGGTGGCAGCGGGGTGGGGACGGCGGCAGCGGCGATGGTGGCGGGACTCTGGCGGTGGGGGCGGGGCTTCGGCGGCAGCAACAATGGCGATGGGGCTTCGGCGGGGACGGCGGGGACGGGGCTTCAGCAGCGGCGGCGGGTGCAGGTACGGCGGAGGGGGTGGCGGGGTGGGTCTGGCGGTGGCAGCGGGGGTCCTGGGGGGGCTTTGGCAGCAGGGGGGCGACAGCACGGTGGGGCTTTGGTGGGGACGGCGGCGACAGGGCTTCGGCGGGGACGGCAGGTGCAGGTACGGCGGAGGGGGTGGCGGGGTGAGTCTGGCGGTGGCAGCAGGGGTCCTGGGGGGGCTTTGGTGGCAGGGGGGCGATGGTGTGGCAGGGCTTCAGCGGTGGCGGCGGGTGCAGGTACGGCGGGCGGGTGGCGGGGGTCTGGCGGTGGCAAGGGGGGTCCTGGGGGGGCTTTGGTGGCAGGGGGCGATGGTGCGGTGGGGCTTTGGCGGCGGCAGGTGCAAGTACGACGGCAGCGAGGGTGGTGGCGGGATGGGTCTGGCGGCGACGGGGGGGATCCTGGGGGGGCAGGGGGGCTTTGGTGGCAGGGGGCTATAGTCCGCCCCCCCAACAGTCTGAGGGACAATGAACCGCCCCCCTGTTAAAAAAGTTTGAAGACCCCTGCTACATATCATCGGGGGGGGATAGGATAGTTTGGATTCACGACAGCTCTGAGGTCGGAGGCAGCACTCTGACCTTGGAGCTGGAAATGAGAGCTCTGACCCCCACCCCCACCCCCTTGTTGCTGGCATGGAAGGAGCCAAGCCGGCTGCTCCCTGAGGTCGGGAAATCAACCTCAGAGAGGAGCAAAAGGGGGCATTTGGGAGGCAGGGAGGGTGTTCTCAAGCTGCTCCAGCCTCCTTCCCTCTCCCTTTGAGATGCCTTTGCTGAAAATGGCCATCTAGCGAAAATGCAGAGCGGGAGGAGCGGGGAGGAAAAGATCACCTCTGCTGCTCCTCCCGTTCTGCATTGGATGAGCATGAGCCTCCAAGTTCAGAGGCACACACTCATCTCAATAGGATTGTGCCCTAAATAATCTTGATTCAAAAGATATGAATGTCAAAGACGTTTGTTCAGTTACGCTCTAAATGAAGCTTTCTTGGCTATAAATGTAATAAACAAGTTGGTGCCAATTTGTATATACCAGTATAACATTGGGGTTATCTTGCATGACTTCTTCAGATAGGTTTTCTTTTTAAAATGTTTTTTTTTGGGGGGGTCATCCTTTAGAAAGCTCCTTCTTTTACGTGTTTTTGGATGTCAGTTTGGTGCATGGGTCATATGCCATACATCACTATTCAGGCTTAATTTTTGGTTGACCCTGGGACCATGCTTGGGCATATTCTGGGGGGCCATAGAATACTTCAGTTTCCCAGATCCAAGGTTGGAGACAGAGCTCCGACTTCAGAGCTGGGAATCTGCGTTCCAATCCCCCTCCTGCCCCACCTCTCAGCTGGAGTGGAAAGAACCGTGCTGGCGACCTTTCCAAGGTCGGAAACTTGACCTCGGAGAGGGAGTAAAGGGGGTGTTCCGGGGGGAGGGAGGAGAGGAGATTGCAGAGGCCAGGCTTCAACATATCCTGTGTCCTCTGCAGCCTCTTTCCCTCCCACTCTGAAGCGCCCCAGCTAGATGCTGAAAATGTCCATCTAGCAGAAATGCAGAGTGGGAGGAGTGGGAAGGCAGAGATTGCCTCCGCCGCTCCTCCCACTCTGCACAGGATGCTTGTAAGCCTCTGAGTTTGGGGGCTTATGAGCACCAAGGGCGCAGGCGCAGCCCATAGGATTGTGCCCTTAATCATATTTATTTTCTCTCTCTCTTATGATATTTCGTTTATAAAAGCTATTAGCAATATACTGTGTGTCTTTCTGTGTGTGGGACCAATCCTAACTGCCTTTCACAGCCACTCAAGATTAAGTGGCTTAATTAAGGGTTTAAGATGGGGTGGGGTTCCCCCTCTACTGGTGGAGAGGAGCTCTTCCAATGGAGGGAGCCCATTCACTTTGGAGGTCCCATTTATGTCTGCAGAAAGTTCTGCAGTCATAAATCTCCTGCTAGATGTGTTCCCAGAGCAGAAGGCACCAAAAGAGGGCATTCTGGGGATGGGTCAGGAGTGGGTCCAGGCCAGCTTTAGATTCACTGGATCCAAAGCCCCTCCATTTCCCATGGAGGAGTCTGAATCAGGCTCCTCAGCTATTCCAGGTTGGAGCTGGAATAATCCCATTGTTTTCAAAAGGGAGGTAATTTGAAAAGAAAGACCCACCAGGAAAAAGCATGACAAAGCCAGCTCCACACCTCCCACCCTGGGCAACATCAGCCAGTAGTGTTTTGAAAGTGATGGAGGATCCCACTTAGGATTTCTCTCAAAGGCAGGCATTCTATGATTCTATGGTGTCACAATGGTGTAACAAGGATTATTATTATTATTATTATTATTATTATTATTATTATTATTAAAGTGTTGACAGGGTATGTGTGTGCCCTGTTTCAGCTCTGCCTCAGGCTGCAAATTGTCTTTGGCCAGTGTCGTCCATACTTGGAAAATTGAAAATATTGCAGTTTGCATACACACCCACCCATAAGGATATATGTGAGTGTACCTTTGAGGCATCTCAGTTTCTGTTACTCCTGGGGTGGGTGGGTTCCTGGGTGTTCCTCTCCATCACTATTTGACTCTCATTGGCTGAGAGGAGGTTGCAATAAAGGTTACAGTTAGCATCTGTAGTATTCCTGACTTTGAGGACAGATATTCTGAAAGCTGACCTATGTATGTATCTATGTATGTCCCTTGAATCCCAAAATAAAGAAGTATATTCTACTCTGCAAATATTGTTTGGATGGGAAATCTCCATTTTTTAACCAATTTTCTTTTAGCTTTATTTATTTATTTATTATATTTATTAATCGCCCATCTGGCCGGTCACCTGGCTACCCTGGGCGATGTACAACCAAAATAACACAATAAAACAATACAATAAAATATAATAATTAAAACAGTATAAAAAAATTTTTAAAATCCTAACCCACCCCATATTCCCGCCTGAACAGCCATGTTTTTAATGCACGGCGGAAGCTCATCACGGAGGGGGCATGGCAAAGATCACTAGGGAGGGAGTTCCATAATGTGGGAGCCGCCACAGAGAAGGCCCTCTTCCTAGACCCCACCAGCCTGGCTGCTCTGGCTGATGGGATAAGGAGAAGGCCGTCTGTGGCAGATCTTGTTGAGCGGCCTCCTTGGTGTTGCTGGAGGTGCTCCTTGAGATAAACTGGGCCGGAGCCGTGTAAGGTTTTAAAGGACAAAACCAACACCTTGAATTCAGCTCGGCAAGCAACTGGTAGCCAGTGCAACTCCTTAAGCACTGGCATGATGTGATCACGCAGGTGGCTGCCCTTAATCAGGCGAGCCGCCGCGTTCTGTACCAGCTGAAGCTTCCGAACCGTCTTCCAGGGTAACCCCACGTAGAGCGCATTACAGTAGTCTAGGCGAGAGGAGACCAAGGCATGAACCACTGATGGGAGCAGGTGATTAGGAAGTTAGGGGCGCAGCTGCCGTATCAGATGGAGTTGATACAGCGCCGCCCGGCTCACAGCTGACACCTGAGCCTCCATGGACAGCTGGGAGTCTAGAATGACCCCCAAGCTGCGGACCTGGTCCTTCAGGGGTAGATGTACCCCATTCAGCACCAGGTCAACATCCCCTAACCTCCCCTTGTCCCCCACCAGAAGTACCTCGGTCTTGTCGGGGTTCAGCTTCAGCATGTACAGCATTATATTCAAAGGAACTCTCCTTTGTTTAGTGAAAGTTCTTCAAGTAACCATAAGGTTTTAATAATGGGGAAGGACATTATTGCTCCTGTCTGAAAATTAAAATCCCTGAGTTTGGGCTTTTCTTCATTACTACCTGTAGAATGAACAGTTACAAAGAAAGAATATGAGATTCCTCTCTCTGTAAGAAATCTCTCTCTCTCTCTCTCTCTCTCTCTCTCTGTGTGTGTCTGTGTGTCTGTGTGTGTGCATATACATGTTATATAGATGTGTACATACATGTACATGCACACATGCAAACACACACATACATGCGCATCAGTTTTGGACAAAGTCCAAGTAGAATTGGGCCCCTTCAAAGTATTCCTTGTACTTCCCAAGGTGAAGCAGGCTTCCCTCTGAAGCCACCCGAAGCAAAGCCAGGCCAGGAGAAGGCTTCATTATTTATTCGTACTCAGAGATTCATAGATTGTGTCTCCAAATAGCATCTTTGGGTTTCATTTCTCTAAAATGCTGATGAGGGGGGAAGAGTGGAGTATGCTTGAGTGACTGACAGTTCCTTTTTAATCGATCCTAGGGCATGTTTTATCACTTTGCTTCTGGGAAGGGCAAGGAGGAGACTGTGGGATGGCCATTCTTCCAACATCACAAGGCTTCACTGTGAAAAAAGCCTTGAAGTAGCCTTCAACTGGTTTCCATCCCCATAATTCCCTAGTTCCTGCACCCTATCATTCTAAATCTTCGCAAATTTCTTGCCTGGGGACACCTCTATCATGTGTGCCATTTTCATAAAAAATTGCCCCCCCAATAAAACACATTCGAGGACTCCCCTTCCACATGAATCACTGCACCTATCCTTCTGAAACTTCATACTTGGGGACAACTCTAGGCTGTCTGTCATTTTCAGAACAATGGTCCACAAGGACTATAGGGGATCCGTTTTGGGTTACCTTCATAATGTCAAGACTTGATCCCCTCAGAAAGGGCACCGATCCCTGTAAATTTTATCCAATTCAGGCAAGAAACAAACAAAAAAGATATTAATAGTTCCCTTTTAAATAATCAAAATATAAAAGTGCATAGCACATAAACCACTCCACTCCACTGTAGAGCTCTCCATACGATTGGGAACCCTGATTAGGCACGGTCCACAATTGTGCAGAGAGTTCTACTCACATTGAAGCAAACACGAGCAGAACTTTCAGGTCTTGCCAATTCAACACAGACAGGAAGATCTAAACTGAGGTGTGTGAGACCAGCCTGCCCAGAGATGTATGGGGTGGGGTTAGCATGCACAGCCCTGACTCACTACCCCCTTTAGGCCCTCATGTATTCACCTGAATACATGTCAGGGCTGTGCATGCTAACCCCACCCCATACATCTCTGGGCAGGCTGGTCTCACACACCTCAGTTTAGATCTTCCTGTCTGTGTTGAATTGGCAAGACCTGAAAGTTCTGCTCGTGTTTGCTTCAATGTGAGTAGAACTCTCTGCACAATTGTGGACCGTGCCTAATCAGGGTTCCCAATCGTATGGAGAGCTCTACAGTGGAGTGGAGTGGTTTATGTGCTATGCACTTTTATATTTTGATTATTTAAAAGGGAACTATTAATATCTTTTTTGTTTGTTTCTTGCCTGAATTGGATAAAATTTACAGGGATCGGTGCCCTTTCTGAGGGGATCAAGTCTTGACATTATGAAGGTAACCCTTGCATAAGGCTAAGGATGAAGTGCTGCATCAAGCAGTTTATTCGAATGATTATAGCTGTCCACAATAATTACACTGTTACATTTAGGATATTGTAATATTTTAAATGAGTCAGTGTAGTGGTTAGAGTGTTGGACTGGGACTCAGGAGATCCAGGTTCTAACCCCACTTGGCCTTGAAGCTCACTGGGTTACTTTGGAGCTGTCATTGACTCTTAGCCTAATGTACCTCACAGGGTTGTTGTAAAAAAAAAAATGGAGAGGAGGAGCAGGACCATGTTAGCTGCCTTGGGTTTCATATATATATATATATATATATATATATATACACACACACACACACACACACACACACACACAACCCTACAAAATGCTTATACATACAGATGAATATCACTCAGAGAAAATGTGTTTTGGTTATCAATAGCTATGTAAAAGAAAGTGTGTGTCTATGGTCTACGTCTATTCTTTGCCATTGAAACTTTTGGATTGCATCAGCTCCCATGTCTTCTCAGAGCAAGCTGTTCTTTTGGCACAAATCACAGTACATCTTGCAAATGTAACCATTTGTTTTTCTAGCAATTTTCTGCAGCTACTTGCTTCACAGCAAACCTGTAGCACTTATTTAACAAGCCTAATTTGAAGAAGAACATAACTGTCACGTCTTCTTTTTTTAAGAATATAAAAAAATCAACCAAATTTTCTGCAAATGTTAAGAGGAAATAGCCTTCGTTCAGCTAGCCCATTAGAAAGGACTATTTGGAGCCTCTTGATCCATGAAATGGCAGTGCTTGGAAATGAAACTTGTATTATCTGTGGGAATTAACACAGGCAGGGGCTCTGTAAGATGACTTTAAGATTCACTTGGCTTCAGCATTTGGGAGTTGTGTGGCTTGACTAGCCCTCCAAGGAAGATGTTGAGATGATTCCATTTCCTTTTCTGCATCAGCAATGCTCCAATCTAGGAAGAGAATGCCAGAATTGTCACAGTTGCCTCGCCTGGTTTGAGGGACTAAGGAATTTGGGGGGTGGGAGGGAAAGGTGAATGGGCAAGGGGAGCACCATAGAAGTGGCGATGGGCAGTAGTTGCTATGGTGGTGGGTGCAACGACACAGCCCTTACACTTTAGGACCAGGCACATAAACCCTTGTCAGGCTAAGCACCAACACTGAAAAACCTGAGGGGAGGGTCAAATGAAACCTTTCCCCTACCAATGGGGATAAAGATTAATACAGGTCATTAAGGATCTATTTTTAAATTTATGATACTGTGGGTACAAAGGTGTGTGTGTGTGTGTGTGTGTGTGTAGATTTAATAGTCATGCAGGTTAATAACGCCAAGCTGACACGTAGGATTTGGGTAGTAAACAAAATAAAAATAAGTTTATTTTAACTCTCAAAATCAGTTCCAGAAAATAACTTTAAACTTGCCTACACCAAACACTTTGTAATTAACCTAAGTCCCTATAACTCTAAATACTTTCACTCCTCAGACAAGCACTGATTTCTCTCAAAACTCCTGACAGACAAGACACGGATAATCCAACTAATGTCGATCGTTTTCTCTATCTTGGCAGCTATCTTTCTGTTACAGCTAACATTGACACTGAAATCCAGCATCGTTTGAGCTCCGCAAGTGCCGCATTTTCTCGAATGAAACATAGAGTGTTCGAGGATTGGGATATCTGTAAGGAGACCAAAACGCTGGTTTATGAAGCCATTGTATTACCAACTTTATTGTATGCCTGCGAAACATGGACTATCTATAAACGTCACTTCCACCTCCTTGAAAAATTTCATCAACGTTGCCTCCGGAAAATCCTGCGAATTACTTGGGAAGATAGGCGAACAAATGTCAGTGTACTGGAAGAAGCAAAGACTACTAGCATTGAAAAAATGATCCTTCAATGCCAACTTCAACGGACTGGGCATGTTGTTCGAATGTCTGACTGCCGTCTCCCAAAGCAGTTACTTTATTCCCATCTCAAGGATGGAAAGCGGAATATCGGTGGCCAGTATAAGAGGTTTAAAGATGTTCTTAAGGCTAATCTAAAAAAATGCAATAAACATCGAAAACTGGGAAACTCTGGCCCATGAACGATCTAACTGGAGGTTGGTCTTTCACAAAGGTTCTATGGACTTTGAAGAAGCCTGAGTGCAAGGTGAAAGGGAGAAACGTGCTAAGTGAAAAGCACGTCAAACGAATCCTTTGCAGGATCATCTTCCATCTGGTAACCTGTGTCCTCACTATGGGAAGCTGTGTGGATCTAGAATTGGCCTCCACAGTCACTTACGGACTCATCGCTAGGATCTACACAATTTTTTAAGAATTTCCTCTTTTTATAATTTTCTTTTTGTAATTTTATCCTGGAAGACAATCTTAGTTGGTCATGAGTGATCGCCTACTACTACTAATCCAACTAACCTAACTCCCCAACTCCCAACTCTCCCCACACTCCAAACACACTACACACTAACTCCCAACACCAACCTCAACACTCAACTGACTCTAATATCACTCAAACACTCCTTATATACTCCTCCCCCCACCCTTTCCAAGACATCACAAACCACACCCACTCAACATTCTAGACACACTAAACATACTAAAGCAGACATACCCCAGGGAACTGAATTGTGGCATTACACCACAGTGGGGACGGACATGACAATTGATGTGAAGGAGATTTCAGATTCTATGTGTTACTTCCAGCTGGCCCTCCTTAGCCAGGTACATATGTTGGGAGTTTTCCTGGACTTGGTGCTTTCCGTAGACGTGCAGGTGGAGATGGTGTCCAGGATGGCTTTTTTACTAGCTTCAGCTGTTTGGACAGCTGTGGCCTTAACAAGAGAAAGCTGACCTTGCCTCAGTAACACCTGTTCTGATTAAATCCAAGCTTGATTATTCTAATGCACTGTAGGGCTTTGAATGTTAGTACCAGCACTTTGAATCGGGCCCGGAAACAGACTGGCAGCCAGTGCAAATGAGAAAGCTCTGGCATAATGCGTTCACATCGGCCACTCCCCATTAATAATCTCGCTGCCCTATTTTGGACCAGCTGAAGTTTCTGGACCGTTTTCAAAGGCAGCCCCACGTATAATGCATTGCAGTAATCCAAACGAGAGGTTACCAGAGGATGGATAACTTTAGCTAGGCTATCTCTGTGAGATAAGGACGTAGTTGGTATATCAGCCTTCTTCCACCCTTCTGCTCTGGTCAGATGGTTTGGTTTTGACAGAAAGGCAAGATATCAATGTTTTAATAAACAAGTAAATAAATATTTTTAGTGCTGTACTGAAAATTTCTCCCACATTTTTCAACTATTCTCATTCAATTTGACAGAAAATAAATTGCTTCATTCATTCAGTGATGAAGAAACATTTGGAGAAATTCTCATGGGATGGGTTTGGGTTACCTTACTTAGGAGGTGGCCAAGGAATGTGTACAAATGTCCTGTTTTTCATTGTACAATCATCTCTCTGGCAGCCCAGAGCCTCCTCAGCTTCACACTCTTCAATTAAAGCCCAGGGGAAGTCAGCATGAGGTAATTCCTCCCATAGGGCTTTTTTCAGATCAGGAAGCACACAGGCAGCCTGGGAGGCTGCACAGCAATGGAGAGATGTGTAATCAAAACACTCACCCACACAAACGGCACCCTCAGCCACTTTGCCATGATTTGGTAAGCTGAAAAACAGCAGAAAAATAAATTATATCCCTGAGTATGAGGCAGAACAATGGAAGCCTCTTTCATGGGGGAAGAAAACTTTCAGGTAATTGGAAGATAGACATAGGCAGAGGACTAGCTCCAACACTTCTCTGGAGCTGGACGCAACATTGCCCCTCTCACACCTGGATTATGGTGGATACAAAATGGGAGCCAGCTGCCAACGCAGCTGATGCTGTTGCCACTTGCAGTGATAGCACAACACCCCCCAAAAACCCATATGGAAAAAGAAGGAAACTGTGCTCCAACCCTTGCCAATGGTGAGCCCTACCTGTGAGGAAACTCTTGAGAATTTCTCCTCCCCCAGAGAAATTTGGTGAAATTGGCTCCTGTCCACTGAATTTCTCTGTCCACAAATAGGGTGGATAATTTTGAGAGGCCATTTGCACACAGCTCTAATTTTAACTGTCTTGTAGGCCTTCTTGTAGACCTTTTCATATCAAAAGTTGGAATATCAAAACATTATTGTTGGCTGTGGTAAACTTTGTTCTTCTCTACAAAAGAATCCTAGGGGGATTATTGGCAACAAAGAAAGGTGCTGGAGAAGTTCTCACTAAAAATGGATCACGGAGAAGGAATCAACAAGGTGTAAATCCCAATCACACACACACACACCTTGAATTTATTATTATTGAGGCCCTGGATATCAATTATTTAGATCACTGCCTGTTTTCTTTCAAAGGAGGTACTTCAGCCATTTCAATGTGATGACATATTGTCTGAGGAAATTAAATGACATGAAATGAAATATTTCTGCTGAAAAATTACCCTAATAGAATGATTGAATTTGTTCAAACAGTCACTCAGAATACTGTTATTATAATGCAGATGCACACATTCAGAACCACATGTCAGCATAACTAGATCAATAAACACAACAATACTTCTGATTCTCAGCTTTTTGAATAAATAAAAAATGAGTTAGGTCCAGCTTGCTCTCAGCAGAGTTTTGCTGGTGCTGGAGGAATCAGGATGCAGAAAAAATGCCAGCCAACAACCTTCTTCCAGCAGGATCCCAGTTCCCTTCTCTTCAAGTCTTGAACCATCCCATCATTTAATGTATATGAACAGATAGCTTTCCTGCTTCTTGATCCCAGGGAAGCCTGAAATTTACACCTTGGGCACTGAGCTCAGAGCGATCCATGTGCACAGGGCTGAGCTTGTGCATGCCATAGTAGCTACCACTGGGTTAACTTGTAGATGAGTCCAGATGAGGGACAAGCTAAATATTCTTCTAATCACACATAGTGAAGCTATGCATGATAGGTTTCTTTACTCCGGTGTAAGCATGCACAGCCCTGATTTGGATCAGGACTGACCCGGAAGGGGGTGTTAAACTTCATGCCCCACCCGTTTTCATCCAGAAATTCCATGCCCCCTTTAGGGAGTTTAAAAAGTAAAGAAAAGAAAATCCATTGGAGTCAATTGGGGCTGTGCACACTTACATTGGAGTAAAGCCACCTATCATGCATAGCTTCACTATGGTCCAGTTCACATGACACAGGAACCACGGGGGAGCAGAGGTCCCCCGCGGTTCCCGTGTTGTGCGAACGCCAGCCGGGGGCACCCCCGCGGGATGGCCGCATGCGGGAAGCACAGAAAGTCACCATGGACGGTAGAGGGGTAAGCCCCTACCGCATGTGGCCACCCTGCCATGCAAACAGTGGGCAGCCATCCCACAGGGGCCTCCTGTGGCCGCACAGAGGCGGCAGCCCAGAGCGGCTGGAGCTGTGGCCGTTCCGGCCTGTAGGGGCAAACGGCCCCACTGGGCATCCAGAGCTGCTGCCCCCTAGCATCGGGAGGCCCGCACTGTGGTGTGGGGACTGCCAGCTCCACCGCGGTCCACCCACGTGTGCGGGGCACAGGTCGTCTGCGGCGCCCCACCGGACCCCACAGACAGCCCCATGGTGCCTCCACTGCTCGCCGCCCGGGTCGTATGAACCGGCCCTATGTGTGATTAGAAGAACATTTAGTTTGGTTCTCGGTGTCACAGGGCTAATGTAGCTCCATATTTATTTATTTAGACGTGACCCTGCTTAGCTTTCCACACTCAGACAAAGTGAGCCAACGTGATAGCTTGGTGTCCGATATGTGCATTGAGTGGCAATCATCTTTTCCCCCAATAATGTCATCATGTATGTACCGTCATTCTTTGGGGCAGTCTGTCCCAAATTAGAAGGGGATGCTATTGGGCTGATGAGAGCAGCCTAGTCAATATTTGAAGTGGTGGTGAAGCTTTATTGTTTTTAAAAGAAGAGAAATCTCAGACACCTCTTTTAAGGTCATCTGAAAGACACCAATATTCCTCCACCACCCTCTTAGCATGGGACAAATGTTCCCATGAAAGTAGGAGGAGTACATTTGGCCCTGCCTTGGTTTGTAGACCAGTGGTCCTCAACATGGCACCCATGGGCTCCTGCAAAGCTTGTAAAAACTCCCCCCTTCTTAATATACGTACATGGATTTGCATATATCTATAGCAATGCATACATATGAAATGCCTATACATGTAAAATAAATACAACTTTCTGTCAATTACACATGGCCTTGTTATTTCATCCCCCACAATCCCTTTCCTGCTATTTCTCTTCCTTCCCCATCCCTCACATTCTTCTTTCTCTCTCCTCCTAGCCCCTAGCCTTGCTCTTTCTCTCCCACTTTGTCATGCTGTTTCTCTTGACTCCAACCCCTAGCCTCGCTATTTCTCTCCCCCATCTCTTTACCTCACTGTTTATTCCCCCTTCCTGGCTTCTAGCCTCACTCTTTCTCATCTCTCTGCCCCTTTGCCATGCCATTTCCTCTTCCTTTCCAGCCTCTAGCGTTGCTATATCTCTCCCCCCCTCTTTTGACTAGCGAAGCCTCCATGGAACCAATTATGTGACTAGCTGCATCCTCCACGGGAGCCATTTTGTAGTGGTGTCCACAACAGTTTCTCAAATTCCCAGATGTACCCATGGGTCCAAAAAGCTTGGGGAACCCTTCCATAGACCTATGTGACATCATGTCAGTAGCTTTCCTTCTGAGCTGTCTACCAGGCTCTGTCGTAGAGGACTGCTGCAGGTACATCTCCCATCTGCCGCACATTTTGCATTTCTGTTCTAGTGTCATCTCATCTGAACTATCTCTTTGATAGCTTTGGCCTTTCATTTGGCATATATTAATTTGGCTGCCACTATATATTAGTAATTTTTATGGAGTTTTACCCTTCATTAAGCCACCTTGAGTGTTACCTGCTTGAAAGCTGCATACAACTTTTACTATACTGTGTGTGTCAGGACAGGAGTGCACATGTGCATATGTTCAACATGGAGGTCCATAAGCCTTATTAACAAGATATTTCTCCTGTTGCTTGAAGAGAATCAGGCAAATCTGGCAGCTGTGGAGGGCCAACATCATGCAGTGCTTTCAGTGTGTTGTGGAGGGAAAAGGATGTTACTCAGCACTGCTCTTCATAGGGATGTGCAAATCCGCAAAACTCAAGCTTCTCCAAATTCCATGAGCTCGTTCCGACTTGAGTCCACATCAGATTGCAAGCTTCATTTTCTTTTTGCATGAAAATCCATGTATATTTTTGTGCATATTTTCCCAAATGTATGCATCAATTCTGTGTATCTTTGAAATGTATGCATTCTTCTCCCGTTGAAAAAAACATACTTGTGTGCATTTTTTAAATGTATTCATGCTGTCGAACACATTTGTTTTGGTCCACGAATCACATTGCAAGCTTGGAAATGTAATCTTTGACCACAGATTGTGCCCGAGTCAGTGTTCAGTTCAGTTTGGAAGGTGCAAACTAGGTAAATCCTGTTCAAAAACAAACTGAAACTAATTTCTCAGGCATCCCTACGAGTCTCTTCCATTGTCCTTGTCCAGTAAACATCGGAAGCTGGGCTCACTATTTCACTTTTGTCTGTACATTGGGCTGGCATGTTTCAAATCTCCTAAGTTATTGTTCCTAACATCCCTCGGGAGTTGACAGTCTTTTATGCCTTTTCAATTCTGACTCCCTTCAAGAAAGTATCTTCACCATTCCAGATACTAATCCTTAATAATTCAGTCAAGCATCCACTTCTCATAAGATACCTCCCCCCCCTTCTTTTTCTCATTTTTGAACAATGAAGATCTCTGCACAGATATTTTGGTTTTCTGTCATTCTTCCCATTTTCTTGCTTTGTAAGGTTCAGCATTGTGTTTCCAGTATGACTTCTTTCCAAAACTGTCAGTTCTCCTGAGCTCCTTTTTCATTTAGCTGATCTCTTCCCAGGATTTTGCTTTGCTTACTAACTCTCTGAGTTTGTTGATCTTATGCGGCAACCTGTATAAAAGCTAACCTTGCATTTTCTATTGATATTTGATCAATGGCTCTGACAAAGTATGTGAGTGATTATTCATAGGCTGGCTTGATGAAATGATTGATGTAGGGTTATATTTAGATCATAAAGATGAAACAATGCCCACACCGGCAGCGTTTTGGTTTTTCCCTGGTCTAGGAACAGCAACACATTCATATTTCAGTGGCACAAAGGAATATCCAAATTCTGCTACTGAATGGGGCACTGGGGCAGATACTACTGGTCATCTTTTGAAGCATCCACAGAGCATAATTATGTGCTCTGGCACACTGGGTCAGAAAAGTATGGAATTCGGCTCTTTCACAAGGGGTCTCACTGACTGGGTTCACAAGATTGCAGGGTGGTTAATGAGTCATGGTGGCTTGTTAACCACTCCTATGCATACTACCCAATTTACCTAATTACCCTCACCGGTCACAGCTTGTGTTGTCTGAACCTGGTGAGGCCTGTTCTAGGGCTTCTGGGTGGTTTGTTAACCACTCCAGCCACCCATCCTCACAGAGTTCGGACATCCCGAGAAGCCATGCCCAGAGAGGGTAATTTGGGAAATCGAGCAGCACATGTGGGGGTATAATTAAGAAACCACTGTCACTTAATAACCACCATCATATCATGTGAACTGGTCCACTATCTTTTTAGGGTTGAATCTGCCTTTCACAACAAGAAGGACCTTCCATGAGAGGAAGGGGTATGCTTGTGGAAGTTCCATCCACTCAATTTTTGGTGATCCCCCTTGTACCACAGCTCATTCCATTCAGCAGGGTCTCCTGACTCTCTGTGTAGTATGTTCTGGGGGGCAGAACAGACTGTTGTGGGAAGGAAGGAGGGGCATGGAAGTCCACTTCCACCAGCAGAGTTGATCGAGTGTAAATTTGGACCCAACCTTATCCGGATGGTGTGGGCTACTCAGCCCTGTACTAAAGCAATGAGAGTTATCATCAGTATTGCTCCAATGGCCCTTTCATGGTGCAAGGCCACTGTGAAGTAGGCTTTGAGTGGGACAGTTCTGTTTCTGGTGCAGTTTTTGAGTCCTTCAGCACTGTTTTAAGTGGGTTCACTTAAAAAAAAAAAAAAAACCCATCACCCAGGCTGCTCCACTGTTTCACACTGCTTGGATGACTTCTTAATTTTTAATTGTTGGAAGGGGTGGATCTGAGGATTGTGCAACTTTGTTGTCCGTCTCTCAGGAGTTAGCTGCTCATCCAGATAGTCCAATTGCACGCATGAAGACTGAGGGCCCTTCCACATGTCTGACTTATCCAACTCTGTGGCCAGACTTTCCCATTGGCATGAAGAATTTCCAGCTCTTAGGTAAACCGGGTTTGAGAACTAACAAAGCCTGACAGAGTAATGGCTTTTGTTATGAATGTTGTTGCTATTTACTTGCCTAAATGATAATATCTGTTGGATATTTTTACCATCCTTCCTAGGGCCAGTTCTGATCATTTTCTGCTTACCTGCATTTTAGTGACTGGGTTTTTATTAGGAAACTGTCCTGGTGCATGAGGCTGTGAACACAACACTTGCAGAGCTTCTAAATCGCCAATCACTGGTTAGGGAATGGTGGGAGGAGAGAAGGGGAAGCCTGGCCCTAGACTCCAAGTTAGGATGCAGTGTTCAGAAAACATTTATTTATTTATTATATTTATACCCCGCCTTTTTTCCTGCAGGGAACCCAAACCAAACCCTCCTCCTCCTCTCCATTTGATCCTCGCAACAACCCTGTGAGGTAGGTTAGGCTGAGAATCAGTGACTGGCCCAAAGTCACCCAGTGGGTTTCATGGCCGAGCAGGGACTAGAACCCGGATCTCCTGAGTCCCAGTCTAACACTCTCACCACTACGCCACACTGATGTTTAATGATATTTAGGGATATGGTAACTTTGCCCCCCCCCCATCATCTGTTGTCAGAGCAGTAGCATGCTATTCTAATTTCTTACTGCTAGTGGTTGCATGCAATATTCTTCCTCCTGCATCTGCTTTGTAATTTATTGCATTTATACCCTGCCTTTCTTCCTTGGAGTTCAAGATGGTGTGCATGGGATTCCCAGCCAGTCTCCCATCCAGGCAATGCCTTGACCCAGACCTGCTTAGCTTTAGCAAGTTTGCTGACCATGCCCACAAGGGGTGGGCTTTGAACACTGGGCTTTCACGTGTGTGGAACCTGAGCTAGCTCTCAAAAAAAATAGCTGGGTGACATCCTGAAGCCTCATGTTCTACAAATAGAGCCAACTGTAAGGGTCTATAGATATTAAATTTACGTTACTCTACAGGCTAAAGCCCAGCAAAATCTTTCAGCACTTATATAGTCCCAATGGAACTGGCTGAATAGCATGCACAGTTAAAGAACATGCTTTTATATTGTGGGATGAAGCTTGATCGGGATCTTCAGCTGAACAAAGGCCGGCATCATCAACTACAGTTGAGAACCACTGAAAGAATCAAGTTTGCATGTAATATTCAAGGCTGGCCTTACCATTAGGCAGAATAAGGTGGCTGCCTCAGGCGGCAGATGCTGGGAGGTGGGGCAACAGGAGCCCCACACAGTTATTTCTCCTTAGGGGCCTGGCCTTTCCCCTCCACTGGAGGACAGAACTGTGTTTTTCATGTAGTCTGGCTTGTGCTCCCTTCACTAGCCTGTGGCCCTCAAGTGCAGTGGAGGATAGGGTCCCATTGCCAGTACTGAAGTAAGATTCAGCTGCGAGTCTGGCCAGCTTCTGTACATGGAAGGGCGGGGGGGGGAGGGCACATCTTGCCCTTTGCCTCAGACAACAAAATGTCTTGGGCCAGCCCTGGTAATGGTGCTGCTTTGCACATGTCATTTGGCAGATGAAGGTATTCTACTAATCCCATGTACCCATATTTCAAGGTGTGTGTGTTATAAGCCTGAAAGCATGAAATCATATTAAAAGGGATAGACAAATTGAGCCAGGATCACCCTGCCTCTTAAAAGGTTATTCCCCCACAACATTTTCACATGAAAAGGAAATGTGTTTTAAATTAATCTGTCATCCTGTTATTATTATTAATAAAGGTTTAGCTTCCGACTGCGCCTCCTGTTTTATTAATACTTTCAAATTTCTCTTTGATTTGAGGAACAACCAAACAGCTCCTCATTATTCACTGCTTTTGCCATCTTTTAGATGTTACAGAGTTTATTCCTCTCATGTGCCTTTGAAAGTTTGAGAGTTTATTCCTCTCATGTGCTCCCCCCACCCTTGCCTTGCTCAGGATCTGATATGATGAAGCAGTTCCACAACAGCAGCACACTTTGACGAACAAAGGGAACTTTCCTTTTACCACCTGTCTAATAATTGTTTCTTGCACCTTCAGCATGTTCAAGGGACTCCACCCCCCTGCTGTGTGAACACTCTTCTTTTGTTTAAAAAATAGAATTTCTTTCCCACCCCCACTTTTTTCTTTTACATGTTTCTTAATGGTTTTTTAAAATGTGTGATTACTGCTAGTGCTAGAATATAGAAGAACACAATAAATCTTGGTTTAGGTCAAGTATATCTTCAGGCTTTTTAATACTTCTTAAGGCAGAGGTGGGCAACTTGAGGTCCTCCAAGTGTTTTAACCTAAAACTCCCAGCATCCTTCACCATTGGCTGTGCTGGCTAGGGCTGACAGGAGGTGTAGGCCAAAACATCCGGAGGGCCACAAGTTACCCACCCCTGTTTTAAGGCTTAATCTTGTGATACCCCAGTACTGTCCATTGTCTTGTGTAGTAGTCAAGCAATTAGTGACTTCCACAGGTGCATCTTAAGCACCCCAATCCTCTCCAGTTTCCAAGAAACCTTTATCTTGTTGTTATGTTTAGTACAGATCCAGTCCCCTTCAAATGCCTTTCCCAAGACCACAAGAATGATGCCATGCCTTTTGCCCTCACAAAGATGGGCCTTTTGCAGGGACCACAGAACTATACTTTGAACAGGAGTTTCTTTTGAACTAAATATCTCCGGATAAAGTGCTTCTTCACACTTCAATGCATTGGGTGTCCTGTTTTGTTAAAAAAAAAAAAAAGAGTTTTGGAAGTATTTCTCCTT
This sequence comes from Shinisaurus crocodilurus, assembly GCA_021292165.1. NCBI lineage: Eukaryota > Metazoa > Chordata > Lepidosauria > Squamata > Shinisauridae > Shinisaurus > Shinisaurus crocodilurus. The sequence continues at coordinate 235,650,543 of CM037876.1, forward strand.
CCCTTTTGATCTTTGGTGACTGAGTGCTACCCTCTTGATGTGCCATGGTCACACTAAAGATGCCAGCTGTGCCATGGACAGTGTTATTTAGCATTATCCTAAGGGAACTAGTAATTCTTTCTTTTGAGAACATTATTCAGAAGTGATTTATGGCACATTAGATCTCTAGTTTTAAAAGTACTGTATTCCCCCCCCCCGTACTTAAAGAATATCTTTGGATATGACAATAAGTGTGGGGGAGGAGAGGAAGCACAACTGATCTGCACTTCCTATTCTCCACCCTCCTCTGTCATTTCTGGAGAGTTTCCACATCTTTTACCCATAGGGATGGGCAAATTTGTCTATTTCCACTCTCTCACTTTTGCATATTTTTACCCATATTCCATTTCTGCAATTTAAAAAAAATCCTTTCAAAACACATATTTAAAGGGTTATATCAAGATTAAAGCATGTGCAACTGGGCTGCTTGAAGTGGACTTCCCTAACCCTCCTCCCCATGGCAGCCCAACCAGGGGGTCAGGAAACCCTGTTGAATGGGATGTGCTATGGTGTGTGCAGAGGAGAGTGAACAGATGATTCTTGAAAATTGGCAGAGGCACCTTCTGTGAGCAGAGCCCTTCCATTCATGGGAGGCAGGTCCTGGATCCAACCCATTTTGCATATTTGATACATTTAAACTGCCATGAACTATATCACAACATTTAGAGAAGTGTGAAATCTGGTAGATAAGTTTTGATTCACACACTAGACTGAGAGGTACAGATGCCTTTTGTATATGAATTCATACATAAACTTCCCATGCATAGCAGTTGTGCGTTGTACACAAGTTATACTCATGGGCATTCCCTTGCAACATGAGTATAACTAAAGCATGGAGGGGACATGAGTGTGCATGGAAGCCCCACCCACAATGTCCCCATGTACCTGGCTGTCTGGGGACATTGTTTAGCATGAAGATCTAAAAGGGAGTTGGAGGCACATTTAGCTGAATACCATGCCCGCACTGGAGGATCCTGAGAGGAGGAGGAGCTAGAGCTCCCAGAGATGGACAGTGTCAAGGAACTACCCATGTCAGGGGACCCAGAGGAACCTGGGCCCCTAGGGGAGATGAACATGGGTCCATCCCTGCAGGAGGAGGGGAGCTCCACTCTGAGACAGAGACTGAGTGACCACCTAGCCCCTGAGAGCACCATCATCTCAAGATGCAGGCCAGTAGGGTTCCTTTGAGAAGGAATGCTAGGTTACAAAGGAGGACTCCTCAAGAGGAAAGGACTCTTCAGGAGCAAGACCTTGCTTACGGGTAGGACTGTAGCTAGAGTGAGGGTGAGGCTTTGGAAGCTCTGGCTATATAAGCCTTCAGTCAGAGCTTACTAGTTGCTGGAAACAATGTCTTACTTTCAGCTCCAGTGTCCAGAATGTCCTTGCCTTGTGACTGAACCTCCATGCTACTGACCTCTTGCTTGACTCTTCTTCTTGGACTGCTTTTGTGTTTGACTGCTCAACTATGATTGGATGTTGGCTGTGCCTCAGACCATTCTTTCACAGCTCACCCTCTTGCCTGATAATACTGTGTGTTTGACCATTGCCTGGTTCCTAACTACTACTGCCTTGAAGTGCTCTCTTACTGGACTGGTACATTTGTGCTTGACCATTTGCCTGTTTATTGACTTGCCATTGGATATTCCCCTTTACTTGCACTAACACTGAGTCTGATACAGCCAAAGCAGGACTACTCACAGGACTATTCACATTTGGGAACCCTACCTTATCAAAATTTCTGGTCCAAGGTAGTGTTGTAAGCACATGCTTTAGTTGTACTCATGAATGCCTGTATAGACCTTTACTGCTACACCCAGAATGATTGTCAGAGGGCTTGAAGGACATCAAAATCAGTTGTTAATATGAAGTTCGGGTTGTTATTTCTATTAGCTTGAGATCTGTTGAGAACACACAGTAAATTGGGATATAATCTGGGAATTTGAATGATCAAAGTTATATAACAATGATTATACATGACACGCATTCAAAACAATCCTCTGTTATAGCATTATTTATAGGATTTATGTCAACCTATCAGACCCCTTGTCCATTTTCTATGTACATATACTCATGAACACATTTTAAAAAGCCCTTCTTGTGCAACCACTTGAAGTACCATAAGTGAAACACAATTCAAATACTCTGCATACTTGCTTCCCTGTTCTAGCTGAGTAAATTGATACAGTTACAAAGAGGGAAGCAATGTACATTGTTCTGCATTCAATGGCCACAGATTACCAAGTGACAGGGTCATTAAAACAGTTCCTAAGGAGAAGAAGAGAAAATATACTTTCCATTAGCATTAATCGCTAAAAGATTTTTGTTAAATAATTATTTGGCTCTGGGCACTGTCTTCCCCTATTTTTGTAAATCATTAGGAAACATTCTTGAATTGTTTGAGCCTGCTGCAAGAGAGAACAGAAGTCTTAGCAAGAAACTGTTGTGGGTGGGAGAGGATGAGAAAAATATAATTGTAGCTGAGGAAGCCTATGTTTTGCAAGAGTAAGTCTGGTGGCATGTTTATAAAGATAATATAATTGTAGACACGGAAGGTAGGTGATGTGATGGTTTATTCCAAAGCAAGCAGAGGTATAACATGGCCCACAAAGACACGATCCTGCATGTGCCCCACCAAGGCAACAGGAGCAGTGCAAATACTTAAGCATTCCACATGTAAAATAGCTCCTCTGTCCAGGTCTTAGGATTCACAAGAAAACTGGATATCTACCAGACCATTGGCTTCAATAATATTTTGTGGATGAAATAGCCGCAGGTCAATCATGCCTACTATCATTTATCATTTTTCAATGTACAGCCTTTCAATAAGATATCACGTGTACTTAATTCTTCGCCAGAGAGAAGCATCAGTAACTAACAATATGCTCAAATTCTTACACTTCCCAAGCATAACACTATTTGCCCCTTTCTGTAATATAGGACGATTTGATTGCTAGACATGCAAATAGGTTGGTGTGTGATAGGCCAGGGTGAGTGACTAGTGCTACAGTTTCTCAAAGCAAGGGGGAAACAGTGATATTTTCCCCATGTACTTCATAGCTGAATTTGGTGGTAAGGTCTCTCCCAGGTGGATGGTTGCTTGTTCCCCAAACGCAATCTATTAGCTTGCCTCCTCTCTTAGCTTTTCAGGAATCCCAGTCTATGCCAAAAAAACAAATCGGAAGATGTCAAACAAGAGACAGATTCTCTTACATGTAAGACATTACAGTGGATAACAATAGAATCATAGAATCATAAAAAAAAAGTAGAGTTGGAAGGGGCCTACAAGGCCATCGAGTCCAACCCCCTGCTCAATGCATATATCACTTCTTGAGAGCTCAAAGTATGCAAATACATTATCTCCATAATATTTACAACAACCATATTAGGTAGATCAGTAATATTATCCCCATATTACGCAGACAAGGACAGAAGCTGAGAGAAAATGGCTTGACTTAACCCGCCTGACACAGACATCCCTCCCCCACTCCCTGCAGTTCAAGGCTCAGATGAGATTTAACCCAAGACAAGCATCAACCATATCCATGTAGCAAATAAGTAGTTACAGAAAGGGCACAATTCTTGAGCCAGCAAAATTCCAGCTGTATGTTGGATGCATCATGCTGGACAGGGAAGCCCACCAGAGGTATAGGTAGGCCAGCAAGAGGGTCGGCATTTATGCTGCCAGAGGCCTTCCAGTATGCCCATGGAAAGTGCCACAGGTATAGATGTCTCCCACCAATGGTATGTGTGTGGTAAACCTAGCATTTCAGGGGGTGTTGGGGGGCAGCCAAGGATCTACAGGATCCTAAGTCCCCTTATTCCTCTGGCATTCTCCCCAAAAGAGCCCTCCTCAGCTATTTATTTTAGTTTGCTTGTTTGTTTGTTTATTTATTTAAAGTATTTTAAAACAGGCCCCAAAGCAGTTTACATGCAATCAGTAAACCAAGACATTCCCTGCCCACCGGCTTACAATCTAAAAAGACATGACATACAAGGAAAAAGGGAAGGGAAGAGGGAAAATACGTAGTCTTCCAGCAGGGAAAGGCTGGCATATAGTTAACATCCTCCCAGGAGGAGAAGAGCGGGGGGGACGGGACGTTTTTTAAATGCCTTTCCACATCTCCTGCCTTGCCCACAGCAAGCCAGCCAGCAGGGGTTAGGGAATGTCAATAGTTTTGCCGCAGAATCCGCACCTCCACCCCACAACCACAAGATTGCTCTGAAAATCTGTTTTCACCCTCAAATTGACCATGACCTCAAGGTTGGTTCGGAACACTACATAGGAATGGGGGTCTCCTAAGGAGAAATCCTTGTTCACAACTCTTCTTACCACCTCCCCACACCTTCTGGTGTTAGGATTCATTTCCTTAACTTGGCAGCTGAAGAGCCCCACAGCAGAATGGATGGGAAAGAGGAGAGTACCTACATTAAGAAGAAGGAGAAGGAGATGGAGATCCCAATGAGGAGAATGTAAGAATGTAGTAGCTTTCCTCAGGCAGTGATCAAATCACCAAAATTATGCCTTGGGTAAACCAAGCTTTGAGGACTATCTTCCACAGAATTAAAAGACAAGAATGAAATATTGCAGATGGGCAGATAGTAAAGCAGGGGTGGAGGGGGGAGTCTATGGAAACAAATTATCTCCAGATAATCCAATTGCCTGTTGCTTGCAGATCTCCAATCTGTTAATTATTTCCATTCATCCTGAATCTGATATCTGCTATAGAGATTCATTAAAAGCCCATCGAAGTCTCCAAAATTATTCAGCATCTTTTATTTCCATCAAAGCTCGGCATCATCTTCATTGCTATGAAAGCCCTGAAGGCCAAGTTGCCTTCCTCAAATATAATAGCTTTATTGAAATTGGCACTTATCAGTATGCATTTAGCCATGCGCCCCACATCTGCTGCAGCTAAGCCTGTGGGAAGGGGGATGGGGGTTTGCTGGGGCAGAGAGGCTTGGAGGTTTGCCTTACAACAGCAATACCTCAGCCCTGAATTGCCCAAATTGCTGTGGGACCCAATGTTAAGAATGTAAGAGCTCTGCTGGATCAGACCAAAAGCCTGCCCAGTCTAGCATTCTATTCCCACAGTGGCCAACCAGGTGCCTATGGGAAACACGCAAGCAGAACATGCACAAGCAGCTCCTGTTCATGTTCCCCAGCAACTGGTCTTGAAAAGTATACTGCCTTTGATACTGGAGGTAATATAAAGACATCATGGCTAGTAGCCTTTGATGGCCTTATTCTCCATGAATTTCTCTAATCTCCTTTAAAGCCATCCAGGTTCGTGGCCATCACTACGTCTTGTGATTCCATAGTTTAACTAAGCACCATGTGAAGAAGTACTTATCTGCCCTGAATTTCCCACCATTCAGCTTCTTGTGAAGACCTCAGCCTCTAGTATTATGAGGGAGTTTTGCAAGAAGTAGGAACAGGGCCTAATGAAGGTCTTTTTCCCATCCAGGCTAATGATTAGGCAGGTAGGCAGGCAGTACAAGAGGAACTGGACTGCTAGGGGTAGTGGATTGGCATTGTGAGCAGGCTGTTGGGCCTTGTTAATGGGTTTGCAAGACTTCATTGGACTTGTTGATCTATTCTCTCTGGCTTCATTGGCTGTGGCAATCTATTCCCTTAGTGCCAGTGGGGAGTATGGCTTTCAAACAGCCTCACAGTCATATTGACTGGACTTTTAGGCCTTTTGTGGGTATTTTTGGTAGTACAGTTTTACCCCTTGACTTTCTCACTTGAGGCTGAGGCCTTGGCTTGGATTCCTCCAAGAGGCCTGGAAGGAGGAAGCATCTACTGGGTTTCCACTATTATACTTAGGGCTGTATGAGAAGCTTAGCTGTGCATTTGGTTTAGGCACAGACAGGGCCGGCGCTACTGCTAGGCAGACCTAGGCGGCTGCCTAGGGCACGTGGCGGAAGAGGGCGCAGAAATGCTGAGCTCCTTCCTCACCGCCGGCGCACTCCTGGCCGCCTCGCCGACAAAGGCACCGGTCCGCAACCACCAGGTCTGTGCGGGGGGGGATTGTGGGCGCCGGGTGGGCTCGCGGTTGCACTCGGCTTTCCTCTGCGCCCGGAGCTAGGCCGGGTCAGGAGCGTGTGCGGCGGCGGTGGCGGCGACCGGTAGGCAGCGGGGAAAGCGGCTGCTGGAGGAGGCGGCCGGCGGGGGGGGGGCGCTGGGCAAGCAGGCATTTCCCGGCTGCTTTGCTCCGGAGCCCTCCCTCCCCCCCGCACGAGAGGGGGGGGCGCTAAATATAAGCCAGCCTAGAGCGCCAAACTGCCCTGCACTGGTCCTGGGCACAGAGATTGCACCATCAGATAAATCTGTGTAGTGGTGCCCCTTTTATATTCCTGTTTTCACTATCAGTGAGTAGAGCTCCCAACCTACATTAAGGAGTTGGATTATTGTACACACTTCATTTCCTGGCACTCAACCTGGAAATTCAGCGAAGTATCAGCCAGTTGGTCAGCATTTGTTAGTTGCGTGATGAATACAGTGGCACCAGCTCTTGCCAAGGGTAAGAGTTCACCGGGTGTTTAAATCAAGAGTCAAAATTGTGCTGAGGCAAAATTCCCAGCCTAAACAGGAAGTCTTTGAAAACCATCATGTTGAGATGAGAAGAGCCAATGCCTTGTATTGCCAGAGCTTATTCCAGTACCTGGTAACCCTTTACTGCTGGGGTATGCAACCTGGTGCCCTCCAGATGTTTTAGACTACAACCTCCATAATCCTTGACCATTGGCCATGCTGACTGGGGCTAATTGAAGCTGTAGACCAAAACATCTGGGGGGTACCAGGTTGCCTACCTCCGGCTTACTGCCCCAAGAGATGCTCGAACCTGGTGACTCACTACATGGGGCAGCTGTACACAGAACTGTAGGCACCTGATTTTAGCCCCAGCAGCTCTGACATCCATCAAGCAGTTGATACCTCGGATTAGAATAGTTTGGGTGGAGATTATTTTTAAAAGGATATGGCAGGGGCCTCAGAAGAAGGGGGCAGTTAAACCTGCTGGGTTAGATTGGACAAGTAATGTAAATATAGATAAGGACAGGATTATTGCCAGGCAGAGTAATTAAAGATCAGGCTATATCTTTCATGACATCCTGTATGTTTAGAGGGATGATATTTATTTTTCTTCTAAGGTAATCAGCATCATCGGAACTGTGCTGATTCCAGTAAGTCAACCAGCTATTTCACTATCCTGGTCTAAACCAGTTTAGTTAATAAAACCACTGAGAGCCAGTGTGATGTGGTGGTTAGAGTGTTGGACTGGGACCAGGGAGACCCACCAGATTCAAGTCCCCACTTGGCCATGAAGCTCACTGGGTGACTTGGGGTCAGTGACTGACTCTCAGCCGAACCTACCTCACAGGGCTGTTGTGAGGATAAAATGGAGAGGAGGAGGATCCTATACACCACCTTGGGTTCCTTGGGAAAAGGCCAGGATATAAACAAATAAAGAAACAAATAAACATTGAGCCGAATCCCACTTTTAGCTGAATTTGCCTTAGCTCTTTCAGGCATTCTACCTGACCACACAATGGGGGAAATCAAGGATGAGCATACTAGCTCCACCTCCTCATCACCATTCCCCTCCACTGTTTGGAAAGATAACTTCTGAAGCAGGAAACCTTCTCTACTTGTGTTGGCTTCTCACACAACATAGAACCCTGCAGCAAATGCAGCATTGTAAGAATCAGTGTTCAGGGCAATGGAACTCTCCCTAATTGCCATTTAAATACCTCCAAAGCACTTCACCTAAATGAGGATGCAATGTGGAATGTGCAAGGGATTCAAGAGCAGTCTGACATGTGGGATTTCATTCAGCAGGCTATTTTGGCCTCATCATTACCAGTGGCAGCTCACGTACCATGCTCTGATGGAACAAGTTGTGTCCTTGCATTAGAACTGGCACCCTGAACATCAGTTCCTTCCTGTCATTCATAGCAGCGGATGGTTTGAAGCCAAAAATGTGGCGGGGAAATATGGCAAAGTTAACACGATATAACAACATTAAATGCAGCTTCTGCACACTTTTTAAAATATAATAATACAGCTGCTGTAAAATAAATCAGGTTTTCTGAGGTCAAAAAGGGCAGACATTGCTATGTTAAAAAGCCTGCTAAATTATATCCCAAACCACAGCCTTGTTAAGCTGAAGTAGGAAGAGTTAAGATGATTTAACCACATTGGCATTAATCTGTTTAAATGGACTTAAATCAAATTATTCTGATTTAATGAATTGGGGATGGAGTGTGCAAGCAACAGCCACCAAGGAATGCAGAACCACAGCTAATTTATGGTATCTTTCAAAGTGACTGCAATGCCAGGTGATATAGGCAAGGAATCTGGAGGTTCTGTTCCATGATGGAAAACATTAGAACATCCAATTCTTTTTGGAGATTTTAAAGTAACATTCTCTCTCTCTCTCTCTCTCTCTCTCTCTCTGTCATATCTAGAGCTCAAGTGTGATTAGTTAATGACAGAATGTTCCATTGCCTGCATGCTCATCTTTCTATTTAAATTTCAGCTGTGATGTGTAAGGAAGAATTGGTGACCCTTGTTTTAATAGGTTAATCAGCACCTGAAAACCTGCTTTGTGCACTTCTAGCCATTTAAGAACTATTTCATATATGAAATATTTCAGAGTGAGGTCTGTACGTAGGAAGAAGAAAACCTTCTGAATGAAACTGTCTAGGGATGCCTTTAACATGATAAAGCCAGAAACCTTTGTTATCCCCGGAGGTACTTCTGAGGCTGGTATCATGAAGTCAGACTTCCTTTTTAATTTTCTTGAATGTGATTTTGATTTTTTTTTTTTTAATTGCTGAGGGGAAAGTCTTGAAATGGAAGCTCTGGTGACTTCAGCAACTTTGTTATGCTCGGTGAACATGCATCATAATTAGTAGTAGTGAAAGCTCTCTCTAACCAGTTATCCCATGCTAGTTTTCTTGTGCTCTAGTCATAGTTATAGTTATATACCACACTTCCCACAAATACATTATGCTTGAACCCACTTATAGAAAATAAAGTGACAAATACAGTGTCAGTGGGTTGTATCCAATGTTAGACTAGCAGAAAAAGTGCAAGAGGTGCCGTTCGACTAACTGTTGCACAAGTGCTAGTGGAAAAGTAGCACAAGCAACACCTAGTCTAATTAGTAATGAGATCATAATGAATTGTGCAAGGGCTTGCAGAACAGTTTAAGCAGAATCACAGGACTTGAATTTGGCACTTGCACAATGATGAAAATAGGGTTCTACGAGAGGTTGAGGATTTGCACTAGTTGACTAACACCATTGGATACAACACAATAAGTGTGCAATAGCCATAATACATCATAAATGTTATAATGCACTAAAATATAAACATTTCATTTAAAACATATCAAAAGTATGGTTGTTGGAGAAATCCACAATGAACTCTGATGAGCTCAAATTTCTAAGAATCTGACCTGCGGATTACACAGCAGACCGGCTTTTTCTGAGTCATGGGACTTGCAAATGATTTTGTTTAAATTTTCCATATTTGTACAAAAAAATGGTTGGGGGGGAACCCAACTCAACCCAAAATATGCATGATAGACTGATGGATACATGGTGTGTGTGTGTGTGCGTGAGAGAGAGAGAGAGAGAGAGAGAGAGGGAGAGGGGGGGAGACAGATGTTGTGATATGTATCACATTCACAAGCTGGAGCACATTGTTTACACATGGAAGGGACAGAATGGCGGGTAAACAGGTTTATTATGTCTCTCTAGAATCTCGTGTTTTCGCAGGGGTTACTAAAGTGTGAGAACAATATGAGCTGGTCACATGGTTTGTATGTTCTGGTGACGTATTAACTTGTTTTTCTGTCTGGAGCCATTTTAGAGAGGAGCAGGACTGTTCTCTCTCTTCACTCTTTTCTTCTGACTATTGCTTGCTGGACTTATGCAACAATGTAGCGTCTTTGCTGAGGTGGGGTAAAGCTCAACTTGCTCCACTGGAATAAATGCTTGCTATGCATTGTACCCTGCTACCATGGACTGTAACTAGGAAATGTATACTCTGTAGAACATTACTTTGCTAAGTAAATAAACAGGTAGAATAGACCTGTGGAGTTACAGAGTTTTTTCCTTGCTATCTGCAAATGGGGGAGCTGGCTGCTGGAGTCGGATTACAGGCTGGAAAGCAGGCTGGCTGATTGCATCCGAAACGCTGCACGCTGCGCAGAGAGAGGGGGAGAAAGATCTGGATTTCTGTGTGTGGATAAATGGGCCTCTACACACGGACAGGATTCTTAATCTCCCATCTCGCACACACGGGGCTCTGCTGTCACTCACGCGCCATCAACAGAGACAGAGACAGAGAGAATCTATGAGTGGTGATCCAGAGTGAGAGAGAAAGAGGCTGGCAGAATTTGCCTTCTTTGAAATAACTTAATGGGCACTAAAAACTGTGAGTGTAAAGGGGTTGTTTAGTGTGTTGGGGCTAAGACCCCAGCTCTGCCTTCTACTCAATCTTTTAGGCAGGTTACTTGTCCTTTGTGACTAGCTACACCTCCAATGACAGCCAAAACAGTCACTTTGCCCTGAGGTAAAGTATATACATACAGTACATACAAAGCATTGGCACCAAATGCCACCACAGGAGGCAAGAGGCAAAGATGCTGACTTGATCACAGAAGGGCCTGGACATGGTGGCTGAGTGGTCGACCTCCTGCTTTGCATGCAAAGGATCCCATGTTCCATCCCGGGCATAAAGAAGCAGGAGGACTGAGAAATGAAACTCAGAAATGAAACTCTAGAGTATGAAACTCTAGAGAGCCCCAGCTGCCACCAGCCACCACTGACACACTGCCAAAATTAGCAGCAGTGGCAAAAATAATAATAATCAGGGGTTTGAGGAAAAACCTAAATTTGACCTTTTCACCATGCTGTTGTGGTTTGCTACTGAATTTTGGCTGCAAACCACCCTTGATTGATTGATTGATTGATTTGCCGCTGCCACGGAATGCAGGGGCAGCAGCAGGACTGCAGCCCATGGTGGGTCCAGAGATAAAAAATGGCACCCAGACTCCCAGAGGTTGCCCACCCCAACGCTAACAGAATGGATTTCCCCTCCTCCTGTAGCCCGTGTGCATCCCACAAATCTGCTCTGGAGGATGGGGAGCCTCCAGAGTAGATTTGGGGCACGGGGGGGCAGCAGGGGAGAGGAGAGAATGGGGAAGTCCTGTTGTGCCAGCAGAAGTCATGTTGCACCAGCAGATGTCCACTCCCATGACATTGCATCCAACCCTATGCATGTATGAAGCAGCCAGGTTGTTGTTTTGTTGTTGTTTTGCTTTGTTTCTAATGATATTGTAAAATCTCTGGGCAGCAGAGCCTCCCTCACATAACCAGAAAGGTCTGGACCATAGGAACTTAGCAGTAACAGTATAGGGAAATTCTGCAAGGTTTTCCAGCCTTCCCCTTCTGCAATTGTTCTATCTGGTGCATAACATCAAGTTCAGTGCAGACTCTGTTAATAGCTACAGTGCAAAGGTCTGGCATCAGTGTTGCTAAGGTTAACAGCGTGGCAATTAGTTGGCAGGTGCACATAAAGAAGAGGGCATGGCGGGTGTGGAAAAGAAGGTATTGTAGATGGAGAGGCAGCATGAATTTGTGTAACTCAAAAGAAGAGCAGGTTGAACCTTACTTATCCGCATCACAGCGTTCGTTGGAAACTGGGAGAAAGGCTGACAGCCCCCTGCCAAGTTGTTGTATTGTGGCTGGTCTCCTAAAAAAAAGAAAAAAGAAAAAATGAAATTAGCTGGAGGGGGGAGGGAGTCAAGGAAGAGGTACAAAAAAGACAAAGAAAAAAGAAGCTTCATCATTCATACACACATTCAGGAACACTCTTCTTCTAAATTCAGTGGTCAATAATTAAGACTTTAGGTCTTCAGGATTTTATTCATATACAAATATAGCCAAGAGATACATAGCAATAGCATCTAACTGTAGCCAGAGCACTGGGATGTAATCTTATAAGAAGGAAATGTGTCTCAACAAAGGAAAATGGCTGAAGTGCTGAAGGAAAGGTTTTGTAACATAATATTGACACTTGCAAGCTAACAGTATACTCTGTAGCTGTGCAAGGAAACTGGTAGCGATATTCGTAGAAAGAAGGGGTGCAAAAACTCCAGTGTGTTCATGAGAGTCCTTCTACTCATACAAGGGATCTTTGGATCCTAGCCATTATTTTATAAGCCACTAGTTACAATACAATTGCCTAAAGAAGCACGCACAATTTAAAATTCAAATAAATGAATTCATCTATATTTTCGGCAGTATCCAGTGCTGCTGTCACAGTGCTAGTGCTAATGGTGTTGCATTAGGGTAAACCCATGCTACTGAAACACTTGCTAGGCCAAGGGAAAAACTGCTGATTTGCTGCTGAAATTCAGTGGCAAACTGCACCATTGAAATGTGGGGGCAAAACTGCTTTTTCCCTTTGCCTAGTGAGCTCTAATAATGACATTGTGCTAGAATTGGTTTATTTTCTAGCCCTTGCGTTAGCACTGTGGCAGTCCTATATCTTGATACAAATATATAGATGATTGTGAACATTTTTGTTTGAAAGATGGTCTCAAAATATTGTAAATAAATTTAATTTAAAACTTCTAAATATCACATAAAGCAAAACTAGTTGAAAGATAAGATCAAACTATGATTTCCTTTATGTACTGGCTACACTCCACCATGGAACTCAAAGTGGTGTATCCAGAGTTGCCAGATGGTCTTCTATCCATGCACAGACCAGACCTTGCTGTAGCATGCATCCTCAGATTATGGCATGAAAAAGGAAAGTAAAAATTATCTAAACCAGAAACAGCAGCAAAAGTTAACAATAATTCAGGTTTTAAAATGCCTTGGGAGGGGGGAGATCTTAACCTGACAACAGAAGAGTTGGCCTAGCAGGATTTGTTGTGGAGTGATCCATAGAGTAGGTAACATGTATGAAAAGGTTGTTGGAGTTCAAGCTACCTCTGACAGGAGAGAGCTGTACAAGA